>OU896720.1:27215527-28418845 GCA_918026855.4 Phaedon cochleariae | reverse complement strand
ATATCTATGGATATTCATGAATTTTTTTATATTGTCATTGTCACTCATTGCCGCCATTAATATTTGGGTGATGCTGTCAAACGCACAGGTGTTTGTGAGTGACACTTCTGAATTTCCAATTTTGATTAGGCGTAAAGATGAAATTGTTCCATTTTTTAGACATGGTAATTTACAGTATTTTTTGAAAGACATTGCGTCTAGGAACTCTGCTGTGTTTTTATTCAGATATCGGGATTTTTTGGAAATTTTCGGCGATCCGCCCTTTCCTTTCCAATTATCAATTTTTTGAGTTGCAAGGCGGTCGTCTTTTCTCGAATTTTGGAAGCATTCGAGGCATAGTTTCATTTCACCTTCCTCTTCTGTTTGAGATACCGTGCATTCGGAACACATTATGCGTTTACAAATTACACAAACTTGTTCATTATTCGATTTTTTTTCACAATATTCGCAAACGAATTCTTGATTCATTTCTGAGGACAAATCTTGAAGTGGTTTCCTTCTCCGAATCGATTCTTCTGGTACGTAAGATTCGCATTTGGAACCAGAAAAATTTTCTTTTTCAATGCTTCCACTTGGACAATGCGTATCATTTTTTGTAGAACTGATTGGAGAAAGTTCATCTTTGAAAATATCTCTGGATCTGCTACTATTGAATTTTTGTGCAATCTCATAAGCAGTTGTGCTATTAAGAGAAACAACTGGGAAATCTAAAGAAAATTCTTTTTCAATTTCGAAATTACTTGGTGTGGCGTCATCTGAAACATCTATTTTCTTTGGTCGCCGAGGTGACTCCATAGTTGATTTTATTTCAATATTGATATTTTCGTTCGTAGGATTTGATTTAGCTTCGAATATTTTCAATTTCCCATCAATGTATTCCAAAAATGTTCTTACTGCGACATCTACACGTAATATCCGCTTGCAGAGAATTCGATTTTTAATAATATTGAATTCTGCCTCTACAGGAGCACTACTGGCAGGAATTCGCCCATAACCAAAATCATCTCGGCAAATGCAACTCCAAAGAGGAATTGTTGCCATTTTTTTCATGAGACGTTCGGCAAAGGCGGGAAAATATCTGGGATTATAATCATCTCCATTTTCGTACTCTAATTTTCTTTCAACCTCATTCCTAACATCATTGCCCCACTGCTGCCATTGATTCGCGACCAAATTTGACATTTGAGGTTCGTCTTCATCTTCTCCCTCTTCTGTTGCCTCTTCGATGTCTTTTTCAGAATCTTCAATTGTCTTGCTTATTATTTCCTCAACTTCTTCTTCTTGACAAGTGTTGCCAAGAACAAGGGACTTAATTGTATGGAGAGATTCATTTAAAGAGGTTGCACCTACACCCGCTTTTTCAGAAAGGGAAACTGTCAATAGTGCAGTAATTAAGCACTTGGCAGAATCTCTGTCACGACAAAGAATCAATTGGCCAATAGCACACAAGTAGAATTTTTTTTTCCATTTTTCTTTACTTTCTTTACTGAAGAAATTTACCCAACTCTTGATGTAATGTGCCACGTCAGTTCTTATGTATGTTTTGGGAAAATCTGTTTTACCAGTATTGAAACACCTGTTTGCATATTTTGTTATATTGAAATCCCCTGAGAATATCAAAGCACATGCGTTTTCAAGTGCTTTCGATTCGTCGATAGTCTGTAAAAAAAATTTATATGAATTTTTCATATACCAGTGTGCCGAAGATAAGGATGAACTTCATGAATCTTGGTTTCCGTAATAGTTACACAGTAGGTTAAAAATAGGCCTTATAGGAAAGAAGTTGTGCAATTAAATATTTTTTCTAAATGAACATAAGAAAACAAATTGCGCCGAACGTCTAATCGTTAACAATAAAAAATGGTATGTCATACATGGTGTACTTTATATCGTGTCATATACTATATAAAAAAAGTTGATGGTTTCTTCGAAACGAAACGTTAAATGGAGATTTTGTGAACGCCATTCTGTAGAGCTAAAAAAGTGGAGAAAGTGTCTTTGATTTCTTCAAAACTTTTCAAATAACTTCAGAAAAAAATAAAAACCAAATCGCCAATTTTTTTTTTTTCGAATAGTTCCGGAAGTAAACAACAATTTTGGGATTTTTCAACATATTTTCATAAACCCCTTAAATGCGCCACTTTTTGTCCATTTGACTTTTATGGTTACCGAGATACACCCATGTTGCCTTATCTTGGACACACGTATTTCTAATTATTTCTTCCTTACCACTTGTCGAGGAAATTCCATTCCACATCTTATTGTTCCCAATAACCATTTACTTATGGATGCCATGTCATGTGACTCTGAGAATTGTGATGTTACAGAAAATTGTTGATTTCTACAGTATGCCACTGCATTATATAAAAAAATGTGTTTTGAAACACGTCCATCAACATGAACAATTTTCTTCGCAACCCCACCAGTTGCATCGATACTCAAGTTTGTTTCGCATATTCTATTCATTTTGTTGAATACACGAATTTGGTGTGCCGATGCAATCGTGACATGGAATGGGTCATACCCGATGTCACGTATCACGTTCTGTCCAACAGAACTTTTTTTCAAAATTGCAATGGCCTTGATTGGGTCTTGGTCCAGATACTGCATTCGAATGCATTCATGTTTTGCAACCCTCAAAACATCTGCATTATACAAATGCGGTGGCTCCACAGAAATCCCCTTATCCATCATTTCACTGGCTACTCTGTGTCTCCATTTAACCGTTGATTCGGTTTGCAGGTCTTTCGCTATTTTTTTTCTGAGATTCCCTCGTAGTTGGCGTTTTCCACATTTTCCTTTGCCTTCAGAAATCGAACATTCTATTTTGCGAATAGCTTTATCAACATCTGATGGGGGTAGTACCTTGCAAATGACCGTACTTCCACATTTGCATAAACCTAAGAATGGTAATGATTTTGTCTAATTATTTAGATATACAGGGTGACATTTCTAAAACTTCCCACCCTCAATATCTCCCTTCCAGTGAATAATATGAAAAATTAAAAAGACAGGTCAATTTTATTTTGAGGGGGACACGTTGAATGGATATTTTCAACCCCAATGGTTCAACCCCCTAGGAGGGGTAGGTGTTACCCTCAGAATCTTAAATGGGAAGGGGGGTCAAGTGGCACATCATTTTGAAGGACGGCCAATTCTCTATTCAACGGTACCTTATAGTTTATCGGTCTAGCGGGAATGATAACAGAGATATAGTGTGTTGAAAATCGAGATTTTTCAGCTTCACGATTTTTTTCTGTTGAAACTATTAATTATTGGTTAAAACGGCTTACATGTCCCTATCTTAACTTTTGAATCACTATCTACTGGTATTTAATTGAAACAAATACAAGGTGGTTCAGAATTCTGTATTCCGCACCACCCTGAATATCTGAAAAATATGCTATGAGAAATCCCTCCAAAAACGCATGGGATGTAAAAAATATTATATTATCAAAAAGAGCACCAGAAAATCATATATTCCGCGATGATGAAAGCGCTCCACGCTTTTAGTCATACTCTTCATTTTTGGATCATCATCAGGAAAAAAATAGTAGATTGTTTTATTAGGATCAAACATGCTATTTTTTCTGCAACCGAAAGAATAAACACCTAACTAAAATAAATATAAATGAAGTAACCGCCAATGTGACTCACTTGACAGATTATTATAATAATATCATGAGTAGGAGTTGATAGTTCAACTTTAGCTCCTAGGAACTAAAAGTGTTGTCTAGCAACATAGTGTTGCCTAGGAACATTCCTATTTTTGTGTTAGTAAACGTCAACTTCTAGAGCTGATTTTTGAACAAAAATGGATGACTTTTGAGTCGATTGCAGAAATAATATTTTTCTTTTTTAGTGCATTTAAAAATATAAGAGTGGTTTTAATAATAATAATAAAAGTCCTTTATTGGTAAAATTTACCAAATGGCAATCGACCGAAGTCCTTCAGCCGTGGTTTTATCATTTTTTTTATATTTTATTTTCTACTTTATAGTCTATTAAATCAAGGATTTTCTAAATTTTTCAATCTCTCAAAACCTTCCGCCATTTTGAAGACACCATCTTGAATTTGTAAATGTTGACAATGAATTCATGATTCCCGACCCCGAAACCCCTACATACCAAATTTGAATATAATCGGACCATAATCTCAGAACGTCTCAAAACTTGTACGCCATTTTTGATTTTCTAATTTTGACAAAAGAATCATCATCTCCGACCCCGAAAACCCCCAGATATCAATTTTGAATAGAATCGGATCATAATTACAAAACTTATCCGCCATTTTGAATCCGCCATTTTGTTTTTACCTCTAATAAAAATTTCATAATGGAATGTCACTGGAATTATGTACGTTAATCAGCAATATCGATAAATTATATTTTTTATTGATGTATCGTTATTTTTTCCTGGCAAGCTTCTAATGAACTCACCTTTGAAAACACCATAGTCTGCCTGCCTGGTCAAATAATGGTTTTTAAAATGATATCCATGATTGAGTCGGTAATCATCATAAATTTTTTTAGATACTATTTCAGTCCATTTACTTGGTTGAAATATTGTAATTCGACGTTCTCCTATCTTTCCTTTCATGGTTTTCCTCGCATATACTCTTTCAGTCAAGAGACTTTCGAATTTGGATGTCTTGATAGAGAGAATGAAGTTGAAGGAATTTCCGAGGGAATTTCTCATGGAATTTCGATTCGATTCAGACGATTCACACTCGTTTAGGGATACCTCATATTCCTGATCAGCATCCAGCGTTGCTGTGTCTGTGAGCAAACTTTTCAAATGATACCGATTACCCACACACATCGAGTGAAGAGATGTCGCCTTAATTTTATTGTCTAAACCAGCTTCAATCACTTTCCAAACAGCCGCTGTTGCCCGCGCAATCTCGTTGTTGAAAACAAGTTCATGTTTATGTTTAAGAATAGTCTCCACCAAAATGTTGCGAGGAACTAAGGGCCTTTTTCCAGGAACAAGTTTTTCCATTATTGAATTAACGAGAATCACCAAGAGTCTTTCACTGAAATAATAACTAACACCACGAGAATCTGAATTGAATTGCATTCGACTGAACAAAACGCACCCTAATAAGTACACCACAGTAAGACAATACTATGATGACTGACCTGTGATCTACTAATATTAGTGATATTCCCGCTTTGGCGCCTTTGGGAATATCACGTGCCCCGTGTTGTCACGTGGTCAAGTGATGTCTACAGTCTGTCCAGCGAATAAGTTAACGCATCGGGTAAACTTAGTTTGGAGTGGATTTGATAATGTTGATATACCTACGATCCAGATAGTTCATAGGGAAAAGCTAAATTATTAAAAGGTATTCAGTTCGGCCATGTTCGGCAATGTTTCTTTCATAACAAATAAAATGATTTCCTGGAGGACTCTTATTATCCAGGTTATCTCAAGATGATCCAATATGACTATACAAATTTGAAATGTTTTTTAACACGCTTATATTCAATCTGTTGTTGGTGATAAAAAAATGTCAGTCAAATCTTGTAACCAATTTTTAGACCACATCTAATCGTCCGATTGATTTGTAATTTGGCAGGTGTACATAATTCCGGTGACAATGCATTATGGCATTTTTGTTAGAGAAAAAAACAGAATGGCGGCTCCAATATGGCGGTCGAGGTTTGTAATTATAAGCCGATTCTATTCAAAATTGGTTTCTAGGGGTTTTTGAGGTCAAAGATGATGGTTCTTCTGTCGAAATTGAAACATTCAAGATGGCGGCTCCAATATGGAAGACGAGTTTCGTAACTATGATCCGATTCTATTGAAATTTGGTATCTGGATATTTTCGGGGTCAGAGATGATGGTTCTTCTGTCAAAATTGAAAAATTCAAGATGGCGGCTCCAATATGGCGAACGAGTTCTGTAATTATGATCCGATTCTATTCAGAATTGGTTTCTGAGGTTTTCGAGGTCGGAGATTATGATTCTTCCTTCAAAATCGAGAAATTCCAGATGGCCGCTCCAATATGGCGGATGGGCTATGTGATTATGGACGATATCAATTATTATGTCACTGAAAATAATGTAAGAGGTCGAAATATGAATGCGGTGGTACCAAATAATGGAAATTTCCACGGATTCCAAGAAATTTCACTGAGAATGTACGCGTTAAAAAATACTTTTTTTATGTTAGATGAACTTCAACATTTACTCGACAATTATTGATAACAATAGTTGCTATATTTTTGATGTTCAGTTGTCGATTTATTCTAGTGGCACTGCTAACTTAATATAAAGTTAGCAGAGCCACCCCATATAAAAAAAAAACTAGGAGCGCGACAATTTTTTTTTTCTTCACGACAAATATGTTTAGGTTATTCGACAATTGTTTGATGAATTTCAGAGCGGAGAAAATCAAATTAAAGATTTTACACATCAGTTTCCAGAAAGTCCAATGAATATAACAGAGCTATAAACAATTTTTTGTTGATTTTTTTACGTTAAATAGACTTCGACAATGAGTCGACAATTTTTCGTACCAACAGGTCAAGCGACAAATAGTTTTTGCCACCCTATAAAAGTTATGGGATTTCCTAAATGTAAATAGAAATCAACAATTTACATGGGTGACTTTTTTTCTTCTTTTATTCATCATTTACAATGATTTTTATCTGATCTATAGAAGAGAGAAAACGAAACATATAGATATCTATCAATTATGTCACTGAAAATGATGTAGGAGGTCAAAATAAGAATGCGGTGTTGCTAAATACTGGAAATTTCCACGGATTCCAGGAAATTTCACTAAAAATGTAAATATACGCGTTAAAAAAACACTTTTTTCGCATTTTTTTGTGTTAGATGGACTTCGACAATTACTCGACAATTATTGATAACAACAGTTGCGATATTTGATGTTCAGTTGTCGATTTATTCTAGTGGCACTGCTAACTTAATATAAAGTTAGCAGAGCCACCCCATATAAAAAAAACTAAGAGCGCGACAATTTTTTTTTCTTCACGACAAATATGTTTAGGTCATTCGACAATTGCTCAATGAATTTCAGAGCGGAGAATAATAAACTAAAGATTTTACACATCAGTTTTCACTGATAACAGGAAAAGTCACTAAAAATGTATACATACGCGTTAAAAAATACTTTTTTGGATTTATTTTATGTTAGATGGACTTCGACAATTACTCGACAATTATTGATAACAACAGTTGCGATATTTGATGTTCAGTTGTCGATTTATTCTAGTGGCACTGCTAACTTAATATAAAGTTAGCAGAGCCACCCCATATAAAAAAAAAAAACTAAGAGCGCGACAATTTTTTTTCCTTCACGACAAATATGTTTAGGTCATTCGACAATTGCTCAATGAATTTCAAAGCGGAGAATAATGAACTAAAGATTTTACACATCAGTTTCCAGAAAGTCCAATGAATATAACAGAGCTATAAACAATTTTTTGTTGATTTTTTTACGTTAAATAGACTTCGACAATTTTTCGTACCAACAGGTCAAGCGACAAATAGTTTTTGCCACCCTATAAAAGTTATGGGATTTCCTAAATGTAAATAGAAATCAACAATTCACATGGGTGACTTTTTTTCTTCTTTTATTCATCATTTACAATGATTTTTATCTGATCTATAGAAGAGAGAAAATGAAACATATATAGATATCTATCAATTATGTCACTGAAAATGATGTAGGAGGTCGAAATAAGAATGCGGTGTTGCCAAATACTGGAAATTTCCACGGATTCCAGGAAATTTCACTAAAAATGTAAATATACGCGTTAAAAAAACACTTTTTTCGCATTTTTTTGTGTTAGATGGACTTCGACAATTACTCGACAATTATTGATAACAACAGTTGCGATATTTGATTTTCAGTTGTCGATTTATTCTAGTGGCACTGCTAACTTAATATAAAGTTAGCAGAGCCACCCCATATAAAAAAAACTAAGAGCGCGACAATTTTTTTTTCTTCACGACAAATTCTCGACAATCATTCGACAATTAATGGCATAGTTTTTATCGATTTTCATGCAAGTGGCTTTGCTAACTTTATAGAGGTTACTATTAGTGTGATCCCTTCTCATCACAATGGTTTCTCATTCACGTCAACATCTTGTTTCTATAAGAGAAGATACAAATGTTTTAAATAAGTATGGATTTTTTTATCAACAATACTTCAGAATCATTCTCCAACCTTCTGCACAATCATGTTTTGGATCAAAGTATGGTCCCCTTTTGTCCCTTCTTCACACATCATCGAAGAAAAGATGAAAGTCTTTTGAAAAAGTATGGAGTTTTTTTATTTTCATCAATAACAATATAATTCAGAACCTATAGAGCAGATTAATTTGGTAAACTTTTTTGGTGGCCGTTTCTATTTTTCGGTCAGTGTATTTCTTCTTTCTCAAAACAGTCAAAGCTGGTAACCAGCTAGGTATTTCAAAATGAATGAACAATAATGGGGATGATGCCTCTGAGAAGGTTCTCCAGGAGCTTATGATATTCATTATTCCAAATTTTTTGGGATTTTCTCTCCTCGTTTCTATAAAATAAAAATAGGAATATTATCTCAATATACGTGTAGTAAGGACAAATCAGATGATTTGCCCCGAAATGTCAATGCGTTTAAAGAATTTTCCTATCAGAGAGCCTGAAAAAAAAATTCATGAATACCATGTTCTGTCTATATCAACTGAACAAGAAGCAATGCTATTGTCTTCGTTCAGTAGAATGCAAGCAGATTCTTTGATTTTTCTCTTCTGGTTGTCATCTTCTTTTCCAATGATCCTAATATAATTCCACTCTGCCATATGTTGTCCGTCTTCAGTAAGGATATGTTCAGCTAGTTTCGATTTATTGATGTGTCTTTTCCTTGATTAACCTACAGACAGTATTTAGCTTATAATATGAACAAATTTGGTGGTGAAAAACATGCATTATCCTTTTGTTCAAAAGAATATAAGTGTAAGCAGATTAATAGAAAAAACTATTATAGAAGAGTCGCAATCGTTACAATTTGAACAATAGATTTCAAAAAAAAAATTAGTTTGGAGTTTGAATTTTCAAGGGGCTTTAAAAAATACATCAAACCATATCTTGATGAGCGAAGAAAATTGAAATGATGGAGAGTATTAAAAAAACAGAGGAAAAGAACAATAAAGGATTGGCGAAGAAAAGAAGGAACGCGAAAAAAAAGATAATCCTTTGTTTCTTCGTTGTATTTTGATAGTGAAGTTTTTTATTCATAATTTATCGACTGAAAAAGGTAGCAAATTTCTTCTCACTCATGTCAAGATATAGGAATGTTTCAGGAAAGAAATAATTCTACGGTAAAATTTCTTTAGTTTCCTGAATGTTCTCATTGTATTAACGTTATGGTAGATGTATTCAATCATAATTCATATATTTAATAATAATACAGTATATAATGACTAGATAATAACAGTATATAGTGATATAATACTATATTATATAATGACTAGTGAAATTTCTCACATTCATATAGGATTGTATCCGTTCGTTCGGGAGGTGGTATACTCACTTCCAGCCGATATCAATCGATAGCCCGTTAACGTGTCTCCCTGAACGTTTTCACTATCTGCGACAGCAGGCATAAACAGTGGCGCTTTGGTATTCCGATGAGAGCGGCCAATTTCCATAAACGTTGTCGCCCGGCCGGCTCTCGCCTCTCAGCTGCGCTCTTAGCATACCCCGTATCCCGGGTACTGGTAATACTGTCGCTCTCGCTCTCGCTCGGAGCCGGCCAGTAGGCGTCATAACATACGGTTGCGCCTCCACCTACTTTACATATTCACGTGTGTAATGGTCTACGGGGTGATCTGTGTGAATATTATGTGTCACCAACTGGCAATAGAGAGTTGAAGTGTTGTCATGAACGTTAACGTAAACGTAGAAATTGACAGCTACGCATCATGCGCATTTTCCAATTCTTCACGTTTGCGTTGTTAGTGGGCTTACGGGTGTACGTTATCTCACGTACCTTCACGTATACCTCAAATGTCAACATACGTTAACCAAACTATACTCGAAATATGCCGATGAGTCAAAATTATCAAATTCGAGATCCCCAACGAGTTCTGCATCAAGGAGTCCTCTAATTTTGACAGGAATAAATGTTCGAATCTAAACACACAACCAAAAATGACCAATACAAACCGAAAACAAAATGTATTATTACGTTATGATGACAATGACGACCAAAGTGGCGACTTCAGCTCAATTTAACGACAATACGTAAACGTTATTTTTCGTACGTTAACGTCTACGTGGAGGTCTACGTACAGTGATTACTTCAACTCTATTACGTAGTTAGGAATTCCATTCGTAAACCTGGTGGTGCACTAGTTGGTTTTCTCCAAAATGTGAACTAGTGCATTCCCAATTAATCATTCCAGAATCACGTTCATTTTGACAGGTTGCTGAGGGGCAAACATTGTATTTTGTCAAGATTTGTCAAATGAAGCCAGAATTAGTGGGATCGTGCGTTCCTTGGAATCCGAGTTGGAACCAGAAAAAATTTCATAATTTTGTTCGGTGTAACTGTTATTATATTGTGGATATCGCAAGGATGGCCAGGGCTATGCACATCGAAGGTAACCTAACAAATAGTTCGTTTGCCCCTCAAGAAACCATGTCAAAATGACGTGTTCTGGAATGGTCAATGGAATACGAAATAATATGATGATAAAACTATTCTTGGAGATTAAATCGTTTGAGTTGGTTATTTGTTCCTGGTTTTAACTCATTGAATTTATTATTATTATTATTCGTCTTTCTGGGAGTTTATAAATATTGATAGAACTTTTCAGAGTGGTGTTTATTCATCACTATTCACAAGAATTTGCCTTTCAAACTATTCATTTTCAAATGATTCCGTAATTTTTAAAACCGCACTGACTTCGCACGATCTATTAGAGCTCGTGTGAGAATTGTTGCACTGAGCTCTAAATTGAGTACAACAGTTTTCCAGTTTTCCAATGGAATACAAATTATATACTCGAGTTCGAGCCAGTTTTATCAATGTTATACACGGAAGAAAATATCTTGCTAAATACCCTAAATTCCAGTAGTTCCAGCAAAAATTTGATTGCTTTTTACAAACACCTAAATATTCAGTGCACCATAATAATTCAGGATAGCACATACCACCAATATCTTTTGGAAGATACACCAGATATTCCTGACATCTGTTTCATGCATATTCACAATCTGAATAGTAAAATAATAAAGGAAATAAAACACCATATTGTTCATCCTCTTACCCAATTATTTAATCTTTGTTTAACTCAAGGCATTTTTCCAAGTATTTTTAAGCAAACCAAGCTGATTCCGATATACAAAAAGGGAGACATAGACATACCTGAAAATCATCGACCTATTTCAATTATTCCTATAATCGGCAAAATTTTCGAAATTATTATGAAGAAACGACTTGTATCATATTTCGACACTAATAATCTCCTGCATGAGAATCAGTTCAGTTTCAGGAAAAAACGAAGAACCATACATACTATAATTAGCCTGGTAGAAGACATAGTCGAGGGCTTTGAGCTGGGTGAATGCACGAGCACAACCCTGTGTGATCTCAGTAAGGCTTTCGACTGTGTCTCGCATGAAATTCTATTGAAAAAGCTTGAACATTATGGTGTTAGAGGAATAGCTCTAAACTTCTTCGACTCCTATTTACGCGAGCGAAATCAAAGGGTGTTCTTCAATGACGGTATATCTAGGTCTCAACAGAATAATTTTGGAGTTCCACAAGGCTCGGTACTTGGGCCTCTTTTATTCATAATATACGTGAACGATATTTTTGTGAACATGAGTCCATCGAAGTGTATATTATTTGCTGATGATGCAACATTTTATCATTCAGACAAAAGTTTGGCGAACATTGAAATCAAAGATAATACAGCACTTACGAAAATTGATGAGTGGCTAGTTAGTAATTTGCTCAAGCAAAATGGAAGCAAGTCTCAAAAACTGTTATTCTCTTGTAATAATAACATTTCACGAGGAAATACTGCTAAATTGCTTGGTATTACTCTAGATGATAAACTAAACTGGTCGTCTCACATCGACAGTCTATGTAGTAAATTATCAAGCCAAATTTTTTTACTGCGAAAATTGAAACAATCTGTGAGCCCCGACGTACTGAGAGTATCATATTTTGCATTATTTCACTCGCATATTAGCTATGGAACCTTATTATGGGGAAATTCCTATCAGGTCTCCCGTGTTTTTATAATGCAGAAAAAGGCAGTGAGAGTTATTACAGGTGCAGGACCTAGAGACTCATGTAAATCTATATTTGCTAATCTGGGAATAATGACCTTACCATCAGTCTTCATATATCAGAGTCTCCTTGAGATTCATAAACACTTGAGAACTTATACTGCTCACAATGACATACACCAGTACAATACAAGAAATAATAATCTTCTATTAAATCCCCGATACCGTCTAGAAGTATCTGCACGGAACTCTCGCAATCTTCAACTTTTCAATAAGATGCCAGATAATATCAAACAAATGAAATTTGAGCTATTTAAAAAAACCATAAAACACATTTTAGTTAGCAACAGTTTCTACTCCGTTGAGGAATATCTGAGTGCCGATTTCTAAAAAACAAAACAAATAATGATCATCACACAGTTCACACAGTGATTTTATGAGTATGTATCTTAATAAAAATTGTCTGTTTATTTACAAATTTACATGTATAAATGTTTTTGACCTGCTATAAATGTGCTTTGTATGTACATAAAATAGTCAATAAACTTCTATTCTATTCATGGTGAATATTCTTGGAATATGTATATAATATCTTCTGGCACATGCCAATATTCCAACGCAGTATCCACAGCAGGAAATTCATGGAATATGATTGTGCCGTCTGGGATACTCACCAATTGTTTCATTATTACTTTGTTTCCAGGTTGTATTGGTGCAAGGCCGTTACCTGTCGTTCCTGCCGCTGTGCAGCCGCAACGAGCCAGTCTTCCTGGCCACGTGCACCCCGGTGGCCATGCCAGAGACGAGGGAGTGCGTCGTGCAGGGCGCCACTAACGTGTTCACATCCATCCACTCGATGGACATGCGGTACATCCACATCGACGCCAAGTGAGTATGGCTCATCTCATCTCGGAGATCGCGTATCTGTGGTCCACGGAAGCGTTGAAGGTCCATTGGTGTGTGTATTTTATTCCATCTCTGATTTCAGACTCTTTTTTTTTTCAATTCAGACTGTGTTCTTTGAATTCAGACTTTTTTTCGTTGAATTCCGTTTTTTTTTCGTGAATTTGGACTTTTTTCTCTGAATTCTGACTTTTTATTCTGTGAATTTAGACTTTTTGCTTTGAATTCAGACTCTTTTTCTCTGAATTTTGACTTTTTGCTTTGAATCCAGACTTTTTTCTTGAAATTCAGAATTTTTTTCTTTGAATAAAGACTTTTTTCTCTGAATTCAGACTCTAGCTCTTTCTTTGAATCAATTTTTTTTCGTCTGAACTCGAACTTTTTCATCTCAACTCAGACTTTTTCTCTGAATTCAGACTTTTTGCTCAGAATTCAGATTTTTTCTCTGATATCAATTTCTCTGAATTTTGCCATTTTTCTCAGAATTCAAACTTTTTTCTCTGAATTCAGACTTTTTTCTGCAAATTCAGACTTTTTTCTCTGAATTCAGACTTTTTTCTTTGAATTCAGACTTTTTTCTCTGAATTCATACTTTTTTCCTCAATCAAGACTATATTCTTTAAATTCAGACTTTTTTCTGAATTCAGACTTTTTTTCTTTGAATTTAGACTTTTTTCTCTAAATTCAAACTTTTTTTCTCTGAATTCAGACTTTTTTCCTTGATCACAGACTTTTTTCTCTAAATTCAAACTTTTTTTCTTTGAATTCAGACTTTTTTCCTTGATCACAGACTTTTTTCTCTAAATTCAAACTTTTTTCTCTGAATTCAGACTTTTTTCCTTGATCATAGACTTTTTTCTCTAAATTCAAACTTTTTTTCTCTGAATTCAGACTTTTCCTTGATCACAGACTTTTTTCTCTAAATTCAAACTTTTTTTCTCTGAATTCAGACTGTTTTCCTTGATCACAGACTTTTTTCTCTAAATTCAAACTTTTTTTCTCTGAATTCAGACTTTTTTCCTTGATCACAGACTTTTTTCTCTAAATTCAAACTTTTTTTCTCTGAATTCAGACTTTTTTCCTTGATCACAGACTTTTTTCTCTAAATTCAAACTTTTTTTCTCTGAATTCAGACTTTTTTCCTTGATCACAGACTTTTTTCTCTAAATTCAGACTTTTTTCTCTGAATTCAGACTTTTTTCTTTGAATTCAGACTTTTTTCTCTAAATTCAAACTTTTTTCTCTGAATTCAGACTTTTTTTCTTTGAATACAGACTTTTTCTCTAAATTCAGACTTTTTTCTCTGAATTCAGATTTTTTTCTCTCAATTGAGACTATTTTCTCTGAATTCAGACTTATTTCTCTGAATATTCAGACTTTTTTTTTCTCAATTAAGACTATTTTCTTTGAATTCAGACTTTTTTCTCTAAATTCAGACTTTTTTCTCTGAATTCAAACTTTTTTCTTCGAATTAAGACTCTTTTCTTTGAATTCAGCCATTTTTCTCTGAATTCATACTTTGTTCACTGAATTCAGACTTTGTTCTCTAAATTTATAAATTTCTTTTTGAATTCAGACTTCTTTCTCTGAATTCAGAATTTTTTCTCTGAATTCTGCCTTTCTCTGATTTCAGACTTTTTTCTCTGAATTGAGACTATTTTCACTGAATTCGGACTATTTCTTCTGGAACCAGTCTTTTCTTTAGTAATTCAGACTCTCTTTCCTGAATTAGGACTTTTCTTCGATATGTAAACAAGGCGTTCCAAAAGTACAGGGCAGAAACTCACGAGCGCATGCATAAAATAAGAAGAAAAACGTTCCGTTTCCTATACAGGGATGTATGTTATATCAAAACTTCTTTTATAATTTCAGATGGTTATTATTTGTCGACTGCAGGGATATTTCTCTATACTGATGTTCCCGTGTGTTGACGATGGGTTGATTATATATAAAAAGTGAGTTATAAGAATGTTCTCAATGTAGTGTTGCAGTAAGAACCATTATTTTTCTCCTGCAAGGAATACGCTCTCATGATTTCCTGCAGTAAATTTTTGAAATATCTTGTGTACACATACATATACAAGGAGTCTGAATTCAAAGGAAAAAAGTTTGAATTCACAGAAAAATGTCTGAATTCAAAGAACAAAAAATGTCAAAATTCAGAGAATAAAGTCTGAATTCACAGATAAAATTAAATTCACTCAGCAATGGCCTTTTTACGCCCTCGTAGTTGCTGTGGAGTATAAACGGGGAGAAGGAATCTTTGAACCAAATGTATGATCTTTGTATGATCTACTAATTACGTGTTAGAACCAGAAATTAGGTTAATTTTGAGTTATTGTAAATCGAAATTCGCGATATCTCCGTCATATATTACAGAGAAAAGATAAAAATCGAAATCGCTAAAGCATGGACGTACTGATTTTATCTTCCGAAAGGGTCAGAAATGAAACATTTTCTTGGACAACATCATTATAATTATCTTAGATTTGTTCATATATCGTTTGGGCCCCATCATAATATGAGCCGAATCATTGCAGTTATAAAGAATCCATTGTCTATGATGGATTTTAGTTGATAATAATTACCTTTTTTGATTCACACTTGAGGATATATGGTCCGGTAAACGTGACAACACATGATTGTGGGCGATGTCTTGTCAGTTCTCAGCGTTTAGCACAGCATTGCCAAGTCTTTAACCTAGCCAACATTCACATGATGTATTGTTATGGAGTGTAAGAAATATTTTAACAAACTGGTTGCTCGATACAGTCACATATCAATAACTATAATGGGGCCAAACCACAGTTTTCTATTATTTGTGAGTATTTTATGTTGAAATGGAGGTTTATTTGATACCTACGTGTTTTTTTGTAGTTTTTGGTTATATTTTTTTGGTTTCGTTGTGTCACTCATATATGAGAGACGTGGCCCCTCGCGTGGCCCTGTAGCAGAAAAAAAAGTCGAATTTATTGCTGGAGGCTACGTGATTCAAATATGAGCGAAGGTTTCCCCGGTATTTTCTCTTTTGTTTCCTGGGAGCTCTATAAGCAGGCCACCAAGAAAAAAATCTCGAGCATTTCAAGATATATCAGCCGCAGACCTACTTGATTTGAAGAATTCGGACAAACCACAAAGGACTGAAACGGCAAAAGCATCCACTTCATCGTATCATCCACAAATTTTTTTTACAGGTTTCAATGAGATATATTAGTTGAATTTTTAGTTTGATTTTTACCTCATTTTGTACGGAAATATAATATTTAAACTTTTTGTACTACAAAGTCTTCATATTCTCGATTTTGCTCAAACCAAGATTCATACGGTTTTCTCCAGAGGCCACATGTTTCAATGAGATATATTAGTTCAATTTTCAGTTTGATTCTTAACCACACTTTGTACAGAAATATAATAGTTTTCACTTTCTGTACTACAAAGTCTTTATGTTTTCCATTTTGCTCACGGCAGCGTGATGCATTTGTGAGAGACACGCACTGATAGAGTATAATATCTGTCTCTCACATATGAGAGACGAAGCACCCTGGAAAAGTTCAATGTCGCTCATATATGAGAGACATGACACGCAATGTGTTAAAGTCGAACAAAAAATTCTAGAAAAATAGGAAATTGAAAGGTATTTGGGTGATGAATCTATGCAAGAAATTAAGAAAAATAGTCTACTTGCCTAGACGAAAAAAAAAACGAGTTTCTTGCACTATGTCTGTACAGCGCCTTCTTACTAGGCACGGCACTGGCGTGTGCGCTATGAGCCGAACGGTATGGGTATGGGGCTTTGTTCGCTCGTGCGATAAATCAACGTGTCCGGTCGTGATGGGGGGGTGGTGGCGGGGGGCGTAGCGGGGTCAGCGGGTCGCGGGAGAGCCGGTGACATCCGATGCCGTAAATCACGGCGGACTGCGACTCTGTTACACTTGTCAGCGGCGGGTCTGTGGGGGGGCTTTTCACGAATCAGACAAGTTAAGTCGCTGATGATGTCGATTTTTTTTATGAACGATGGATATCAGCACTGTTGTAGGTACGGGATCCCAAAATCACTGAAAAATCCGGGATTAAAAATTCGCGATCACGAAAACTTGGATTTTTTTGAATTATGGAAATGCAATTTGCTTCATTATTTTTTTCTTTAAACGACTTGACCCTAGACGTGTTGTTGTTCTTGAAGGCTTATTTTAAGTTCAAAAATGATTTTAATAAAACTTTCCTCACTATTTCTGTTCCTAGTTTCTAGTTCCATGTTTCAAAACCCAGATGTTTCATTATTCCAGATTTGTTGGGATTTTCTCTCCTCGTTTCTATAAAATAAAAATCTGAATATTATTTCAATATAAGACGTGTAGTAAGTACAAATCAGATGATTTGCCCCAAAATGTCACTGCGTTTGAAGAATTTTCCTATCAGAGAGCCTGAAAGAAAAATTCACTAGCTTGTCAGTGACAATTTGTATTGAAAAAGGTTTGGAGAAGAGAAATGAAGGTAGGTATATAGAAAAAATATAAAACTCAGCTTTGGACGTTTCGAGAACGAATCTGCTCCCGTTTTCAACATAAAAAATGGTTATTTGAATAGCAAATTCGTATTTGTCTTGAAACTTTTCAGTTCTCAGTGACAATTGGTGACGTTGGCAATCAAATGAGTTACAGGATGTTTTCATTAATCAATCTTGAATTTACCATTTTCATTTTCAGATTTCAGTAGTGAATATCATGTTCTATCTATATCAACTGAACAGGAAGCAATGCTACTGTCTCCGTTTAGAAGAATGCAAGCAGATTCCTTAATTTTTCTCTTCTGGTTGTTATCTTCTTTCCCAATGATTTTAATATTATTCCACTCTGCCATATGTTGTCCATCTTCGATTCGATTTCGACTCCAATAACCTCTAGTGGCCATTTCGGAAACATGCCTTCATCATTGCAGCTAATATCTACTATGTAGCAAAACTTCAAATTCCTAGTCTGGAATAGTGAAATTAAAATTTCGAGAAAATGATGCTGCTGCTATCGAACGAAATCATTATTTTGTGAATGTCGAACGTTCTGAACTTCAATGAGTTTGTACCACATATTGCATTTTCACTGTCAACTCAATCTAGGATGTTTGAAAGGTGACAACAATTAAAAATAACATGCAACTTACAACTGGCAGTTTTCCTCAAAATTCTGCAAGGTATTACTTGAAGTGATTCAAAATCGAAATTCCTTGTTTCTTACACATTATTGAGGAAATTACCAAAATAATATAGCATACTCATGAATTGCAATTGTTAATTTGTATAGAATCAAATTGTTGGATTTCCAAATAGCAGGATTACTATTATAATATTAGAATTGTAGGTATATGGCTTATTGTTTGATGATATTTCATTCAACTGCAGATGTGAGAAAGCATAGCGGAAGGCCATCAAAAAAAAGAAGCGAATTATTGCAACTTTCTCTAGTAGTTTAGCGGAATTTCGAAAATTATAATGTCCAAAGTGGACCAAAATTTATTTCATTTCGCAGCAATAAGTAATTGCTGCAAGTAATAGGCCAGTTACATAAAGCATTTGACAGAAGATTGAATATTCAATTTGTTTATGGCCGTGGTATCTTGTGCGTTGACTGATGAGTTAGAAGAGTTGATTCATCGTTAAGCTAAAAGAGGGGTTTATGCAATCGGACCTATGACTTGAGAAATTCAAAATTACTGGAAGCAATATTTCAATTTATCGCAAATTATGAGTTTCGAAATTCTTTATTTCTGCAATTTCATGCAAAAAATTTCACTTGTATACATAAGCATCATAGTTGAAAAATCGTTTCCATTACAATTTTCAATAGCTGCAAACTATATCTTCCGAAATACAGCAAATGGAAACTCCTTGATTTTAAAATCCCTGCAAGTTTTGAGTTTCAATGAATCGATGTTCTTTTCAATTTGGCGGCCGTTCTACGCGCTCCCGTCAAAATCGGCCTTGCCATCGCTACGCCACTGACCGTTGTAATTGCTTGTTTTGCAGCGGCGAATTCTACCTGGGCTTTCCGCGCTCCGATCTCCAGGGGTTGTCCTGGTACCGGCTGCTGCACTGGGAAAGCACGCGTGAGGCCCAGACCAAACATCGACTCAGTAAGTACACATAGACGGGGTACCTACTAAGTATGGTAAAAATTGCGCGAGGTATGCTCCTCCCACCAGAAGTGGATGCATGAAACGGTCCGCGCAGCATAGCAGAGCGCTGCGAGGAACAGTTTTTATTTTATTGCGTTATGCAATCGCTAGCATATTTAACATGTCATATTGTCACAGCAAACAATGGAGAGTTGTATCTTGATGATAAACTGATGTTTTCTAAATTTCCATCTAGCTCGAGCAAAGTTCATAACTGTTTGATCTCGAAAAACACAGAACATGGTTTTACAAGGTGTTCCATAAGTAGGTATACAGCCGAATCTGAGAGATGAAAATGATACTTGGAGTTGGAGTCCGAATGAAATTTCCTAAGTCGCTCGATTTTTTAGATATTTGCCATTGAATTAATGAGCACATTTTCGGAATGTAGTTCTTATCTGATAATCTCTCAATGGTCTGTTCAATTTGAATGAAATTTCGGCAAATTCCAGAATGCTTGAAGGTATACCACCCCAAATTTCTCTCTAACAAAAAGATACTCACTTGTATTTGGTATTTATGAATCCTGACCTCTAAAACGCTGGATTAAGGAGGAAACCAACAAATGGCTCACCAACGGATGTGTACCCGTTGCAATGTTATAAAAACACAAACGGAGATTGCTGGGCTTCCTCAAAATTATTCAGAATGAAAACCCTCCATTATCATAAGTAATTCACATAACATTTTTATCCCTATGACATTGATGTAATTTCTGATGTTGGGCTGAGGATGGACATGTACCAATTTCAAATGATGTGTAAATCACATTCAATGTCGTGGGCGTGGAGATGATTGTGTGTATCATTTAGTATATAAAATATTTCCCTAAATCGTTCCCTTTCGGAGATATTTACCGTGAATGAGAATTATTGGAATGGACTTCATTGTTGATAACGTTTCATGGTAAAGGTTCAAGAATGTACTCGTGTTGAATATCGATGAACCTTGTCCGTTTTCCAGAAAATTCCACTCAACTGAAAGCAGGCACAAAGTGGTGCATCCACCAAAATTTGAAATGAAAGTCCTACCACTGTATACCCCCAACTGAAAGCGTGCCTCCACCAAAATTTTAAATGACAGTTTTTGATGTTTTAGACCTTGATTTCTCTTCCTTCATTTAATCGCTAGCATGAATTATGTTATTTTGTCACAGCATACAAGTTCATAACCATTTGATCTTGGACACCCCAGAGCATGGGTTAACAAGGTGTTCCATAAGTATATATGAAGCCAAGGGAATTGTGCACTACAAGTAAGAATAATACTAGGAGTTACCCTAACTCGATTCATTTCGGAGATATGTGCCCTTGAATGATAAAAAATTATCGGAATGGAGTTCCTAGCCGATGACGTGTCAATGGTCGGTCAATAAAATTCCGGTGAATTCTTAGTCATACCACCATGTTCCCCGAACATTTTTCTACCAAGTATGAGGTATTCGTGTTCAATATCGATGAACTTGACCGTTTTAAGAAAAAAACCGGTTAATTGATAGAGGAACACTTAGTGCCTTCGCCAAAATTTGAACAACTGTATTATAAATTTCAGACCGTGTTTTTCCAACGAGGGCGTCACACAAATTCCTTTCTAAAGTTTGTTACTATACAAAAGGAGCCTAACATTACTGAATCAATAGGTACAGTGTCAACTTTGAATGAGGCCTCTGAGTGACGGAGACCAATGAGACCATCGTAACTATCGCAAAAAAAATATCTCGTCTTTTAAAATTTTGGTGAAGGCCTCATTTTGTGTTCCCCTATCGTTGTTTCTGGGAAACAGGTTCATAGATATTAAACAAGAATACCTTTTTCATTTGATAAATGTTAGGTACATTTGATGACGAGACTTGAATTTTTCAAATATATAGGCACTTAGACTAGATTTTAGACTCAAAAGTTATTATTAAACAAGGATACTATACTAGTCTAGTTTTCTCATTTACGAAATATGATTAAAGACTGTCGGGAATAAGTTATCAACTCAAAATCACACAATGATGATGGTCATCTTCAAGGGTGAAAATATTTGGAAGGTATGACCGATACATTTTGTTCCAACCTAGTATATTTTTCACTTGTACTACTTAATCCAGAATTTTCGTCGTAAATTAATGAAACACCCTGTCTATGAGGAGTATTCATCTGGTCAATTTGAAATGCATATATGTGGTTGAATTCCCAGAGAATCAAATAATGTAAACCTTCAAGAAAATAATCCCTCAATAGGATTTCTACATCAGTGCTCTCAGTGCCATATATTAGGGGTTTGTTCAATCCATGGGTATATAAGGTACCTATATATAGGTGTCCTTGATAAACACTTCTTCAGAATAAAACGTACCCTTTTCTAATCTGATAGTGAATAATTTCATTGAAAATATGGTAGTAGGCCTTCGAAAGTCATTATAGGAACTGCAAATTTCTCTGATCATGTTAATAAAAGCATTGGTAAACATATATGAAAATCACTGTATATACCTTCTTCGAAGAGATGGATTGATAGATTGAATAGATGTCAATAGCCAAATGTCAGTACACGCCCTTCGTAAAGGCACCTGTCGTGTTTCCACTGCACTGAGAGAGGGCAAATGTTGGTGGAGCCTTTTCTCGAAGGTCATATTGTTCTTTGGTAGGGCATATTTTCTAATAAATTACAAAAGGAATGGTAACATGAGAAAGTGAAGTATAAATGCGCATTTATCGCCTACATCACCTGCCATGACCTTATATGTTAATAATGTAATGATACGTTGAGTGATTGTAAGAGTGTGAGAATCAAATTTTAATGGTCAAGTTATCGGATATTGAACAAATATTATGGAACTCCCATCAGATATTTATTTATGAGTATATCTTGGTGATTACTAACGGATATTTAAGTAGGTAATCACAATGATTATATAAGAAAGCTAGCATAGTTTGTTTATTATCAATGTTGTTATGCAGAACTAATCAAGCAATTTGATGTAATCTCTTTTTATATAGGACGGCTCTGGATGACAATATGGAAATGTTTGTATTTCCAGGTTTTTCCTCACTCAGTGTTCTGTTTTTTGTATTTCTGATGAAACTTTTTTAAAAGACGGTGGGTGCTATAAAAAATTGATGAATATCTAAACCTTTTTCATACGTTCAGTCCGGTTATCAAAAACAGTGATGAAAAATCAAAAACACTTCAGATTTTCCTGTAGAACAAAATATGTCATGTGACCCTGGAATGTACCCCGCTGGGTGCTTCTGTTGTCCCCGAAAATGTTCTATTCTCTGTTTTTTTAATAATATATACAGCACCGTAATCAGAATCATCAGCCCACTGTCAAAAGATGTATCAAGTGATTCACTGTGAACAATCTGATAGTGAGGATTGAGGATGCTTCGTAAGCTTTAAAGTCTAGTCATAATTCGAGCTAACCCTTTTTGCAGTCACCGAATTGGATTTAGGTATTCATGGTCCTGAATGGACGTACTGGGGATGTACAAATGCGCGGAATCTGGACGTCCCCAATACGTACCTAGTACGTCTACGGCCCTAATCTGGACGTCCCCAGTACAGTGTGTCCAGTTTTCGATGATTTAGCGTAATATCTTAGTCATCTTTGGAGATAGAACCTTGAGGTTTTCGCGGTCCTGTGCCACTTTTTTGTGAAACTCAAGGTGGCCTAATTAGATTTTGCACTACTGTTTCTGATTATGAGATACAGGGCGATTTTGAAAATGTATTATTTTTGAACCCCCTCTAAATCAACGAAGTTTCTTAGCGAAAATGTCAAATTAACATCTTATTCCATTGAGAATTTCACGCAGAATCTAGTGACGCATTCAATTTTTTTTCTCGGAGTACGGCTTTGCAGATACGACTCAAACTTATGATTTTTCAAATGGAACACCCTGTATTATATAAGCTAATTAAATTCCTTATTTTGTTTCCCCTCAAAATGATATATGATATATAGATATACAATTTTCAAAAATGCTCAAAATTCACTAAAACATTGAATTTTAATAGTGGGCTATGGATTTTTTATATAAAAAAGATTGAAGGGATATTTCTATCGATTTTTCCATGAAGAGGACAAGAACTGATTAACTAACACAACACAAAAGTTAGGTACCTGAAAGCAACAAATAAATAGTAATGAAAAGTTCATAATGTAGAATAAGCATCTGATTGAATATATACTAAAATATTACTAAAATGATTGAATTTCGAAATTATTCAGTAATTTACTCATTGAATTGTTCAAATTGATGTCCATTTTCCCTAACACACAAATGACACACTTTCTCAATACGTCTTAATACAGTCAGAGGACAACAATCTTGAAGAATTTCACAGGGGCAGTTTTCCAGAAATTACAAAGACATCCTTCAATAATTTTATATTGAGAAAGTATGTGAGGCAAAATTGACATCAATTTGAACAATTCAATGAATAAGTTACTGAATGATTTCAAAATTCAATTGTTTTAGTAAATATTTGATCAGGTATTCTAAATTATGAACTTTTTATTACTATTTATTTGTTGCTATCGGGTAACTAAGTTTTGTATTTTGTTGGTTTATTAGTGTTGGAATGGTTTTTGTCCTCTTCATGGAAGAATATTCCTTCAATTGGGACTTTTTTGTATGAAAAATCCATCCAATCCGTTTAAATACAATGTTTTAGTGATTTTGGGGCATTTTTGAAATCTTTATATTTATACATTATATATTATCTTGAAGGGAACAAAATAAGGAATTTAATGAGCTGATAAAATCATTAGTTTGAATCGTATCTCCAAAACCATACCCCGAAAAAAAAATTGAGTGCGCCACTGGATTCTGGGTAGAATCCTCTGTGGGCTAAGATTTTATATTGAAATTTTCTCTGAGAAACTTCGTAGATATAGAGAGGGTCCAAAAAGTATAAATTTTCAGAACCTCCCTGTATCCCAAAAACGGAAACAGGTATGCAAAATCTGATGACGCCATCTTGAGTTTCACAAAAAAGTGGCACGAGACCGCGAAACCCGCAAGGTTCTATCTCCAAAGATAACTGAGATATCACGCAAAAGCATCGAAAACTGGACACACTGTACATACGAAACGTCTTGGCCGGACGTTGTCAGTACGTTTTGGGGACGTACTGGTGCTATATGGGATCTAGTCCAGCCATTGATTATTCGAGCTAACCCTTCTTGCAGTCACCCAATCGGAGCAGGAACGCTCGTGCATCCTGCTGGCCCAGTTCCAACGTCGCACCGGCGAGTGGATCTGGATGCACTGCGTGCTGCAAGTGAAGGAGAGCTCCGAAAGCAACCAGCAACCAGTCATCGTGTGCACCAACCAGGTGCTCAGCGAGGCGGAGGCGGCGGTGATGCGGACGAACGGCTGGCTGTACCAGTACTACTCGGCGCAGAGCAAGCTGCAGTACGGGCTGGCGTACGACGCGGGCCACGCGGCCCGTCTGGTCTACTACCCGGAGCACCCGCCGCAGGCGCCCGAGTACGGGGGGAGTCACGAGGCAGGGGGGTACCACCTGAACTCCATGCCTTCTACCCTACAGGTACGCACTCCTCCTCTGATTCATATAGATTCAATGGCATAATATAAGGCGGTAAGTTTCAGTGAGACAAATTGATGAATGAAAACGCGAATGGTGGGGATAACGCTGCGGAATCATGAGCAGAGATTCAAGGGCATGGCATGAAATGTAATCTATCAAGAGAAATGATAGACTATATGATCCTTCATCTGTATATTTTTCTCGAGACAAAAGCCCTTAATCCTCATAACGTACCGTGACTATAAAAGTTACCTACGTAAATTACCATGGGAGGTCCTTTTAAGACCCCACCAAAATAATATGTGTTCAACAACCTAACTTCTTGAATATTTTTCTGAAAATACCACCACTTGGACTTCTCATACATATTTATTTGGCATTATTATATGAAATCCAACGAGAACAAAGCTGTTTCAACTAAAAACAAAGGATCGATCATCATTTGCTTTGATACCGAATCTATTTTCGTAAACGTTTTCGGAATCAGAATCTTATATATCCAGATTTTCAGCCAGGTTCTTCTTGTTCCCTTTGCGACAATGGTAGTGGCTGCTCCAAACAACTTTTTAAATCCATTTTTGGTGAAAACTCAAAAATAAATTCAATTATTAACTCAACATATTGAGCGACGGTACATCCATTGGGGGTCCTTGAGAGCCCCAACTTACCTAAATCGATTGTAACTCGGTCTGAACGCAACAAAACGGACGTTTCCATGTATACCTAGAAGCAATGTTGCTAAAATATTCGAATAATCAAAATATTACTGGAATACTGCGACCGGGGTCCCGAAAGAGGACCCGTACGGTACGTTGAGGGTTAAGTATAGTTGACATATCAAAAAATTCTACAGAAAAAATGCTTGAATAAATCGAAATCTAATTCCGTATCCCAAATTTTCACTTATACGCTACTAAGGAGCTATACATTAGCTTGAAATTATTTGAGAAAAAGTTGAAAACATATAGTGGATCAAGGAATTGACATTCGACCTGAAATTTTTCAAATATCTTTTTATTGTATTCATCTCATAAAAAGCGCTTTACAGAAGGAAAGTACTTTGGAAATGTGCAAGGTAAAGTTGATAGTTTTCAAAACTATTTGACTTATTTGACTGAAATAAAATGTTTGTTGTGGCGGAACTAGAAGTCACAAGTCTGCTCCTGTGTGGAAATTTTTCTGGCTACAACTTTTAGTAGATGTTCATGATATATTGCTTACGTAATTCATTGGAATCAGGTACCAACACAACTTTTTCGATATAAAGTGTTACGATAGTCAGATTATTGTATTGTTTATAGTAACAGGTAGGTTAGCAAATAAAAAGTTATCAACAATTGTGATCAGTTCCATAATGAACCAATCAAAAAAGGGGGGCTATAATTCTGTTGTTCTCCCTTGTACTCCTGAAGATGTTTCGATAACTCGAACCTTGATCTCCAAGAAGATGGAACATAACAAGCTATTCGGTGAATATGTCGGCGTCAATTAGTGAAATCCGTCATTCCCTGAAATGCCTAGTCATTTCACATATTGTCGGCAAACAGCGTAACAGCGTATCTTCCATTTTCAGCCGTTACTCTGTTTGTCGGGGAGTTGAGGTAGGAAAATATCCTTTCTGCATATGCATAAGAAGGGAGACTATTTTTCCGCCTAGAAAGTATATTTTTCAGAAAAGAGAGAGAAGAGAGAGAACTGAAGAGACAACTCCTTCAAAACAACCTAAGCTGACTCGGCCTAAATGAACCTTCCTTTCATCATTACAGGGAATGCCTGAAACCATTAGGCAAACGGTGTACGAAATTTAGAGTTACGCTGTTTGCCGGCAATACGTGAAATGACTAGGGTTGTATCAAGTCTGTGGTTTGACCGGGCACATACGTTGAGTTTGAAGTCTGACCATCAGTCTGACCAGCCAGCTGTTTGATTGCCCACAAAGTTACCACATTAACTACTAATGGAAGTCGAGTCAGCCATCGACCATTCTGGTATCACGACTGTGGTCGGACGAATGTCTTGACACAGCCTAAGCATCCCAGAGAATGACGGATTTCACTGAAAAATAAACAGTGTGAAAGTATCGGAAGCAAGCGCAGTTCCACGGAACATGAAAAATACCAATGGTTCTGTGAAACTGCACATGCTGCAGAGGATGCCATCTATAGGAACCTATAGATGGCATGCGCTCGATTCTCTATCCATGATTCCGCAAAGCAAAGTTCCACAATCAACTCTCTCCTTTGAACTGCGCAGCCCCACCTGACCCACCACGCGGCCGTCACGCACGCGCACGCGCACCACCACCACCAGCAGCACCAGCAGCGCCACCACCGGCGCGCCGAATCGGAGCCGGTCGACTACTCGTACAGCAAACGCAAGCCGAAGGAGCCGCAGCTGCGGCCACCGCTGCGCCGCCTCGAGCTCGACCTGGCGGACCGCGACGCCGCGGAGGCGGGCGTCGGCGGCGGCGGTTTGTTGGTCGTGTCGCACCTGTCGGAGCGGCCGAGGACGCTGCTCAAGGTCGACCCGAGCGACCTGATGGACCAGTGGAACCCGAGCCCGCCGTGGTCTGATACTCTGCAGAAGGTACTGTCCCTAATAGTCTAAGAGCTCTGGCTACATGAGTTTCAACGTGACTCTAGACAGGCACAATTTTCTTCTGGAATAGTTCCATTCATGATGTGGAACGTTGGCCGTCCAATGAAAAAAACTATTATAATGAGAAAAAACTCATTATAATGAGGAAAGTCATTATAATGAGAAAAATGTCATTATAATAAGAAAAAAGTCAGTATAATGGGAAGGTTATTATGATGGGAAAAGTCATTATAATGACTTTTGAGGGTTTTCAAATGGATTTAAATTTCATGTCCATGAATATCCGGAACTTTTTTGAATATCCATTGATGTAAGAACATTAATTTTTGATAGTGTTTAATACAATTCTGATAATTGAGTTCCCATTTCCATTTTGAAGCGAATTCGTACAGCGACAGCTACTAGGATAATATGTAACAAGAGCCTAAAATTGCGATTTTCATAGAATTCGCCGACTGTGGTCGGTTGAAATTTGTATCGGTGTCTCAACTGACTTTGCAAAGACTATATCTGAGATGTGGAAGATGGTGTTCTTACTCAAGGTCGGTTGCCTTGATTACATTGGTCAAAAACTCACGACACTTATCCTGTTCATAGAAAATCCGTAAGAGGCGCTGATATCGTCATATTTTTAATGGCCATCCGACCAAATAACAAGAATTACGACAAAAAAATACAGAAATGGTGTAAGTACGTTAATTTTGCAAACATCAAATTGATTATAAACATCTCAACTATTACTTGTCAATATTCCGGAGCAGGTGCCCGACTTGTGCCACCAAGAGCTCAGCCCGTACATCGGCAGCGCCCCGCCCACCCCGACGGCCACCCCCAGCGCGCAGGCGAGCGCCTTCTCCTTCGACTGGATGCCCGAGCAGTACGTCCCGTCGATGGGGGCGGCAGCGGCGGCGGCCGACGACGAGCGCCAGTACTGGCCCACGGAGCACCGGCTGTTCCCGCTGCAGCCGCCGCCGAAAAGGGCGCATCCGACGCCCGGCAAGTCCGAGTCGGCTGACAGGGACACGCCGTAGGCACGCGTGAGCAAGCGCTGCGCCTGCGTGCTGTGAGGGGTCCGGAAGGCCTATTGGCAGACCGAACACCGGCTGTTCCCGCTGTTGCCGCCGCCGAAAAGGGCGCATCCGACGCCCGGCAAGTCCGAGTCAGCTGACAGGGACACGCTGTAGGCACGCGTGGGCGTGAGGTGCGCCTGCGTGCGGTGAGGGGTCTGGAAGGAGTACTGCAGAGGGATTCTGTTTCACGATCGTCGATTGTCGTACGATACGATGATGAACTCGAAGTCGAATTCATTTCCTATTCTATCGTCCCTGCTGCAGGGAGATACTATTTCACGAATCGAGTCGAATCGGCCATCTTTATTCGATATTTGGTATTCTGTTTCTCGAATGAATCGTCCTCGATAGCTCAAGAGGAGTCGAGTCGATGCGTTTTGTTAATCTATCCTTATCTATCATCGAATGTTTCTTTTCATCTTCATCCCAATTTGAGGTTAGATCATCTTGTTTATGTGAAAGCACAGCTTTGAAAGTTATCAACTTATTCTTCATAAATATAATATATAATTAATTTTCGATGCCGTTCAAACTCAGAGATGCCCACTGGGAAATGTTAATAAAATTTTTAGAACAGCACAGAACATGGCCACGGCCCAAGATGATTTCTAGTCTAATGGTCGTGACATCAATAAAATACTGTGAATCAGGCTAAGCCAAGCAAATTCATTGGGGCTTGGCGAGTGAACTCCTGAGAAATGACATAAGGTAGCATCTTTGCTATGATTCAGTTGCATAAAACCTCAATGCACAGAATATTTGAGATTTTGTATACCTATTCCATTCATACTTTGACCTATCCACTAATAAATGGGGTCTCAATGATTTCATCAGAAGACGAACCAACCTTCTGTTCGATCTAAATAGCTCAATAAATCATTTTTCAGATAATGAAAATGGATTAGGTAGGTACCTACCTACTTCTGTTTCATAGTTCTTGTTGTCGACGAATTAGATCCAAACTTCTTTGCCTATCTTGAGCTGCTGCTGCTGAAATACCATCTCGAAGAATTAGAATTATTTTTATTTTTGTCTTTCAAATTCATAAAAACAATATAACCACCATAACCTCGAATTCGAACGCGACTTGATCGAGAAATAGAATAGGAAATTAATTAGACTTCGAGTTCATCATCATATCGTACGACAATCGACGACCGTGAAACAGAATCCCCCTGCTGGAGTCGGCTGACAGGGACATGCCTATCTCGGAGCAGGCTTTTACGGTGAGGTGTAAGGGTCGGTCGGCGGCGACAGGTTGCGACTGGTTTTCCGGTACGGCCAAAGATCTAATGATACGAACTAGTGACTAGTAGATGGTCCACTGGTCCAGAGAGAAAGAGGTATTGAAAACAGCATGAGAGTGAGACGCAAGAGACCAATATGGCATGGAAGATGGATTAATTGTTAGGCGATTTTGGTTTTGGCGATGCTAGCAATGGAACTTGTGATGTTATTATTGGTCAATGGAAACTAACCAATTCAAATTGACCGATGATAACTTCGCTAGTATCCTCACAGCCAAAATCGTCCAGCAATAAACATAGCTTGCTTGATTCAACTACAAGTTAATGTGAAGTAAAATGCTGGATAAAAACTTAATTTTGCCTCTCTGATTTTGAGAAATAAAAACGTTTTTGCTAATTAATTAATTTAATTAATCGAACCATACTCACGCTAGAGAAAGATGTTGAGAATAAACCAATAAATTCGACGAAAAAGAGGGAGACAATAACGAGCAGCTATTAGCTGAATCTTCCTCTCTCTTTTGTTACTTTCAATGCCTCCTACAAGACAGCAAGGCAAAGGCACATCTAGTAGTTCGATACCATTAGCATCCATTAGGTCTTTGGGTATGGCTGATATATATCTAATAATGCCTATATGGATAACGTCAATTGTTTACAGATGCAAATGTGAAGCCAACTATGGAGGCAGGCATATGAATTGAACATTACTGATAATCCATCGAAAAAGTCAATTTCACGAATCTTCGGACTGTTATATTATGATATATATATATAGTCAATATCTTCTACGAACGTAGTAGTAAAACTGTGATAATTTTGATCCTGATGAAGTATACTCCGCACTACCTAAAAAAAGTTCCATAAACCTAGTTTGAACCAGGAAAATCAATTTTTTTTCAATTCCCCTCATATAATAAAGAAATTCTTGCTGTTTTGATGAAAAACACTGCATCGCTAACAATTAGCCGTGATTGATGCAACATTCATTATAATATCATCACTACATTATGAATAGGTATAAAATGTATGAGACCTATCTTGCCAGTGTATTAGAGTTATATTTAAAAAGGAATCCATTGTTTTCCGTGGCTCAATCTTTCAAAGTTCAGTGAGGTAATGATAATGTAATAAAGATGAATGTTCCATGAATACACTTTCAATCAGTTTTTTTTTAATCAAAATTCCTGAATATGGTGACCTGAATCAAAAATTCATTTTTGCTGTTTTCTTGAAACACAGATAGATAATTCGGTACTGTACACAAAAAATTATACAACGTATACTGCTTGTACTTTTTTGTTGATTGCTGATGATGGCATTTGCTACCTACGTGAATAGTATTTGTACTGATGTATTCGCTTCCCATTTTAGACTCTCAATCGTTTTGGTTTCTGATATCCATATATGTATTATCAGATATATGGGCTCTGTGCATTTTCGAGGGTAGGTATCCGATGGGAGTGAGGTATGGGATGAGTCGATTGTGGATTGCCTCCAACCGTAAACTTCCCCTCAATAAGATTCTAAATAAATATTAGAGACCTCTTAAAGCCCTCTTCATAACATGAAAACTCTCGATTCAGGTGGAAACGATTTTCAAATATAACCCGCTAAGCAAACTTGAAAGCTATGTTGATGCAATGTTGAAGCAATTACTGAAACGGACGTTCAGCAATATTGCAAAGGTGAAGTTTGATAATGTAGCGTTGCAGCAATATTACATGTTTGTGTGACATTGCTGGAACGTTACATTTACAAATTTACACTTGCAATATTGCTGAACGAATACGTATATAGTGAATCACCCTGTATCTTAGTACCCGATAATGAATCCTTGGAAAACGGCACAGAGTCGTATCAAAAGACCGTCAGCTTCCTAGTATATATATAGTGCAATTCAAATAGATTTTATTTATTTGATGATAGTGAAATTTCCGGAACGGTTTAGTGAATATTATTATTGTTATATATTGTCTTGCAATAGGGCCGTCCATTTTATTGTTAGAATATTTGTTTTATTAGGCAATTATTGTTGTTTCTCAAAGAGATGCTCCAAAGCATTTAATGCAAGTTTATTGAAACTTAAAAAAATTAACAGAACATATCTGTGATTGTTGAATTGTAGTTTCTATAATAATATAACTACTCGTACTGTATGATAACTGAATGGAATGAAATTCAGTGTTCCTATACTGTTTTTGTTGGGAACCATATATTTGACCTGAGGTATTGGATGTATGTAGGCATTTTTACAAACTCTATACGCCACCTGAGGAAAGAGCGAGAAATTACCTGTGTAACGATTACTGCAATTGGACATTCTTCTTGATCACTATATCTCTACTGATATAATTGAGAATTCATGAAACTTCAACTTTTCGCACCCCTCTCGTTTTCTAAAATTTCCTTGAAAAGAGTACTATGAAAAATTTTATGTTCTAGCAACTGAATAAAGAAAACAATGATTCAATATATATTCACCTAGATGATGATTTGACACTTGAAATTGTATAACAGCCTCACTTTTTTTTACTAGGTATTCAATCTTTTTCAGTTTTTCAATACCAATCAAGGTACTATCATTATATGTTGGTGATAGCTATTTGAAACATTGACAAAATCATTTTTCGAAGCATATAAGTTTATTGATTGTGATATCATCTCAGTAGTGTATAAACAAAAAAATTCAAGTGTGGTATATCGGTGGAAAAGGAATCGTTATTATTGAAATGAGAAAGATGGTTTGCACTTTTCATTCATTACAAGTAAGTACCCACATTGAATCTGGTTCACCCTATGTATGTTCAAGGGAATTTCGATGTATATTTTATTCCAAAAAATTCCGTGCATACATTTTACAGTGACTGCCATTTTTCATTTTTACGATGGAAAGTGGCAACCAAACAAAAGTGTTCCAGGTCCAGGAAATAAAGTACAACTGTAAAAAACACCAATTTCTTTCAGTCATAGGACAAAAATGTATATAGCTTTCAATATTTTGTTCACCTGTACTTCAAAGTCACCGAGTAATTTCCTGTTCTTACATGTGCTTCATCATGTCCTTATGCCTATATTTTTATCCGCATAACATAATTACTCCGTGTTTGAACTTTAGGTCAAAAGTAAACCACACCTGTATTTATTTCATTAATTTATTCACCGGAGAAATAATGAAAGGTCACATGAATGATAGCATGCTGAAAGAGGTATAGTTAATAATGGAATTGTAATCTTGCCGGCATAGCTCTGAAGATTTTCTGCGAAATTGAATACCTGGTATAGAGGATATCAAACAGCTCCAGTGTGGAAGGTCATAGTGACATCACATATATTATGAACTTCATCCATAACACATTTGATTTAGAACTATTTGATATTTACGATAAAAACAATGGAATCCGCTTCACATTTCAGACAAATGAAACAGGATTGGATAAATGTGCAAGACTATTTTTTTGTAGTATTTTTTTATATTTCGAACGGCAGTGGCACACTCAAGTGAGTGTGGAGGTTTTGGGATGCAAAATACCACTCCAAAATGGTTGATATTGCAATGATTGCATCTAATTCAAATTCCTAGAAAGCTCACATTTTACTATCGAATGACACCATTGAAAAATATAAAGTTTAAATTAAAAATAATTATTCAATTTTCACGTTGATTGGAATACTTCAGCACCTATATATATTTTCGAAATATCCTAGTACCTATTGAAAAAAAAATTGAAACCGTGCCTAGCTGACAACAATTCACTTATTTATTATAGAACAAATAGGAGCAGAGTTTATATGAATGATCGCGTTTATATTTCATCATTTTATACAGTGTAGAGCTGTTTTAGTATATTCAATATTATTCAATAATTATAAAGGTATGACTTCCATTTCCAAATATTCGCCTCTAATACAGTGGCCCAATGATTCGAATTTTTTTTTTCAAATGGAATATGTACTGGTATTAATTTACCATGGGTACCATGAATACAATATGTATTCTTATTTATCGCGAGTAAACAAATTGTATTCATATACCAACCAGTTTGTGTGACTATGCTGCTTTTAGATCAGATTATGATGAATGACAATTTGTTTGCAAAGCTGACTGTAATCTTCAAGTGTTATTGTGGAAATGTTATAATGTACTAGATGGTGAAAACAAAATATGTGATAAATAAGTCCTGCATCATTTCATTTCAGTATTAATGAAAAGTAGTAATTAATTATCAATTATTGAATCATAATTATGCGAGATATCAATCATTCAGAGAATGCATGGGTAAAGAAAATTGAACATATGGTTTTACATCAATACTTCAGAAAATCGGTCACAAACAGGGTTATTTTCATAGTTTTCCATATATTACTTGGTGGACACTATTTAAATATGCACCCCATACATTATGGTAGGAATGGTGAAATCAAATATAATTGTATGCAATAGCAATATAAAAGGTAGGTAATTGATGTTTTTCAACATCTTATACCTATTTATTCAAGTTCCTGATTACAATTTTAAGGGAATAAATATTTGTATATTGAAGAGATTTTTAGCACCATAATTATTGTTATATAGTAGGTACCAATAAGGTACCCCCCATTGTTTGAAACTGTCAAATTGACTGTGTCTTATATTTCACAAATGCATTATTATTATTTATTGATTTGTTAATATATTTACTAGTACCTAGTTGAGAACCAATATACTTTAGATTTATTATATATAAGTTTGCAAGTTGCAAAGCATGTAAGATGTATCAGTATTATTATTACTCTCTTTCCTATTATGAATAAAAAATACAACTGTTTATTTATTGGATTTGGGTTTAATTTGCCAACATGGAATATAATGATGTATCTATGTGAATATTTTCATAAAAACTCATTCAGCATCAAGTCATGGATAACTCTAGGCTAATATCACATTCAATTCTTCCATTTTTTGTCCTGCAAATAAATTCACCATTGCACTATGACAGTATAGGCATATAGGCATAAGAGTCTGAACAACTGTTTTGAAAGTGAAACCAAGCTGAAATAAGTTCTTCCCAATCTTGTTCACATTTAATTATTTCAAGTTGAAAGTCCAGAAGCCTAAAGACTAGAGCTGAAAGGAAGACTCTATTCAGGTGTTAACTGGTAATCAGAGTAATATTAACTGGACACAACTTTCATTGGTCAAATTTCAAAGGAATTTGTATAATTCAACCAAATAGACCTTGTACTAGTTTATTCAAAACAATGTCTCACTGGAAGAGCGGTTATTTCTCTACCTTTCACAGCAGAAACTAAAAAAAATTACAGTGGTATATAATATATACTTACACTGGATTGAAGAGCATTTTCAATAAGGAAATATTCTTGATTCTGTGGAGAAACTTTGGATTTATAGGCAATCAAAGCAAGTCTGTCCTTCTGATTGATATACTGTTGAATGACAAATTTGTGACAGTTCAACTTGATACCCAGGTATAGACTTTTCTCTGAATCTGATACAGAATTTAGATACTGCTCTAACACATCTTTGGGAGGCTGATGCCTACTAAGACCATGTACAAATATTTCTGGACACATCACTGTTTTGAGAGAATGTCTCTTAGTTAACCAGTTCTAAAATGATAATATTAAGAATTGGTATCTTATAATTTTCAATGGTTTCACTCACTGGTTTCATGAAAAAACCTGTTAATTGAGTCCACAGCTGCATAGATGATAATACATTCATTGCTGTCCACTCAAAAGCAAAATCATCAATTTTGAGTTGTTTCTTGAAATCCATAATAACATCATTGGAGTTTTTGTTTCTCTCCCATTCAGTTCTACAAAGAACAGCTAGCTGTTCAATAATGGAAGCACAGTTCCCATTCTTATCAATTTGCCACTCTGGAAAACATACAATATCACATCCTAAAGAGTGCCTTGTAAGGCAAGAACTTACTCAGCAATTGCAAATGTTCATTGAGTTCTTGTTTCTCATCATTACTGAGTTGTAAATTTTCTATCATGACATTTTCTAGTACCTTATAGTGAGTCTCCTTATTTCTAATACCCCTTCCCTTCAGATGGTACACCTGTTTCTGAAGAAAAACAAGCATCAGGTATATTCTTCCACTGTCAGAGGCAAAATATGGAGAGTATGATTTTTGGAAAGGTTTCATTACAAGTTCTTACCAAGAAGCTATTATGTCCTGTTGCCCTATAAAATTTTTCAAACTAAGTTCATAATATTAAACTGAGGAAAACTTACATGTACAGTTCAGCCAAATCTGACAGACTATTTTTGACAATAAGGTGACTAGCATAATGCCTCACAGCTAATTTTCTTTTAGATAATTGATGATAAAATATATTTTGGCATAAAGTTGTCTTCAAAAATAATATCACCTAAAAGACATGTTTACAGTGAAATATAATTGGATCAGAAAATGTGTCCTACATTCAATATAATATTTCCATCCATGGTCCCTAAAGCAGCATCCAGTAATAACATTTTATCAATAAATCTTTTATATATTTCTAGAGAATAAGTCTGACCATTAGACATTTTTTTGATAGTCTCTCCAACTGGTGATATGATGTATTCATTGGTTGATTTGACATCATCCAAAACTGAGAAGACAGTAATAGATTAATTGTATACTATAGTTCTTATGATGTTACTTACTCAGATCTAAACAGGTTTTTGAAATGAGAGAATGAATTGGAAAAATACTGCTTTCTTCTAGAGTGGAACTGAATACAAAATCTTTATATGGCTCACTGGTCTCCTGAAACTGAAAATTAGTTGAATTATATTATTATGAGGCCTAATAATGATCTTACTTCTTCATCATCAAAATTGAATCCTGATGATGAACTAGTGTTCCAGAAGTCGTCTTCAGTTTTGGATGACATTGAATAAATATTGTCTGAATTAATCTCACGAAGAATTCACATGTTATAGGTTAAAAAAATGAAAATGCATAAACAAACTACTCTATGAAAATACAAAAAAATGGTTTGTTCTTGTGATCAGTAATGTCAAAAATCATACACGTACCTCTGTTTCATAGACAAAAGAGAGTAGTTTATCTATGCTCCGTTTCAAACATTGGAAAACGCTGTTCCGTTAAGTTCTTGGCGTTCTATGGCTATATTCCGAATTCGACTGACAGTCCTGAATCTGCTGTTTTTTCATTCCGCAATCAAAAAATCGACAGATACTTGAGAACAGACCAATGAACTCAATTTAAACTGAGTGTATTGGAACAGACATACTATTCAATCCAATCATTTCGACTCAAGAAATCAAGAATCTGCTGCTAAAATTGCTGACGGCAAAAGGTAGTGTGGCTTCGTAAACTGTCATTATTTTAGAGGAGGAAGGAATGTCACATTTATTTCCGTTGTTTCATCAATAATAAATTAACGTATTCTGATTCTGATAATTAATATCAAAGGTACAGACGTGTCATAGAATTTCATATCTGAATTTTGGATATTTTGTGTCCAAGTGTTCAAATAATGGCGTGGTCACAGTAAATTATCATTACACCTAACCCTGGTGCACGTGGCATGAAATTATGGTTACGCCAGCAAAACGGATAAACACCAACAATCATCAGTGCCGACAGTACTACTCTGAGAACAGGTGACAGATCGACAGTTGAGTGTCTGGCACGTGTCAGGGGACAGTTCACTGCACTGCACTGCTGCAGTTGCTGCTGCAGTACTGCACATGGTAAATGCAGAATGCAGAACTTGTTGTTCTGTGCTCAACCACGCTCAACCTTAGATCATCTCTGATCATACAGTCATCCTGTATGATCTAAGCGCTCAACTGCTAGCTGTTGTTTGTTGTAGTGGAAGTTTAGGTTAGGTTAATTGTTAATTGTCAATTTCAAATTGAAATTATGCAGTCAGTGTGCATAAAATCAATAAAATGTTGCAATCAGGCAATCCACAAACTACCACAATACTGGCAGGCTGATGAACAGGGTAGTAGGAAGAACAAATGGGAAAATATTAATATGGTGAGGACTCTGGTAAGGATAATCAGATAATCAAATGTGTTTGCTCAAGAATTTTTTCTGAGGTCAAATACATATTTATTCATTTATTTATTTAATAAATTCAAATGAAAACAGTAAATATAGGTATAGTAAAGTCAACTCATTACCCCCACATTTTGGTATGTAACATTTTGGCTTGTATCAAAATATATCCCCTATCCTTTTAAATAATCTCTTTTTTCATTGGAAGCCCCTTTCAACATCAGATTCATTATCAGACATTTTTTCTTCACTACTGAATGAAGTGGGTTTCTGAGAGGAGTGATTTTCAATCATTTCCAGTAATGATTGGAAAAAATTGTATGTGCATGTAAATGTTCCTCCTCCTATCTTCCTAAAACCTCTTCCTAAAAAAATTGTGTCATTGAGTTCACATCTTGGTTCATATATAGGTTGAATTTCTTACCAGATGGAACCAAATTATTGTTTATCAAGACACTGTGTTGAGAAAGTGCTGCAATCAACCTTCTCATCAAGTCTTCTCTATCTGTTTTACTAACTGGTTGAATTTTGCTTTGAAACCTCAACAAATACTCTATCAAATAACATTCTTCCTGGAAAAATGAAGTAGTTATAGTGAATGCTCATATGCAAACTGTTGTTAACTATTTACCAATGCAATCTTTTGAAGACATGCTTCAGGCTGCTTGTACAGAATTACAATGTTTTCAAAATCATTTGTCTGCAAAATGGGCACTTTGAGTCCTTCAAGCCATTCAAAAAGAAGTGATGCTAGAACCTCTAAATTCCTTTCAACTAACAATCTGGCCCAACCAAGTTGTGAGGAATTGAGTTCATGTTGATATTGTCTCACTTTTCTCTTTGTTGCATTGTCTAGTACTTCTAAGCTAGTTGTTAGTGCTTTGATGGCAATACTAATATCTTGAACAGCTATTTTGTCCTCTACCACATCTTGGGAAAAATTTTTTTGGGTTTCCAATTCTTGGAAACAACGATTTTCTAACAGAAATTCTTCATTCATTTCATCTCCATCTAGAGTACTAAGTTCGGAAAAGGAATCAGTAAGGTCTCCCATCTCTGAAGGATTGGGACTGGAAGGGCTTGATATTTCAGTGGAGAATGATTTCTCCAGTTCTGAGCCTAGTAATACTTCTGAAAATGAACGAAATTCATTTTAGTAAGTCAAACAAAAAATCGTGAAAAATTGTTAGATTTCGTAATTTTAACTGTAGTGAATATTATCCTGAAGATTTCCACAGCAGTCCTCGAAATTAATCTATTGTAAATACACCTCAAAATACACTGTTCTAGTCATATCCTTACGTTCAGAGTTGCAACTAGATATGCTGCTGATACTGTAAGAACTCTCATTCCTGTTGATATTCCCATGTAACTTGGCTGTCAAAAAATCTGAAGTATATGGAATATTCGACTGTGAAAATTCATCTGTCCAACATGAACACATTTTCAGAATTCTCTCGCATATACAATGAACGATCTAAAAAACAAGGCATCTCAGTTAAAAACATCAATATTCCCAATCATCAGGATTAATACCTTGGGGATGAATTTGAAATTTCTCTCGTCATAACCGTGGAGTACTACTCTTTGTCTTTTCAAGAACCTTCTGAGAGTAAATTCATTCATATATTTATCTCTACTGACAATTTCTCTGGAAGAAAAAAAAAAATAAAGACAACCCATCAGTATTTTATACCTTGAATATACGGTATTGTCAGAGACTTTTGTGGAATATTTTGGGGATAAAGTGTCATGGATTATGGGGTTGGTTAGTTTTTGATAATTATTTTCAAAAGTTCCTTACACTGTTATGATAATTATTCACATAAGTACATAGAATTTCGTAAAATCAATAATAAACACTTCATCAGTTGTAGGCCAAGTCATAAATTATATGATTTCTTCCAGCTTTACAGAGTGATTCAAAAGTAAGCGGCATTCTTTCAGGGGCGTATTCCTTGCATGAAAATGAAGCTAAAAGTTTGTATTAATAATGTTCCGAAAATGCTTTCTAAGGAGGTTATATGCCTCGGGGAACACATTGTATAAATACAAGTAAATGTTTCATGTACTTGAAACCATTAATATTTATTTATTCATTCATTTATCACCCAAACAGGCTGTTCAGCATAATTACATGAGATGATAATGTTTTCATCACAGTAATTAGCGAATATTAAACCGTCACTGAAATTGAAGATGAACTACTCTGAACAAACATGTGAAAATGGATGTATTCAATATATTATTATGATCTAAACTGCATTTACGTTTATATTTTGATATGCTGAGAGATAACCTGAGAACCTTTTCTATAACTACTGTGTCAACTTACTTTATGTAATAGGTGATTGTTTGGGGAAGAATGAACTGAGCAAAGTGTCTCACACACAAAATTTGTCCTCTAGTTTGTACTGATCCAGGTCTCTTCAGTCTTACGTAACGAATAGCATCGTTTGCAGAAACACGCAAGGAAAATACTAAGTAGCAGGCTATAAGAACGCCCGTTCTTCCCAAACCTAGAAGACATCATTCTTAATCTTACTAGAAAAAAGTAGATCGAAAATAAATGTACAGTACTTATACATATCACAAAAAAAAATCATATGAAATGCTTGAATTATATCAACTCAATTTTGAATTTGAAGAGATGCCGATAATTTGACAGCTACATTTTGAAAAATTCCTGTGGGAGATTTACTTATATTGTTTCAGGTGGTCAGATGATGAGCCTATAACTAGAAAAGAAGAGGGCCATGATCGGTAAGCATATTTTTGAATGAGGTTGTATGACTGAAAGTCCTCACTTTCACCAGAAATGGATATTTCACTTGAAGAACCTATACTGTGTTGGAAATATGTTGTTTCAAGAATTTTGTGGGAATCCTATTTTTTGTGAGGTTTTATATATTCTATAAGCACTATAGCACTACTAGTCAAACGAATTCGACAAAGCCAGTCAGCACCTCCTTTTGTCGTCAATCTCGAATCATGTCGAACTACTTCCTACCAAAACTCGTTTGACCGGCAGAGCTTTGGAATTCTTCTTCTAGGGATTTATTACTAAGAAATTACAATTTCCAGAAGCTTAATAATATTTGAATCCAATACCGTCAAGTGACTTGTTGTTGGATTCACGCGTTTTCTCGAATATTTCTTGCTTTTTTGCTAAAAAATCATGATAAAAATCCTGTATGTGGCTCCATATATTATGTGATATCAGAAGGCCATATGAGGATTCAGGAATAAAAATTAGTTGTAATTTATTTTTGATTGAGTGTCCAACGCTCCCCAGAAAGTGTGGCAAAGTTGAAAACAGCTCAAACACTTTTGGAAATGAATTTCAGACATTCATATTGATGTAGTTGGACAAAAAAAATCAGTATGATCAGTACACTGGATTCCTCTTTCCACTAGCTTTCCAATGAGAGGGGTCACAAGCCATAGGGTTACATTTGAAAAAATCATGTTGAGGGTGGTTTCAGCTACCCCTGGAGGAATATATTCACGATATTGCTTGCAAAAGGTAAGTAAATACATCAAATCGTTGACGTATGCCGGGAATATTTAGAAAAAATATTCACCATCCCGCTAACGAATTTATTCCAGTTAAAGTCTCCACACTCTACATATCTTTACAACCCTCTGCTTACAAGCAAATTGGAATTTGTATGTTTGATATGGAATAATTTTCTGAACAAAGGAAATGTTAATCAAATAGAGACCCTCCGAAATAAACTTCTGAAGTATCGTTTCTATAAAAAATTCAACGCATCCCCAGATTTTGTTTCTATTCAACCCTTGAAGCGTGATTTGAATATTACAAAATTAGAGTACAAGAGAATCCACCGTGGCCTGCTTTTTGTCTATAAACTGATGAATAACCATGTAGACTCTCCAGAACTCCTTCATCAAATAAATGTAAACCTAACCTAACCTAACCTGACGATCGGACGTGCCCCAGACGCCTTACTTTTTTTTGTCAACACTACATATACTCTTGACTCATTATGCCAATTATACAATCGATACTATCTCGAATATAATCTGGATATATTCAGATCAAGTCTCGAATCATTCAGAATAACCGTTTTTGAAATAAAAAGTGAACAATGAAGTCCTTCTGGTGCTGAACCCCTGACAACCTTTTTTTTTCAATGTTATGTTGTTTTTGAGCATACTTACTAATAGTTACAGAAACTTATTGTAATTAGGGTAACCTGTATGTTTCTAATAATTAAATAAATAAATACCTCGGCACCTACCTACTTGGTTATTTCAGAAACATGTTTCTATACGGGCTTCGATTTCAAAACTAGGAACTCGGGTGAAAGTTATTATAAATCGACTTGTACGGTACAACTGCATTTACCCTCATGATATCTATGATCACCTACCTGCATGACAGTGTATCGCTACACGCCCCTCGTTCAATGCGAACGCTAAAACTTTCACCATGTTCAAAAGTCCCGCTAGAGTTGCGTCACCATAATCCTTCCATGCAAAATTGTAATAGTAAACTGGAAAAAATATTAAATAAAGCCATCCATAAAAAATGCAACTCCATTAATCAAAAAAGCAATTCAATCAATGGGGAAGTTTCCTATAGGAATTTTTTTTCTGCAACCGACACAAAAGTCGTCCATTTCAATATCAAAATTTGCTCTTGAATTGACGTTTCTAATACTGACACCAACATAGGTATGTTGCTAGGCAACACTTTTAGTTCCTCGGAGCTTAAGTTGAACTTGGGCTCCTAGGAATTAAAAAGGATGTAATAGGTCAACAAGAATAAACAACATTGTTATGGTTGGTTATTTGGGTTGGGACGCATACCTGATTTGTACCCGATTTCGGCAGATTTGGCATTTCATACTCATGCTGGAGATATAGTTAAGTATTTTTGTTTTGATCAGGAAAGCCTTCAAGATTCACATACTTGCTTGATCTGTATTTCAGTCATTCTCATTGATTGGATAATTTGTTTCTGAACAATCCCGGCCAGCAATACTTTTTTCTCACACAACGATATTGTTCACCTTCTTTTGATAACTGAGCCAAACACAGTGGAATATGGAGAGAAATAAATAATCGCTAGTATTATTGTTGATATGCTCACTAAACTAACATTTTCCACTTCTTTTTCCTATATTCTCGCCACACGGATTATTTATTGCATTGCATACATATGGCACGGCATTCACGTTTTGGGTATAGTATTGAATTCGTGCCTGTAGTATCTGGTGATGCATGTTGACACAAATTGTAACAAAGTAGAGTCATCGTCTACCAATATTCTAATGTAAAGTAGTATGAGGTCTTGCTTCTATCTACTTACCTATATTATTATAATAAAGGTATTATGATAATCTGTCAAGCAAGTCACACTGGTGGTTACTCTCGAAAATTCGCTTTTCAAACAAAGTATCACTTTTGATCCTAATTAAACAATCTACTATTATTTCTCCGTGGAGTTCATGAAAAAGCATTGTATACTTTTTTATTTTTTCCATAGGCTGATTCTACTTCAGGAAATAAATTCAAAGAATCTGTTCTTGCTCCTCCACCATTCTGCTGACGCATTAGTTAACTGCCATGTTCACATAGCATAAAGCTAAAATAAACCCCAATTTTGTCTTTGTGTCATTTCCATTGGTTTGGGTATTCAGAAATTATGTTATGACTGCAATGTACTATTTTGATATTGGCTAGGTTGGTACCTGTGGTACCTACTTAAATATAGGTAAATTACTTTTTTTATTCCTGACTTCCTGTTTAGTCAAGAATTATGGACCAAATTATTCATGAAATAATTGAATAATTTTGATGTCTGATGAAATGATGAAACATTCGCATTCGCTTGCCGGTCGTGGGTTCGATCCCCGTCGACTGCAGAATTTTTTCTGATGGCCCAAGAAAGTGTTTGGGATCACACGTTAAAAGGTAAGCCCCCCCCCCCGTCATTCCTTGCTCGCACAAGCCTTTCGAAGACTTTTGAGGGTTGCTCGTAAGGGGGCAACCGAATGACGGATAGAACAAATTTTAGAACAAACAAAAATTATATATTTCAATATTGTTCATCACTAGACTTCCATAACAAGGAAACTTCATGGAAGCTGTTGGGTTTATTCCACATCACGTATCTATAGTTGATATGTATTTTGTAATATTGTTTTCCTGTGTGACTTAGCGAATAAACTATTATTATTATTATATTATTATTATCATCGAGAATAGCGAATACATTTCGGAGTCGATTATTTTCATCCATTCCAAGTCATAAGTATAAATTAAATCTGGCATCGCACCCACATATTCACCTAAAACCATAAGAAACTGCAGTTGTTCAGAGCTGTACCTCATGAATTGTGAAAAACTTCAAGAGCCGCCACTGCACAATAATTACTCTGAATCTACTTTCGGGATTCGGAATTAGTTCTACTAATGGATCTATTTCAGGGCAAATTGGAATTCAAAATCAATCATTCATGCTCTAATCCAATTTCTTCAAATGAACAACCGGGGCTGGATGAGTGATATCCAATAATCTCCCCCCCCCCTTCCAAGTTTTTATAAAAAAAACTCCCGCGTTCTGTGCTTCGCGAATAAATCCCGGACTGGACACTCTGTATTATTGGAAATGATTGGATTTATTTTTCAATTAATAAGATGGTATAGGTCCTGATAACTAACTTTAATTTGAGAAATTTGATTGCGTGTTGATTGCTCTTTCATAATCTATGAAGTACAGGGTAGCTTTTTTTACATAGGACACACATCAATGTATTCGCATTTGATCTCTATTGATTGATTGTTATTTCAATGTTTTATTGAGATATATATTACATAGCTAATGGAATATTTTAGTGAAAGTCGAAAAGATTAAAGCCCCGTGAAAGAAAATCAGTAATGTTAAATTGTTGAACAAATCCGTGAATGTATTCTGTGATCAAGGCTTCAACTTATCAAGAACGTGTATACTTGTATGTCTTGTGTTACTGTTGAATTTTTCAATTGACCCAAAAAAAACCCAAAAGTAACAGGAATAGTCAGTCAAATTTTATATCAGATGAGCTCTGATGTTGCGTATATTCATTGTCATGGGTTGTTCTCCTGATAAAAGTTCATTTTATGATTATTGTTATTATTTGTCGGCTGTATATGCAAACTTCCATTGTTTTCCTGACCTACTTGTTAGAAAAATCGATCTTCTTAGGCAAGTAGATTTTTATCAAATGGTGAATGTTCACAATAAAATGTGTGGGTGACCAAATTATGCCTCTGGGAATTTTCACGCTAGCGTGCTAAGCAGCACCATTAAATTTGAAACGTAACGCCGCATAATTTTGGTCGTCGAATGTGGAAAATTTGTAACTTCCGAATTCAGCTTCAGGAAACATAATGTGTTTCCTCAGAAACCATTTCGACGAGTAGGTATTTGCCTAAAGAATTCGGTTTTATGTCGAACTTCGTGTCAATTAACTTAATTAACACGATTGATCAATGAAAGATAGTGATTAATTCTGGTAGTTGAAATCCATTTGAAAGAAGAAAAAAAACATTCAAATTGTCTTTTTTAATAACATGTAAAAAACTTTTGAAACTTTTTTTATATTACTGTCCTGAACCCAGTACCCAACATGAGCTATTGTCTCTAAAAGTATCCTAATTACAGAGTTCTTAACTCACTAAGATCATCTCTCAGAATTTTAGATAACCTGTATTTTCTGATGGTTTTACTTGCTATTACATCGACTTCAGGGACAGCTTTACAATAATTAAAAAATCTATCAAACGAAACTCAAACAGGGTGTGAAACTATGGCTTATGTTTGCAAAGCTGCTGAGCCTCAGAAAAAAAATTTTCATTTCTATCGAAATCGTATGAAAGATATAGATTTTTTTTCTAGTCATGCATTTCTCGAAAAATGTCATTCTGATGGTGATTTCTGGAAGCGTAACAATCCTCAAATTATTTTTTTCAAATGGAGCACTCTTATTTTGAAATATTTTCGAATCGAATATACAGGGTATCCCATAAGTGATGGATCAAAAGAAGTGGGGTTGTAGGCGGGTCATCAAACTAACGGTATATGTGGTTAACCAATTGTTGATGGTTCAAAAGTTATTCAATTTTCTAAAAAACGCGACCCATTTGAAAATATTAATAACAAAAAGGTTGTTTTGAATAACTCCATATGTTGAACCATTTCTGAATCTGTTTTGAATGGGCCACTTTTTCTTATTGTTGGCCATCTTTGTGGAGTCGTTTTCAAATTCGCGAGAGGCATTATAAAATCAACTGAATTATTTCATTCAACAAAACCATAGATTAATCCATGACAAAACTTATAGAAAACACATTTTTCTTAATTGATAGGAAGTAACACAGGTCATAACAAATATTTCTTGGGAAAGATGCATCCATGCGGATTAAAAATGTGACAGAAAAAATTATATTTTTTAGTAAACAAACTACATGATTCTAGGGAGAAATGAAAAATAAATTAATAACTATTGAATTGTCAACAATTGGATAATCACATATATGGTTAGTTAGATTGGAAATGAATCCCCCTACCACCCCACTTTTTTGATACTTGACATATGGGACACCCTGTATAAACAGTATGTTATCTTCAAAAAAACAATGTTTGTGTATTGGCTTCTACAAATATCGTGTTAGCCATGACTGAGTCTATATTTGACAATTGTATCTTAACATCATCGAATATGGAATACATTCCCAAAAAAACATATGCGTAGATAGTTTTTGGAAAAAAAAAATATAAAACCAGAGTGTTCCATTGATCCATTTAAAAACCCAGTAAAACTTCTGACATGGGCCGTGAAAAGGCCTTACAGCATTAAACTCTCCCATTTTTTTTCCTCTGAGAAGAATAACGGGAATATAAGGTGTGCCTCTTCAATTTAATATCTATCTATTATTGACCACCCCTTTATTACAAATCATACCAGCTGCTCGGTATAGAACTTGTACTGAGTGGAGTGGATGTGACGTGTTTATCAAAAAGAAAATTAGATACGCCAAAATAACACCATGTGTTGATAAAAATTGAGCAATTATAGGTACCTATTTCGTAATATTTAATCTAATTTCTGATTCTTGACTTGATCCTTTTTATTATTGAGCAACCAGTGTATCGATAAATGTGTTGAAATTCAAGATGCACCAACAAAATACAGCTTTTTTAACGAAAATATGGTTTGATTTTATCCGGCTTTGTTCCAAAAATCATTGCAAATCATGTTGAATTCCACTATTATGCAATTTGTTATAGAACAAATAATATTATTATTGTTATTATAATGAAGTTTATCAACAGGAAGAACCAAAATTCAATTCTGTTCAATAGATAGCACATTAATTAATATGGCTCCCGATCAAAAATGAACAGAAAGTAAGTTTAGGAAGTCTCCAGTCATGATTAAGTTTTTTCTACTAGCGTACGGAAAAAAACTTTCAAAACCAAAAAGAGTGCGGAAAAAATGAATTTGGGTATTTTTTCGCACGCTAGTAGAAACAATAGTGTACCTAACAAGAGCTTGAAAGTCACTTTAAGCACGTGTTAGGTTGAACTACTATTTTGATGATAAAGTCATTATAGTGATTATCAGGAAATGACCTAATAGTAGTTTTTACTTACTGGGAATTTTTCGAGTAGAAATTACCAATAATTATGTTACTTATTCACATATTACCAAGAATTGAATGAATTATTAGGTGATGGATTAACTAGCGACAACGTCGTAGAAACCTCAGAAGTGACCATAAAGTAATTGGGGAGGTAAGTGTTAACAAAATAATTTATTCAGAGTTGCAAAACGTTTTGAGTAATTTTGAAAAGTACCTAATAGTTTCGAAATAATTCCTTCGCTATAAGCCGTGAGATTTCCACAGTTTATCTATAGAGTGAAAACCACGTCATTTTCACTCATTGAATCTTGAAATCGGTGTTGACCAGTTTAATTTATCGACAAAACCAGTTTCGACTTAACAATGCAATATTTATGGAAATGGGAAACTTAGACAGCTTATGGCTCTGAGGCATGCCAGATCAAGATGATCAGCATTCAAAATCTCTAAGTCTCGAGGTTCGTGCTGTATAGGTTGAGAATAATCAATTATGTTATTCCTTGCTTGCTTGCTCGCTAATAACGAACAGAATTATCCTAGATAAGTACTAATGCTAATGCATTTTCAACATGTTACCATGCAAAAGAATACATAAGTTGCCAATAAACTTTGTAGGTTGTTTTTCTCGCAATAGTAACACGTTTCTACAAACTTCAAACTTCAGGGATTACACTATAACAAGAGATATAAAACGTCTATCAGATACTAATGTTAGAGAAACAAATTGTGTTGTGAATGCTCCATTTGCAAAAATATATTATCTATTTGTAGTCAATGAACATTTAAAAAAATTTCTAATTTGTAATTGCTTCACGAACTTCTGAGCATTTGCATCCCAAATTCAGAACATTTGAAAATATTCTGCAACTTTCTGAATCAAATTTACCATATCAAAGATGAAATGAATTTGTTGAAAAGGAATATTCTCAGATAAATTATGAACATACAAAAATGGATATATATTTATATAAAGCAATACATTGAGAATTCGCATTCTCTATGTGATGAGAATATTTACTCTTTTTCAGTTTATTCAATAGAAAACAACTACTTTCCTGGCTATATGCCACGACGAACATTGAATTATATCTATTGAACACACACGATAAGAGTTTGAAAATAAAATATAATAACTTCTGAAATTGAGAATTTGCATTCTCCTTCAGACAAAAATATGTATATGCCTTGGTATATGCACACATCATTCTGAATATTCAAAAGAAAACAACTACTTTCCTGGCTATTTGCCACGTCGAACATTGAATTATATCTGATGAACATTCAAAAGGAGAACATAAAAAATAAAGAATAAAATCCTCCGAAATTGTGTGTTCAATAGATATAATTCAATGTTCGTCGTGGCATATAGCCAGGAAAGTAGTTGTTTTCTATTGAATAAACTCAAAATCAATAAATATTCTCATCACATAGAGAATGCGAATTCTCAATGTATTGCTTTATATAAATATATATCCATTTTTGTATGTTCATAATTTATCTGAGAATATTCCTTTTCAACACTTTCATACCTAATCAGAGGGTTCAAACTTGAACGATGGAAACTTGAGTGATTTTAATAGACCTCTAATCGCAGATTCGTGATAGAGTCTCAATTCAGAATTTCTTTCCACGCCCTATATGATGAATGTCAATTTATCATACACCCAAATGAAATGAATTGTGACAAATCTGATATGCGGGATGATTTTCGCAACACTGTACAGCAATATATTCCATTTATTGGAGTTTCAAAATTTTTCCGAAATCGGAGAAGGTTGCAATTTTTTTTAAATTTGTTTTCAACTCCTCCCGACTTCACATGAGAATTTGAGAAAATTTCAAATTGTTGTAAATTGATTATCCTGAACAACTCGCCGCAACCACTTGTGTTTGGTTTTTCGATAATTTATTTTGCTGAAGTGTAACATTTTCACTTTGACCAAAACGAAAACACTTTTCCGTAACTAGTAATAGTAATTGTACAGAGTGTTTCTGAATGTCATGTTCATATTAAGGGTTGTAATTCCTTGGTTTATTTTGACTAAAAGTTCCAACAAACAATTATTATGTCCTAATTTCATTCGTTTCCATGATACAAGGTGTCAATGTCACAGATAAAAAATAACAGGTTTTGTTCATTGACTAGGCTGAACAAAAATTGAAAATATTCCAACGAAATTGGTGAGATCCTGAGGACAAATGAAATAGTGATAAAATTTGGCCAATCGTCCCTGTGACGCCTTTTGAGAAAAATCATCTGTTTTTTATCGAAAAAAATGTTTAACCAATCTACGAAAGGCCATTCAATTTTGTACGAAAAAGGTCCTTGATATTCGATAGGATGCACCCATTTTGAAGAAAAAAAGGAGAAATGAGACCAGGCTCCAAATTTTGATGTAAATGCTGATAGTACTCCGTTCAGATTACTGAAAAACAATATGTAACTATCTGAATTTTCTGCGATATTCCAAATCATTAAAAATTTTGCCATCACGAAGAGCTGTGCAGATTGGACACAAGTAGAATATATGCATAAAATCAACCTCAATGACCTGTATCGTTATCAACTAGTAAGAGTTAAAATTGTATTATTGAGTTATTGAGCAATAGTAAAGAAAAGCATACATCATGGTGTATTATCTATGATTCTGGTTGGGTAGATATCAGTATCAAATATTTCGCAAGCTTTAACGGAAATATTTGGAATAGCTTTAGAACCACGGAATTTTTTTATTGTTAACCAAACATTTTTGGAGTCCTTACAATTATATAAAGTGTTCGTTATTGTTTCGAAGTTGTTTTGTTTTTTATTTCTAACTAGGGACTTGTACCTTCTTTGTTCATCTAGATATGCATTTTTTTCTAGAGGTAGTAGTGGAAAAACATTCATTTGGTTCTTCCTTCAGAAAAGTTGAAAATTTAATGTACTTCGAGATAGTTTGTTATTTCAATTTCAACCAACAAATAGAACACAAGTTAAAATCTAAAATTAACCAGAAGTGACACTTACTGTTTTGTTCCATGAACATGTTGGGGTCATATGAAAATCCAGATCTTTCCAACGGCTGTCCACAACTGGCATGTTCTCTCGGAGTTTGCAAATTTATGATTGATTTGATGCCTAAACTATCGATGCGATTAGAAATGATCGAAAAAACGAAAGGAATCGATGAAATAAATACCTGTCGAATTGTTGAATTATATTCTTCTGGACTATGACAGTGGTGCTAGGGCGTGCCATCGCCAAAATATCGTCAGTGATCCTGAAAAATATACAGAATGTACATTTATCCATTTATTCAACTGTTTTGCGTGATGAAAAGGCTATTCTACCAAACTATTCTTCTCATTTCCTTCATTGGCTATATCCAGCTCCAGGAGTACAGTCCAGTTTGTTTCATTATAGATGGTAGCTTATCAAGAAACAATTGATGAACTACCTATACAGGGTGGAGACTTTAACTGGAATAAATACGCTACTGGGGAAGTGAATGCTTTTTCTGAAAATGCGATAGACACTTCAACGTTTAAAGTTATTTACCTACATTTGGCGAGCAATATGGAGGATATAACCCATCAGGGGTAGCTGGAATCAACCCCAACATGTTTTTTCAAATGCAACCCTAGGGCTTGCGACCCCTCATTGGAAAGCTTGTTGGAAGAGGATCCAGGGTACTGATCATATTTCAGTTTGCAGTACGTTTGGGGGTCGCAAAAAATCAAAATATAATTTCGAAGTGCAATATATTTTCAACGTATTTTCATCAAAATTTCGATTTTTAATGACAGTGATATAGGGCATTTCCACCAGTTTACAATAACAGTTCGTTTGAAACTGTGAATACGGCAAAGAAACTAATTTCTTTCTGCTGCTCTACAGTGTGTCCACCTTAAGGACTTACCACCCCTTTAAAATCGTTATTATCCGACCAATTTCAAAAAACCTTTTTTTGTTGGATAGGTATTTGAAATGCCCATCCAACGAGAGAGTGATCTAATTCTTGGACTGTTATCGTGGCCAAATGCGTCAAATTTCAATGACCCATATTCCAGAAAGTACTATTAGGGATTTTTTTCCACGAAACTTGATGATGGATTCTGAATCAGTACCACTTGAAATATACCTGTACCGCTTTTTTATCATCATAAAACACAGGGTGTCCGAAAAAATGAATCATCATTTTCTTCAAATAGGTGATCAGCAAATGTAGTTCTGTGGTTTTTCTAGAAAGAAATAATCACATAGTATCATTGAGGATTATTTCAAATATACCTGTACCAATTTTCGTCATTCGAATATACAATGTGTCTGAGAAAAAAATTAAAAAGGATAGGTAAGCAATATTTTTCATCCTGATAATTCTTCACTCAAAATAAAAAAAAGAATCAGGATCACTTGGAACATACCTGTACCGATTTTCATCATCATTAAACACAGGGTGTTCGAAAAATCAAATTAATATTTTTATGAGTTGATGAAAAAATATTGCCTACTTTTTCTTTTTAATTGTTTTCTCATACACATCGTATTTTTGAATGATGAAAATCGGTACAGATATGTTCAAAGTGATCCTTAATAATACTGTGTCATCAATTCTTCTCAAAATACCACAATTCTACATTTCCAGATCACCTATTGAAAAAAACATAATTCCTTTTTTCGGACACCCTGTGTTTTATGATGATAAAAATCAGTAACGGTGTTTTTCAAGTGATCGTGATTCAGAATCCATCATTGTTTTTTGTGAAAAAAAAATCCCTTATAGTACTTTCTCAAATATGGGTCAATAAAGTTAGCCGCAGTTGGCCAGGATTACAGTTCATGAGTAAAATCACTCTCTTGTTGGATGGACATTTCAAATACCTATCCAACAAAAAAAAGTTTCTTGAAATCGGTCAGATAATAACAATTTTACAGGGGTGGTAAGTCCTTAAGGTGGACACACTGTATATATAAAAACACTGGAATACAAGAGCAGAAATCAGTAGTGACAAAAAATCGCCATAAATTGTTCAACACACATTTCGAGTGTGTGTGTGTGTGTGTGTGTGTGTTTTTAACCGCCAGCTTAGTTGCAAAGCAACCCTCGAAAGTCAGAGACTTGATAGGATGAAAAAAAAAATGGATTTTAAAATTACATTCCAATTTTATGCAATCTTCAAACTTATTAAAAACTAAAATTTGACTAGTATGCTGGATTCCTCTTTCCATCAGCTTTCCAATGAGGAGTCAAAAGCCATAGGGTTACATTTGAAAAAATCATGTTGAGGGTGGTTTCAGCTAGGGATATATTCTTGATATTGCTTGCAAAAGCTAGGTAAATACGTTAAATCGTTGACGTATGTCAAGAATTTTCAAAAAAAATATTCACCTCCCCGCTAACGAATTTATTCCAGTTATAAAGTCTCCACACTGTATAACATGACCCTCTGAAATGTATAGTACAGTCCAAATTCAAGGATGGTAAGCAATTTTCTCATTTAATTATTGGTTGTCTACCAGAGACAATTCTTTGAGGATCATGATTTCTGTAGTTTTTAGTGGTTAAACAATAGATGTGAATAAAAATGTCAATGCGAATTCTCCATTCACAAATATTTATGCAAATAGAAGAAAAAATACATTTTCTATTAGCATTATTCAAATTGAATTACAACCCTTACTGCTATAAATATTTCCTACAAACTATTTTCATGTACCATTTTTTATTTTGACCATCTGAATCTATTTTAAGCAAGGAAATGTTTATACTTTTTTATTATGGATGCAAATGAATGACGAGGTATACCTATTTATATACAGTGTGTCCCACTTGAGGTCTAGATAGGGTTATAACTCGAGAAGCGATTCCAATTCTATTCTACAGATGTTTTCGAAATAGTGTGACTTTGATTGAAAATTCGAAAAAATTCGAAACTCAGAGGAGTATTCAGTATTGTTTCGGTTTGAGCATTGCTTTTTTCCCCATGCTTCATCAATATGCTTCAAATCAGCATATTCTTGGGAATATTCAACTCTTGCAGGAACATCAAAAATTGTTGTTTCAATATTGAATCTTCAATTCGAAGTGATATTCATTCCTTAAGAAGATAATTTATTTTGGAAATAATAGTTCATCTTGATTAGAGATAACTGTTTACCAATGCCCAAAATGTCCGATTTTTGTCCATCCTCATTTTCAAACTGAGTTTGATGGAGTTTTCACATTAGCTTATTCAAAGTACATCTGACAGTGTATACTTAATGATAGAATCAAATGAGTTTTTTTTCCTTGATTATTATTTGGCATTGAAAAACAAACTCATTCCTAATTCAACATACTTTGTAGCACCAATTCCAATGCATGGTGTGAAATATAATCGATCTGTATACTAGTACACAAGGATAACATATATTATGGTCTCCATATACTATACCCGATGATTCGTAGATTAAAAACAGCCAATAAGACAAGTAAACAAAGTAGATTATTGATTATACATTACATACACATAGCTATTAACAAGTTTATTCAATTAAGGAACAAAAATAGCCAGTAAGTTTTTTCACGAAAATTGGTTTGAGAAAGTTCAGTTTTTTGCTCCATTTAGCGTCATGTACCGAACTTCTGAAATGCTTTCACTGTGCTTTGCATATATGTATATGTTTGTTTTTTAATTTAGAAAACTTTTATATATTTCGAAATTCTCGTTAATGTTGAAAACATAGAAGTTGAAAAATAAAAGAATTCAAGAATTTGACATGTTTGAATTTCCCCAACTGCCTTGTTATCGATTTGTTTACAAATAATTAGTATTCATATTATTTTTTCATCATCAATCAATTATGTGTCCATCTTCAATCAGTTACCTGTCCACCTTCAGTCATTTTAATTAACTACCAATCGATACCTATATCTGTTGAGCATTATTTCTCCCACTTTGAGTTTCTAGTGTGTTAATAGGAGCTACACGATAAGTGGATTTAAAATTTAATGAGTTTTGGTAAAAATGATGTCTAGGAAAATGTTTAACTTTGATATTTCCAGAACATAAAACATATGTTCAGGGTGTCTGAGGTGGTGTGTGAATTTGAAATAATGAAACAGAAAAATAATAGATGAACTATTGTGCAGTGGTAGAATTGGTCATCGAACATCAACTTGTCTGAAAGTTGATGTTCGATGAATTGGTTTTCTAGAAGATGTACCTATATTAGGTAAAAAACCAAAAACATGACAAGTTTAAATTTTCCCGTGTATAGATTAGTGCCATTTCTTTGGACCAAAGAAAAATTCAATGTTGAAAGAAGTGTTGTTTCCAAATGGAATGAAACAATTTGGGAACGATTATACAATTCCGTTCAATCCCAGGTATAAAAAAGGACTTGATACAAGCTTCCAGAGTCTTAGGCTTTGAAAGTGTATAATATATCAGTATTGATCAAAACTAGGCAATTTATTCGGCGATCATAAAGGTGATGCAGAAAATAAGGAGATTGTACTCACATACTTCCTTTTACCACACTTGTACGCCATTTTGTTTTTCAAGAATAATTAGTTGAAAAATGTCTGTTTCGTCAATTCTATTATAATTTTTCATAATTAAATTCTCAATCAATTTAACACTTAACCATAGTAATAATAATCTCGTGTCATCGGTTTTTCGATTTTTTACTTCACATTATCAGTTCTTGCTAAATGTTAAGTAAGAACAGTTTTTCTTTGTAGATCAACTTTATTAGTACTATGACTGATGATGACCATTTGAATGGTCAAAACATGTCTCAATCAAAAGTAATGCAGCAGAATTAACTGCACTCGTTAATCTATGACTGCACATTTGGCCAGTAAACTTGTGGAGACAACTTTGAGTTTTTTCTCGTTGATCATCCTCCTCCACTGCGAGTATGGACTACTTCAGACGACACTTTTATTATTTCATTGTCAACTTGTTTTCAGTTTGTCTATCTATCTATTCTCACAAAGTATGGCGTAGCTCAATATTCAATGGTTTTCGTCTGATTAATTATCGAATACTCAGCCTATCTCAAATTAGTCTCGAAATTATTGGACTTCCAAATCTCACGAAGTGACCTAACTATAGGACTTACGTCATTACGTGAGATATATTTTTATTATTTGTTGAAAATTTCAACAGTGACGTATCTCACATCGGGTTTTCGGCGGAATTTAAAATATCTCGGGTGACGTCTCAAGGTACCGAAAGGAGTATTGTAAGGTATTGTACAAGTCGAATGAATTTTTGTGTTTTTATCAATAAAAATGAATGTTATTCATTTGATTTAACTTCATATTCATGGGCGTATCTTAAGACCACAATAACAAACATGATCTCACGTAATGACGTATCTAACAAACTTTTTTTTTCGCTTCGGGCGATGGTTTTTGGAAATCTCACCATATCATATAACAACTAGTTCTAGTTCTTTCACTAATGAATGAAAAAAGAATGATCTTTCACGAACAAACCTCTGAGATATAAGCGTATTAAGATGTTGAAAATCTTTGAACTGCTCTGCTGTAAAATTAAGAAAACTGAGATACGTCACTACGTGAGATGACCGTCGAAATGAGAGTAAGTCCTTTGTCGGACTTGTGATATCGCTCACCTGTTGGATCATCGCGAGCAAATAGGAATTCCGGGAATTTCTTCTAGTGTCAGTATCAACACTATCAACCTCCTAAACGTTCATACGTACCAGTGGGAATAGATCCCGTGAAGGGCAAGACTCTCCGGCTTCCAATTCTCGGGATTCTCATATTTGCAATTGGCGCCCCCGCAAAACACACTGCACTGTATACCTTGGGGGGTCAATCTTCGGATGTGATCGGAAAGTTTGTTGTAGTTAGCTTGCACAGTTTCACTATGCGGGGATTTCAACTCGGAGAATTGATTCATCGTTGCCCGTCTGGGTTTCCAGTCATTTTGTCAATTTCACGGTTGAATTTGGAATGGTTTCCCTGGAAGTATGTTTTTCAAGTTCGCATTAGCGCATGCTTATCGATGATATCTTCGGGCTGGTGGAAGGAAAACCATGGAAATGGTCGTCAAGGCGGATAAGCAATACGTCAGGTGGAGGAAGGAAAATCGTTCGGCAGTGCGACAAATAATAATTGTGTGTTATTATATTCATTTATTATATTCCCACATGAGGAGGGTTGACATCAATAATGAGGTTTCGCTTGGTACCTATGTTATATTGATCTTTTCATATATTAATATTATCTGATACAATCATCCTTTATTCAAAATCGTCAGAAATACTCTTTTATACACCGAGGAGCGCACCATATCTCTAAAAAAGAGGCATATATCAGGAATGGGCGCAGGGTTGGCATGAATTAATTCATATGAATTAAATCAGCGATTTAATTCGTGAATTAATTCCATTGACTTTTTTCGAAAAAGTCATGAATTCATTCAAATTTTTAAAAATGAGACAAATTACAAATTGCACTTTCACCCTTGATTTTAACTAGTTTAAACTGAAAAATTCGATCGTATTTTGGCAAGACAGCATCGAATTTTTTCCTCTCGGCGATCCATTATGCATATCCGATAACTTGAAAATCGATTTTGACACATGTCACGTGATCACTGAATGAAGCAATATTTCTTATTAAGTTGCTATTCCACATTCAGTTTCGAGCAATTTTTGGAGGAGCATTGGAAATAGCTATATTTTTTCGAATATTCTTCAATTTTGTTACAATTCTCTTTTTTTTTTTTCGACAGTAGTGATATTGATGATATACAAGTTGAATAGAATTCAATTTCATGCTCACTTATGGAGTTTCCAGCCATTATTTGAGAAAACTGAAAATAGCTATTTTTATTTTTTTTAAATTACTTCATCTTCCCATCTAATCCCACTTTTTGCAATCGTAATTTTTTGAATTTACCGCCATACCAGTGATCAAGTGACATGTGTCAAAATCGACTTTCAAGTAGTCAGACATGCCTGCTATGATCTAAGCATGCATGTATAATAGATCCCGATATTCTACTAATAAACTTTTTCTCCATGTGTTACGAACTTTATGGATGATACTGGATCTATATGTATCTATTATTTTGTATTCTATCATCACTTTTGTTTTGAGAAACTGACATGTTATATTATGATGTTATTCTACAAGATTTCTGAAGGGAATAAAAACATAGTTTGTTTGTTTGTTTCTTTTTTTCTATTTCGCTTTGGGTAAATGAATTTTTTTTTTCAAATGAATTAATTCAAAAAAGTCTGACTTGATTCAAAAAGTCGGACTTTGATGACTTTTTTATAAAAGTCATGACTTATTCCAACCCTGAATGGGCGTGTGGATTGATAATAAATTATTGACATTCGATTACTCCACTGTGTCTCTCATGCTCTAAATAATGAGCCTATGCGTTGTTCGAAATTGTTGTATTTCAGAGCTCATTTCAAACGTACCGTCATGGCTGCCATTTGACCATCTTCTGCGATACGTCAAATAAATGGTGACGTGACTGTTTATGCTACTTTGTTATTCGTCAGATAATCTTCCATTCCAACTCATAAAGCAACGTTGTCAAGTCACCAATCATAATCAAATAGATGTTAGAGTCCTGTCGTTAAATAAAACATGATAGGAGGAAGCCATGATAGGATATATATAGTTCATTTTCGACTTTTTCGAGCAACCAGCATGTCAAAATATTTCTTATACTCCAATACTCCATAACAAAATGTCATGAAAATGTTGGAGACTTGGCAACATGTACTGATTTCTGAGAACTGACAAGACAACGCCCACAATTCGTGTTCCGTGTTGCCACGTTCACCTGTTCAAATGTCCTCTAGTCTGAATAAATATAATTATTATTGACACAAATTGATTATAAGCAATAAACCACAACACATGAGGGAACATTTTGAGACAATGGATTTTTCATTGCTAATAAGGAATATTACGTACCAATACATAATTGAGAATTTATGAATCATTGAACCACTTATATTTCAGAAGTTCCCAATCCTATTTCAACATAAATGGCAACTGTGCTATGGTCTGCCCCTACTCACGAAATCGTGACGTCAGTTTTTATTTGCGGTAAATTTCTAGCCGTTTGAAAATTACCGTGTCATTCTTGATGATTTTAGCACCGCAAAATCGACCAGAAATTTCTAAAAAATATGGAATTGAAAGGTATTTGAGTGATAATTCCATTTAAGAAATTTTAAAAAACTTAGTCCACTTGCCCATTCACATCCAACGTAGGGGTGTACTGTACAGGGTCATTCCGTATATTTGAACAGCTTCTGATCATCGAAGATAGAAAAAATCTTCAAATGATTAAGTTGTTGGGTTTGTTCTGAACCTCCCGGAAAATTGTACGAGGTAAAACAAATGAATATTGCTGAGAAATGGGAATCAACTTCGTTATTTCCAAACTCAAAGTCGGTCGTCCACACTTTATGTAAAAAAAAATTACTGTAAGTTTTGTTTCCTGTGACAATTTCAATTTCTACATTGATTATGTATTTTAGGTACTGCAGTCTCATGATGGCCGTTGTGTCAAAACCGGTTGCTGTTTTTTTTGTTACATAAAGTGTGGTCGACCGACTGAGTTTTTTCATTTTCTTTGTTAAATAGGTTCATTCAAGACATCCATTGAGATCATTCGATAGCCATAGGAAGTATATAATTTGGAGATTTTGAGGATTTGTCACTGACCGACCACACTTGATTTAGGCATTACGAAAGCTTAAAGAGGGTGATAATGGAAAAAGGAAATTAATATTTTCAACGTCAACTATAATTTTTATTTCTATCTTTGTATTACTATCGCCTATGAAACTCCCTGTATATTTTGGAAAATAACTGCAGTCAAACAACTCAATTCTTATATTTGGTCAGCAAATAATATCAGTATGTCTATTTTATTATTTTCATTAACAATTTCAATATGAGTGAATTATCACATTCAATATCAGTCTCTCGAAGTTAGTTGGGATGAGCCTCCCAATGGGGCATTCTTTTCACCTCTTCAAACAAAGCGTCTCCAGGACAATCTGTCTCTCTTCCCTGCCTGTGGCCAATGAGGTGGTAATCTGATCTGATATTGTTGGTGTCAGAAGCACAGCTGATGAGATCATTCAGAGCTGTCAGTTGAACGGAAGGAGGGGGATTCCCTGAAAAGAACACGTCGGGTGAAAAACGTGGTGAAACCATGATGCATGCCACTGAATTCAGTAAATTTTCTCATTATACAGGGGTTTCCGAATTAAGTGTAGCTTTAACGGTACAATGTTTATTAAGTACGTGAAAACCACTTACTAGGATAATTTCACTGTGAGAACTTCAAGTTCTAGTTGAAAAAATATACCAAAATATAAAGGAAGCACAATTTTCATGAAAATTTTCTGCTAGGATTTTGTGTTGTATACTTACTGGTGAAATCTCCAATGAGGCAAATTCCGATGCTTCGTCTGTTGTATTTGGGAACATGAGATCCATGAGTACCCCAACCTCTACCTTCGTATATATTGCCATCACCACCGATCTGAAAAAAAAAACGTAATCAAAACTATTCAAAACCAAAACCAAAATAGTGAGTATAGGTACCTTTATTCTATTTTATCAAACTTTTGTGCTCTTGAAGGAGAATGAACAGAAATCCTGAATGATTCAGGAGGAAAATATAAAGAGAAATGTAGTATACGAGGTGGTGCAGAACTTTTCACGTTGTGTTCAAATTGTTTATACTTTTCAAATTGATTTGAAGACTAACTTATGACTAACTATGACAATTTACAGTGTGTTACAATTTGGTCCACCCCACCCCTGTACGTACGTATTCCTAGGGCGATTTGAAATTGTTTTCTTTCATAATCAATACTACTCAGAATTGTCGAGCAAAAAAAATATCTAACACAATTTCTTGTCCTACGCAATCACAAAAGCCACAGCAAAATTAAAGAAAACGGATAAATTTTGATAATGGCAATCGATTCGGACTGTCACAAATACTCCTATATCAATTTTCAAAACAATGCGTGTTTTTTATCAACGTTAAAATTTTGGCATAATTGCATTTTTCAAGTCACCGTGTATAATCTTAAAGGAATTTGAATGATACCGGGCATGATGGTAGTCAGGATTTGATAATCTGTCTACAGAGAGAGATAAATAAGTAATAGAATCACTAGAAATTTAAATTTTTTACCAAGAAGTAAGAAGAAGAAGAAGAAGAAGAAATTGAATAATACCAATCAAAAAATCACAAGATAAAAAGTAAAAACTAAAACAGCAACCATTCCTCAGTGCACATTTTTGTTTTCACTATCAAATCTCTTCAATTCTTCATACATGCACTTTTCATATCTCTCGCATGTTATTTTCAACTTTCCTCAATAATTCTGGTGGAATCTCTCTGTAAATTATTATTCTTCGTCGCAACTCTCCTCTAGTTCTTGGCCTGAATTTCTTACTCTGTAGCCAGATTATTTGATCCTGACTACCATCATGTCTGGTGTTATTCAAATTCTCAAAAAAATTATTATACACGGTGACTTGAAAAATACAATTATTCAAAAATTGTAACGTTGATAAAAAAACACTCCTTATGAGATATCGTTTCGAAAATTGATATGTGGCTAGTCCGAATCTATTGCCATAATCAAAATTTGAAAAAATGCCTAATCCGTTTTCTTTTATTTTCCTGAAGTTTTTGTGATCTCGGTATGCTAATGATAATTTATAATGATAATTTTGAGTACTATATTATGAGAAAAAAAAATCTCGAATCGTCCTAGCAATACGAAAGTACAGGGACCGGGCCCGAATTGTAACACACAATACATATATGATTTATTTTATCGAATTTTCTTTGTGAACATATCTGTATGTCCTGAAAGTTACTCGCAAATATTTACCAAGAAATTGTAGCCAATATCTTGCCAGTTTCTGTTGGTCATATGATCATATTGTATGTTTTTAATGCGCTGCTTGCATTTTTCAGTAGTTTGACATGCAGGTGTCTCCGAATGGTGGACGACCACATAGGGTGGGGGATTCTGGCTCAGATTCTGTCTACTTTTCGCTGGCACAGCACCCCAACTAGATCTGCTTATGATGTTCGGACAACTAGCTAAAACGAAATAGCGCATGTTCAAATCTTTTCATATTGGCTGTGAGACACAATTGAACCTTATTTATTTCAAACTAGCTTCGCCGGCAGCGATTTTCCTAAATATACTGCACGCTAGCACAAACCACGCCCACCATAATACGTCATATCTCATACTGTGCTCCAACGCAAGAACTGAAGCTTTCTCGTTGTCAATCTCTTGTACGCAGTAAATTCATACACCCAAATGGTCTACTGGTTAGCGCTGTCGACTCTCAGTCTGAAGGTTCATGGTTCGAATCGCTGTGAACTCGAACTTTTTTTTGCAACTTTTTTTTTCACCAATGTTTTTTTACTCCATTCTGGTTTTCCTTTTTCATAAAATATTTGAAGTCAAATAGGTTAGTGCGTTTTGGATAAACAGTCTCATTTTATTCAATTTTGTTGAAGAACTCAACTTTTGAAATATATTATTAATCAATGTGTTTCTACACTCCATTCGGTTTTCCTTCCTCAAAAATATTGCAATCAGGGATAGGTTAGTTCGTTGAGGATAAATAGTCTCTGAGTTTTGCCTAAGTAAAGTACTTTGAAGATGAGATATAACGTGGTATGTGCTACTTTTTCAATCGATTTATTTATATGAATCAGCTACGTTGTGCTGTCAAAGATTAGATTTTGCAGGATTGTGCTGGGCTCGATTATATTTTGCAATGCCGTAGTAGGGGGCGTGTCTTGTGCTGCAATAGTTTATATTTAGTAAAATCGCGACCCGGCAAACGTTGATTTGCTATATACATTATTTCTAGAATTCTTTTCTTAAGTTGAATATTCAACCACACACTTTCATTATTTTATTCTCTACTTCTTTTTAGTATGAGTTACCACAACAGCGTGTTTTCTTAGTTTTTCGAACTACTCTTTAATTTCTATTTCTTTTCAGTTCGGTAATCAATCGCTTTTTTAAACAACTATTCTCTTTTTACTTTTTGTTTACTTTGGCTATCTATAAAAGCGTGTTTCATAAGTTTTTTAAAACACTATTTAACGAAGCTTCCTCGACATATTGAATCCGCCATCTTGAATTTTCTAATTATGACGGATGAATCGTAATCTCCGACCCCGAAAACCCCCAGATACAAGTTTTGAATAGAATCGGATCATATTTATCGGATCCGCCATCTTAAATTTCTCATTTTTGACGAAAGAATCATAATTTATGTCTCCTAAAATCCCCAGAAACCAATTTTGAATAGAATCGGATCATAATCACAAAGCACGTTCGCCATATTGAATCCGTCATATTGAATTTCTCAATTTTTGACGAAAGAATCATAATTTTCAACTCCGAAAAACCCCAGATACCAATTTTAAATAGAATCATAATTAGAAAGCTCGTCTGTCATATTGGATCCGCCATCTTGAATTTCCAAATTTAGACGAAAGAATCATAATCTCCGACCCCGAAAACCCCCAGATACAGATTTTAATTAGATAGAATCGAATCATAATTAGTGTGAAGTAATGTGAACTCGTTCAATTGAGAGTCAGTGCCGCCTTATGAGACATGGTTGAATAGAGGAGAACAAATCTGACTCATGACCGAAAGGTCAGGTTCAAATTCCATCCGTGGCGAGATTTATCTAATATTCAATTAGAAGATCAATTATCATTGAAATTCGTGGCATCGGATTGGGATTGTCATAAACACTTCACTGTTGCGTTCCAATCGAGGTTCCAATCGATTGTACCGATTGCTCACAAGGTGGCGTATGGAGTTGATCACACCGCCTACACATCATTCAGAATGCTTTATGAAGGTCTGAGAAATGTGACGAGAATTCCTGAGCTCATATTTACGTACCTTCCGTGAAATGAATAAAACCACTTAGCGACACTAGAAATATGATATTATCGATACTTCCCAACATTATTGTGCGCGTTATTGAACTTGATGAAAGTCAATAGCACCTCTAAAACTATGGAATCGAAAATTAAACTTGATTAATCCATGAACTTGCTTTTGTTCACTTATTTATATGTAACAATAATTATCACTATGGTACCACTCTTTGAAGTTCATCAGGTCAATATGTCCAGTGTAAACAAGGGGCAACCGCGATTAGCTGAGATATATAAAAAATACGGAAAGTCCCTTGTACAAGTGATTGCATATAAGATCAATATTAGTAGGTACGACAGCACTAATTATGTACCAATCATGTTGTACATATTTTATGGCCATAGATAAGAAAATGGCAGCAAGGTAATTTCCCCAAAACTTGGTATGTTTTTCAAGTGAAGATAAGCCAGGGCGTAGCAAGTGGGGGGTAAGAGGGTCCGGAGGACAAGTGAGGCTAGCCCACTCTTGAATTGAAGGAAAACACTTTTGAAACACGAGAAGGTTGTACTTTAATCTATTATCGTTGTGTCTATTGTAGAAGATAACAATTATAGATAGGTTAAGTTTTACTTTGTGGTTGAAGTAACTTTGATAATATACGCCTGTCACCAAGAAAAAGAAGTAGAGACGTTACAAGATAGACAGTTGACAGTCGTTGTAAAAGTGTTGTAGAGAACTTTCCAGTAATTCGAATCTGGAGTCTTGAATAGAAACCTTTCAAAGTTCAACTGAAGTGTTGTATATTACTGAATATAATTCTGCTATAGAATATTAACATCTATATATTCATCTCAGATGTAAAAACTTCACAAACGATGAGATTTCCACAAAATTATTAATCACACGACATGTTTCGCTAACACAGTAGCTTCATCAGGTGAAATACTGGTACAATGAATAAATTTATTTTCCTTTCCTTCCGTGGAAGTCAGATTCACAGACCACTGAGCTAAAGGTTCTAACCAGAGATAAGTTACCCACTTAACTTATCTCTGGTTCTAACTATGAAGAAAGAAGAAATATCGTGTGTTGTCTTGTTTATCACAACAAGAAGCACTTCAGCATGCTACTAATTGAATTACTTGCGATAGACATTTGTTTCATTTGAAATGGTTATTCTCAAATTTTGTTACAGGTACAAATGGATCGAAACTGAAGCGAGACTGGTTCGAAATTTTGCGAAGCCCATAGCGAGAAACATCTGTGGCGATTCCTAGTAGCTGAATCAGAGTATCATAGATATTGGTTTTATGATTTTCTAGACTAAAACTGGTTCAATTGTATTTTAACTTAGACGTGTATACACCTTGTAACCTGTAGAATAAATGTTGTTCTGTATAAAATGTCCTTGATTTTGCATTCCTTCTTCCAAATGAAAATAATGTTATGATCTCCTTTTTAACGGTATTATCAACAAGATCAATACTATATTATGACTTCTGAAGAAACTGAAAAAGAGGAAGGGTCATTATCATTCTCCTACAACTTCGCAATTTGCGCTGTTTCAAATACGATCGAATTCAGTATCAGGAGAGCAGAAATGAGAAACGGTATTGTATTTATCGATAATGCAAATCCTATTTCACTATGGCAAAAATCTAGATTAGTTTATCAGGAGAGCAGAAATGAGAAACGATATACATTCAATTGTCTATCGAGAATGCAAAGTCCGATTATAGGCAAAAATCTAGGTTTATGTATAGGTATCAGGAGAGCATAAGAAAGGATATTGAGTTGTCTGTCCGAAAATGCAATCCGATTTCAAATTGATAAAATAAGAAACGGTACCTATTCAATTGTCGATCGAAAATGCAAATCCTTGTTCCAAAACGGCAAAAATCTAAATTCGTGTATCAAGAGAGCAGAAATGAAAAGAGGTATAGTATCGTCTATCGAAAATCTAAAATTAGATTTCGAGCAGGTGAACTTCTAAATTCATGTATTGGGAGAGCAGAAATGAGCAGAGGTATTGAGTTGTTCATCGTGAATGCAATTCCAGTTTTCGAACAGACAAAAATCGAGATTCGTGTATCAGGAGAGCAGAAATGAAAAAAGGTATAGAATCGTTTATCGAAAATGTAAAATCGGATTTCGAGCTGGCAAAATTCTGAATTCATGTATCGGGAGAGCAGAAATGAGCAGAGGTATTGAGTTGTTCATCGAAAATGCAATTTCGGGTTTCAAGCAGGCAAAAATCGAAGTTCATGTATCAGGAGGAGAGCAGAAATGAAAAGAGGTATAGAATCGTCTATCAAAAATGCAAAATCCGATTTCGAGCTGGCAAAATTCTGAATTGGTGTATCGAGAGAGCAGAAATTAGCAGAGGTATTGTGTATTGTTAATCGAAATTGCAAATCCGGGTTTCAAGCAGGCAAAAGTCGAGATCCGAGTATCAGGGAAGCAGAAATGGAAGGAGGCATATATAATCAGTAGCGCAGAAATGATGAGAGGTATAGAATCGTCTATCAAAAATGTGAAATCCGATTTCGAGCAGGCAACAATCGAAATTCATGTATCAGGAGCGCAGAAATGATGAGAGGTATAGAATCGTCTATCAAAAATGTAAAATCCGATTTCGAGCAGGCAACAATCGAAATTCATGTATCAGGAGCGCAGAAATGATGAGAGGTATAGAATCGTCTATCAAAAATGTAAAATCCGATTTCGAGCAGGCAACAATCGAAATTCGTGTATCAGGAGCGCAGAAATGATGAGAGGTATAGAATCGTCTATCAAAAATGTAAAATCCGATTTCGAGCAGGCAACAATCGAAATTCGTGTATCAGGAGCGCAGAAATGATGAGAGGTATAGAATCGTCTATCAAAAATGTAAAATCCGATTTCGAGCAGGCAACAATCGAAATTCGTGTATCAGGAGCGCAGAAATGATGAGAGGTATAGAATCGTCTATCAAAAATGTAAAATCCGCTTTCGAGCAGACAACAATCGAAATTCATGTATCAGGAGCGCAGAAATGATGAGAGGTATAGAATCGTCTATCAAAAATGTAAAATCCGATTTCGAGCAGGCAACAATCGAAATTCATGTATCAGGAGCGCAGAAATGATGAGAGCTATAGAATCGTCTATCAAAAATGTAAAATCCGATTTCGAGCAGGCAACAATCGAAATTCATGTATCAGGAGCGCAGAAATGATGAGAGGTATAGAATCGTCTATCAAAAATGTAAAATCCGATTTCGAGCAGGCAACAATCGAAATTCATGTATCAGGAGCGCAGAAATGATGAGAGGTATAGAATCGTCTATCAAAAATGTAAAATCCGATTTCGAGCAGGCAACAATCGAAATTCATGTATCAGGAGCGCAGAAATGATGAGAGGTATAGAATCGTCTATCAAAAATGTAAAATCCGATTTCGAGCAGGCAACAATCGAAATTCATGTATCAGGAGCGCAGAAATGATGAGAGGTATAGAATCGTCTATCAAAAATGTAAAATCCGATTTCGAGCAGGCAACAATCGAAATTCGTGTATCAGGAGCGCAGAAATGATGAGAGGTATAGAATCGTCTATCAAAAATGTAAAATCCGATTTCGAGCAGGCAACAATCGAAATTCATGTATCAGGAGCGCAGAAATGATGAGAGGTATAGAATCGTCTATCAAAAATGTAAAATCCGATTTCGAGCAGGCAACAATCGAAATTCATGTATCAGGAGCGCAGAAATGATGAGAGGTATAGAATCGTCTATCAAAAATGTAAAATCCGATTTCGAGCAGGCAACAATCGAAATTCATGTATCAGGAGCGCAGAAATGATGAGAGGTATAGAATCGTCTATCAAAAATGTAAAATCCGATTTCGAGCAGACAACAATCGAAATTCATGTATCAGGACCGCAGAAATGATGAGAGGTATAGAATCGTCTATCAAAAATGTAAAATCCGATTTCGAGCAGGCAACAATCGAAATTCATGTATCAGGAGCGGAGAAATGATGAGAGGTATAGAATCGTCTATCAAAAATGTAAAATCCGATTTCGAGCAGGCAACAATCGAAATTCATGTATCAGGAGCGCAGAAATGATGAGAGGTATAGAATCGTCTATCAAAAATGTAAAATCCGATTTCGAGCAGGCAACAATCGAAATTCATGTATCAGGAGCGCAGAAATGATGAGAGGTATAGAATCGTCTATCAAAAATGTAAAATCCGATATCGAGCAGGCAACAATCGAAATTCATGTATCAGGAGCGCAGAAATGATGAGAGGTATAGAATCGTCTATCAAAAATGTAAAATCCAATTTCGAGCAGGCAACAATCGAAATTCGTGTATCAGGAGCGCAGAAATGATGAGAGGTATAGAATCGTCTATCAAAAATGTAAAATCCGATTTCGAGCAGGCAACAATCGAAATTCATGTATCAGGAGCGCAGAAATGATGAGAGGTATAGAATCGTCTATCAAAAATGTAAAATCCGATTTCGAGCAGGCAACAATCGAAATTCATGTATCAGGAGCGCAGAAATGATGAGAGGTATAGAATCGTCTATCAAAAATGTAAAATCCGATTTCGAGCAGGCAACAATCGAAATTCATGTATCAGGAGCGCAGAAATGATGAGAGGTATAGAATCGTCTATCAAAAATGTAAAATCCGATTTCGAGCAGGCAACAATCGAAATTCATGTATCAGGAGCGCAGAAATGATGAGAGGTATAGAATCGTCTATCAAAAATGTAAAATCCGATTTCGAGCAGGCAACAATCGAAATTCATGTATCAGGAGCGCAGAAATGATGAGAGGTATAGAATCGTCTATCAAAAATGTAAAATCCGATTTCGAGCAGGCAACAATCGAAATTCATGTATCAGGAGCGCAGAAATGATGAGAGGTATAGAATCGTCTATCAAAAATGTAAAATCCGATTTCGAGCAGGCAACAATCGAAATTCATGTATCAGGAGCGCAGAAAATGATGAGAGGTATAGAATCGTCTATCAAAAATGCAAAATCCGATTTCAAACAGGCAAAAATTGTAATTCATGTATAAGGAGAGCAGAAAGATGATGAGCAGAGTTATCGAGGTGTCTATCGATCGAAAATGCAAATCCGGGTCTCAAACAGGCAAAAATCGAAATTCGTGTATCAGGAGCGCAGAAATGATGAGAGGTATAGAATCGTCTATCAAAAATGTGAAATCCGATTTCGAGCAGGCAACAATCAAAATTCGTGTATCAGGAGAGCAGAAATATGAGCAGAGGTATCGAACTAGTTGTCAATCGAAAATACGAATCCAGGTTTCGAACAGGCGAAAATCGAGATTTATGTATGACGTATAGGATCGTCTATCGGAAATGTAAAATCAGATTTCGAGCTGGCCAAATTCTAAATTCATGTATCGGGAGAGCAGAAATCAGCAGAGGTATTGAGTTGTTCATCGAAAATGCAAATACGGGTCGCAAGCAGGCGAAAATCAAAATTCGTGTATCAGGAGAGCAGGAATGAAAAGAGGTATAGAATCGTCTACTGAAAATGTAAAATCAGATTTCGACCAGGTAAAATTCTAAATTCATGTATTAGGAGAGCAGAAATGAGCAGAGGTATTGAGTTGTTCATCGTGAATGCAAATACGGGTTTCAAACATGCAAAAATCAAGATTTGTGTCTCAGGAGAGCAGAAATATGAGCAGAAGTATCGAACTAGTTGTCTATCGAAAATACAAATCCAGTTTTCGAACAGGCAAAAATAGAGATTCATGTATCAGGAGAGCAGAAATGAAAAAAGGTATAGAATCGTTTATCGAAAATGTAAAATCAGATTTCGAGCAGGTAAAATTCTAAATTCATGTATTAGGAGAGCAGAAATGAGCAAAGGTATTGAGTTGTCTATCGAAAATGCAAATCCGGGTTTCAAGCAGGCAAAAATCCAGATTCGAGTATCAGGAGTGCAGAAATGAGGAACAGTATTGAGTTAAATTGTCTATCGAAAATGTAAAATCTAGATTTGGATATCAAGAGAGCAGAAATGTGAAAAGATATTGTTGGCTATCGAAAAGCGAACAAGAATAAGGGGACAAAATCAAGTTTGTTCATCACAATAGGACTTAACATTTGACAATGTTAAACCCACCAGCGAATATGAATTGGTTTATGTTAACTTCGAAATAAAACATCGTTTACAAAACAATTTTTATTAAATAAAACAAACAAAAATATCTTTCTTATAAATAAGGTGGCACAAAAATAATTTAGTTATAATCAAGTGATGTTTTCTCAAACTGATGAATATAGCTAGTAAAAAGAAATGAAAACGAAAATGTACGATTACAAAGATAGTACATTTCTTATGGATACACGTGCATGACACAAAACATAAATAAAATTAACACTTGATCCTTGGCTTGACTTCTTGGGCAATTCCGCCCCATGTTAACCTAAAAATACGATTACGCCATCTAATTTCAGGATGAACTACAGCGAGGAGAAAGAGATATGGTCCAGAACATTCCCGAAACAACCAGCCTATGATGAAGTCGAATCGCTTGAAGGGTAAGGGACCATTCTGAAAAAAAAACATCCATCAATATACTCAGTTTAGCTCGGAGTATGTCATATACAGGGTGATTCAGGTTTTGGGGCACAAGATCTCATCATTTCAATCGGATAAGTTCATATAAACATCAGTCCGATCTCGTCCAGAAGCGGAGCTACAGGGGGTCAAAGTTCAATAATTTTGTTCTATCAATTGAAATATCTCGCTTACTTCTTGAGATTTCATTTTGAAATTTGATGTAGTCAATACTTTCTAGAAGATCATCATTTCAAGCTATTTAAAGATTCTCAAAATCTACAGGGTGATAGGTTCTTGTGGGTAGAGACTTCTTTATTCCCCCCAAACTTTTTCGTCGTACGCCTCTGGCATCTTTTACTGATCAAATTGTGTGGATCGTTCAATTCAGAGGCTTCTTTGCTTCCTAATTCTTTTCGAGAAAACGAACCGTTTTTGAGATAAATGAGCATATACGTTCTAAGACATGTTAATTTTGCCTATGTTTCGCATAGATTTTATTTTTTAACAAAATTCGTTGAGAATGCAATGAAATGTACTCACTAAAATTGCAATCACTAGTCCAATCTGGATCAGTTACGGGAATACGGAGGGTAGAAAGTCGAGGTTTTTTTTTCAGTTAAATGAAATTTGAGCGCAACATAGGCAAAATTAACATGTTTCAGAACGTATATGCTCAATTATCTCAAAAACAGATCGTTTCTGGAAAAAAATTGAAGGACAATAAAGCCTCTAAATTGAACGATCCACACAATTTGATCACAAGAAGATGCCAGAGGCGTACTACGAAAAAGTTTGGGGGGATAAAGAAGCCTCTACCTCCAAAAACGTATCACCCTGTAGATTTTGGAAATCCTAAAATGGCTTGAAATGATGATATTCTAAAAAGTATCGACCACACCCAATTTTAGAATGATTTCTTGAAAAGTAAGCGAGATATTTCAATTAATAAAAAAAAATTATACTTTGACCCCCTGTAGTTCCGCTACTGAACGAGATTGAACTGATGTATATATGAACTTTTCTGATTGAAATGATGAGATCTACCTTCCATTTCAGTTTGTGCTCTAAAACCTGAATCACCCTGTATATTGAATATGGCATATTATCATACAGTGAGCACAGGATGCGAAGAAAAATGTCTCGGACAGATCATTTTCAACATTCAAGCGGGCAAGGTCTACAAATAATTTTTTTGTATGATGTCATGATTGTGTCAGTTAAATGATATCATCATTTGCGAGTGTCATCCGAAATAGGACATATTTGTGAAAAATAGATCTAGGTCTTCGGTCTTCATGGAATAACTGGAGCTAACCAACTCCAGCTTTACGGCTAACGCTGATTTCTCTAATTGGCAATATTTCATCGATAAAAGTTGCACAAATAGTAATATTTTGAAATCTACAATAGTTTTGTCTAGTATCACATTATTACTTTATTCCAAACGTAATGTTAGAGAAGTGACATAAGAGTATCAACAGAATGATAGAAGCGTCAGTATTCTATTCACGTTGGATTGCCGGTTCGTGGGTTCGATTCCCACGACTGTAGAAATTTCCCTGATGGCCTAGGAAAGTGTTTGGGATCACACGTTAAAAGGTAAAAGCCCCGTCATTCCTTGCTCGCACAAGTTTCTTGAAGAGCGTTGCTCGTAAGGGGGCAACCGGATGACGGAACATCTAAAAACTTCACAAACGATGAGATTTACACAAAATTCTTAATCACACGACATGTTTCGTTAACAAAGTAGCTTCATCAGGTGAAATACTGGTACAATGAATTTTGTTTTCTTTGTTTTTTGTTGTACCAGAATTTCACCTGAAGAAGCTGCTGTGTTAGCGAAACATGTCGTGTGATTGAGAATGTTGTGGAAATCTCTTCGTTTGGGAAGTTTTTACATTTGCTATGGATTTCCATCAAGTAACGGCCGAGTCAATTCGAAATTTCAGAACAATTTTAGGCAGTTTAATGATACCCATCACAAAAAAATTACCATTTTGTTATGATAATACATCCTTTTCGATACGCATTTTTAAAGACGCCAAACAGACTAGTTATTATACACCACACCAAAGTAGTAAAGAATACCATTATTAGCAAGGATTTGTAGGAACCAAGATTACATCCCGAGGTTGCATCCGAAGAACATAAAGTCCCGTGTTAATTATATTTTTTACTGCCAAGGTGTATATAATATTCATTCTCTAACGCTATTTCAGTAATTGAACATTCCACAATGGCAAATTTTTTCGGAACAAACGTGATTCTGATTGTGTGTGTTGAAATTAATAATTTTAACACTGCTGCTGACCAATGAGAAACAACTTGAGTACTTGTCTGCATAGTCGCCGCTGTTGCTATCGTTGCGCCCAACATCTTATGGAGATATCAGTTCACAGTTGGATTGATTCGGAGAAATAATTAGGTACCTTCCTCAAAATAAAACAGCTGGCAACACAGGAAAATGGGTTATGACGTCAGTACAAGATACACTAGTTTGCCGCCGAAAGCTATGTTTGAACGTTCCATGAAATTGTGATTCCAAAGGATTTTCATTCCAAGTATTATAGCATATGTTATCAAAAAATTGATGCATTCATCTCAAGTCACAACTACATTGCAGTTATATGCACATTTGAATTGTATTCTTGCCTTAATGATGCTAACACACAAGATCAGAATCACGTTCGTCCCGAAAAGACTTTGACGTTGTGGAATTTTTAATTTCTCAGGTCTAGGATATCTCACAGAATGATATGTTCTAGAGATAGTGATAGAAAATATGATTTATGAGATACTTACTTGTACTGTGGACAATAAGATCCAATCACATAGAAACCATGCTAAAATATGGACTAAATAAAAAACTAAGGGTTCCCAATGGAACAGTAAACTAGCCGCCCAAGCTGCACATCCGCCTATCACCATGCATTCGGATAGTGGTTCGAATAAGATTACAGTTGGCAACATTGCCACCCGTAATTTGGCCCACCTGAAACAAAAACAATCATATACAGACCATAACTAATGTGAAACGTCACTATTTTTTTCATGATTTCTGGATATTGAGATTTTTTATGATTTCGGAAATTTGATAACCGTTAACAAAAATATTATTTTTCATCATATTTAACATCAACCACTTATTCATCGGTCCAGCCGTTTACGCGTGATGGCGTGACCAATGGAAATAGGGATTCATTTATATACAGGGTGATCCACGGTGGATGGCCTATTAGTAGTATCTGGAGAACGAATAGACAGAACATTCTGAACATTGGGATGCTTTGATAATTGAACATTCAGATCAGAATTCTGAATCTTGAAGCACCCTGTATCTTTTTCAATCAAATTCCAGTAGATAGTGAATCAAAAGTTAAGATAGGGACATGTAATCCGTTTTGAACGATAATGAATAGTTTCGACACAAAAAAAAATACTAAAATTGAAAAATCTCGATTTTGAACACCCTCTATCTCTGTAATCATTCCTGCTAGACCCCAAGTGTGATGCATTGATGAAATCAACTCTTCAGGAAAAATCTAAAAATGCAATAAAATACAGGGTGTTCCATTTGAAATAACAAAGTTGCTAGTACTTCTAATAGGCCATCCACCATGGATCACTCTGTATATATAGAGAGACTACCCGTTGTGTGGTTGTCCTATTACCCGTTTTCCCGTAGGAATAAAGAATTTTCCCGCGGTAAAAAGCCTATGTTCATCAGGGATCATGTCGGCTTCCAACGGTAAAAGAATATATATTCAATACAAACAAATAAATCTTTCATCTTAAAATATTAGTATAGATAACGCGATTCTGCTAGAACTTGGCACGTTATTAGTGTTGGAGTACTTTACATTAGTTGTGGATAATGCGACAGAGAGAATGATTATAGAGTGTCCGACTAGCAAATCCAGGATTATCCTGAGGATGAGATAAAGAAAAAGTACTCAGCTTTGTGAAACAATTCACGGCAAGGCTGAGCTGCAAAAAATAATTGATCAATGTATACGTGGGTATTGAGCTCAAAGAAGGAGACACAAAGTTGTACACAAATTGACAAACTTCCAAGCATATACTCAAGTACACGCTGTAGGAAAATGTATACAGTTCAATTTCTGAAACAGCTATGAGAAACGGTATATCATCTGTCAATATCATGTTCGATAGCTCTAAAATGGTTTGGGAATGCCGGGGAAAAACTGAACGAGCTAGCCAACAGAAATACAGTCATCCTTCTATGGGTTCCGGAACATTCTGGAGTAGGAGGAAATGAGATAACGGACAAACTCACTAGGAAAGAGGGTCAGAATCCATAATAGAGGAGGGAGCTACTCTACCTGGAACAACCTCATATCCTGAAATTCCTTAGTGATATAGGACTAGAAAAATTGCTATAGCTACGGAGAACAACCTCATCGGATATTACAAAAGATCTTGTGGTAGCAGTGTATTCACCCCTTATGGATACAATACAATAGAGTTTCATGAGAAAATATACAAGAATTATGATATTCATCAATCCATGGGCGTAGAATTAGCGTGTTTTTTTTAGTAAATGTACATTAAAAGTTTCTTGCGTAACTATTTTACTGGGTTCCAAAACAAAAACCTTATCAAACGAGTAATGTTGGTTTGATTTTTTTTCAAGTTTTCAGTTTCTCTCAGCTATCAGGTCTCCTGGTGGTTTAAATACATTTATTTAATGGGTTATTTAAAGCAATGTTTCATGATTTTGTTCTGAAATTACGTTTTTATTTAAAAAAAAGTTATGAACGGGATATCTCCATTTCATGTAAGTTATGAACTGGTTTTCTTCCGAATAGTTCCGTTGTTTCTATAAATTCGCAAATTCTCATCATTAGTAAAAGGTCTACATTTTTGAGTAATTGAAGAATGTACATAATCATTAAAATGATTCAACTAATAACCACACTTTTATCTAAACAGGCTGTAGACTCATCGTCATACTATCAACACAAAAACATTCTAGTGAGTCACTGAGTTTACGAACTATGACCTAATTTACCAATAAACTCCTGTTAAGATGAGGATACTGACCCCTATACAGAGTGGATACTTTAGTAAATGTACATTGAAAATTTCTTGCGTAACTATTTAACTGGGTTTCGAAACAAAAACCTAATCAAAATAGTTCCAAATGATAAGTATGATTATGTTATTTGCATTATTTATTTCCCTGATGTTTTGACAATTTTGGTTTGATTTTTTTAAGTTTTCAGTATCTCTCAGCAATCAGGGCTTACTAGTGGATTTGATACAATTATTTAGTGGGTTATTTAAAGCAATGTTTCATGAATTTGTTCTAAAATGGCGTTTTTATTAAAAAAAAATACATGAACGGGATATCCCCATATCATGTAAGTTATCAACTGATTTTAGACAATTGTTTTCTTCGGAATAGTTCCGTTGTTTCTATAAATTCGCAAATTCTCATCATTAGTAAAAGGTCTACATTTTTGAGTAATTGAAAAATGTACATAATCAGTAAAATGATTCAACTAATAACCACACTTTTATCTAAACAGGCTGTAGACTCATCGTCATACTATCAACACAAAAACATTCTAGTGAGTCACTGAGTTTACGAACTATGACCTAATTTACCAATAAAAGATGAGGATACTGACCCCTATACAGAGTATGAAAGCGTTGCTCAACCAAATACCAAATGTGCAGGAGTGGGATCAGGATTATGAGGAAAAATAAACCTCAATACAGGGTAATATTCAAGTATGTGGTCAAAGTATATAGGTTTTTCGTGAATTTAGTGATGGCTCAATTAGTTCCTCACGATATCAAAATAAATAGTTTTGGAGAATGGATGTATGAAAAGTGACATTTTATAACCTGTCAACAGAGATGATATTCCAAACTTCTTCCCCGTCACAGATGGATTAGGATGGTAGTTCAGACGCGTCGTAAAATAGTGCACCGCACTCAAAATTTGTTTTTTTTTAGGACAATCTTGTCGTATTTTCATTAACAATTGACCGATTTACTTGCGGTTTTTGGTATGTGTCATGAGATATGATAGTTTGTATACTTCAAGGACAACTGTAATAAGAGAAAATCAACAGACCGAGACTCACGCAAGATGTAAATTGGAACCATTACATTTTGATCTACGTTTACAATGCTGTGTGGCCTGAAACTTATTTTTCTGATGAAAACTCAGTCACATTGGATGAAAAATAATGATTTTTTTCTAGTATCGAGCATTTCTCGAAATTTTACTACAAAAAACCATGAAAGCTGTGTGAGATAAAGATAGGCTGTAATTCATACTAGAATTTTCGGTAGAAACCGAATTTTAGGAAATATACGGGGTGTTATGATTTAAATAATGATGTTGATAGTCAAACCTATTACTGTACGAGGAAACGACAGATTGGCTGTAGTACATATAATAACAATAATTGTTTTAGCCATCATACAAATTTTATTCTTCACATCAACTATATCACCATATCATAACTACTATATGAAATTCTGTCTTTTTGTCATTCTCTTAATTTTCATTTTCGTTTTATTTCCATGAAATTCAAATGGAAATGATTTCGTTGCGAAGCAAATATGTATATGATGAGATTTTGATTTCGAAAGTTTTCTTAAGTTATAACAGGTCATACACTTTTTTGCATATTGGAACAAAATAAATTAACCAAATGTCAAGGAACTCTCTGTTCCTACCTCTGATTTCTGAATCACGCATTTCCATAAAGGATTATTCTCGTTGTTCCCTATAGTAGTTAATACACAAGTTATGTAACTAACAATATTGATTGTGAATGTTATTCAATATCAATGAACAAGACTTTTCAGAGAACTCATCTTGATGTCTACATGCAGTATGCATTCCTATTTCCTCGTAAAATCAAGGTCAAAATGATCAAAACAATTGTTACCTACTGATAATAAATTCTATTTCTTGGAAAAAAATTAGATATAATAGGAATTTCTATATTTTGACATTAAATAATTGCATCATCTCCAATTCATTATTCAATATTCAATTTTTTTTTACCTCTCATTCGACCCCAATGTTTAAAACAGTTTATTATCCCTTCCTGAACTTCAATGTCACAACCCTGTTAAAATCAGTAGCATTAAGTAATAAGAATAAAACTGCAGCTCCATCTCTTCTCATTTTTTTTATTTTGATTATCCAGTTTATTATCTCTATTATTCAAAAAGTACAGATTTAAATCCAATTGTAAACATTTTTGGTAGATGGTTGATGTTGGGACAACATCCTTAGTATCAAAATCCAATGGAATAGGTGGATTAAAAAAGGACATTTTGAGATCAAATTTATAATGATGAGTTGATTGTATGTAATTTAATGTAACTCAATTTTCAAACTTTCCTAGATACAAATCCTGGCACTGCCTCTCAAAAAAATAATTATATTTCGAACGCTTTGAAACAGGAGGAGGAATAATTAACTACAGAGATACGCATCTAATAATAGATTAATCAGATTGTTCTGGGAAGCTATAAAATATACAGGGTATATCTTCAAGAGTTAACGCGATATATCTATGGAGAACTAAAGGTAGCAGGATTCTGAAAATTCGTAGAAACTGTAAGAAAACATGTTGAATCCAACTGAAATATTTTCGTAATTGTGAAGCTTCCGGTTTCTGCGGAAATGATGTCATCTTTGTTATTTTCAATGAGACACCCTGTTTTCGAGAACATTTTTGAATTTCTGTCTTCTAATTCTGATTCAAATTCACTTACCCTATACCAAAAATGAACAGTTTTTAAGTTATTCGAGTTTTTCTAGAAAAAGTGACAATATATAGCAGTCCATCGAAAATACGCCATTTTTATGTGAATTGCAATTTTTAATGAAATGCAGTGATTGAATCGTGAATATTGAAGGTTGAAGAGATCACTGACCATAAGAACAACAACTGAGTAATTCACAGGGTCCGCAGAAAAGTGGGTCCAAAAAGTGAATGTGAAAACACCTACCTCCTCTCCTATGCTCCCTAGGTACACACGATGTTCCACGAACATCATAGGAATTTCCTTTCGTGCGCTCCAAGAGATAAAAAAATATATATTATTATAGGGTATGTATATGAATTTGAATCAGGATCATTTGAGAAATTTAAAATTGTTGTGAACTACAGGGTGTCCCATTGAAAATAAGAAAGATGGCTTCACTTCCGGATAAATAGGAAGCTTCAAAATAATGAAAATATTTTAGTTGGATTCTTCATGTTCAGAATCGTGCTTCTTGTAGTTCTCCGTTTATAGAACGCGTTAACTCATGAAGATATACCCTGTATGTATTCTAAGCAATAATTCAGTTATATCTTGACACCTGTGGCATATTTTAATAGTTGGTAAAGATATTTATAGCATTTTTTTATTGTTATATTGTCACCTTCAAGGTCAGGAGCTCAATGTAATTTTCATTGTCTACCTACTTTTTTTTAGTAAAGACCTTGTGATATGTAACAGTATCAATATCAATACTACTACTGATTTTTACATTTATTTTATCGTGGGCTTGATGCCAACACTCATCAAGTCAAATTATACGAATCTGGAGAAACAAAGGATTAAACATTTCCCTAAATTACATTCAACTAAATTTGTATGCAATTTTGAGTCGCTTGAAATGATTTCGAGTGATGAAACTGCTGCCAAATATAATGAAAATATAAATTAAGTGACTCAAGAGTGCTGCAGAATTCAAGAATATTACTTCATTTGACTTAGTGTCCTGATTGAAAAGCTGAAGCAACAGTAATATTTCAAATTGAATCAGTTTTATCGAAATTATTGTTTTTTCAAATTGTACATAACAAGAAAGATATTTTATTCTCAACCACTATATTCAATCACAGGTTCGAGTACTCAAACTCTTACAGCAGAAGACGTTGTCGGCAGAGCTTGGTAATACCCGTAAAAATTTTCAGGAATTGTAAGTTTTTGTCAGAGCTTCAGAAGATCTTTATACTTTTCTCATGTGAAATGAATCAGATTATTATACATGGTGATTTTAATTGGAATGGTCAATCTCTGAAAACATATAGTAAACTTCAATATACATTCAGTGTGTCCCACTTACCATGCTCACCATGGGTATCTTTTTAACGGTGAGAGATACGAGGTCGGTTAAATGACACCAAATGTGGAGTTTGTCAAGGCCAACTATAATGTGAAAAAATATTTTGATAAAATCTATTCGTTTTTGTTTTATACGCAAAAAACAGATTCTGATAATTTTCATGTCTCCTCCGTAACTTCTTTATTTATGAAAATATTCAAATAGGAATTTCACATTCTCATGGCAGTTTTTCAAAGTGATTTCGAAAAAAATATGATATTTATACCAACTCTTCTAGAATTTGAGATATGAGCACCAACTTTAGTTTTTCAAATGTAGGTCATAGCTCACTATGACTTAGTTACGAATAACTTTTTTTTTTCTTACAGATGATGTGTCGCAGTAATAGTTTTGTGTTGATAACAACGGAGTTATCATCATTTATACAAAAACAAAAAATTAATTTCAAGCCGCCATCTTGAATTTATAAATTTTAACAAAAAAATCATGATCTCCGACCTCAAAAACTCCCACTTACCAATTTTGAATGGAATCGGACCAAATCTTGTCCGCCATCTTGGAGCAGCCATTTTTTTTAATTGATGACGGACAAGATTTGGTCCGATTCCATTCAAAATTGGTAAGTGGGCGTTTTCGAGGTCGAAGATCATGATTTTTTTGTTAAAATTTATAAATTCAAGATGGCGGCTCCCAAATCATTTCTTGTTTTTGTATAAATGACGATAGAAGTTACGGAGGAGACATGAAAATGATTAAAATCTGTTTTTTGCGTATAAAACAAAAACGAATAGATTTTATCAAAATATTTTTTCACATTATAGTTGGCCTTGACAAACTCCACATTTGGTGTCATTTAACCGACCTCGTATCTCTCACCGTTGAAAAGATACCCATCCCATGGTGAGCATGGTAAGTGGGACACACTGTATAAAGATTTGGCCGAACCTTCCTGATAAAAATCTTGCTGGTTTAAGAGATAAAGGATGTTCAAGGGGAAGATTTTATTTCGAAATTTCTCAATAAATTTTCAAGTTTCAGGTTTTTTGTCATGAGAAATAAGAATTTGTAACTCATTTAGTGATTGCTCACATAGAGAAAGTTAGTGGCACTTTTTTACTTCCGTAAATTACATCAAATTTCTTTGTCCATTGAATAATGGTGGAAATGAGTCGAAAATCTGAAAGCCCGTTCAATTTCACATGAAAAATGCACTCCCTTTCAAATAGTATAGCTCTAACGGTTTTTACGTTATTCGTTGTTGAAAAGTTCTGTTTTACAAAATTTTAATTTTTTTAAATTGAGTATCAAGTTAGCGAAAAGACGTTAGAAAAAATAGTGCAACAACGCGAACATACCATGAGTTAAAATTTCGTATTTTTCATGTCAGAAACTTACATTAATGGAGAAATCTTTCCTTGAACACACTGTATCTTCTAAACTAGCAACATTTTTTGAGACATGTTGGACCAACTTTCAATATTCTAGTGTTGACTAACCGTTGTTCAGAGATTGCCGATTCTGTATAATCTTTTCAATTCATATTTTCCAATATCTTCGTCACCACTGTCACCAGCCTTTGTTTTGTTTTTTGAGTTATTCCCTCTTTGGTCCATGCCTTTGAATAATCCCAAACAGTTTCTTTGTTGAATTCTGTGTTCACAGAAGTATTCATGAAAAAAGCGTGAATGACTCTTATTTTCTCTTCTATTTCTCCTTCCCAAACTATTTTCATTCTTTCTAGGTCTTGTGTTTTGGGAGAAGTAACCTCGATCATCTTAAGAATGTAATCCTTTTTACGTTCATAGCTTTTGAGCTCTCAATATTCGATACTAATAGGCACCTAATCGATTTCGTGCTCACTGAGTCACGCATTGAAGGAGCTTTCAAATAATATCTAGTGGAGCAAAAACTCACTAAGGGACTTAATGAGTTTCTATATGAACGAATTGTATAGAAATTACTTGGTGAGAAACATGTATGGGAAATAATGGAACTTAATAATATTTCATGACTTAGTGAGATCCACAGAAAGTTGAATGATCATCAGATTTATCCAGTTCCACCATAACTTGAGAATTTCGGTATATTTTGACTTACGATATGAGGTATTGCGTTAAAATTGTGTATGGGGGTATTTCAGTTATGCGTGAATGGAATAGGCTATCCACTTTTTCAGACAAAAATTGCTTAATAGTAGTTTCTGAAATTTTCACCCATTCATCCGACAATAGTATGCCTTGAAATTTTTAATATTCCAGATTTGTTCACATTCTCGAAGAGAGTTCGTTCAGTACTATATTATTGAATTTTTGTTTCTGACAATCGTTAAACGGATTCCAAATTAGTAAGGCTCGTGAGTTCAATATTATGCATGGAATTATAAATTCTATTGAAAACTGTTTTTACCGTGAAAATATTGATCACCCTATATAATATTCTTGATTACTAGAACTCTCAATCCATAGAGCGATAATTTTACTATTATATCTAGCTTCCATTTCTTTCTATCTGAAAGATAATTATGCATTTGAAGTGGTATACCAATCACATCAATGATAAATTGATGATAAAGTACCAATATCAATTTATGGAGATCCTAGATGAAAATCTTGAATATTTCAATTTTACTTACGCACCAACTTTAATCTATGACATTAATCATTCTTTGAGTGTTGTTGAAAACAAAATCTAAAAAAAATTGTATTTATTACAACACTGACCAGATTTCATTTCATTATTTAGTTAAAAACCATTCAATAACAAATTTTGGGCCCGGTTGATTACTTCTGAAATTCCGTTTGGTCTGCAAGATATTCACCCTGTGTGCTAATTACTATAGTGTACATACAAGGTGTGAGAAAAACAACAATCGACTATATTGAAATATTTAGAATTTTCGTTGAAAAAATTCGAACTTCAACGCCCCATAACTCAATAAAGAATCGTTATATCCATGGAAACAGATAACCGTATTCTATTGAGTTCCATCGAATCCTGAATTATTAATCATACTTGAACACCCTGTATATGTGTGTGTACATACACTTACATATACTTCCACTGATTGTATGTTGAGTGATATTTATTTTTTGCATCTTAACTCGACTGAATGAATCACGTTTCTTATTTATTGATGAATAAGGACAAAAATATAATACCATACATTTCTGGCATACCTCAAAATAAAGTTTCAAGTTTAGGCACTAAGTTCAAAACTGAAAATATAAAGAAATCAACTCTTTACTCCAACGAAACCAAAACATGAACAATCTTCAAAGAATTGTATATACAGTATACCTTGTATTCAAGAACAGAACATAAGTAAAATATAAGGAAACGAAATATCAATTAATCAAAATAACCTGAACAAATCCTTACTGATGATGAACGACATATGGCAGAGTGGGATAATATTAAAACCACAGAAAGAGAAGCTAACAAATAAAAAGTAAAAATCACATAATCCGCTTTTTTATTTCTATATGGAGACAATAACGACGCTTCCTCTCAAGTAGATATAGATCAACATGGTATTCACTCCTAAAAGAGCGAAACAGGAAAAATTATTTGCAAAAACTATGTTCATTTTTATGTTTTGTACGAGAGCACATTCGTTCCCATAACATCCAAAACTAAGCCAATAATTTGTATTTTTTCGATATCTAAATAAAACCGAAAAAATTCAAGGGGTGTTTCTTTTTGACATTCTAACCAATAAAGTTCATATAAACATGTGTCCTAACTTGCTGCGTTTTTGAGATACAGGATGTTTAAGTTGGAAGTATTAATTGTTTTTATTTATAACCCCCCTGTATAAACTTTCATGGTGCCAAAATTCAGTATAGATGGAGACTGAGAAAGCCCCAACATTTCAAAATGATTCTAATTGGGGTAATTGAGTAATTTCCAGGAAGTATGGAAAGCGCCTACATCAAAATTTGGAGTCAAATCGAAATTTTTATTGTTTCCTCAAAAACTAAGCTAGATACAAAAATCACACAGAGAATAAAAAAGTTGTAATTTTATTAGTTCAATCTAAAAAAAATATGAAACAGAAAAACCAGGGGTGTACAATGACATTCACCATGAATATCGATAAATTTACCCACTGTGACGCCACTGGAAATATTATTTCGAATCTAATTGCACTAGAAGAAGCTTCATATTACTATTAACAAAACCACAACGTTTTATTGAAATTGATGAAAAGACAATTGGGAAATGAATAGAAAAAAGATTTTTCATGGAAATATTAATACCCTGTATCTCGAAAACGAAGCAAGTTAGGACACATGTTTATATGAACTTTATTTCCTAAAATATCACAAGGAATCGCCCCTTGAATTTTTTCGGTGTTATTCAGACACACCCTGTATATATTCCTCTTCAAATATTTTTCAAAATATATTCAAGATTCATGTTGGAAAGAATAATATGTCGGTAACCTTCATGTAGTCATCCATCTACGATGATGATATCTTATCTGAAGTGTCAGAATTTTATCAACATTACCCAGCTTTCTGATTCATTTGTTATGAGTTGAACTGTTATGATAATTTATATTAGTCAGCACTAATTAATAGGTTATCTGCATAGTGCTTTTTCTTCATTTTCTCATAGACAGGTGTTTTTCAAATATAAAATATACAGAACTACGGACTTTCAGATTTACATCAAAGAATCAGTCATTTGATATTGAAATTACTTCAATGAATACCCAATAACTGGCTGATGGGATCATGTCCACAAAGCCATAAAAAAAACAACAAAGAAAACTTAGATTGGGTGGAAACCGATTTGAGGCTAAAGAGACACATTTTTTTAATTTGAAATAATGCTATTCTATTTATATAGAGGACTCATGTGTCAATATGTACAGGGTGGCCAACTAAGACTCTAGAGTTCGATTTCTCTGTTGTCTTGAGAGATACAAAAAGAATTCATGAATCAAAATTGAAGTAATAACCAAGCTTCACATTTCAAAATTTCTTTGAAATACACAGGGTGTTCCGTAAGGTCACAGCACATCAAAGCTATGTTTTTTTAATTAGAACACCCTATATTTTATTTCATTTTTAAATTCTCCCTGGAGATCTGATTTCAACGACCCATCATACTTAGGGTCTAGCAGTGAAAGTTACTGACATATAGGGTGTACAAAATCGAAATTTTCCAAGTTCAGGATTTTTTTCTGTCGAAATTGTTCATTATTCGTCAAAACGGTTTACATGTGCCTATCTCAACTTTTCCCTCACTATCAATTGGTGTTCAATTGAAATTGATACAAGGTGGTCAAAAAATCTAAATTTATAATTTGTTTCAATTAAATATCAATTGAACACCAATTGATAGTGAGTGAAAAGTTGAGATAGGGACATGTAAACCGTTTTGACGAATAATGAACAGTTTCGACAGAAAAAAAATCCTGAACTTGGAAAATCTCGATTTTGCACACCCTATATGTCAGTAACTTTCACTGCTAGACCCTAAGAATGATACGTCGTTGAAATCAGATCTTCAGGGAGAATTCAAAAATGAAATAAAATATAGGGTGTTCTAATGAAAAAAACATAGCTTTGATGTGCTGTGACCTTACGGAACACCCTGTGTATTTCAAAGAAATTTCGAAATGTGAAGCTCGGTTATCACTTTAATTTGAATGCAAAACTTTTTTTTGTATCTCTCAAGACAACAGAGGTATCGAACTCTGGATTCTTAGTTGGCCACCCTGTACATACAGGGTGCTGTGCCACAACTCTTTATTATTTGCATTAGTTCTATTTGTCGTATGTGTATTGTTAACTCACGAACATTCATAGTGTGAGTTTTGTGTATTAGTTCATAGAAATGATACCACACAAAATTCCAGGAATGAATAAAAAGTACTATTGATCAATGAATTGATTATTTTTGCAAAACATGTTAAGTATAATGAAAACAATGTGGATCACACATAAATTTATGGTCACCAATTCAATGTGATCATGCAGCATAGGCGCAGGAATTTCAAAATTCCAGGAGGCCAAAGGTATATTACAACAAAAAAGCAGTAGGAACATTTTTGGAATGTCTTGATGTCTTGTAGTATACAATTTTTTTTTCTCAATAAGTTCACACAATTTTCATTCAATTCTGTCATGGTGATAATCAGAAGAAAAAGGTAGACATATACATACAAAAAATTCACAGCAGACGAATTTTTGTTGAAATAAAATTCTCATGTACCGAAAATAAAAAAGAATATATGTTAGATGCTTGTGTCATACAAAAACGACAATGGAATCTAAAATATTTTCTTCTGTAGTAGTCCATACTCAAAGTGGAGTGGAATGATCAAGAAAAGAAAACTCAAAGTCGTCTCCACAATTTTAATGTCTAAGGAGGCAGTCAATCCTGCTTCAATAAGGTTGATACATGTTTCGGCCATTCAAATGGCCATCTTCAGTCAAATTAGCAACAAAGTGTATGTGGAAATTACTTCAAAACATCGTGAAGGCGAAAAACTAATTATATTATAACATCATTAATTATTTAATTAATTTAATGGAAATGTTATAATAATAATTTTTTCGCCTTCACGGTGTTTTGAAGTAATTTCCACATACACTTTGTTGCTAATTTGACTGAAGATGGCCATTTGAATGGCCGAAACATGTATCAACCTTATTGAAGCAGGATTGACTGCCTCCTTAGACATGAAAATTGTGGAGACGACTTTGAGTTTTCTTTTCTTTAAAATATTTTCATTTAATTTGAATATCCTGATAAATGAAAAATGGATGGAAACAAATTAAAAGGAATGCATTTCCTCACAGACACAGAGAACACCAGCCAGATCAATGACATAAAAAAAAACAATAAAAGAACTAATTGATAAAATAAAAAAATATATAACGTCCCCCTCCTGTGTCTCAGCCCCCCCCCCCCCCCCCCCCCATATAATCAAATTTTGTTCATAAACATGTACATAAAAATGATAATTAATTTACGTTTTCTCTATTTGTTTTCTGGTAGTCCTATCATTCAATTAAGTTATTAACCCATCAAAGTGGACCAGCAATTGGGCATGATAGTGTATGACTCAAAATTTAATTAGATCTGTGACAAATGAATAGAATAAATTTGTAAAGCTTATTTTCATGCATGATGGGAATTCCTTGAACAAGTAACAAGAAAACTCAGAAAAATTACTGTTGTTGACAATAATGAAACTGACACATGTTAATATTTCATAATATCCATATCTATTGTAGAAACATAAGTGTTGACAAAATGATAAATTCATCACTCATATTTGGTTAGGAAAATCTCTAAACAGGTTTTCTTGTTATGACTGATTGTCATGTTAGCAGTTATTATATTATTGTGCAAATAAAACCTTCATGTGCTGAAATAATTTTCCTTTACCATTATTAACTTGAATCAAATCATGTAACATTTGGTAATGGGAAGTTTTCTATCATGGAAAATTAATCAGGAATGTTTAAACTTGAATATTCATTCATATTATGATAATACTAGATATCATTTTCCTACCACTGAACCTTGAACTTGAGGTAGTGTTAGCTCTACAATGATAATGCTGTTCAATACAATATTTGCAATCCTTCTAATGCCAAAGTTACTGATATAAGCTCAAATTATTTAAAATATAGAATCACAATTCCATTTAATACCATTCCCTAAGGTTATGATATTTTATAATTGCCATTGCATAGATAAAGTGGTGTTATGAACAGATAATGCAATAAATATGCTTCAAAGAAAACACTGCAATTTCCTATTTGGTTATCTCAAAACAAGGAAATGTGTTGTAGATAAAAAGAGAGATATCAAAACTGATGGTGAAAAACCAAATTGTATTTTGTTCAAAGTGACAAGTGAGGAATGAAAGTAAAAATGAAAACATATCATATGCCACACACTTCCTGCATATGAATTGATGAAGAAAATTAGTAATATATAGAATGTTAATGGAATATATGTATGATAATAAATTCATTAATTTCAGTTGAAGTTGATTTTCATTTATGCTGGATTAATAAACTCAATTCAATCAATAATTAATATTTAGGTAAAACTGCATTTAGCATGCGATGGGTTTTTTTTCGAAAATTTTTTTTGGTACTTACGTATTTTTGTCTGAAAAACATGAATTTGATAATGAAAATGTGAACAAACCATTATTTATCAAGATATTTCACTATAAAGTTTCAAATTCCACCTTCTTTTCCGCCTGTCTTCTGGATTGAATTTTAAACAATTCACCCTTCTTTTTTCATCATTGGACAATTTATATATATCACAATGTAAGACACATTTTTTTCTATTATTGAGTCAACTAGAAATATGATTTTCTTGTGAATTATCCATATTTATTGAAAAGAAGGAAGAATATCATTTGAAATAATGGCGTGTGTAATGTCATTCCAAAGCAATCTATTGACATTTGACATCTCGTATTTGGATTGCCTATGGATAAAATGGCCGTCATCTGGTATGCTTGCTCACTAAATAGGAAAAACTCACCATAAAAATCATATTTCCTGTTGAATTTTCTGTATAAAAATGTGTCATTGAAGTACATCATGAGTATATAAAGTGTCCAATGACAAAATAAGAAGAGCAAGTACCTGAAAATGCATCCAACGCAAGGGGAAAAAGGAGTCGAAATTTCGAACTTTTTTTTGAAATATCTGGATAAATAGTGGTTTGTTCACATTTTCATTATCAAATTCGTGTTTTTCAGACAAAAATACGTAAGTACCAAAAAGAATTTTTGGAAAAAATAACCATTGCATGCTAAATGCAGTTTTACCAATATTTGAATTAAGCCTTGGACAATTGTATGGTTCATGTGAAACTTCTCAGTATTCTGAGTTTATGACTATAATTGATTGAGGAATAATAAAATATAATAGTAAAGGATTTTTATTCTTACATCCATTGAACCAAACTCACTTTGTCATCCTAATAATTCAAACTAAAAATATTGGTAAGAAAGATCAAACAACTTACCTTGTGAGTCTTGCTTGAAAACTATTTACATCACAGAAACCAGAATTTTGTAAAGCAGGCTGACTACTAATAGCAGTTTTCCAACCTCTATCTATGAAAGATTTTGCAATAAAAAAATCTTCAGCTAAGTAGCAGCCAAATGTTTTCAATCCTCCCTGCTCTTCTAGAACTGCTTTCCTCATCAATGTTGACATGCCTGTGTGACAATTCACTCTCAGACAGTCTGCTGCCAAATACATTCTAGACTGAGCAGTTCCAAAGTATACCTGATTGAAAAAAGAATTCACTTGTAAGCACAATTGGAACCTCAGTTGAATCACATTTTGATTCCTTATGGAGTACCTTTTCCAAAGTAGCTGCAAATCCATTTCTGTCAGATGTGAAAGGCATCTGATGAACAATTCCAGTTTTTTCAGTCAAGTGTTCTACCATATCTTGTAAGGTATCTTCCCTCACTAAAAATAATTTGGTCAAATGACATTCTAGAACACTGATGAAAACCTACTTCTTATTCCACTATCTGATATGAGAATTAAATCATAACTAGTAGCTTCATAAGCTTTGTTCATGTTGTTAATTTTTGGATTAACACCAACTGTTGATCCGCCAATGAAAATATTAGTATGGACTTTGGGGTATTTTTCAATTAAAGCATTGACTACATCTATTGCTGGATCCTTCTCATCCTCAATGCAAAACAAGATTTCAAACTGGAAAATAAAGCATTCAGAATTCATTCAAATTGAACACATTCACTACTCATTACCACTGGATAAGTCATAGTGAAAAGGGATTCTAAATTTGAAACTAAGTGAGGATCTACTCCCATTAGAGGCTTTAGAATTGAGACACCTGGATAAGGTTCATCACTAGGTAAAGATGGTACCTTTCTATGCAGTCTGTATTTACTGAAACAAAAATATTAATGTAAAACAAGTGAAAAAAGATAAACCATAGCAACATTAAGGTTATGTCAGAAGGCCCTTACCCGTAAAAGATTGCTATTATGTGCAACAACCACATAGCACACCAAAATATGAAAAAAAATATTGCAAATCCATATAAAGTGTAAATCATTTGCTCCACTCAAACATGAAAACAGTAAACGAGACATCCCTATCTAGAACCAGATATAATCATATTTTAGAAAATCGGGAATTAACACTGAAATTTGAGGAAACAAGAAACAACAAACCGACGAAAATCGAGTCGATGAATGGCTGCGCAGTGCGTCGTCTGCGACGAGCGTACCGTACACTCAGGTTCATCTATCCAGCTTTCGTACACAGAATACCGATACAGGCGATATCATTCCCTACCAATACGGCTGAGATGCTTAACGGCAGAAAGAGGGGGTGAAACAAAAACAAAGATTGATCAACTAGACAGGTGGCCTCAGAACATTTTTTTTATGAATTTTGACCGTTGAAGTTGAACAATGAACTTAGCACGCATAGCACGATAGGCATCTTAGTTGCATAGTTCAAAGTTCAAAGAATTGATAATGATGATGATTCTCTACAAAGAGATCAGACACTGTATCGTGAAATCAACGTCAAGAAAATTTGAATTCACAACAGGCCAATCAGTCAGATGTAGAGAGAATACATCAAATAGAACAAAGTGGCGACAATAGACCTCAAAAATGTACAGAAGCACTCGTGTCACGCAACTGTTTTTTCTGTCATATTGTCGTATTATTTTTTCCCTACGTCGGCATCAACGCCTATTGGTCGATTTCGTTACCTATAAAGACAGAAGTTGGTCCCGCTTTGAGGACAGAGTAGTAGATATATGGTTCTGTGGTTCTACTAATGATGGAAGTACTACTGAAAGTACTGACAACTGACATTGACACAATTAGGCAACCTTCAAACCAAATCCTTCAGTGCAGAGTGCAGTGTGTATTCTATGATATTTGTTGTTATATTATGACAGATTTGTTTTATATTTTATTTATTTATTTCAACATTTTCATTTTTACTATTTTTATTAGCAAACAGTGGAAGTGTTGGAAGGGCGAAGGGAAATTGATGTTTAGAATGCCAAACGTTTTTATTTGATTGTCAACTATGACAGATGGAGAGGAGAAAAAATATGAGAATGAACTATTAGTAGATGCTTGGGACGATTTTCACAATTGGATATACTGTATTTGTGTGGTAACATTTGATTTAGAACTTGGACAGGCTCTAGAGGTAAACAAAATCATTATTCATGATACATTAACATTGATCTATTGATTTTTCAGAGTGTTTTCCCAAGACATGTTTCACTTACAAAGCAGGAAATCTCAAATATTTGCTACTTAGCTTTTCCAGATTCCAATTCAGGATGCATGGGAGATACTAGTTTTATCATAAGACTGCAAAATTGCCAAGGAAAGACAAACATCCCTCCTGCACATAACAATTACAATTCCAAATGTGCTACATCCTTGCAAATAGAGCATTCCTACTACTGGGGATATGTATACTTCAGACAAGTTAAAGATATCACCCTGCCAAGGGGATATTTCCAGAAGGTATGTCTAAAAGATAATTGCCTTCATTTTTACTGATGACAAAATTTTTTCAGAGTGTAGTCATTCTCTCCTTTTTCCCATTCAATAACTTGTTCAGTGAGATATCCAGTTACATTGCTCCTGAGTATTTTGATAATGGTGATGTATGCCTTGAAGCTGTTTGCTACAGTATCAGAAGTTGGCCTACACCAAAACCAGGACTACCTCTCAATCTACCATTACTTGGAACTGTATTCCAGGTTAGTATTAGTTTTCTACCAACTGTACAAACTTCCCAACTTAGTTATAACAACTTAATTCTATAATATGTATCTTATCAATATTTAAATGATTCTAGACATACATTCCACCATCAATAAACTGTTCAACTACATCCATATTGGCTTTACCTAGTGAATCTGGAGACAACCAGATCCAAACACATGTAGAATTGTTGAATTTATTTGAAATATTACAACCAGTTATATCATATGTCCATCTCTTATGGGAACTTGTTATGCTTTCTGAACCAATTGTGGTAATGGCTTCATCTCCTGCTTATTGTTCTTCAATGGTTTTGGCTCTAACCAGGTATGTTGATGGTATATACAAAATTCCATGTGAATATTTCAAGGGCATATTGTTAGGGTCACAATGAGACTTCTTCTTCATATAAAGATGCCAAATCAACAGGCCATAGCCCAATTACAGACAGACAGTTCCTATTTCCCTTTTGGAAATACAGCCCCCCTTCAACTCCCCTAAAACTGGATTTACATAATTTTTGAAGCAAGAAGGAAAACAAGTGTCTAAAATGACAGGGGCATGCCAATTTTCAAAAGATTTGATTTTTTATTTTAGTCACAATTTTAGATAATCTTTTTTCAAGCCAACTTACAGTGGCCATAGCTTGGGGGGAGGGGGAGGAGTGCATTTTAGGACACATGTTTATATGAAGAAGACATCTTATTAGGATACCATCAATATGGCCTTGAAGTATTAACATCGAATTTTGAAGCACCCTGTAGAATTTTCTTCAAAAATTTCAAATTCTTTCAGGCTGATATACCCTTTGCAATACTGTGGAGATTATAGACCATATTTCACAATACATGATAGTGAATTCAAACAATTTACTACTAAACTCCACAGACCTCCACCTGTTATTTTAGGAGTAACAAATCCTTTTTTTGGTAAAACATTGCATCATTGGCCTCATACTATAAGATTGAGTGATGATATGGGTAAGTTATAAGAAATAAATTTGAAAATGAAATGTTTGGTTACTTTTTATTTAATCAGGCCAAGCTCAAAAGTGTAAACTGAAAAAAACTGCTCCAACCAAAGTAATGTGTAATAGTCCTGGAATCTACACTGCACATAAAACATTCTTGCAAAAAGACAAACATATAATTAAGAAGCTCATGAATGGAATTAGTTCTAAAAGACCATTAGAAGTTCAATCAGCTCTACTTCGAAGGCATTTGTTAGAACTCACACAAAGTTTCATGATTCCATTAGAAAGATACCTAGCTAGCTTGATGCCACTTCAGAAAAGTATTTCTCCTTTCAAGGTATTGAACATCATCTTAAAACATTGCAATGAGAGAAAAACCAACATTTTGTTACTCCATGTTCAATTTTTCTTTTAGGATGCTCCTCAACCCTTGCCTTTCAACCCTGATGCCTTTTTTGCTACTTTGGAAGTTGCAGGACCTCAACTGACATTGAATAACACAGGCATAAAAGGAGATTGGGTTGGACTATACAGAAAATTTTTTCGATCTCCTAATTTCAAAGCTTGGTTCAACAACAGATACACAGATCTTACACACAAGTTGCAGGCCCTGCAGTTGGAAGCCTTGTCAAATGCGGTAAGGTGTTCCAGATAAGAATGAAGTATATTGAAAGGATGGTTGAGCTCCCTTACATTAGTGAACCCGCCAAAAAATAAATATTAGTGATGAACCAATTCATATTTGTGTAGCTAACATTAAGAGTACATTTTGCTGAGTACACAATAGTTTTTGGATGAATTATACAATGAATTCAAGATAGAAATAACACGTCGCCCCACCTGACGGCAACATCTTAACACAATAACACAGGCATAAAAGGAGATTGGGTTGGACTATACAGAAAATTTTTTCTATCCAAATTTCAAAGCTTGGTTCAACAACAGATACACAGATCTTACACACAAGTTGCAGGCCCTGCAGTTGGAAGCCTTGTCAAATGCGGTAAGGTGTTCCAGATAAGAATGAAGTAGATGAAAAGGATGGTTGAGCTCCCTTACATTAGTGAACCCGCCAAAAAATAAATATTATTGATGAACCAATTCATATTTGTGTAGCTAACATTAAGAGTACATTTTGCTGAGTACACAATAGTTTTTGGATGAATTATACAATGAATTCAAGATAGAAAATAACACGTCGCCTCACCCGACGGCAACAACTTAACACAATAACACAGGCATAAAAGGAGATTGGGTTGGACTATACAGAAAATTTTTTTGATCTCCTAATTTCAAAGCTTGGTTCAACAACAGATACACAGATCTTACACACAAGTTGCAGGCCCTGCAGTTGGAAGCCTTGTCAAATGCGGTAAGGTGTTCCAGATAAGAATGAAGTAGATGAAAAGGATGGTTGAGCTCCCTTACATTAGTGAACCCGCCAAAAAATAAATATTAGTGATGAACCAATTCATATTTGTGTAGCTAACATTAAGAGTACATTTTGCTGAATACACAATAGTTTTTGGATGAATTATACAATGAATTCAAGATAGAAAATAACACGTCGCCCCACCTGACGGCAACATCTTAACACTTTTGTTTAATGGACCGCTTTGACAGCTTTCAATAACTCCGATAGGTGGCGTACGCTGATTTTCTATAGGGAATTGAGGTCATGGTATCTTATCTTTCATGGATAGTGGCCGACTATGGAAACAGCTGAAGGTCAATGAGAATAGAATCCGTGTACGGTGATCATTGAAATTGACAATATTATCAAGGGTTAGATATTTTCCATCTTCCTATCATGAGGATGGATATTATGGTGTCAAACCCTGCATTTTTTAATGAAATTATAATTGACAAACAAAAGAATGCATTCCACAAATGACTCTTAAGTTTGACAGTACTTGTTGCCCCAATGAATAGTACAAAATGTCTGACTGTTTCTAAGTAAAATATGGTCAATAATTATGCCTCTTGATTGATAGCCTATCACCTGGATAATTGATCTATTGAACTATTTCAATTGGGTATTAGGACAGCCGACCAGTCAACTTACTACTTCTATTGTTCATTATCACTGGATTAAAGTTTCCTAGCTTCTTGACCATTAAAAAGTAATGTATCTCACTACATGCTTTATTCTTAACTGGAATATACTATAGTTCCCAATGAGAATATTCTAGTATTGAATTATTTTACTATTGATTAATTTTATTTCTGTGAAAACTGTAAACTGAACTTGTTTTATTTCAAAATGAGACATTGAATACCTCGGGGATTTAATTTAGCTATTTAGCAATTTTTTATTGAAAATCTGACACCATAGACATCAGGACTCCTCAAACCTCCTCTTGCTGAATTTTAACAAATATATACAGTGTATGTATGTCATGAACTTTTGAATTCCAAATGGTAATTTTTAATACAGTATTGAACAATTTTGCAAACAACCATACTTTTCCATTTTCAAATTACCCAGTTATATCATAAAAAAAACTAAGTGATTCATTTTGCTCTAATGGATTTGAGAATAGCCTTGAAAATAATTAATATTATGAGATGATTCAGAGATATGGCTTCCCTTGAATGAAATACAGGGTAAACCATTTGACTTCCGCAAATTAATGTCATTTGAGGTGAAAACTGCTTTGTCCTACTGGATATTCATGATTACATTTTCCAGGATTTAAAGGACTGGGTTAGAGGAAGAGAGGAAGTGCATGTTGTTGACATGGTGTTGAGAATCAAGAGCAGCATAAACAATTGCAGAGAACACAATATACAAGTCAGTGAATCAGTGAAAGAAAGACTGAATCATCACTTGAATGACATAGTCATCTCTCTGCCTGACGATTTGAGGAATATTTTGAAGATTTCATGATACTGGCTCATGACTGAAAATTTGTATGCAATAATATAGTCATGGTATACTCATTATTCTATCTGTCCATGTCCATTTGTTACTCAATAATGTCCAAAATATGTCAAATTATTGTCATTTCAAAAATTGCAAAACAAATTTATGGTTATATCATTATAAAGGTTGAAAGTACAATCATGTATGCGATTGCATAAGAGTTCAGTTACATTTGTTGTAGTGAAATTTAGATGTTTTACGAATTTTTATAACATGTTATGACTGAGTATTCCTCATCCAGTTACTTTCTTCTGAGTATTTTTCTCTACTTAACTGACTGTTCTCAGCCTGATGAAGATGGTTACTTTTTTGCTGAACTGATGAATCTCAAAATCCACTCACATGACATCATCTTATAGCTGGAAGTTAGAAATCAACTTGTTTCTCATTTGTGCGACATTCAAGGGTTTTCAATAATTCTGTGCACTGCTGTTCATTGTAAAGTGGATATTTCACTGCAGTAATGTGGTTCTGAAGTCATGTTGGTGTCGCCAAAGATTATAAAGGGTGTCCTGTAGGTTTATACACAACTTTTGTCAAAAACATGGTGTAGAGAGTTGTTTTCTTTGTTTCCTTATACACAACTTTTGCTGGGAGGAAAAGTATAAATTCAGTGGTTTTTTGAAATATGCGCATTTTGAGTGTTTTTGTCAAAAACATGGTGTAGAGTTGTTTTCTTTGTTTCCTTATACACAAATTTTGCTAGGAGGAAAAGTATAAATTCAGTGTTTTCGAGATATTGGCATTTTGAGTGTTTTTGTCAAAAACATGGTGTAGAGTTGTTTTCTTTGTTTCCTTATACACAAATTTTGCTAGGAGGAAAAGTATAAATTCAGTGTTTTCGAGATATTGGCATTTTGAGTGTTTTTGTCAAAAACATGGTGTAGAGTTGTTTTCTTTGTTTCCTTATACACAAATTTTGCTAGGAGGAAAAGTATAAATTCAGTGTTTTCGAGATATTGGCATTTTGAGTGTTTTTGTCAAAAACATGGTGTAGAGTTGTTTTCTTTGTTTCCTTATACACAAATTTTGCTAGGAGGAAAAGTATAAATTCAGTGTTTTCGAGATATTGGCATTTTGAGTGTTCTTGTCAAAAACATGATGTAGAGTTTATTTTTTTGTTTTCTAACTCTTGTTTGAATTGAATTATAACTGAAAATTTTATAATATTAATGTCATTTTTGTATCCAAATGTACCCAATTTTGAGAGAGAGAAATCTTTATTAGGGTTATACCCCAAAAGGCCATTGACCAAAGTCTTCCAGCCCAGTTTACAAAATATAATATACAAAGTTGGAATAATAATAATAATAGTTCATTAATGATAAAAAAGAAAAAAAGTTTGCTGCAGTTGGATCAGTCCTTGAAAATTAGTTATTTCTTGAAATTTTCCTTTGTCTTACGAAGTTTTCCGGCAGCCCAATTTTGATTAGGTGAAAATTTTTTGTGTACTCATCTACTTGACTTCACACCAATTTATACCATTTAAAGGAACATAAATTACATATTAGTTCAAGAAGCATTCGAAACCTCATGATTTTGAATATGTTGAAAACCCAAGAATTGGACTTGGACTTCCTGAAGAGTTGCTAAAAGGTTTGCATCAACCTGCAGAACGCCCTATACACTACACTACACTCATAATCTTTGGTGTTACTATTTGCTCATTAGTCTTTGAGAAGTTTCGCCCCGTTGTAATTTGAATAATTATTTTTCCACCATAAATTGAGATTAGAATTGATTTTTCCAAAGCTCAGCTATGAAATTAATGAACAAACCCACTTGTTCTAACTCAATAATTTGATGAGCTAAACTGTATGATCTAAATCCAGAGTGTGTTTCCAAGTTTCAATTTTACACAAGAGTTGAATAACATCCATTTCAATATAAAAACTTGAAAAGTACAAAACATTGTTTCCTCCTGGAATACATTATAATATTTACAGTTGATTTCAAATTGAGGAAATTTCAATTTTTTCACAATATTGAAAGGAAACAGTGATGTCCATGAACAAAGTTTCTAGAAAAGATACATAAATTATCATAATGTACATAATATATCAATAAACGATTTATTTTTCAGTAAATTCAGTATTTCATTTTCATATGTATTATAGGTATATATTTTTTGAAATTTTGTTTCCCAATCAAAAGCAGTTTACCTGGTGAAAATACGTATATTCTTCTAGCCTAGAATGACATGCGAGAAACATGAAAAAAATCGAGCTGGTTTGAAAAAATATATAAAATTCATAAAATAATCATGGTTCTTGAGAAAAAAAAGGTTCATTATGGGAATAAATGTGATATAAAACATAATTTCATTTCTCACAGAAACGAGATCTGTACAAGATTATATTCCTAGTTGAAACAAATATATCACCGAAATTATTGTAGGGACAAATATATCTACAAACTATCATTGACGCTGATTAAAATCCGAGTATAGGTATGTGCTGTAAATCATAAACGAATATGATTAATTCTAATATCAATTCAATATCGCATTGCAATTTTCTACACCTTGCTTCCGTATCAGCGGAAAATTTGCACCATTTGGATAAATTCGTTACTGTTGATTGTAATTCTCATTCAAAATTTCTGCATCTCTTGACAACAGACACTCCCGAGCAAATCAGCTTAGAAATGTTTCTAGCATTTTACTATAAAAACATTAAGGCGTTCTCAATTGATAAAGATAAATTTGAAATAAAGAGTCAAAATTGCTTTCCATATGGTTCAGATTTTCCGATTATCACTGTAAATTCAAAATATCAATAATAAAACATTTACCAACAAACGTGAATAAGACATTTTACCACTAAAATTGAGGAAAAATGATATCAGTTGTGAACTTAACTCATCATACATGATAAAATGAACATGAAAACTATTTACCCATGTGTATAAAAAATATAATCAATGTAGATTTACAAAAAATGAAATTAATTACTTGCACATTGAATAAACCTCACTCTCTGGACAGAAAAGAGCTTCTCATAATATTTAATAGGAAAGAGTGAGGTTCCTTCACAGGGAATAAAATGAGAACAAAGCTAAAATCATTATTTCAGAGATGATATAAAATTTGTTATTCATCAATAGTTGTCTATATTGGTGTTGAGATGTTCAGGTAGGTAGTTCACCTGTTGACCCAAAAACTTAAATGTATGTTTCCAGAATGAAGCACATTTTGATGACTCACTGGTAGTGTTTGATCTCTTTGATACACTAATATAGACAATATAGACACTACATCTATTGATTCAGGTTTGCTGTGCAGGTGACCAAATAATACACTCAATCTAAAATAGTTGTTGATTCACAACTTCTGATTAACTAATACACCAGATTCTGTGAGTTTATTACAGATTATCAGTAAATCATATCCCTATCTGTGAGACCATTTATTTCATGATTCAACTCTATTTGTTGTTTCAATAAGGCATCAGCTTGACCTTCAAAATCTCTTGTAACTTGTTCAGTGAACACTACTTTATCAAAATCATCACCTTCTACTTGTTGGGCAGTTTTTCGAGCTACAATAATCTTATTGTATAATTCTAGAACCTAGAAAAAAGTTTTTAGGAGACAATTTCTAGTGGGAGTTATATAACACACCTGTTTATCAACTTTATCCAGTTGCTCTTTCATTTCACTTGAACGCAGATCATTCATTACTATGCTTTTCAGTTTATTCAGTTCCTGTATATTGTATTCATTCACAGTAGCCAACTCTTGTTGACACTTAGTTATTTCATTCAAAATTTCATCTTCTGGCATGTTCTAAAATATAGCATTTCCAGAACTCTACAGATTTTCCACTAGTGTCAAACTTTGTAGATTTGTTGAAATAGCTCAAAACATTCATGGAGGTGTAAGCATTAGAAAAACATTGAATCCAAAAACTCAACACACTTGCAAAAGTATGATGAAAACAGTACCTATTGGAATACATTGTTTTGATACCAACCTTTGCCAAATCTTCCATAGTAATAATACCCTGTTCCATAAGTTCTTTTTTCAGTCTCCTATCTAAACATCTACCAACTTTCTGTCCTGCACTTGATGTCCTAAATTTTCCAAATTCTGTTGCTAAAATTTAATAGCCATTTGGAAAATGAATGTTAGAAATATTATATACCTTTAATGTATTACATTTCAGTTTATTTGGCTCCCTTTCATTCTCTCCATTTTTGGGCAGGCTATTCAACAGTCTCTGAGTTTGAGGTGAAGAAAATGTCTCAAGCATTCTGAAAATATTTATGCTTCAAGGAAATTTAGTAGATGACATACTTCTACTAGTGAGTTATGATAGAAAATGTAGTTTGAAGGAAAAATTATATTGACTATTTAGTCTAGCAGGCAGAATAATTCTATATAAATTCTAGCAACAAATCTCAACTTACGCATGCAGACCATTTTTCTTGATATCAGATGTGGGAGCACCTTTTTTTGAAGGTGATTTGCCCAGATTTTGTTCATCATTGATAATTTCTTCTGACCAACCATTGGCATAATGGTCCCCAACCTCAGGAATCTTTATATCAATTTCTTTAGAGAATTCTTGTATGATACTATCTAGGGACTAACACCATATATTAATTAATTGTTGAGAACTTCAAATATTTTATACTAACTGCAACATCATCTTTTGTAACACTGGAACAAAATGGTTCAATAGAAGCCCAGAACTTATCTGAATTGTCATTTTTTGGCAAAGTGACTTTGGGAATTTCTTGGAGGAAATCATCAATTAATTTGGCTGGGAACCCTACAGTTTTTTTCTTGACCCTCATGCCATTTTTGGCATCTTTGAATTTGGGTTTTTCATCTGGCCGTTTTCGTTTGAGAGATGTCTGCAATATTTTGAATAAACAAATAACTCAAGGGCAGTATTCACTACTGGCATTTTACCTTATCATGGGCTTTACGATCAGGTCCCTCATCATTTCTGTCTACTTCACCAATTTCTGACAGGAAATATCTTATTCGAATAGCACTGGTTGAGTAAAGTTTTTCCAAATCTTGCTGTAGGTGATCCAAATCATCCATAGAGACTCCATCATCTGCTGATTTGCCTAGAACTAAATTCTCAACATTAACAACATACATTGACTCCTAGAATCATTACTGACTTGCAGAGTATTTTGGAAGTAATCTAATGCTGTCACTTTGTTTTATGAATGGTATGTTAGATAGATCTTGTACTTCAGATTTAGCTTTGGTTGACGATAGTATTTCCTTGAGTTTTCCATTGTATTTCACATTAATCTTTGGTATTGTGAATGACGAACGTTTAGGTACATCCATAATCGAATAAAGAAAATAAACCTGCTGCGATTTTCAATTATAACCCAAAACCAAAATATTTATTTCTAGTACTGTCTACTGTCAAAAGGGCTGTTCCTGGCCGAAAATATGTAGTACTAGATCACATTTCGAAAAAGTACTAGAACTGGGAATTTAGTACTGAATTTCAATTTTCTTCAAATTTGCCGCTCACGAGGTGCTTGCATAGTTTTTATTCACAAATTCAAGTTACCAAGAGCAAAAACAAATATTTTCAATATGGAAGAAATGTACCAAACACATGAGAAAAATGATCTGGAACAATGACGTTGACATTATTTATTGTCCACCAAAACGCGCCACTGTAACGTGAGGTCAGGTTAGGTTGATAGAACTGATGAATAAACTCTTTAATTTCGTGTTATTTGCACAGAACTCATATATTATAATAATTATAATACATGAGTTCTGTGGTTATTTGGCATCTTCCTACGATATCTTCTTCTCCGTCAATGTAAGAATTTGTAGTACAGTTCCACATTGAGAGTAAAAAACGTGGCTGAATAAGTCTTTTGATAGTAGCAGTAGCGCCAACTCGTGAGAGTTAAAATGTTAGCCTTCATTCATTTTCTAGTGACCAATGTGAACCCAAGGATCTCAAAACTCATTTAGTACTAGATTTCATCAAAAAGTACTTTGGTACCTAAAATCTTCGAATAGTACTGAATCTAGTATTAAAGTACCGACGGGAACAGCCCTGGTAAAAAACTGTCAAAAACTTCTTCTTCGGTTGGATGGCCTGAATAACTCAATGAACCTACTCGTGAAAAAAATCGACTTGAGATAACCTCAAAATAAGCTATGCGTTGGCTACACCGGCGACACCTAGTAAAGGTAGGAAGCAATAAACTTCACCGTATGCGTAGACATCTGCGAGAATGGTAAATTTTATCACGAGACTAAATATTATTATATCCTATTAGTGCTGTTATTTTCTTGGAGATGTCGAACCATTCGCAAAACGTATATTGCTCACTGTCACCACGTCACAGCACAGTCACTGTGATCACCTTCGAACAACAAACCCCCTATGATCGAAGGTGATCACAATGAATAGTATATATGCTGCTAAAAATTGAGATTGTTAAAATTATAGGATGGATCGTATAAATTGAAAAAATTATACATATTACATATATATATATATATATAATACTTTGGATGAAAACAAACTACTGGCTAGAATATGGGTACTTTCACATTTTCAGGTACAGGTACATCAGACATATTTGTTTTTTATTACAATAATAATGGAAAAATAATTCGACATTGACACTATTGGTTATTGACTATTGACATTGACACACAAAAGACATGCGTTTCGGTGGACGACAATCAGGACAATGACGTTTACTAGCCTTTCAATCAGAGCAGTATGTGTCGTCTGATCGTTTCAAAACTTTTCCTTATGGATAGTCATTTGTCTTCAAAAATCGGCTTCATGTTTCGCTATGGAAACAGATAGAGATTATCCGTATTGATTATTAATACGTATATGGGATAAGCACAAGATTTTTGACATTTGTTGTTTTTTAGGTTATATTGAGGTCATTGGCGTATCATACGTAATTTCATACGGAGCGAGACGTTAATTCTACATTTTCCCGCTAGATGGTGATGCTTCTATTGACGAGTGGAAATGAAATGGCAAATGGCATTTTAGGTACGCGGAACATATGTAACATGTATGTAACAGTGTGAATGTCAAGAATTGGCATATTGGGTGTCAGTGCACTTACAATGTTATTCTAATGAGTATAAGTAAAAATATACCGGGTGTCCCATTTAAAATGGTAAAATATGGCGCATGCGCTCCTCAACAAAAACAAATAGGTCATTAATTAGGAGTAGTGGGAGTAAGTAGGTTTATTATTTACTCCAGGAACGTTAATAGGAAAGAAAATATTAATCCACCTATTCTAGATAGACAACTTATTGAGTTCAAGCAAAGTCAACCTGTTTACGGTAGATAAAGGCCTATTCGTACCAAATGGAAAAATCTTATTGAAACCAGTCTTATGAAGTGCATTTTTTTTAAACAAATTGATATCATGCTAGTTCAGGAAAGAAGACTCAGCAAAATAATAGTATCTGTACTTATTCGCTCATTGTTTCGGACTGAATAATTATTTCTCTGTCATAGCATGAAATCCATTGGATACAATACATATATGGTTTCAGCAAAGCACTTGATTTGGTCGATTTCTTTCAGTGTAGCCTAGCGAAAAATCATTGCTACGCCCCCATTACCAATCATGCAGGTCGCAAACTTATACCTACACCATACACCATTACTGAATCTACCTAGGTAAGGTATCTATCTTTAGCTTATCTGAATCATCAAAATCAACATGTCTGTGAGAAAAACTTGGTGTCTATATCGGATCTGCGGTCGCGGCATCTCCCGGACCCGGACTTCTTGTTCTTTGTCGTGATTTGGTCGTGATTCATTCTGTAGGTAAATACTCACCTATTATGAGTCTGTGAGGCTGAGATGTCAGGTTAGCACAGTGTCGTACCATTACGTGTAGGTGAACTGAGAACTGGCACAGATGAGCCTGTAAAATCGACATCATTTTCTATATTCCTACCTCTACATAGGAATTTTTGTTTCAGTTGGTAAATAATAATCAGAAACGTTATGTAAGAAACTAATCATAAAATTACGTGTCCACGATGAGCATATTTTTGTCGATAATTAATGATTGAAAGTTATTATCATGATAAAGCTATACTGGAATAGTTTTGTCGGTGTTATTTTTTTTATATTAAAAAAAATCCGTGGAAAAAATATCAAAAACAAAAAGTTGTAATAAAACGGTCAAATTCGAGACACATAATATGCAAAATTGTATGATAGAAACAACTTTTTTTTGTAGATCCTTCTGAAACTCAATAAACAAATAATAGTATAGGTGTTTTTCAATATTTCGTCATAATAACGGGCCTATATAGTTACCATTTGGAAATGTTTTCCAATGATAGTTATAGTTAGTAGGTAATTATTGCAAAAACGAGTTTTATCCTATTTATCCGTTACTTCATCGAGTCATTGTCAATTCTCTTACAGATGTTGAGACACCGCCCCTATACCACTACATAACTACTATCTAGACCGCTGTATGTCATATTATACCAGAACAATCATGAAATCTCATCCGAATTGCCCGTCTGAAAACGCTTCTGCTCAATGCGCAGGAACCCCGAAACTCTTGGTGTCCCGAAATTACATAAATACATTCATAAATACATGAGACCAGAAATGGCCTCATGGGGAGTTATAGCCATCTGGAAAAAGGCCCGAGATGTTGTTTTTTTGTAAATCTTTTCGAAACCCTCTGTTTTGAGATAAAGACATTTTGTACTTCTCTGGCCCGATTTGGAAATGTTGAAACTTTTCCGAAATTTTGATTAAGGACGTGGGAAATAGGTGGGGCTAGGGGCATTTCTTCCCCCAAATTTTTTTTTCTATGCAATTCTCGGCAGTTTGACCAGGAATTATGAAAATATCCTCATTATTACCTAAAATTGATACTTCTGTTTAGGTTCGATAGCACCATTTGCCAGATAAATCGATTTTAAAAGTCTGCTGCGTAACAAAAATAGTGCTAGTGGTTATACCAGCCTATAGCAAATAAATTCATATTGCTATGAAATCAGGAACAACTTCAACAGGAAGACATTTCCCTTTTTTTAAAGAAATGTTCAGAGTTTGGTGAGATCGCCTGTTTAGTTTGATGCTGCTATAACCAGATGCTATTGAAAACAAGAATTCCTCATTTGGATCAACTGCCCTGGTCAATATCTCGAGACAATTTCGAGATTTTTCAGATATCTCAATTCAAGGGGGCGTGAGAGTGCACTTCTGAATTATCCTGATCTAAGTTTCTCTTCTTCATTAGTCTGTTCGTCACATAATCGTTTTTGTGTAATCAACACCTATTCATGCGAAATATACCATTGCAACACCCAATATAACAACTCCTTTGACAACTGTCAGTTTTTCCACAATGTCACTGTTATCATTATTGTAGTATTACTTTCAGACCTCATTGAGAATGAAATTTTTGGGATATTTCCAATTACGTGATCAACAAACTTATAAGATACCATGTTAGCCCATGAAAGTCTGAAAATTACTGTAACTTTGTTATCGTGCGTATAGATCAGAATGATCCAGAAGTGGCCCCTCACGCCCCCTTGAATTGAGATATATGGAAAATCTCGAAATCGTCTCGAGATATTGAGCCGGCGCAGCTGAGCCATATGAGGAGTTCTTGTTTTCAATAGCATTTGATTATGGCAGCATTGCACTGAAGAGGCGATTTTACCACGCTCTATAAACATTTTTCCAAAAAAAGGGAAATTTTTTCCTGTAGAAAATGTTCTTGTTTTCGAAGAAATATGAATTCATCTCCTGGAATGTTTTCAATGGCGGAATGGTTTGGATATTGCCCACGGAATGTTCGAATCAGCCTGTGATGCGATAAAATCCAGAAAATCGAAAAATATCGAATTCCATAATTCTGTATGAGGAATATCAAAAATTCCGAAACAATTTCGAGATATCTTCTCATCAGGCGTTCACAAACCAGGATTTGTAAAAAAATTGAAAGAATCCTGTGAAATACGGGGGCACTCAAACTTTTTCATTTCTGTAACACTTTTTTCAAACATTTGCTGTGTCATTATTAAGAAATTTCAATGTGTTTTGAACACTGAACCTTAGAGAGGAAGGACACAGCTTTCAAGCACTGCTTTCCGATTGAGAATCAATTCATCTTCCGAAAAATTATGGCGAATTCAACATTTGCAAAAATTTAACTGTTCCACTTAAAATTCTTTGAGCACTTTAGTTACTACTTTATGTCAGTGCAGGTTCATTCATTGTAATGGTAAAGGTAGGTATTAAGGTATAACCTATTTGGTTATAAACTCCTTTTAGCCTACTACTACCTACCTAACCCATACAAGTATCCGATATTTTAAAAAATATTTGAAACGTTTTTGCTTCCGTTCAGAAGTTACGGTAATTTATATAGGTAGGTACTTGCTTAAGGACTCATATTGTAACAATCACCCTTACGCGCCACTGGGAAACTATATGGCTGGGTATATTATAGTATATATAGTTACAAAAATAAAGAGAATGTTCTCTGGAATGTATGTCGATCGACGGAGCCATGGTTTGTGTGAAACTGTGTGGATTATCTGCACTGCAAGAGTAGAAGAAGGTACTTCAGAGGCGCCGTTATCCGGACCCTACTAAAAGGAAATAGATACCTACATACTTATGCGTAGGTATATATTTTAACTATTTTATGACTATCTATACCCATATCTGTAATAAAGATAGTACCCATAATAATCAACAACTTCTGTGTTCTACGTGTAATGAGAACAACATTATTTGCTTCAGATTGAAAAAAAAAAACAGCTGCCAGCTCATCACTAGAACGTTCTAGCACAGCATATAGGTTTGAGAATTATTCTCCGAAAATAAATCAGTTGAAATCGTTTCATTGAATTACAAACGATAAACAGAGAAGATATTATTCACAAAAATCAAAGAAAAGCTCGCCAGATGGAGCAGACAAGCAAGATGACGTCACTATAATGCAACCTTGAATAATTATGAAGCAACCTATATCTTTTTTATTAAATCATGAGAACTTACATATCTATGAAGCAAAATTTCAGGAGGAAGCAGCGTACAAACATTTCTAATATATAAAGTATGTAGGTATACTAGTATAGGTAGGTAGTATATATCTGCCATGAGGAATAGATTATGTAAAATTGACAAAGAACATTAAAACAACTGGTTGAAATGTTATCAAAAATATATGTCCATTGAATAATGAGTGTCCAAATGGACGAAATCGAGGGTTAAGGGTGTGATTTTTGACGAGTAAGGTGCGAAGAAATCAATACTAGTTGAAGTCGAGGTCATACCTCATCCGAGCATCACGATAGATTAGTGTCTTTTCTGCTCAGGACCTCTATATTAAATTCATTCCTGACGAGATAATGCAAACCTGATATCTCACTATCGACCGATTCGGTGGGACCGAATTATGAACAATATATTTCAATATTGATGGTTATTCATCGCCCGCATGGACGCCTATGAAAGTAATAAGTAGTTCCATGTCGTGGTACCTACACTATAAGACTATGACATTCTTAGACGAAGATGCTTCTTATCGTGAAAGTAGTATTGCGAGCTAGTAGGCATGTGGGTAGGTAACTGAAACTGAAATATAGGTACATACATTATATACTCTGTAGTTACTATTTAAAAAAATTATATGTTAATTTAATATACAGGGTGGTATCTTTCATAAGAACCTACCTACCTACGTTTATAGAATTTATTTTATATTAGAAAACGGTCCACAATGTCAAACTATATTGCAGTCTTCAATATTTTATCATTTATTTCTTCATCATTTCTAGGAATTTTCCTTCTTCCATATTTTGATGCCAGCAACACGCCGCTGATGATGAACTTTGTTATACAACAAATTGAAATTGGTGATGATAGTGATGTTTCAGTTCTAGCTACCTACCTACCTACTTATCTACCTTTGCTATGCTAATATGTACTATTGCTATTACATTCTATATCTCGTTTTGAAAGCTCAGGCTGTAACAACGATTTGCAAAAATCGGGATGTAGGAGTTCCACTATGATTGAGAAATCATTTTGTTTTAAGTGAATATTCATTTTTAATTTCCTACCTATCAATCTAGCTCGGATTGACTAAAAATACTCCAAAAAAAATTCATAGGTACCGTAGCTAGGTCAAAACTTAAAAGATAGATCATAGGGGTGACTTTATAGATGTATATATAGGTACTAAATTATCTTCATGCATGATGCCTCTCAAGAAATAGAGCGAGATCACCCCTAAGCGTCTGCTATAATGACATACCTATATGCCTCGGGATATAATAATACTGATATTCTTCACTTCCTTGGTGTATAAATATAACTATTACAATATTGATTTCCTTGGTTTCAAAGTTTAATAAGTTTCTGTTTTGTCGCTGAAAAGGTTAGGGCAAACTTCTTTCGCTGTCATAATGACAAAATCCTCGACAAAATCCCACCATCAATATCTTCCTTCCAGTAAATAATATGAATAATCGAAAAGACAGGTCAATTTCATTTTCAAGGGGGACACTTAAAAATTGGTATTTTCTATAATTAATATTTTATTAGTTCTTACTTTAGTGTGTAGACTGTAGACGCAGATGCACCTTCCTGAAAGTAATCTTGGCGGCGCCCATGCGTTATTTATATTAGTTAGGTACCTACACGATTATTACTAATTTGTTCTATATGGGTTTACTTATTATTATTAAGTATACCTACTCACCCAGTGATGGCAACTAGAACTGCTCGAAGCTTGATGGCAAAATGATCCCTTGATTCATGGTGGAATTATAATAATCCATGATTCTCACCCTTTAACCTCACTTTTATGAAATTACTGCAAACAAACAAATTTGAAGATGAAATAAGAAATCGCTGATTTTACTGCAGACAACATCAGCTGTACCTATTATATTATATATAACTAGAGACTTGAGCACTCTTATATTAGGTACCTATCTATATAGGATTATAAACATAAGTATTACCTACTCACCTAATTCATTATCTTGCAACACTTTTTGTATCATAGCTACCCAAAACGGAGCCGAATCATACTTCCTTACTTTTAGTAGCCTAAAGTGCTGATGGAACCAAAGCAGAGACACTAAATTAATGTGCCAAAACATTATACCTTTTACCTATTATTATGGTTTAGAGAAATGATTACCTACCAACTGAGTTCTAAATCAAAGTTTGATAGAGGTTACCTATAGGTACACTAAATAAATTAGAAAATGTACCTTCCTAAATTAGTTATAATTAAAAGATCAATTGACTTACCTGTTAAGGAAAATTGATCATAATTATATGAACATTTTCGTCGAAGAATTATAAAAATAACCACTTGTAGTCGTTCCTTTCGACTCTACTAGGTACGAAGTTCAAAGACAAATTTTCAACATCCACCCTGATACCTAACATTCCTGTGCTCAACCGTTACCGCCTAGCAGCCGATAGTCATTTCTTGAAAGTATTGCTGGATCGTCAGGGAGGGATCGAATAGGGCGGGAATTTATAATTCTTCGACGAAAATGTTCATATAATTATGATCAATTTTCCTTAACAGGTAAGTCAATTGATCTTTTAATTATATTTCACATTTTCGTCTCGAATTATAAAAATAACCACTTGTAGTTGTTCAAAGAGGTCAGACGATCCAGCCTATGAACGTCTGAGACCTGTGCCTCACAATCTATTGAAATAACTATCAAGTATTTCATGTAAATATGCGAATTCACAAAATATGGAGTTATAGTGATTCGAAACAGAGTCTGTAGAGAATATCAAAGGTCTGCTCAATAAAATATTGCAATTAACCATACCTAATACTCTCTTGCTTCAATATTCCTTAAAAAAGGAAAACAATTCAAGGACAATAATATCAGTCTTTTAACCTCGACTGATATATAACCCAAAACTTAATCATCGTTAACTACTGAGCCAGAAAGTAACTCGCAAGGCAAGTGCTTGGGTTATATGTCGAGTTATCTGTCTTATCGTAATCGTATAGTAGTGGTGGCGAGACAATATTCAGGTTTCTCTTTCAAAAAAGGGCAATGATAACACTGGCTGATTTCTTGACCAGTCAGTAGTCTTGTCCACTCTATCATTTACCTGTATAATTCCTCTCAGTTTCAAGTTACAGATACAATTTTTATAATCAAATCTGAAAAATTTCTAGAGGATTAAGTCTCCAAAGGTTGATCAGTTATTTTGGTTGTGGAGGCCTTCTATTGCAACTTCCCTCGAAGAGGCTTTCAAGGAGCAGGCTATCGCTTTCGTTCAATCGAAGAAGTAGAGATGAAGTCGACTTATATGAATTTTATCAGCGAGAATGATTCATCTTGTTTATACTGCTGATTTAAGAATTCTAAAATGTTATTGCGAACCGGATCATAAACATTCTACTTGTTATCTTGACAATATCTGCATAAAATACTCCTCTGCCACCAGGGTAGTTCTTTTCCACAAGGAATTAGTTGATCTGAAAAGGGACAGAATAAGGTCACTTTTCGGCTTGTAAACCAAGGGTGGACCTTCCAATAATTCAATGAAAGTTGAATACCAAGGTTGTGACGACCATTTTGGAGCTACCACTATTCCTCTTGCTCTCTTTCTGATTTTGATTGTTTCGCTCAACCTATAAGGTATAATCGCAAATGGAGGAAAAACCTAGAAGAAAAAGTGTTTCCTATTGTTGGTGAATATGCATCCACCTTCCAAGAATTAGGGTCTGGCTTCCATAACATAAACTCTCTACATTTTGTATTGACTGATGAATCGGTTGAGTATATTTCTGGAGAGACTAGTTGTTTTAAAATAACATCAAAATATTTTCCTGACAATTCATATTCTGTTCCAATTGAAGTGCAGCGTGATTTGCTGACGGCCTCAGTATCTTGTTCCAAATTTATATATGAGGCAAATATCCAAATCTGTCTATCTTACTACCATTTGAGTAGTCTCCTAGCCAAAAACTATTGTTTCTTATCGGCATTCTGTTTCTTGATACAGATTCTGATCAACAATTGAAATCGACTAATATTCTAGTGTAAATGTTCATGAAATCGTAGCCTCATGGTTGAAGCGTCAGTATTTTATCTGGATTGCCGGGAGGTGGGTTCGATTCCCACCACGACCGCAAAAAAAATTCTGATGGCCTAAGAGAGTGTTTGGGATCACACGTTAAAAGGTAAGACCCCCGTCATTCCTTGCTCGCACAAGTCTCTTGAAGACTTTTGAGGGTTGCTCGTAAAGAGGCAACCGAATTATGGATAAGATTTTTTTTTCTCGAACATTTCGTTGACTATAATCACCATTAGAATTATCGAGAGCCATAGCTCACAGCCGGACAGGCTGAAACAAGTATTCCAATATAATTTGCAAATTCCCTGATTTCACAAGTTCTGTTAATTTTCATTTTCTGTGTGAGATTTTTAATTTTGTCAATTTTTTCTCCAGGTAGTGATATTTTCATGTCAGTAGTTTCGAATGAAAATCTAAGAAAAGTACACCTCAGGCAAGGAGTAAGATGGTACATATTAGTTAAAATTAATTTTGATCCCAAAGCACTAACAATCTTATAACTGTCCTAGAATTTTTCTGACACTCCATATATACTCTCTATTGCAATCACTACTATTACTAGTATGTCATCTAGATAAATTATACATGTGACAGGTAGCAACTTTTCTAAATTTTTATAAGGAAGGATTCATCGACTCAGTACACACATGTGGTACTATAGAGCGATAGATGTATAGAATGTCAAAGTAAAGAGGCCCATTGGGATTCAATTAATTGATAATTCTTGTTTTCAAATTCAAAACAGATATTTTCGATCTATCTCTCCAAAGATACAGAATATTAAGCATCTTTCCAGTCTACTTTTGTGAGATAACAATTATTATGTAGAACCTTCGTCACTACTGTTCGATAATCCTCTAGTACAAAGTATAGAATTGTATTAAGGTTTTTCAGGTCTAGTATAAACCAGTAAGTTATATTTGATTTCCTGGCGAGGAAATATGAGGAGAGAAGAGATTCTTCCATGAGGCCAATTATTGAAACTGTATCTATGCTCAGCAGCTTATTTATAGCCTTTCTCATCTCAACCCAATTTCTTTCCTGTATGGAAGTTATTGGCCAAGATTGTTGATAAGGTTTCTTGACAAAATTCATTTGATAACCCTGCACCTAACTCAAGATGGGAGGATAATTGGTTGAAGCTTTACAATTTCTGATTTGTACAGTAATGGATCCTGTACTGCTGCTCACCTCTGTTGAAATTGTTCCTCTATTTCGTTTAAAGCCTGAGATGTTGGCGGTTATTAAAGTAAGAGGAAATAACGGCTTCTTAAGCAGATGCGCTCCAATATTCTTCATATCTCGATTGTATTTTACTCATGTAGGCATACGACCTGAACAGTTGCTCCTTAATAGGCCCCTCCACACATACTTTTTTGATGGTGAAGTTGAGATGAGGAATGATCAAGTCCGCCTATGTAACGATATGGAGTGAGAGTCATCAGCCAAAAGTTTAGTCCCATTGACCTATTTCCCAAAATTTCATTGGATTCATTTGTATTTCATCAGGGTTGAGCTTCGGGGAATCATTACCTAACTTCAATCGGGTTACTTGGTAACCATTTCAGCTCTGGACTCTTGTCGATTCCTTCAGTGAGGGAAACCTTTCCGCCTCCTGCAATTTCTTTGTGGAACACCGGTCCAAAAAGAGGCCTTAGAATCAGGATTTTTTCTTCCAGAGAAGTAACTCTTCAGGAGGATGAACTTATGTTGATTCTCTCTCTAAATCTTGGGGATCCTCATCAGGAAGCTCAACTGGTCGATTCTCACTTTCGAAACAATTATATATGATGCGAGTGTGAGTTGTTCCAGCTACTGCCACTGGTCGTGAGGTCTAGTGTAGAAAAAAGAGACAAAAAAATAATTAAGCTCTGTCTACAGTATATATACCTCCTATATTGTGAATGTGAGGCTCGGATGAACGGAGGAGTGGGGTTCCCCTCTCCCCCCCCTTTTTTTTCAAGCTTGACTCAATCAAGTATATGTATATAAGTATACCGATAAGAAAATGTTTTTTTTCTTTACCTGTCAATATTGACTAGATAAACCTGCCACGTAGTGACATTAACAGAAACAAGAAACTCACAAGAAACTGTTCATTAATCAGCTGTGCCATATTTAGCTCTTCTCAGGCCAGTCTTGGGCAAATCTATAGTAGCGGCGCTTCGTATGAGTGCCTGTATTGTATATTATATGTTAACGATATCACCTTATAGCTACGCCATTGTAGCTAGAATGTGGTAAAGATGCTTAGTCAGGAAATGTCAGCAGTCTGAAGTCGAACAGCGTTGAATATTGAAAATACGAATAATAAAAAGACTTTCGAGTTAATTCCATCATTATTAGAGATGATTGCCTCTAGTAGTTTACATATTTTTCGTTATATCCAGCGTTTGCCGGATGTCTATAACAAAAAAACCAAACCCTGCATTCAGATGATAAACAAGGTCATAGTACCGTAGCGGCGCCTCGTATGAGTGCCTGTATAGTACATTTTTCATTTTATCCAGCGTGTGCCGAATGTCCATATTGAAAAAACCAAACCCTGCAGTCAGTTGATAAACAAGGTCATAGTACCGTAGCGGCGCCTCGTATGAGTGCCTGTATAGTACATTTTTCATTTTATCCAGCGTGTGCCGAATGTGCATAATGAAAAAAACCAAACCCTGCAGTCAGCTGATGAACAAGGCTATAGCACATTTGCTATAGTAGCGGCGCCTCGTATGAGTGCCTGTATAGTATATTTTTCATTCTATCCAGCGTGTGCCGGATGTCTATAATGGAAAATCCAAATGCTGTCGAATTAAAACTGAACATTCCCATCATGCTTTGTGTGTCCACCATTCCTCAATTTCCAGCTATGATGTAATTAAGTAATGTGTAGGTACTTACTCGATAAACTCGACTAAATATTTCTTGGCACTCTAATTTTCTTTTTCAATTTGGGTATCTTTCTATAATTTTTCGTTGATTTTCCACTTTTACCCATGATTAGGTACACTTTTTATCACGTTACTAAAACTAAAACACCTCTAAATCAACACTTGTCTCTGAAACGTTCATACCCTAGCGGTACGAAAAGAACAATGACTATCGGCTGCTAGGCGGTAACGGTTGAGCACAGGAATGTTAGGTATCAGGGTGGATGTTGAAAATTTGTCTTTGAACTTCGTACCTAGTAGAGTCGAAAGGAACGACTACAAGTGGTTATTTTTATAATTCGAGACGAAAATGTGAAATATAATTTGCAATGAAATATCAAATCTAATCTATTAAAACCGTCTTCTACCTTTCGTCTTCGAGCTTCGGGATTATTTGTAGGAATAGGTATACTTGGGATGCTTGCGATGTTTATACCTACCTTTATAATCTGTACTACCAATTGCGGAATTCATCTTCCAGCGGTGATTTTATCTCGAAATTGGAATCGACACGCGCATGTTCCATAACTTTCAAGAGGGCTGTGGTTGGACATTGACAGACGTTTATTCATTTATTTTATTAATTACTTGCTCGAATGTCTGTTTGTCCAAAGAATAGATTCATGAGTTTTTGGCTGGAGTTTTCGACAATAATTCATATCAGTGCAATAGGAATGTGAATAGTGAAACAAGATGTGAATTGGAAAATTCCTAGACGCTCCTCCTTACGTTACACAGAAGTTGAAGGTGAGATTATATTCATCTATATAAGTTGGTAGTAATGTAGTATCTAATGAATACCTAAGTATACCTATCTGAATGCTCTCATACAAACCTACAAACTTTCGAAGTTTGAATTTGAATGAAGAATAAAGATTTATTCCACGTAGGTACCTACCAATGTAATTGTTGATGATGAAAATATTTCTCAAAAAAATCATCATTTTATACCTAGGTAGATGTATCACAGTGGATAGTTCCTAATTTAGATTTATCATCATTATGCTCATTCACAATTCCTATACTCAAAAACTAAATAACATAAACATTATTTTCAGAAACCATCATCGTAAATATTCGGGTGTTCTTATATATTATATAGGGTGGTTCACAACAGTTCAACAGTTATTGTTTGTGAATCTCTAGTAAAGTTTTATTTGTACTACTATTTCCCTACCTCAGTACTAACCTATAGAAAATTCTGTTATACTAAGGAAGGTAATTATTGATATTATTTTTTGCAAGAGATATACCTACAGGGTGATGCATATTAACCTGAGTAAAACATCAAGGGTAAAACTAACTTTCTCAAATGGGATATCCTGCTTATAATTTTATATTCGGAATGAGATTTTCGTTAGACTACTATCCCAGATAGGCCTTGAGGAATTTTATGATGCCATGGCTGTTATTTCTAAACTTTTATAGCACGAATATTCTCAGAATATTCTTACATTCTGCGGAAATGTATAGAATCTTGTAGAATAATCTAAGGAATATTCATGGGATGTTCTTAGAATATTGCGAATATTTATGGAATGTTCCATGCGAATATTCTAATAATATTATGAAAGTACATTCCTATAGAAGCTCCTGAGATAAAATATTCCAGAATGTTCGTGAAATAATTTCTTCATAATATTGTGAACATTCATCGAATATTCCTTGCGAATATTATGAAGATATTCGAAAAATACCTTCCTATGAGCTTCTGAAATGGAACAAAACGTTTAAATATACTTATTTCAGAATATTCTGATAGAATGTCGTTAGAATTGATGCAACCAATATTCTATGAACATTCAATTCGACATATTATTAGAATATTCTTTTCGAGTATTCTGAGAATATTCCTATGAGCTTCTGAAATGGAACAAAACGTCGAAATATACTTATTATTTCAGAATATTCTGATAGAATGTCGTTAGAATTAATGCAACCAATATTCTATGAACATTCAATTCGACATATTATGAGAATATGCAAATATACAAATCATGATATTGATGTTATCTTGTATTAATATACCAAGTGTTCCCCTGATCCAACCTATAAAAGGTGCTGTCTGCGTATTATCCTATACTAATGAAGTGTTGACATCTTGTCATTCATATCATTCATTAAAAAGGTCATAGCTCAGCGGTGAAGGTGTCGAATTTCTGATGTTATTATCATAAAATCAATCACAAGAGAGTAGATTCGCAACCCCACTGGAGCAAGCTTTTTTCAATTTCCGTCCTTCAATATACCTACCAGAAATATTCTCAGAATATCTAGAATATCTTGAATATTCATAGAACGTCCTTAAAATATTTTTATAATATTCTTAAAATATTCAATTAATGAGCTTTTAATACTTTGATAATGAACTCAGAGCATCTCAAGATCAAAAATATTCCGAGAATGTTCAGAGGATGAAAAATTTTGTCCACATTGGATGTTCATACAATGTGCATAGAATATTTAAAGTATATTGTGGAAATATTTTGAGAACATTCAAATGTTCCATCATGTGCTTCTATGAATATTCCATGAATGTACTGGTGCTATGGGCGAAAAAATCTTCTATCATCATGAAAGCAATTATATATTTCGTCACTGATGGCCGCATTGTTTTTGTTGAGGTATCTAGAGTGTATCTATAGGTACTTGGAGAAACCTATTTTCACGGTGGAGGTTGATGTGCAAAAATTCGAAGAACGGTCGCTCAAGAACGGAATGAAAACAAAAATAGAACGCATAAAAATGCATGTGCAATCCGAATTCTCGTCTTTCAATGACGATGTATTACAAAGAGGCCATGGGAACCGATCTAAACTTTTTTATAACAAAAAGAAGCGATTCAAAGAATTTCTTACTGGTTACTTGAATGGCAGGAATATTCATTTTTCATCACGATTTTCGAGATATCTGCGGAATCTTGACTTCCTATCGAAAAATTTGAGGGGCTGAGGCTGATATTATTATCATTATTCACTGGAAAAATGAATATATTTTATCTTGTTTGAGTGGTTTTTTCCTTCTGTTATATTATATTGATGTCTCTCGCGACTTTCGTGATACCATAGGCAAGCGTATCTGAGACTACAAATATGCCGATTGGATTTTTGTTGGGTCAGTTTTGCTCAGTCGGCGGTCTCAGAACTGCTGGCTGGTGACTACCCTACATTGATCATAGAGATTGCCCATGTTTTTCCAATGAAGCTTGCCATATTTTGGTGACGTAGGCAAGTTGTTGATCTTCGATGGCGAAAGCCATATTGTCTATCATTAATGATTTCTGAGCTCTCCAGATAAATGAAGAGCTCAATGTTGATGGCTTTCTCCATCACTTTGGAGATTACTCATAACAGGTCAATTGGCCAATAGGTGTTGAGCAGGCTTTTGTTTTCTGTTTCGGGTATTGGTTGGACTCTACCTATTTTCCAGCAAGATATACCCGACTTGTACGAGATAGTAAACAACTTGCAGAGAATCGGTGTCAATTCTTGTGCAAACTTTTTGAGTAATGGGTGGAATTCCCTCAGGACCGTTAGCCTTATTCGGCTTGTGACCGAGCAGAATGCATCTGATAGTGCGTTGACGAAAGACGATTTTGGGTATTCGACTTTCAACGGGTGGACTTTCTAGCGCCACTCTTTCCTGGTAATCTAAGGTGGAGTTTAGTTTGCTGCAAACACCTTTGCGAAAATGTTTGCTTTCCCCTGCGATCTAATGTGTCGTCGGCTTTGGAGAGTGGAGGGAAAGAACAACTATTAGTGGAATTCCTTCCGACTGCTTTAGCGAGGGACCAAAATGAGCGGGAGCCATTGGGACAATCTATGAGATTCGAACATATTTTGGCATTGTATATGATTATTTTGATGCATCTATTGTTTGGCAGCAGATATTGCAGTCTTCAACATAATCTGCTCTAGTCACGAGGTTAGGGTTTTTGCGCCAGCGATGGTAGGTTATTTGTTTCAAAGGCAACAGCTCTAGAACAGTTCTTGTTCAACCAATGATGATCATTTCGAAGTATGAGGTATGTATGTGTCCATTCCAAGCGCTGATCTCGGATATTGCCGCCGCATTCAGTGAAGGATCCTCACAATCGAAGCATATATATTCTGTGCCAAGGAAACTCCGAAAAAAGCATATGCGGAGACCGTCCCAGTCTCCTGAGTTATAATGCCATACAAGACATGGGGGAGCTGGAGCAGTTGATGGAATGAAGAATGAGCAGGTTGTGGAGATGAGTGTGAGATCAGAATTGCCCAATGGAGCTAAGGTGTAAGGTGCTGAATTATTAGTTAGGAATGATTGATAGTTGGCTGAATGATTATCAACATGGGGAAGGTTCCTTGATAAGCTGCGCTCTAAGCCGTGAGTGATGGCACAAGCTTCTGCTTGTTGCCCAGCTCCATCCGTTTTGCTGGAGTTTACGAGCCAACTCAGCCAAGCATAGTGTTGTTCTTATATTGAAATGGCTCTAGCATACCTCAGATGGGAGACAGTGGTTATAGATCTCAAATGAAAGATTAACAGTTGATCGCAGAATATCCCACAAAGAAATATTATGATATAAACAATTCGCTGTGTATTTTATAATTTCGACACATCAAATATAATGAACGTCCCTGAAGGTAGATAGGTACGCATCATACTACCGAGCATAATGCAATACAACTAATACAGATTCCTAAAATACAAAATAGATGGATGAACAGAGACATTTTTTTTTATTTCGTCAACAAACTTTAATATGAAAAAATACATTAAATATTATTTTCTTTCACGCTCCAAATTGAGAAAAGACAGAATATATTAAGCAGCGAAAGTTTTGGTATTCAGTATGGAGTAATAGCGGTTCTTGAATCTAGGGTGTAACATGTGAAAAGTGGGTGAGTCGGGACCAAGCCCTTTTAACAAATAACTGAAGTTACCAATGGGAATAGATGTTTTTACTAGAAATATAACAAAATGTCTTCCACGTCCAGCAAATGTCTTTATCTGAATTCAGCTCGAGAATGTCACAAAGAATTTGTATCGATTATGCGTTCCTTACAAAAAAATGTTTCTCAATTATTGATAATAAAAATCACTATTATGAAGAGTTTCCAAGAGAAGGTATACACCGACAGCGTTATTTCAGTTTTGTTATATTATGAGATGAAAGAGCGAGATCATTCCCAATACCCAGTCTCGATTAAAAATACTGAATGATGCAGTGATTTTATGCGTCCAAGCATACGCTAGATTCATAAATATAATGTCCAGCAGTAGGTAATAATGACATAACTACTGTGAAAACCGTGGGAATCGTATGATTATGCAGTGGTGTCACACCATGTATCATTCCCATAATATATTATAACACGTATATGTATTTATTAATGATTTTATGAGCAATATAATCGCTAATTAAAAATGGCAGCATTAAAAACATGGATAAAAATACGTTATTGATCATTTTTAAACATTTCGCACTATGACCTTGAGCTATTGGAGTGTATATTGGTAAGTAGTAGATAGGTATTCATTAAAAATACTGCTCAAACCTATATATGAAAAAACGGAAAAAATCAAATACATTCATAAACAAGCAAGACACACAAAGTCATCTTTGTGTGTCTTGTTTATGAATCTATTCACTCCCCTTTGAGATACCATGGACTTTTACCATAGAAAAATCAAATAGTTTATCAGGTGTAGGAAATTGGAAAGATGAAAGTCGATACATTTCTTCTCAGATATACCTATATATAAAGAAATACATTGAGACTTCGCATTCTCTATGTGATGAGAATATTAATTCTTTTTCGGTATATTTAACATAAAACAACTACTTTCCTGGCTATATTCCACGACGAACATTGAATTATATCTATTGAACACAAAAATTGGGAAGCACTCACGTCTCGCTGCGTTCGAATAATGTAGTTGTCAGTTCTTATGCATCATCAATTTTGGATAAGAATTCGCAGGAATCACTCCCAAATTCCAAATTCACTTCAAATTGATTAAATATGAGAACAGATTGACATTATTTGACTATTCCAAGGTTGGTAGAATAGATGATCTATCATCATCATCTTGGACATGGACGTATAAACGTCCATGATCTTGGACTATTCGAGACGTTACGCCACCTTGCGCTGTTTTTGAAAACCGAATTAATAATAATAGCAGATACAGATAGTGCATCACAATGTGTGCTATCTTTTGGAAGACCCACACACAAGTGTTACTTTTGTGGATCTCCCTTTATTTATTTATCATATCATTCATTGTATATACTTGATTTGAAATTTCTAGGTATTGATCTTTTGTCTCTGTATCTTATGTATATCCTATGGACGTATTCAGGACGTTTGTTTCGGATATCTCAAGTACATCCGCAATCGGATATCTTATGAATATACATTTTATGTCCACGGATATCCCGCCTTGAATACGACTTGAAATGGATATCCATAAGATACCCTGTGTTAACTGGGTAGCTATCCATTTTTTTCATGTTCATAATATATCTGAGAATATTCCTTTTGAATACTTTGATACCCCATCAAGGCGTCCAATTCGTCAGATTCGTGATTGGATTTTCTCAATTCAGAATTCCTTTCCACGTCCTGTATGGTTAATATCAATTTGTCACACATCCAAAAACATGAACATAATTTCACTTAAAAAAATACATAATTGAACCGTTGCAATGTGATACCTATAGGTAGTTTCATACTTCTCACCAGCTCTTTATTTAATCTACAAAAAGAGTTCATCATTCGTCTCTTGTCAGTAGCTGTAGATTTTCAGCAGTTGACGTGTCGAAGATCTTTTGGCGGCAGCAAGAAAAAATAGATGGTTGACATATTAGCAAATTAGCCATCAGTAGCCTAAGAACGTTTCGGAATTTGATTCAGCGACCACTGACGGTCCATCGAATACACCAAAAACTAAAACTTCATTCCCACGTACAGCGTTATCGAATCATTCCTTACTGTCAGATTGTTTGATATGGTTTTTGTAGGGTGTTCATGGTCCAAGAGTACAATGATGCACTCAGTAGATCTCTATTTTTTATACCTATTCTGAGCTCTGAGCATGAGATTAGTATGGGTAAAAAAATGTTGAGTTTTAGGATATCCAAATAATCGGAATCTGAGTATATAACTGACTGTCACAGGATCTGGCCAAGAGCAATATCAACTTCGATATCATAGAACACCCTGTATATTTTTCAAGATCTAAGTAAATGCACCAGCAGTACCACATACAGAAAGATTTATAATTGAATGTGGATATATTTCAAAATCAAATGTTCCTAGAGTTTTTGCTTCATTTGTGATAAAGGTGAGTAAATGATGATAAAAAGTTGTTCACATACAAGGAAATAATACTTTATCCTTATATTATATGTACACATGTCTATAAACTAATTCATTTTGGTAAGCCCTTCGAAATTCAACAGCTCTTCAAGCAGTGAATAGAAAATATTCGAGAAGAATGAGAAACCCGTTCAATCCCAAACAGCACAGAATATTTTATTAATATTCTGATAGAATGTTCTCAGAATGATCATACAATATTTTCATCCTGCAACAAATATTCTATGAACATTCAATTAGACATATTCTCAGAATATTTATAGAGAATATTCGGATATCTTATATGTTGATTCGGAGTAAGGAAAGAACATTGTTTCAAAAAATGTTTCCATAAATACCTATAATCCTGTTCATGTATATCTCAACATGTTATTTTTATCCTTAAATTGTGAAAGATGATAGATATTTCGTATATGCAAGCGTGCAAAATTCTTGTATGTGTAATGTGTCATCATTTTAGAGAGGATCGGAATATTTTATAGTTACTGTGATGAACAGCTCTGCCAGCTGCAATCGCACCTTCACTAATTTCAACTCGAAAGCAAAGTTTTTAATTACAAAAATTTGGTCTTGATATATGGCGTTTAGTTATATAAATTACCATGTGACCCCATTGGGATAGGTAAATGGATGTTACTTCGGTTAAGTAATAGCGAGATAATATTTAAATTTATGAATGTTTTTTCGAAATCCTCTATCGCTGTCATAGAATCAGGAAAATGTGTTTTGAATCAAATAATTTCCATAGTAGGCATCTATCTTGAACCCATAACATATGTCATTTTTCTCAGTTTGCATCAATATGGAATTGTGGACACTTACTCCCAAGATATCTCATTCTAATCTTCTTCCTCAAACATTCCCTAACCCTCTCCTCCAACCATTCTTCAATAGAAAAAACTCTATGAACGATAACCCTCAATCGTTCTTCAATCCCTTATCATCCCTCCAACAATTATTCTCAAATTCTTCATGAATTCTTCATTCAGCCTTCTTCAAGTCTTCTTCAATCCTTCTACTTGAATCCTTCAATCACCTTCAATTCATCTTCAATATTTTTAAATCTTCTTCAATCCATCTAGTATTTCTTCAATCCTTCAACAAGTTATTATCAGTTGATAAAAAGAAACAGGAGAGGCATTTCCGCTACTGGTGATTCAGGGTGTATATAATATACAGGGTTGGGCAAAAGTATGGAATCAGGTGAATATCTCGGTAACCGTTTGTTAGATTTCTTTGAATATATGTACAGGGTGATTTCAAAACGTGGTGAATTTGAAAATATTATCGTCGATGTTGCCACTTTTTCAGTTATTCCGGAATTATTATCAACTTCTTTATTTTGAATAGAACACCCTCTATTTTATTGAATTTTCAGATTCTCCCTGAAAAGCTGATTTCATCGATCCATCACACTTGGGGTCTAGCAAGAATGATTACTGAGATATAGGGTGTTCAAAATCAAGATTTTTCAACTTTAGGATTTTTTTGTGTCGAAACTATACATTATCGGTCGAAACGGCATTTCATGTCCTCATCTCTACTTTTCATTTACTATCTATAGATATTTAATGGAAACAGGGTGATCAGATTTCTGAATCTTGAACCACCCTGTATTTGTTTCAATTAAATGTCGGTAGATAGTGAATCAAAAGATGACGTAGGGACATGTAAGCTGTTTTGACCAATACTGATGAATAATTTCAACACAAAAAAATCCTAAAGTTGAAAAATCTCGATTTTGAACACCCTATATCTCAGTAATCATTCTTGCTAGACCCCAAGTGTGATGAATTGATGAAATCAGCCTTTCAGGGAGAATCTGAAAATTCAATAAAATACAGGATGTTCTATTTAAGATGAGGAAGTTAATAATATTTCCGGAATAACTGAAACAGTGGCAACATCGACGATAACATTTTCAAATCCACCGCGTTTTGAGATCACCCTGCACATATATTCAAAAAAATCTAACAAACGGTTACCAAGATATTCACCTGGTTCCATATTTTTGCCCAACCCTGTATATCCATCATCCATTATATAGGTATTATTGGTACGTTTTGAACTGTGCATTCAGTTTTGATTTTGATATAGATTCCTATCAATTCAATTTCAGAAAAAATATTCTTCTTTTGATCTCTCTATGTGATGAATTGATAAACAAAAGAGAATAATTCATTCTTCTGATCAAAGAGGCTCTTAAAACCGTGTGAATGTCAGCAATAACGCCAAATAAAACTAACTGGACGATCGGAACAATGAATATATAATGTAGTTTGAAAGCTTTACAAGCAGGTTTTACATTTACATAAACCACAATTTCAGTAGCGTAGATAACTGTTTCGAGGACCTATAGGTTTTTGATAGTGATCTTCCAACTGGAGCTGCAGAGATGAGAGATAAATTTAGAAATGTCTAAATACGTATTTCGGCAACTATATTGCCATCTTCAGTAGGCCCAAAATATCACCACTATAAGGTTAGCAAGACAAGATAACCGCCGTGTGAGTCTCCCTGTACATTATGACTTTGAACAACCACAGCATTTTGAAGCTTATCGAAGAAAATCCAGACGATAAAATTCTGAAATGCTTCTTGTGAATTAAAATATTATCGGACTTCTGATGCCATTATCACCGTTAAGCTTCCTATAAGTACCAATACTTCAATAAATTTGTGGGAACCGGCAGCAGTTTTTTGCTGTACTGGAGATAATATTGTCACATTATTTGTCGGCATCCCCAAACAGAATTTCATTAAGGGATAACCGGCTTAAAGTATTATCTATATAGAAGGGCTCTTGAGTTAAGTTGTTCAATGCTCTCTGATTTGATTTTTGTGAGCCACCGACAAAAAATATGAGCAGGTACATACCTAGATTTTTCAGGTAATAAAACCATATACAGGGCGTTTAATAAAACCTGACCCCCTTTCTAGAGTAAGTAGAACCCTTCAAAATTTGGGTTTGATTGGTAAAAAAATGTCGTGACGGCATCCGTTTTCAAGATACAAGATGTTGAGAAAAGTTTTTTTTACACATTTTTCACGATTTTAGCGAAACTAATGTCAACATTGCAATGCAATTTTGTATGTCTTGAAAGCTGACACATCGCATGAATTTGTTTTTATATCTGATTCTCATAGAAGGCGCTAGTTACAAGGTTCGTACCGAGTAATTTGAACCTAACTTTTTTGGACATTCTGGTTGCCCAAAAAAGTCAAGAATGAACTATAATATCATGGGTTCCTCCTATTATGTTTTATTCAAATGGCGGCCATGAAGGTTCGTTTGAAATGAGCTCTGAAATTCAAGAATTTCGAACAACGCATAGACTCTTTATTTATATAAACAAAGCGTGAGGAGTGTTGCAAAAATTAATTTAGGTTCCGACGACACAGTGGAGTAATTGAATGCCAATTATTCATTATCAGTCCACTCGTGTGTTTACTGGACTCATTTTTAACTTTGGAACAGGCTCCGCAAGGATCAATTCTATCACCAACACTATTTATACTCCATATCAACGATTTGTTGGAAGCAACTTCATGTCCAGTATACACAGCTTCGCGGATGATAGTACCCTCCATACCACCTTCTCCTCTAGGGCTCCAATACCAGCCAAGCAAATCAGAAACGAACGAGGGAGAAATGTTGACAACATAAATATGGTTTTGGCAAATCTCGAATGGGGATCCAATAACTTGGTAGATTTCAATGCAAACAGAACACGAGCATGCCTTTTCTCTAGAAAAGTCGATCTCACTGCATGTGCCCAACATGAGTTCGTCAGGAGTAACCATACCTTTGAAGACATCCATTTCGATGCTTGGTATTACCATCAGCAATAACCTTTCTTGGGAAGATCACGTGAGATCAGTTGCTAAATGTGCATACCAAAAACTTGGTTTTCTGTTTCGGGCCAGGAGCTATTTTACTTCCAGTCAGCTGCTTATGATCCGAACTGTCCTGGAATACTGTTCCCATATTTGGATTGCAGCACCCAAACATACCCTGAAACTTTAGATTCTGTCCAAAAAAGGGCAATTCGTCTCGTGGGTGATGCCTCGCTCACTCACTCACTCACTTCTCTGGAACACCGTAGAAAAATTGGCGATCTGGCTCTATTTTATAGATATTTTCATGGACGATGCTATTCTGAAATATCAACAATTGTTCCTCTCTTGGCAGTCCCCGTGAGATTAGCCCGTCGAGTTGAGGCTTCGCACCCCCTTCGTGGTCACTTTGGAGAGCTGCAGAACATCTCTTTCCAAAGACTCGTTCATCCAACGAACAGCGAGGCTCTGGAACTCGGGGAACACGAGGCATACAACCTCCAAAAATTCAAGAAGAAGACCAATTCCTACCTTATCTCCCTTGGTTCTCACGATGTTCTCTGAACATTACAGGATATCCCTTCTCGTGGGAACCAGAACATAAAAAAAAACTTCTCAGTTGACCAGGAAATGAACCAAATAAAGATACATTCAAGGAATTTGATAAAATATGATGAGATATTTTGGAGGGTATGTTTGGAACGACCCTGCTTCGACAGGGAATTTACAGGGGATTCCACATGTTTCACAATCCTGAGTGAAAGGGACATCTAATAATTGATGCAAAAAATTAATTGTTTCGACACGTTCCTATTATGAAAATTATAGGGGCGAGAATTATTTGCACAAAAAATTCAATTGCGAGAAGAATGTAATAATTATGTAATAAGATGACTTGAATTGGTTCAATTATTTCGATATCTATTAAAAAAAAACAGTTCCCGTTGCACCAGGTTGCTTTTGAAGAGAGTCAAGGTTATTTATAACGACCGCTTAGTGACTTTTTTTAGTTCGAGAAACTACATCAGGGCGAATACATAGAATTTCGGTCTGGCTAATAAAGTTGTTGGGATTTTTTTATTTTAAATAATTGCATTCGGGTGCCCTCTTGACCATTTGTCGTAAATTCTAATGGCAACTGTCGTTTTCCTGTTGAATAATTGCACTTTTAATTGCCCCTATCTTGATCAAATCCGTATCATGATGCATCAGTTTGATGCGCGATATTGACAAATTACGTGAAAATTGAATATACAGGGTGTTCCACTAAGGTCGACGAAGTACGATATTATGGAAACCATGAACCTTACAGCTTCGAGAACAAAAATCTGTTGATGAAATCGGCCATTAGAAATTGATAAAAAATATTTTCTAGTTACCAAAACGACCGATAGTGGGCGAATCTAAGTTACTATGATACAACGAGAAATTCGAATTTTCATTCTTCAAATCGAACAAGAAATACAAACATTGAATCTTTTTTTGAAAAATATCCAGTGACACCGAAGACTATAGGAGAGGGAGAAGGAGATGTCGATCCTCATTATCTTCGCTACTGGACAATTTCTTGTAATAATGATTTCAATAATTACTCAGAGATGTAATACATCAGTCTGTGTGAGTGGTTCGAAAGGTATGATGAGAAAACTAATTTTTGCCCAAAATTTGGACACCTTGAATCTTTGTTAGGAGTATTTGTTTACCGAAGCTTTTGCATGAATGTATACTTTTTCCCCGTTGTTCTGCAGCTTAAAAAATTAATGACGTTTAACCTGGACCACCCTGTATACCTATGTAATATTTTTATATATCGGGTGGTCACAAAAAAGTTTTTATTTTCCTCGTGGTTTCATCATTTCTCAACCGAATTCGAATTTCTTGACGTCATTTCATAGCTAAAGGGATATAGTATACAGTGGCATATTTGAAAATTCCATAATGAACAAAAACAAAATGGCGGATTCTACCAAAGTATTGTCATTTATAAAAACCGCTGGAGAAAAAGAAAATCAAATTTTTTCCAACCTATACCGATGGCATCTTAGACTATTCATTTCTGAAGAGAATGAGTACTCGAACATCGAAATCGAACAAATAGTCCAGTAGATACACTCATTTCTTTGCAATTTGTTATGGAGTGAATGTGCGAATCTTGTATAAACGATTATTATTATTTTGCTTCAGGCTTCATGAAAATTCAATCGAATTTGGATTTCTTAGAGTTATTTCAAAGATAAAGAACTGTAGTACACAATGGAACATTTGAAAATCTAATAATTGAAAGAAACAAAATGGTGGAGACTGGAGATTCCAGAATCTTTGTGATTTTCAAAAATCTCTGGCGAATAAAAAAATTTTTATTCTTCCAATCAGGACCGATACAATTTTAGATCATTGATTTCTAAAATGAATGAGCACTCGAACATCTGAATCGAACAATTAGTCCAGGAGAAACACGTTCTTTTTGGCAAAGTGTTATTCTCTTCAGAAATGAATAGCCTAAGATGACATCGGTACAGGTTGGAAAAAATTTGATTTTCTTTTTCTCCAGCGGTTTTTGTAAATGACAATACTTTGGTAGAATTCGCCATTTTGTTTTTGTTCATTATGGAATTTTCAAATATCCCACTGCATACTATAGCCCTTTAGCTATGAAACGACGCCAAGAAATTCGAATTCGGTTGAGAAATGATGAAACCACGAGGAAAATAAAAACTTCCGGTTTTTTTGTGACCACCCGATAGGTATACTTAGTACATTCACATCAGAGTTATCATAATGTTTGCGTATTCAAAAAAGTTATCATATGTAATTTTGTGTTTATTTCTATCAGCGTTGCATTTCGAGCCATGAGATTGCCTTCAGAAACCCATAAAACCAACATTTCGGAATTTTTATTGGTGCCCAAAGGTGTTCATTATTTTCACACGTCAGCACGAACTAGAATGTAAACAAATCCCGGTTTTACAAAGACTACAAACAACTACCTAGTTTTATTGCTGGCAACTCAAAAAGGTTGACTTTACTTCAGGCTACCCACGATAATTAACATATCCCAGTTTTGCCCCGCCTATTGATTGAAAATATTACATATCATTCGAATGAATGAGCTCCCATGCATAAAGGAGCTTTTAATGGTGAGGAACCTATACGATTCTGTTTATTTTCAACCCACTCCAAAGTGTACGATTTTCATTGGTGCAGCCGGAATACTAGAGAAACCGACTTTTTGGATGAAATGGCAATGCCTTGAGTCGATAACACGCCGATACCCATATTTACTATTCTGCTAAAACTATATCACTTGGTTTTCCGAACATTTTCATGTCCTAGAAGCATGTATGCAAAATCAGGTAAAACTTACAAAACCAAAATGAGAAGGAGCAACCCTGTTCATTTTAGATCTCTTAGTTATGAGATCTAGATCAATTTCTATTATTGTTCATTTTAACACGGAATTTCATTCAACTTTTGAAATCTCGATAAAAGGAAGAAGTCTACAATTTCACTGGTTCTTGACCACCCCTCAGAGTTCTCGACCATTACAAGGTTGATTCTCGACCACCGTCCATCAGATTGATTCACAAGGAAATAAAATAATTGAAAAACACTTGACGCATGTAAAGATTATAATGCAAAAATCGGTTTCTATATATGGTTCGAAAATATGTATTTTTGAAAAGTGGCTACGAATAATTTTTTCTACAAAAATGTTTTGGTCCCATGAAAACTCATCCCAAAGCAACCGAGTTTATATATAAAAATCGATCTTCAAGCACTGCAATCATCAGTTTTTCTCTATCTATAATCTATAGTTCAAAAATATCACTTGTTCTAATAAGGAAAAGTTCTGTTTTCAAAATAGATATACGATGATCGATTTCTGTGCCTAAGGGTCAATTTCCTAGGTATACAATACACAATCAAGGCAAGTTTTCATGAAGATAAAGAATTTTTACAAAAAATATGAGTTTGCACATTTTCGAATACAACCCTGTAACTCTGAAACGAAGACAGATATTGATATGCAGTTTCTACTATTGAGTTTTTGAGAATTGCCCCTCATCAGACACCGGCATCAGTTTTCTTCTATATTTCGAAAATAGGACTTTCCCTCTAAAGTTCAATTTGACCACCCTGTATATACCATCAAAGACAATGGGATATCTCTTTTTTCAGTTTTGATTCAATCGTTTTTTCGTCAAAATACTTCTCAGTATCTTTTTATGTTGTTCTTATTTTCCATCGAAATGAAAATATGAAATTATAGGACTGAAGATTATACAGGTGGTTTTTGCTCTCCTTTCACACTCCTATATGTATAACGATTCGATAAACAACCTGTATAATATCATGTTATGAAGTTTTCACTCTGGAAAAATATTCAATTTTCAATTTGGAGGTCGACCTTGAACCCAATACAATATATCGTCTTTGTCTTAGAGAAAAATGTGCTGTCCAATCTGATTTTGCAGAAATGGTTCAGATTCAGGTGGTCACCGTCAGTTGATTGTCAATATTGATTCTGGGTCTGAGCTACCTGTTGGATTTTCACATAGATAAAAAAGATTTCATGGGAACTTTCCTTGTCCGTTAAACTATTGGAATATCTACTTATTGCATTACCACCGAAAAATCGAGGAATCTTTTTCATAATTATTCTGGAACAATTGAAAATCATTTGAAAATGAAGAGGTATAAGAGGTGTCAATCATCTTCCAAACTAGAAATTATTTAGTGAATATCCAGTATCCAGGTTTATTTCAGGATGTAAAAACGACCGCAATGGAATCCCAGACTCACATATACCAATATATGTTTCCAATATTGAATTAATGAATCAGGTCAACACTAAAATATAGGTGTGTCAATCCTTTTGAACAGCAGCTTATATTCTTTGGATGTTTCAAAATAAGATCGTCATTCTTTCATTTCATTCCTGCGACCACAAACGTATGATAAAAACTGGAAGACTAAACATGAATGCTTGTCATTCTTTTCATGGCCATTCTTCGCGTAAGCCTGAAAAAATATATAACAATGCTAAAAACTATTCTTCCCGTGGGATATTTATTGAGAACGATTTTATATTCTACTGGAATTGATACATTATGTCAATATTGTCAATTTACGAGGGCGATTCGAAGTTGATCATCAACCTCGTGATTTCAATGTATCCGTGAAGTTAATCAAAAATCATTCAACGCATTCACCTTTTCGAGTGTTCCGGATAAGAGATGATAGTCACTTGGGGCCAAGTCTGGACCGTATGGGGGACAGTTTTTGGGAGAGAAAGTCAAGGGAGGAGTTTTCGTCCTAATTTCATGGGAAACGACGAGATAAAATAGAAAGTAAACTGAAGAATTATTGTTCGCCGCTATCCCCGATTGAAAATAAGGTAACTGAACTGTACAATTGGTCGTCATACCTCGCGTCATAAGCCAGGTAGTTAGAAGACACGAACACAGGAAAATAATAAATTGTATCTTAATACCTCCTGATGGGAAGTAATGATTGTTTTGAGAATTATAACGATAACTTTATTCGGAACCATGCAATTAAATTTTGAATAGGAACATGTTATAATTAACACGACTTGAAAAATGTTAATTCGAAATTTTAATGAGAATAATTGGGATATTCAGAATTGGAGTGACCCTTCACTGCCTTTTAATTTCGTCAGCGAACGGTATACCTAAATTGGTGGAAAAACGTTCGTTCTGCAGTGTTTAACGGAAATCGATTGCATTCGAAATGAATTATCGAATGCTCGAAACATACTGACCTGGTTTACACGATATACCCGATATGCCAAAGAATTTTTGAAAAATTTTAGTTTCCTCGTTTTATTAATTTTTTATGATTTTTTCCTCTTCTCTGTAGGTAATGGTAAATATGAGTATGATTCCAACATGAAACCCTATAATACTGAAAAAATACTATTCCAGACAGAGAGGAATAATGATGCATGATTTCTGACAGAGTGAATTAGCGCGAGATCACAGTTGAAAGAATTAATATATCAGTTGATGCTTCAGTCTCCGTCGTGCGTTTGGTATTTTCTTTTAACTATGGCAAGATGAGGTTTCTACGTCATAAGAGGGTCCGTTTTCAGAAGGTACTATTATTAATGTCCAAAAATAAAACATTCCAGTAAATTTTTCGATCGAATTATGTCGTCGATCATTATTTATGTATAAAAGGATCATTATAAACATAGTTTGAGTTGAAAGTTCTACTAAGGTGTACACGCCCATTATAGAACAATTTCTGATGTTTCGTAGTAGCGTTAATTCATATATCGAAGACTACCTATACGGAACCTTTGGCAGAATAATCACACTACGTTAATTTTCATGAAATCTACAAGTAATAGTGATTTTTGTATACAAAAAATTTGAGAGCAACACTCCTTCCCCGATTTAGTAGCAGGAAGTTGTTAAAAGTGGCAACTGATTTCCAACAGTGTATAAGTATGTTTGTTCGGGTGGAATCTTTGAACTCAACTTTGAAATTTTCAACCGATTGAGCTGAAATTTTGTATACACGTTTAGTTTTGATGACAATGCACGATAAGGTGTATGAAGTTATCCTGAATTCAATATGGCGGACTATACAAAATGGCGGAAATAGTTATTTTTAATGGACTTCTACAATATAGGTATCAAATGAAAGAGCTAGTTGAGAGCAACTCAAAAAATAATGTGTCCTCATTCTGAATCCAATATGGTGGAGCATCCAAGAGAGCGGAATAATTATTATTTATGCACTTCTGCAATATTGGTGTCAAATGAAAGAGCTTGCCGAGAATAATTAGAAATAATGTGACACCACTCTAAATCCAATATGGCACTATATTGAAGTTTTTGTGGTTTCCTATAAAATGAAAGGTTTCGCTGAGAATAAAAATGCAGTTTTAAAAAATCGATTTTTAAGCCTGTAGTTATCGATTGATTAACTTTGATTTGTGTAATTTGGCAAGATGGGCGTCATACTGAGGAACATAGCCAGCGAAAACTGAAAATTAAAAGTAAAAAAAAATATTATTAAAAGAAACCTCTTATTATAAACGCTCTAAAAAGAAGAAAATAAAATGTTCCTTTCAAATTTCAATTATCAACTCATAACCTCATTATACACATTATATCTATATATATATATATACATATGGACGGGAAGTCGTTGCTGACCAGTTGGAATGAAACCACTGTATATTGGGGGTAGCAGCAATGAAAAAGGAATACTCTTTGAAGTTTATCCAAGCTTTCGGAAATGTTTATTTCCATCATCAGGAATAATCTTTGGTGAGGTTGGTTACAACGTTGTTCGATATATAAAATTGTATAAGAAACGGTGACATATTGTGAAAAAATTGATTACGTTTAAAGTTTAAAAGTGTTTTAACCGCCAGCTTAGTTGCAAAGCAACCCTCGAAAGTCAGAGACTTGTGTGAGTTAAGAAGACGTAGACACATATAGGAGACTAAGATTCTTACGACTAAATTGAACTGTTACTTATTGTATTGTAAATTTAAATTTTTTGCAAAAAAATTAAATTTACAATACATACATTTACACTTCCGAAAGCTTGGATAAACTTCAAAGAGTATTCCTTTTACACTGCTGCTACCCCCATATACACTGGTTTCATCTATATATATATATATATATCTATATATATATGATCATAAATGCTTGTCGCGATGATCAATATTTATTTGAATTGAAATTTTAAAAATTTAAACTTAGAGATTTTCTTGTGTAAATAAACTAGTACTAATTTAATTCTGTAAAATCTGCTGTTTAAATTCTCAAAATTTCAATTTAATTAAATATTGATCATCGCGACAAGCTTTTATGATAATATACATTGTGTATAATGAGGTTATAAGTTGATAGTTAAAATTTGAAAGGAACATTCCTTTTTCTTCTTGTTAGAGCTTTCAAATAAATGCCTTTCTTTAGTTTTTTAGTTTTTCTCACTTATAATTTATTTTTTATTTCGGTACATAATTATCGATGGAAATGAAAATTGTCAAATTCTGACGAAATCTTCTTGATTTCCGGAAAATAAACAAACCTCAGATATGAGCCTGAAACTTCTCATATAGCTTTCAGTATTGTATAGGAAATTCTACACTCCCAGTATAGCATTCTTCAATCCGCTGGCACGAATAGGCCATTGTATAGTCCATAAAATTAATTGAATTTGACATTAGCAGGGGCTCATCCCAGATCCTAGGATCATCAAATCGACCACAGAACATTTAACACAGTAATGCAGAAATGAAAGTTGATTATCACATAACAACCTTATATTTATTAACTTCCTTCAAGCATTTCTACTCCCACAACACAATATAAATGCAAAATTAATTTTTTACCTGCACCCGAGCACAATCGCTAACCAGCCTTTCACAAATCAGGAATCAATTAGAGAATCATCTCAAGATTATATTGTAGAAGAATGATTTTATTGTTCTAGTTTCTTTTTAAATATTGCTTGTACTTTAATATTGCTAATTTTATTCCTTGGGAAATGGCATATGGAGCAAAATGTTTCAATAACCAGAAACAATAGACAGATATCCTCAGGGCCGCACCGATGTACACTCGCCATCAGAGAACATGTCGCACATGGACGGTAACATTTCTCTAACTCACCGCTACAATAAGCGGTAGATACACCATGTATTATCACTGCAATAAAAATCAAGTATTCTCAACCCACTTTTCATGGCCCAAAATTGTTTTTTTTTAAACAGGAAAAATATATGGTTCATTTCAATTTAATCCACATATTCAAGTAGCTCAACATAATCACATTGGGAATGAAACAACTTGACAATGATGGGAAACGACAACTGGAAATTGAAACATAAAATATGATCCAGAAATTAATTATTTTATATTATGATATCTGGTTGAAATGATTTTTATCAGAAAGCAAAATATGTATACCTACTATATTTTTCAACTTTGTTTCTGATGTAAACTTTCATTTTTCTACACATTCTGATGAAGTTGATTGTTTTCAATTAGAATACTCATATAGAGGAGGGGGGTATATAGTATATATCCCCCTAATCCCCAGCCCCCGTAGGTACGCCACTACAGGAAAGTACCTATAGATAAGATCTCCATTATTTTCACTATATTGATGTTGGCCTTTCAAATCTGGTAATGATTACACTACACTGTTTTACCACTAACCAAACCGATTTTTTAACGCCTCGACACGTGTTTCGCTAACTATGTTAGCATCTTCAGGAGAAGATTAAAAGTTTTAATCTTCTCCTGAAGATGCTAACATAGTTAGCGAAACACGTGTCGAGGCGTTAAAAAATCGGTTTGGTTAGTGGTAAAACAGTGTAGTGTATTATCGTGCCAAAGGTTCCAGTCTTCGATATATGGTAATGATTATTTTATCTATATCAAAAGTAACAATTATAGGTACGCCACTGGAAACATTGGTCTTTCTGCTATATCGAACGGCAGTTGCTGTACCAAAACTAGTCATTGCTTTTTCTTATATAATATAAAGTAGGTTTTACGGCAAGGGCGTCGATATGGGGGAAAGGGTCGTGTGATGGGGGTAATCACACTCCCCCCTATGAATAATAATTTGTAAGATACGTAATATATATTATAGACGTTTGTGGCTGTCTGATTGTGATGTGTTTGTCCATAGAAATTCAGTTTTGTTTCTAATTCTATGGTATTTATGGCTCTATACACACAGAAAAAAAATTGTTTGAATCATTAGAAATCAACAAACTCAAAAATTCTGACATTTTACTTAACGATCAATTTGACCTCAATAGTTCACAGTTCACCACTATTGAATTTGTTTTCTTAGCAAGTAATAATATGTATTTGATATCAACTCTTTCAAGTTAATCCGGTACACCGTATTTTAATGTAGATATTTCCGAAAATGGAGGTTTATCGAACCTGTCCACAGGTAACTAATCCTTTAGGTTGGGAAAGTAGGATATATAAGCAAGCCAAGGTTAGTTTAGTTCATCGTTACCAGTATATCACCTGACGAAGCTACTGTGTTAGCGAAACATGTCGTGTGTTTGAGAATTTTGTGGAAATCTTATCGTTGTGAAGTTTTTACATTTGCCATGGATCATGTCAATTAAAAAAAAATCAACTATAAATATCGTTGAATGAACTAAAAATTTGTTCAACTAAACAAATATTTCACTCAAAATACTATGTCATTTTGAAAATAATAATAATTACAGAGCTTTATTGGATACCCAAAAGGCTACCGACCGAGGTCCTTCAGCCTGTGTTACACAGTGATTATACATTGAGTTTAAATTCATCATTATTGTATGTACAAGATACAAGAAAACTCTATTGTGAGGCAAGAATTTTGAAGGAATTTCAGTCTTGGGTTCATTGTTGGACCTCTCTGTAAACAATGGAATTGGAAAACTTCAATGTTAGCTTTTTCAGTCTCTCAGAAATTGGTTGCACCCTGGTCAGCCGATATAGAAGTTCGTTTGATGGATGGTGAAGGGGTTTTTGAGGGTGCCGGATTCTGGTAATGGCTCTCAGGCTAGCTCTTTCTGCTACTTCCAAATTGTTCAGTACCGTCTTCCTCGTGTTTATGTATATTGGGTGAGCATACTCAAGAATTGGGCGGCAAATGGTTTTGAAAATATGTGCTGCAGCTCTTTTGCTAATTCCTTTATTCTTGTAGATTAGCCTTCGAAAATGTTTAGCTCTTGTGATGCACTTTTTATTCATCAATTGGGTATGATGGTTAAAGTTTAGTTTTTGATCCAAGTGCACTCCCAGATATTTAACTAATGCCCTAGTTCTCACTACATGATTGTTCACAGTTACCGTAGTTGAATCATCTGATATATTTTTATTGAAGAGTATCAGTTGGGATTTTTCTGGATTTGGTTTTAGCCTCCACTTGTCACACCATCTCATAGTGTTCCGAATTGCGTTTTGTAACTCTTCTACTGCTTTTTCAGGTGATTTATGATGACTTATAATGGATGTATCATCAGCAAATTGTATGCCATAGATGAATGTGTTTTGATTTTGTAGATTTTGATTGTTTCAATTGAATATGTCGAAACAGTATATATTGGGTGAGCCCTGAGGGAGTCCTTGATGCGGGTGGAAAATTATTGATTGTGCCTGATGTACTTTTATTTGCAGGGACCTTTTGTCTAGGTAATCCTTTATTAAGTGTATTATATGTTTTGGGCAGTTCAAAGTACATAATTTGTAAAGTATTCCTTTGTGCCACACGCTGTCAAAAGCTTTGTTAATGTCAAGAAATATAGCTGCACTACGAAATCCGGAAAGTTTGCTTGTTTGTATATTTGATACGAGGACTGAAATTGGGTGAATGGTTCCACATTTGTGTCGAAATCCATACTGGTGAGTAGGGATAGCATTCCCTATGTATTCTTCAGCCAGCACCTTGATTATTTTTTCCAGGTTTTTACCTAATTCATTTTGAATAAGTCGCTTATTTGGAATCAATATATATTCTGTTTTCTGATTTCGCAAAAAGTTTTTCAATTTGAAAAAAAATAATTGACCAAACTAATGTTGTTGGCGCAACAAATCTTTTTTTCTGTGTGGCCGAACTGCTATGCCACTGGTCGTTTTGTGCACAGATGGGACGAACGGGACGCGAAAACAGATGTTAGCTGTTGGGGGCGCCTAGGATGATGCTACCCATTGCAGGATGGTCCACAGCAGATTTGTACCTGGTGATCACGTTCTGTTCATCGCCGTAGGGACACTTAGGTAGGTATACCTACTACGCTACGTATGGTGCTATTAACGCTCAAATGGCGACGAGATCTCTTTCTTCGGATGACTTTTTTTTCTCATCGCAGATCATGTCATGTCATGCCGAAAAAAGGATTTCTGTGAGCGATTTTGTGCAATATGTTCACTATATATATTTTGGCCACTCCCTTGCTATTGTTGAAATATTGAACTTACCACTTTACTTTGAAAATGCTCTAAATACTGTTACTTCAACTTCTCGTCTTGTTTTTCGTCACGGGAAAAAGGATTTGTTGCATCAACAAATTATTTATGCTTGAATTATTTTTGTTGGACTGAGCTATTTTTTGTTGAATCAAACATATACATGATTATTTCATGGAAGCAGCTTGTTCATATCAAGAATGTAGTCTAATTTAATCAGCAGTATAAAATCAATTCCTTCAACAAAATATATGGTTATCTCAAAAGCAAATAATGTCACTCCAAAGTAATGTCGATGTTGATACGGATGTATTCCATCACAGGTTTCCACACTGTGTGATCTCTACATTGAAATTCCAAGATGTTAAGTTAAAATTGCAAGACATTGATCGAGATATTATGAATTCCAAAAAACGCAAGTGGATCTTGCGATGAAAACTAAAAAGTAATGTGTTGCTGAAAATGCGAAAATAAATAATCAAAAGTGGATGGAGAAGCAATCTCCTTCCTGTTTATGGATATTATCGATATTATCGGTTCTATAGTCTAGATCTATTATTATCAAAACCTTTATTTTTCAAAATAGACAAGCTCTTCAAAAATACCAAATAACTGTATCTTTAGGCCGCTGATCCCCCGTCATAAAATTCTGAATAATTTTGGATTCTCCAAAATTATAAATTTTGCGATCATGGAAAAAACGTTCTGAAGGCGAAAACGTGAAAACCATATGTCCAAGACATTCGTGTCATTCCTACTTTCTAACATACGTACCTACCTAATCATTTTACGAACCATCTGTTAAACGTTTTCCAGGTAAAATTATAAAGTTGATTAGCCTTCTTGTCAATCGGAAGATATATTACCTGTTAACTGTTAGTTTAGGTAGAAGCTCATGAACCAGATCCAAAACGGAGGAACCAGCATCAGCCAGCAGACCCATGAATGAGACTTAATAATAGGAAATCTCTTCCGTGCGCTCCAAAAGATGAAAAAAATACAGTACATCATCTTTGATTTTCAGCATAAAAAAATATTATACCATAGAATCAAATAAGAAGGGTTTCTCTGGAAGTATTTCTTTGAAATCGTTCACTAGAATATGTTTCTATGATGTTTGTTTTTCGTAATCAATCCCATTTTATATATTGAGTTATTTGTACTGGTAGCAAAGTGAATTAAAAAATCCAGAACCTATATTAGCAAAAGAGAATAGGTAAACATCAGGTGAGAGTTTCTATCAGAAAAATAAAAGTCGGATTTTCTTTAGAAATTTCGATCCAATGATAATAATTGTGTTTCAGTCTCCTCTTTTATGCTTATGCAGAAAATATATTTTCCTTCCTCAACCTTTCCGCTCACAGAGTAATGGCTGAAAATGGACATTACGTCTGATACCATTGGCATCAATTCCGGCGTTTCACAAGGATCAATTTTGGCACCAACATTATTCCTTCTTCTTATCAATGATCTGTTGGGAGTAACACAGCTTCGCAGACGATAGTACCCTCCATACTGCGTTCTCTTCTAGAATTCCCATTTCTTCCCAGGAAACTAAGAACTCACGGCGCAGGCCGGTCAATGCTGTCAATGAAGACCTTTCTGAAATCACAGCCTGGGGAACCAACAACCTAGTTGAATTCAACGCCATGCACCAAAACTCAAGCCTGTATTTTCTCTAGAAAGGCGGAACACAGTATGCCCGATATTGTAATGTCTGGCACCACCATCCCCACCAAGCCCACCATATCTATGCTCGGTATTTCCATCAGCAACACTCTTTCATGAAATAATCATGTCAGATCCATCGCAAAAGCTGCTTCACAAAAACTCGGATTCATGTTCCGTGCGACAAGCTACTTTACACCTCAACAGCTTCTCATGATCTACAAAGTGCAGATACGGCCTGTTCTAGAATACTCTTCCCACATATGGGGTTCAGCACCAAAACATACGCTGATGCTGTTAGATTCCATATCCAGAGAAGAGCCATCCACCCGGTGGGTGACGCCACACTCACTCACTCTTTGACATTAGAAAGGTCGGCGACCTTTCACTTTTCTATCGATACTTCCACGGGAAATGTGCTTCGGAAATCTCTGCTATCATCCCTTCACTAGCAATACCAGTCAGACGAACTAGACAAGCCCAGTCAGCACATCCTTTCGGTGTCAACCTCGAGAGATGTCGAACGGCACTTTATCAAGACTCCTTCATCCATAGAACGGCTAGGCTCTGGAATTCATTGCCTGAGGAAGTATTCCCAACAACATATAATCTCCAGAAGTTCAAAAAAAATTCCAATACCTACCTCCTGTCCCTATCCTCCCTAGGAACGCACGATGTTCTCTGAACATTATAGGGATTCCCTTTCGTGCGCTCCAAGCGATACAAAAAAAAATACGCTTTTACGCTGTTTGACGGCAAATACCTGAAATGACTAGGCGTTTCAGGGAATTGCGGATTTCACTAATTGACGCCGACATTGGAGAAATATTTATATAGCAAGATGATTTCGAGAATGGCAGTTTGAAATGAGAGAAGATTTGCAAGACTGAAGACTCCAGACTAGATTGGTCTAATTCCAATTTTTGTGATTGGAAATATCGTGAATTCGGTACCTATAATTGGCAATCAAACGATGGATCGCTATTCACTAACCCCATTAAACGAAAACGGAATATAATCCTGTGATTGCGATGGCAAAGATTTTATAGGTTAAAACGGCAGGTCGTAGGTTGCCAGTTCATGACCTCAACATTCACCTGACAATCATAAAGAACGCATAGGCGGGATGGTTCCACATCGAGAAGGAGATGTTCAATTCATTAATTAATGAGAGTTCAGCTCCTGGAAATTAAAATGAATCATTTTTAAGTATACAAGGTGTATCTAAAAGGTCTTTACAAAAACTTACCATACATATTCCTTGGACCAAAACAATTAGATTACAGCAAATTTACCTATGAGTATAAAGCTGCTTAGTTTGGGCGCTAGACGGCTCTGATGTTACAATTCTCAAATCGTTTTTGCTTCATATGTTTAAAACAGCTTATTTGAGATTGTGATTTTACTCGAATTCGGTACGGTGGCACTGGTTCACGTTTTCCCATCATTGTGTTTCGCTGATGTGCACCTCGTGGTGTTCTTTATTGTGGTACCCACCATAACATTTTCTGTTTTGGGGTTGTTGGGTTCCTTCTCACAACAAAAAATGATACCCTACTTAATCCCTACTAACTTTAAGACATAACCCAAATTTTTTTTTCCACGTAAGCATTCTTTTTTCAAATCAAAATGTTTCCTGTACTTATTTACTTTCATTCTAGGACATAGATATGTACAAACTATGATCTTGATGAGCTTATTGGAACTTGTTTTCTGTTGAATAAACCGATTAAGAATTGATATTTTCAATTCAGAATTTCTTTTCACGTCCTGTATGATGAATATCAATGTTTCATACATCCAAAAACATAACTATAGCTATATTGAATATAATTATTGGATATACTAATTTCGTGTGAAAATCTCACATCGGTATTAGTATTAATAATAATATAATATATAATATATAGATAATAATATTGGTCAATGGTTGAGATTTTTACGAGCTTTCTTATACAGAACGTCTGTATAGGTGTTTGTCGGTATATTATGACCCACAACTGAGTCCATATCCTCTTCCAGCCGTCTCACAGGAAGTAGTAATTAGTGAATGAGCTACCTACCAATACTGACAGAAGGAATTAATAATTAACCTGAGCTTGAACGGTAAACATCAAAACTGAACCAGAAAACGTTTTTTGCCATTCATTAAAACTCGCCTGTACTTTATTAAAGAAGCAATTTAAATATAATGCTCATTAGGCATTCAATTTTGAACTAATTAGTGATATTTTCTCAACTTAATCAATATATTCAGCACTTTTTGTGGGGATAATTAATTTGAACCATTTAATTTTTTGGTTGGTCGACTTATGCCGTATTCGTACAGCGTGTGCCTTTATAATGTTCCTTTATTAATTCTTAAATACCTATCATTAGGTTTTCATTAAATATTAAATAATGAAGGTTACCTAACGTAGTAGATTACTTATTGTTCGACCACAAACTTCTATACAAAGGGAAGGTTTTATAGGTATTTATACTGAAATATTTGAAACTCCATGTGTTACCAGCATGATTGGCTTGAATTTTCAAAACCGTATTATCGAATTATCTAAAATTATAAAACAATACTTTCAGTTTTAATCTTCTCCTGAAGATGCTAACATAGTTAGCGAAACACGTGTCGAGGCGTTAAAAAATCGGTTTGGTTAGTGGTAAAACAGTGTAGTGAGTGCTTACTCTTCAGAATGATGATGATGAATATATAACTATTTTTCAATAAATAATATAGAGAAAATATTTTCTCAGCATAAGATATATTATTTTTCGATACAGAATAACTGATATGATTCAATAGTCTGTAGTATTAGCCAGGAAAGTGCGTTAAATATTTTAACAATGATTTTCTTATTGATGGCACGCCCAGTTATTCCTAATGAACAAAGGTATTTGAAAAAGTCTCAGTCTTAGTTGAATATTCGTCAAGTATAATTTTGTCGAGTATGATGATTAAAAACCCATCCATAAACCTCAACAAGTGTGACAGATATATACGAGTATATTCGTATAATTTGTCACTTATTCACCACATAGTAAAGTTTTTTGGTCACATCTCGAAGGCCTCTCGAATTTCTCCAAACCAATCTGAAAATTCATATCACTGAATTCCCGAATTCCAACTGGAAATTTGTAATACTGGACCCCGAAACACCTAGCGTTCATTGTTCCAAATACCGAACGAGAAACTACAACTTATCCACCATCATAAATTTCAAAATTTCAACTGGAAATTTGTATTTGAGGATTCGAAAAGTAGATTTGACTGACCATAACAAGAACACGTGCATCTGAATAAAACATGTCTGTATAGAAATTCGAAGACAATTTGCCAAGAGTAGGTTGATTTTTCCATTTTTATGTTGAAAACTGGAGCAGATTTGTTCCCGAAACGTTGGAAACTATGAAAAAAACATTTAAAAAAAAGGTGTCACTGACAATCGATTGAATTTTCCTTGTAGGCTCTGTAATAGTGAAGTTTTTCAACATTTTAGGGCAAATCATCTGATTTGTCCTTACTACACATCATATATTGAAATAATTATGACTCTTATTTTGATTTATAGAAACGAGGCGAGAAAATGTCAAACCGTTTTAAAGTATTAAATTGAATTTGGAGTTTTTGCTGGCGAGTTATGCAACTCTTATCTGAGGATCTATTTTGTTTCTGACACATTTTTCTAGTCCAGTGTTTTTCCAAGAAATCCGAAGTGAAAAGAAGAGAATACCCATTCCTTGTTCATTGTGAAACTTCGTCAAAAAGAATCGTTTCAATAGCATACCTAAACCTCAAGGATGATAAAACACCTGGTGCCCTTCGAAAGACGAATAACAGCTTATGTCAACTTGGTATTCGGTATTTTAACAAAGCACTTTTCTTACCTGAATTCATCTCTGGAAGTTTTCTGTTATGTAACAATGGGTCATGAAAAACATGATATTGATCGATCGGTTGTGCATGAGAAGTGTTGGCCCTATATACGGCGTAACCTAGGGTAGGTACTTGTTCATGGTTTCATCAGACCAGAATGTAAAAGTTTTTAGTAAAAACAATTCATCTGATCACATGGAATATAAATTACCCTTTTTTTTTCATTAGATTTGGTTTGTTTTTTTTGCGACATTCGTATCGGTACCTACCTACTTTGATGTTGGAAAACAGAATCTCAAGTTGAAACTTTGGGGTTCATAAAGTACGAGACTTCTATTTCACCGGGAAGTTGGCCCGCGCAAAGATTAGATAGACAACGCCTGTGAAGAAATTGGCAAAGCTCTGAAATCTGCTCTATCGACCTAAAATATTCTCAACACTGCGACGTTGCCGCTTATATTAAAAAGTAGCAACAACTTTGATTTTTCAAATGGGACACCCTGTATATTATTCCATTTTCAGATTCTCCATGAAGAGTAAGCAGTGATAATTATAGAGATATAGGATTTGAAAAATCTAGATTTTTCAACTCGAAGATTTTTGTGTCGTAACTATTCATAATTGGTCAAAACGGTTTCCATGCCCCTAGCTAAACTTTTCATTTACTATCAATTGATATTTAACCCTTTGAGCCCGGAATTAGTGTTTTTTGGGATTTTATTTTCTGAAAATATATTATGTGACCAGAAACATCATAAAAACAATGAGGAATATAAGAAAAAATCTGAATCGCCAATTTTTTTTTCAAAAAAAGTGGTTGCCCCACGTGACCAGGAGGTTGCCGCAAGTGACCAGTAGGACTACGTATACTCATCAGATGCCAAAAGCTACTAACGCCATCGTTAGTAAGTTGAAATTGAAATAGGTACAGGGTGGTTCAGAATTAAGATTTTCAACCAACCTGTATCTATTTCAATTAAATATCAATTGATAGTACATGAAAAGTTGAGATTAGGACATAAAAACCGTTTTGACTAATTATGAATAGTTTCGACACAAGAAGTTGTAAAGGTGAAAAATATCTCACACCCTAGGGTGTCCCATTCAAACAATCAAAGATGTTGCTACTTTTCAATGTAAGCGGCAACGTCGCAGTGTTGAGAATATTTTAGGTGGATAGAACAAAACTAATTATCCAAGAAACCAAATTTCAGTATAATCCTACGTTGCGTTCTTCAGAAACGTCTGATGTGCCATCCACCGTGAATCAGCCTGTATAGATGGGCACAGCGGATTACCTAATACTCAAAGCTACGCTCTGTTACGTCCCAAGAGTGTTGCCCATTCTTACATTTTCGGTGTCTATCTAGGGTATGTATTATCTCTGACCCACAGGTTTTAAATCAGAAATGAAGAGCGGCTATGCGGCACGCTAATCCATTGAAATGTTGATCATATACGTACCACCTCCTTACCCTACTCGGCTAATCAACCCTGCGCAGCCAACATACTGATAATTGCAAATATTGTATTATAAATGTTTTGCTATTCAGCTCAGAGAGCCTATCATTAGAATTATTCACCAAGATATAAGCAATTCGGATATTTTTGATGATAAAATAATTTTAAATAGTATTTCTACTTATAAAATGTGATCATGCAAATGATTTTTGAGTGTTTTGATTCAGGGTATGAAGTAAAAAGTGGTATTTATAGAACAAAAAATTTATTGAAATAACTTTTAAATAACATTATTCACATGAGGAACAAATACAGCCGCTTCTCTAAAGAAGTATTCATTATGAAACATGAACAATTTTAATAGTTACATAGTTACAGACTATAAATTAAATGTACAATTCTATAATACAAAACGTCTTTATCAATATTAAGTCTTTAACTTGCCCAAGTGTTTAAGTAGTGTACAACAATGGTCAGTCAATGATATGGAGAGACAAAAGTAAGGGTCTCTCGATAAAATTAAATGTGTAAATGACTTAGTTTCAAAAAATAACAGGAACATTGTTTCTTTGTTCGAAAAAAATCGGGTCAAAAATAGGACCATATAATAAAGATTGCCATCAGTTTTAAGTTTGTATATATCACTGGCCATAAAGTAGTAAAAAAATTAATACTGACGGCATAGAAAATGCTGAAAAAATGAATAAATATTGAGAAAAGCCTACTTAAGTACAAAGGTGACTTAGTTCGCTTCAGATTCATCACAAATTACAATAACAATTCAAATGTTACTTTAGTTACATACTACTTGACGAGGAACAACTGTGCTATTTTCGAGAGTCAGGCTCCAAACGAATCCAAAATCTTTGGTTTCTTACCAGATACCTTCCCCATTGGTAAAATAGAAAAATAAATGGACTCGGCAAAAACGAGAAAAAAAATATTACTCTAATATATATACAATATAGACAATTTGTTTTACCACTGGAGACAATGATCTGATCAATCGTTGGTATCACTCGGAGCGGAGTCGCGAGAATAGCAAAGCTTCTTGGACACGAGGCACTAGCTCAGATTTTCAGTACTCATGCAAACATAAGTTAATTGTCAATATCACCATCAGTGTGAAGGGAAATAATAAATAACTATACAGCTACCCCAGACTGCTGGTGCTATCAACATCACATACACACTTCAGTCATTCATTTAAATTAACTACACTTCTGTTGCGAAGAGTCCAGACGAGATTACATCTGGAGTATGAAAGTGCTCTTCTATCACATAAACGCCATTCGACTCCTTCTCTAGTGGCCTCTTCAACATCGAAGGATCACTGAAACAACAGATACCAAACATCAGTCAACAGGCCACAATGATCCAGGATGTAGAGTCGGTGATCGAGGAGCGAAAGGATGCAGGAGATACAACAATTCTTGGCGATGGTACTCATTCTTACCTGGAGCCACACACAGCCGACGCGTTTGACATCACAGACAAACGTTTGATGTGTTCGTAATCGGGTTCGTGCAGCTTGGCAGCAAGCAATGCAGAGGCACGAGCGCCCGTCTCGGTGTTGAGCTGCTTCTGTGAGCGCGTCCTTTGTAACGTATACACAGGCCGCCCATCGATGACCTGATGTTGGGGCTTCGGGAAACCATCACAGTCATTGATGCTGATGTTAGAAACACTACAGTCATCGGGAGAAGGGAAATTTGAGCTTATCACATTGTTTGTGCACTTGCCCCAAGAGTTCTTTATCATGTGAGGATCGGCCGACATGGCTGCGCCGCGTTTCGCGAAACTACTGTTCGCAGTGTTCTGTTCATTCTGCAGCCGCGCTTCTTCGTCAGCGCGGGCTTTTTCGCGTTTCCGTCGCTGTTTCAGACAGATTATCACTCCGACGGCCACCAAAACGACCAAGGGTACGAACGTCGAAATCGTAGCGATGACCACGACATGCTCGGTGGTGAGATTGGATTCGGAAGAGACCCTAGCGCTGGGGGCGGCACTAGAGGATACTTCGTCACATTCCCGACCTGAGAAACCGACCGAGCACAAGCATTCGAAGCCGTGGACTCGGTTCACGCACGTGCCTCCGTGTTGGCAAGGGTTTATTAGGCATTCGTCGACTTCTTCACTACAGTCTTTTCCCGCAAAGCCGGGAGCACATTTACACTTGTAGTCATTGATCAGCTGTAAACAAGTTCCGCCACTGGCGCAAGGTTTGGTGATGCAATAGTCCACGCGGTTTTGGCACAATGGTCCCACGTAGCCTGGCACACAATGGCAGCGGAACTCATTTATCTTGTCAACACAAGTTCCTCCGTTCTGACAAGGATTTCCTTTGCAGTCGTCGATGTTGACCTCGCACAGTTCTCCAGAAAACCCAGTCGAGCAAACACACTGGAAGCCATTGTTATCCTCGACGCAAGTACCGTCATTTTTGCAAGGATTTGGCGAACACCTGTTGATCTGGATGTCGCAGTTGATTCCAGTGTAGTCAGGTTTGCAAGCACATTGGTAACCGCTCTCTGTATTGCTGCAAGTGCCTCCATGTTTGCAAGGTTGTTTGTTGCAAGAATCAGAAATTGTTTCACACTGAAGGCCACTGTAACCGAGTGGACAAGAGCAGACATTGTAGGCGCCTTTGGAGACGCAAGTACCACCATTCTGACATGGAGTTTTCGAGCAATCATCTGCAGGAATTTCGCAGTCAGTTCCATTGAACCCTGGTGAGCAGCTGCAGGTATAACTGCCTTGTCCTGTATTAAAACAAGTGCCTCCATTACGACACGGCTTGTGATTTGTACAGAAGTTGAGATCCTGGTTGCAGAAAAGTCCACCCCAGCCTTCGTTACAAAGGCAGTCCCATGGTTTCACGCATGTGCCGTGCATACATCCAGGGTACCGTTGACATTGGTTACAAAGAGGACCTTCCCATCCTGACTGGCATCTGTAACAAGTAATAATGCATAATTAGCTATAGTTCTCTTCGTGTGGGAAAATATGTGAATCGGTCAACGACAGAGACATAACAGGTAAATATATAACATAATCAATGAACTCTCGATTTACGTTCAATGAGAAATAAGCGACGCAAATGGAATTGTAATGACTTTAATGAATAGAGATGATTCGATTACCTGTTTTCACAGGAATCATCGTTTAAGAATGTCCAATTACAAGGCTCATTGAAATTGACGCAACATGGAATTGTTTGATGTCGTTTGATGCAATCTAATAGTTGATAAATAATGAACCTTGCTATTATTATTAACCTTCGTTCTTGGAATAGTGAAGTGATTTCAAATCAGAACAGTTCATGATTGTTCTGAAATCATATATCCATACAGGGGTGCTCATACTATATTTAAATCAACTTAAAGTAGTGACGGTGGTATACTAATAGTAGATATGAATGCTATGAACTTTTCTACGCCAACTTCTGCGGTGTGAAATAGTGTGTAATGGTTGAGAAAAGAAACTTCTTCACATACAACTTGCATTGAATAAAAATAAATATTTGAAAACATGAAAAGCACTTATTCTGGAGGTTAGAAAAACCAATTTTACAGGGTAGAACTAAATCACATCATTCCGCTATAGGTACACCATCTTCTGGCTATATCATGACCGACATGAGCCGAATATAGCGAATAAAATGATGGTACAGCGCGACGTTGTGTACGGTACCCATCGCGTCGAGGCCGGTACCACTGGTCGTACCTCGATCGCGTCGTGTATTTCTTATTCTAATCATGCGTTTGAAAGAGAGTGTATTCGGATCGTATCGGAGGAGCTCATTGAGTTGCAGCTCGGATAGCAGACCGGGGCTGCGCGGGGGGGAAATTTAGAGGGGATGCACACGCCCACAGAGCTCTTTCCCACGCTGCCCGTTGGCAAGTATGCAGGTCAAGGAAAGGTTAGATGCGGGTCGCCGGCACAATCTGCAACCGACGTCTGCACCCCGCTTCGGCACCCATATTCCGATACAAATATCTATTAAATTAAATATCAACCATTATTTCGCCACTACCTGACTTGCGCTTTGGGTTCCAGACCATATTTTGCCGGAGAGAGGAAATAAAATAACGAAAACTGAAAGAAGGTACAAAGTAAACGAGAGCCTGAAGTTTTCGAACAATTTCGAAACCTCATTGTCAGATTGGTCACAGTGAATCACGTGATATCACGCATGCGCATTCGCTCGAAGAAAAACTTATTAACGAGACCATCAGGGTCTCGAAAGGAAGCATAAATCATTATACAAATGATCACAGTGGACTGACTCCATGCTATTAGTGGAACCAAACTCAGCCTCCACAACTTGATTGCGAAAAATAATCATAAAAAACACGAATCTCAACAAATCACGTGATGGGAATGGTTCGAAAGATTTAGGCACTCCTCGAACCCCATAACCGAACATTATCAAGAAGAGCCTTACCAACAGGATGTGAATGAGGTGCGAAAAATCAGAGAACTTCTCAATAACAAAGACAATTCGGAGAAATTCGATAAATTTGAATGATCCTAAGGCGACGTATAAAATAAATAAGAATTTCTACACATACGGAGTGAATAATGTATTAATCTCACCATCACCCTGTATAATAACTACATGTGATACATCTGTCATTTTTAATTACATTTCAATAATGAAAACCTCACATCTTATACCTAAAGAACAATTTTTCAATGATTTTGTCCATACTATACAAGTATACAGGGTGTGTTTCAAAATTCAGTATCAAGATTTCAGGAGCTTGTTTCTCAGTTGAAAATAAGACTTTTTCTCCTATAAATATGTATTCGCCAACTCTAGAGCGTTAAATTTTCTCTATAGCTCTTTCAGTTTTTGAGAAATTCAGATCAAATTTGAAACATACGTTACGTTTCATGGTTTACATCATACAGTATGCCGAATGATTGTGAGAATCTACAGGGATGTAATTTTTCAGGGGTCACGTCATTTTTCGCTACATAGACTTTTTTTCTTTACAATTTTAATTAATCCTACCGCATTACAAAAAAAATCGATAACGGTTTCATTTGCGTATCGTCAATCGGACTTTTATCCGTCAATTAATAACACTGTGCTAAGACTTAATCTGTGCTAAGACCAAGAACTGAGACAGGCACCAGAATTATTGTTTTGGCGCAGCGCCTAGACGTTGCGTGTTGGTCCATTCGGGCATCTTCCGTAAGTGGCCGAAAGATACGAACCTAACGTCTAATGGTCGAGCCTAGAGTCGACTCTAATTACCACCTAATTCGAATAAACTTCTGGAAGATTATAGGGCTAGCGGTTTAATGAATACAAATTGAATGGGTGGGGATTGAGCAATCACGGTTTCTCGTTGGAATAGATGGTACGTACGGAGATTTTAATAGTGCATCACAAAACCATTCTTCATTTCTAAATTATAAGTTCGGCCGAGCTAGTGAGAGTAGGAACCGGGTATTTTCGGTTCGAAAATTAATCGAATTTTAAATTAAGTTGAATGGAAAAGTTATCTGATGATGTTTCTCATAGGGCCAAGATGTGCCACAACGAACTTCGATAAGAATACGATTCCAATGGTCAGACTTCCGGTAGAAAATGGAGGTGTTGGTATATTATATCAAAAGATAATGAAAACTACCTATGACATTGGAACATAATATATAGACTGTGTGTGTTCATTGACATTTTTTTCAGTGTTTAGTAGTTGAAGACTCACATCAAAGAATTCGATTTGATCATGTCCCGAAAATCAACAAACCATTTTAGATTCAATCTTCGGCACATTAATCATTGAACTTTGTAGCATATAGCCTTTGGCTTTCCTCAATTCCAATAGTGAAAAATTAACGAGTAGTATAAAAAGATTAAAAATTCAAATTGTTGGTTGATCGCGATATTACATCTCCCATTATAGCTGAATATTATTTTCTCTCACGTTTCAGTAGCGAACATATTGAAATGTAATTACAATTATTGTCCAGTAAATAACATTCGAAGATAGGAGATTTCATCCGACCTCTCGCATAACACACCTCAAAAATTCCTCCGCATCAGGAATCTATTATACCTATTAGTCTGTCGTTGACATTTTCAATGTTAGAAAGGTTTTGCAGTCGGATAATTATGTAAGAAACTCACCTGCATTCATTCGGTTGTGTACAGTGGCCATGTTGTTCGTCGCAACCAGGTAAACATTGCGCTGAAACAAAAAATATACATGAAATTGTGTCTCGGGCCCAAATAACTGTTTTTGACATCATTAATCGCCACCAACTTCAAAATTTCAAACGGCGAATGGGTCGAGTTTACCTCATTTGGAAGGTATTCCGATCCTCTATTCAGATAACGTATTAGTTTTTCAATTCCATGCATTTGCATTTCAGTTATACAGGGTGTCAACTGATGACACCATTACTATTATTATCCTCAGATATTGCTTGGGAATACCAATGTTACGATTTATTTAAATGAATAAAAAAAAGGTTATATCCCCATGTAAGCACTCTTATTCTCATAACTCTTGTCGATTGTACTAATAACTATTTTAATTTTAGGACAATTATGTAATTTCAATATAAGGCTGATGATGGACATATATATGTCCGAAACATGTACCAATTTTTGATGTGTTAATCACATTAAATGTCGTGGAGATGACTTTGTGTTATCATTTAGTATTTAATACTTGACTCCACTTTGAGAAACCATGGACTTCTACCAAAGATTAAATGAATTTGCTAAAAAACGTAAGTTTATCGAGCTGAAACCTCTTCAAGAAAATTCAAGGTACCAAGAGAAGCCTTTATCTGAGAAGCGGTTCAAGAGTGAACATGAAATAAAAAATAGGGGAAAGAAAAACAATGAACTTGTTGATTGACCACTGTGATGAACGAAAATGCAAAAAATGTCAATTGTTGTGTCTTTCCTCGTATCCAAAAAGTGAGATATTGAAATGAATGAACACTCGCACATGTGCCAGAAAATAACTTTTTATGTTCGAATGAATCGTCGAAACAAGTTTAAAATGCACCGAGTTACGTCTGTGATGTTATTCCACGCCGAGATAATAAGTTCCGATAATTATTTCTTATTGAGTGGATAATAACGAAACGGACCCTGTATACAGACAGGTATGCCGAGGAATCGTGGGAAGCTTTCGGTTCGGTCTGTGTAGTCGACAGCAGCTGAACGGCACTCACGTCTCCTTCTCGCGGTCATTGCTTTTGCTTCTTTTGTGGACAAAATTCGGCATTTTTTATGCCCTAACTCTATTTATATTCATACAAGTAAAATGCATGCTTATTCAACTGTGTTATCCTCGGTTATTTGCTTTGAATCGTTGAAATTGTCTTTTTTCTTTGTTTCCGAGTCGTTTGGAGTTTATTGGATTTTGATCTCATTCCGATGTTGTGGTTTGGGGAGGAAAATTCCAAAAATAATTAAATTCAAGTTGCGATATGAAATATCTCGAGGCGAACCTATCCTAAGGCCACCACTATTATTTTGTATTGCTTATTGTTGTTAGTGGAGCAACAAATTCTATACAAACACAGCTGCTTCGCGAATTCTGAAGGGTCACCAGAGGCGCACTCAAATTTTTTTCTGAGTAGGTTGGTCTCTATAAATGACAGAGGTAAATTTCTGGTGGACAATATTGACTCAAAAATTATTAATGAATGAAAGCAGGTTTTTACATAATTGTGATATCGGGTCATATTTACCGGCTGTATATATCTAGAATCTTAGCTTCAAATATCCAGATTTCCTGGGTACTTCCTATTTAATGAATGAAAAGTTAAACCTCCTTTTTTCAGTTCGCGAAATTCGTATAAATCGATTATTCAACCGATGTTTGAAGATAAGCTACCCTTGAGGTATCTCAAGTGTTCATAATTATAGGTTTCCATAGAAATGAAGAAGCAAGGCCTACCCCCATAAATACCACAGTTTATAAATTGAAAACTTGATTAGATTTTAATGGGATTTCGAAGAACCCAACGAATTTCTAAGAATCTATAAAAAAGGTGGTACCCTATAAACCTAAACCTAGTGGTGCACAGACCGAGGCAGAGACCCTTTCAAAGTTCCCCTCAAAATGAAGATAGTTGATAAAGTACTTCAAGCAATTTGATTTTGTTCAATACATTCCATATTTGACGTATTTGACGAAGTTATTGATTATGCCAAGTCATCGAATATCTATGATTGAATAATAACCATGGAATCGATGTAATTTGAGAAAGAAATCTTATGCAGTTCTAGTCCAATTCGTAACCCAGTATTGTTCCATAATCAGAATAACATTAGGTACAGACTGGTCCAAAGTGTTTCATAGTAATCTACGAGTGTTTGATTGAAAAGGGGCATCTGGGAACATAAATCAATATACAACATACAATCAGTTTTGCACCGCCCAAGTATTACAAATACTGCAGGTCCACTCTTATTTCGAATTTGTCTATGGTGATATGCATACATATGTAAATCTTATAATATACAGGGTGTCATTTAATTGATGGCTGAAAATAAAGGATGTGGTTCCTTAGCTCAATTCATAGATATTTTCATGAAATTTGACATGCACCCACTAAGCACCAATAGGCGATGCAGAAGATTTTTTAATATTTCTACCAGTGGCGTACGTAAAGGATATATCCTGGAGATTAAAAATAAAAAGTGTATACCCTTGATTTTTCCGAGAACAAAAAACATTTTTGAAATCCTCATTTTTTTCGCAACAATTTGACCTGATTTTTTTCCGTCTGACGAACCGTTTTCGCGTAAAAAAATTAAAACAATTTTCATGCATTTGTGGCATAACGAAATTATCTTGAACTAGTAGGCTAATGCCCTATTTTGTATTTGAAATAATGACATTTGATCGATTACATTGCGGTCTTATTTCGACAAGTATTCATCAATATGACAGTTTTTTACATTGTGAAAGTTTCTTTAATCAATGAAGAGAAAATGAAATGTTACATCCTATAGTTTGGAAGTTAAGAAGTTAAGAGGTTTAGAGAATATGTTCATAAGAACTTTTCTCTTTAAAATGAGCTAAGGAACCATATGCTATATTTTCAGCCATCAATTGAGTTACACCCTGTATATCATCAACTCAGAATCCAAGATGAGATGCCATGAAACTAGATTTGCTCAAGATTCCAATTCACAGCACAATAATATCTCACAATATCGATTCACGAAAAAAGTACTGATGTGATGTCATGCAAAAAATATCACTTACGTTTGGTGCAATAATCTCCTGTCCATCCAGCCAAGCACACCCGTTCTCCCGTAGGAGAACAGCTGTAATGGCCGAAATTGTCGTCTCTGGGTCTGCACAGGTTTTCGCAACCTTTCCCATAGTAGTGCGAATCGCACGTCACCCTGTATTCGAACCTTAGAGTGGAGTATTTGGAAGTGTGGAAGTCCTCGGTCCAGGCTTCGCTCACGTCCAGATACCTTTGCCTTGTCAGGCGACTGACAAGCACTGAAACAAGTGAAAATACGCATTGAAAAGATTGAATTCAGGCTCATATTGGATAAAGAATGAAGCCAATTACGGTAAAGAATCCAAATCGACTAAATACTAAAGTGTCATGCTATAATTTCTAGGAAATTGAATTTCATGGGGGAAGTAGCGGCGATTTTCAAGGTCATCAGATGAAAAGTAAATAAAGATTCACTGGGACATTTGCTATTATTCCTCGTTTTATTTATTTAATGCACAAAATGAGAGACAAGATTTGTTTATAATTCTTTCTCATTAGGAAGTTGCTAAAATGTTGATAATTTGTTTAAATGTTTATCACTCCGAAGAATGATCACTCAACTCGTCATGTCATGTCCATAACTTATTGTAAAATAAACCTGTAGGTATAATACTTAATTCAAAGGAGAACCATAATATTTTCTGTACATTGCATATCATCAATAATTTTCCTTGTTGAAGAAGACAAGTTGAATTTTTTTATTCTTTTGAAGCCTAAATACTTAATATTTGGAAAAGTTTAGAGCTCTGTATAATAGACAATAACTGATTTTGAAATCGGTTATTGGTCGGTGCCGAACAGCTTTATGCAAATCGAGTTTTTGGAAGGTCGTATGAATAGAGAATAAAACGTCCAAACAACTGACCGCATATCCAAATTACTGGTTGCGAATCAGACTAAATTTTTAATTTCGTTTGATAGGTCCTAATAAGAAAACGAAATGGACTGGTGGTGTTTTAATTTCCCATGTTTTTTTAAATAAACATCTAGGTTCAGGTAGGCATCAGAGGCAGACGAAATTGGAAAGTAAATTTGAACGGGTCTCAAGATAGACGTCTGAGAAACATAATGCAGGTGTATTCTTTAAGCATCCGGCAACAGAGCAGCTGTATCCGGTGAAGCTGTATCACCAACACAAGAACAACTTTATTTTTTCGGTGTTTGCCTTTTCAGATTTTTTCAAGGTGGATTTTTTAATATGCGAACGTTAAACAAAGTGCTACATTTGGAGGATTTACAAATTGTTATGAAACCGGTATTGGTGGGTCCGATCGAGATCCAGTAGATATCCCATTAAATTATTATTTGCATGAATGAGGTGAGGTCGAAATCAGAGTGATTTTCGCCAGTGAAAAAGCCCAGAATAGAACTGAAATTTTCAAACTGTTTAAAATTGTGCATCCGCAGTAGGTAGATGTTTTCCTGGGTGTATTCAAGAGAGTCGAAATTGTCTACTCAGGTGTTATAAAAATCTATATCTTACGAAAGAGGGTTATAAAAGGAAGTTCGAGATAATATTCCACAAGTTGGGGAGCATTTAAAGTACAGGATATCCGGTTAAGTGTTCCAAATCGCACATATCGTTTGAGGCCGTATTGTGTAACAAGTTGTTCAGGTCCCTTTTATGCCGACGCAAGATACTGCAGGGTGAAAAATAAAAGATTTTGCAGAAGTAATATTAAAGAAGCCTCGCAAGTTTTCTCTCCTAGAGAATTCAAAACATCAAACATCGTATTGAAATACTAGCATAATATTTTTTATTTTCTGGTACAACATAGGTACCGACTTTTTGTTATAATTCATGAACTGATGCCTGATGCCAACTTGTATCAGGTATAATAATACTTAATACTAGTGACAACGATTACCTATTCAATTTCAATGTTCTAACAAATATCTGACGAAATCACAAAACCACAGAACTCCAGAAAGTAACAATCTAAAAATGATCAATAATTGAGAAAGATTATTACTGTGAAATATCACCCTTCATTAGCATTTTGAATGAAACCATTGTACATCATAGTAAAATTGACTGATTGTTTTTGGGCATACAGTGACACCAAAACTAAGAAGTGTTCCTGGAAGGAGAGGATAATGATCATATTTTAAGAATTTCAACCAAGTCTAGACGCGATTTTTTTATGTATGGGCTTTGAGGTACCGTACACAAAGACTTCTGTGAAAGGAACGAACTGAAGAGATGGCCATATTATTAGCTACTCATTTAAAAATCACATTAAAAACATAAATAAATACAACTAATTAAGTAGATTCACACGTTATATTAAGATACCTACACAAAGGATGTAGGCATTATTTCTATGGAGTCCGGGAAATATTATCCGTTTTCAATACATATACTGGTTTTTTATCAGCGCATTCATTAAGATTTATTATACGTTTTCCCTTCCTTGGTTTATATTTCCGTGATTTCTTCGCTGGTATCTTACGCGGCTTCATCAAAACGAAAATCTCAGTCTCTGACATAGATGTTGATGTGTTATGTTCGTTTCAGAAATACATGTCACATCTATCGTCGTTTTTTAATAGTATTAGGTAAGCATTCAATGGAATGAGAAGTCATTCTTCTACCAGCTCGAGACACAATCAAGATGAATGTTTCAAAACTGAATTCCTCACATTTATTTCCATGCATAGATGACAAGTCTGTATATGTGCGTACATACCATCGAAAAATAGTTATGCGTTCAATAAATAACCTACAACATGGCGGTATTTTTCAAGCGACCCATACCTAACCGGTATTCCTGTGTATCATACCTACACCAAGTAATTAAATTCCCATATCAATTTTTCCACAGAAATAATTGCTGTCCTATGCATTTCAGTTATATCTCTTCCATCTTTCTCCAACTAAGCTCGGGACACTTTACGAATACGATGTACGAGTGTTATAGGTAGGTACTTCTCCAAATTAACGTAAGCCTGTTAATTAAAAAGAACCTGTCTCTGACGGGATATTTAGAGATCTAACAGACTCCACCATTGTTGAGAGTAACCGTTGAAAAAATGTTCTACACTATGGCCGATGGACCTTTTCAGTACTCGGAATTCGAAAAATAATATTTGACATAGATTCCACGAGCAAACATACTTTTTTCTTTTTCCTAAGAGGATTGAAAAAATAAAATACAATTGAGCGTCGCAGAGTCAGAGAGGGTAGAGTTATCACATTGTAATCGGTCAGGAGCTTTGGGTCTATTTATCATTTGTCAACTGGGTGAGTTGAATAGAGAGAGGGAACTTTGAACGGTTACACTGTAATAACACCTGGACAAAATAGGTACAGGCGGGGACATTAAATTTGACTGCTTCATTGTTAAAGCTTTGGCACACAAAGCGTCTATTTCTCAAAGGTAACGAAAAATAACTTAGGATTAGGCACAGATGTAGCATCTAATGTATGCATTCGAATATGTGCTAACGAAAACTGGAAATTTTTAGGTGACGCGTGATTTTCAGTTTGTCGCTTTAAAATCGAGCAAACGTCGATATTTCCACTAAATGCAGACTATTTTATATATAGCGACACAGATGTCTTGAATCTTGGAGATAATATCAATCTGATTCAGACAGTAAATAGGTAGGTAGCGTTGGAAATGAATGTTATAGTTCTTTGAAGTTCAATAAAGATTAATTATGTACACATAACTTTTTGTGAAAATTCTTTAGATAAACTTAATGACCTGATTTACCTACGTAAAATCATTTATGAAAAGGGTTCAATAATTTGGACAGCAACCATAGCCCCTCAACACTGATTTTGGATGTAATCAGTTGATGTAAAGGGATGTTAACTATTTTACGAGGTAGTAAAACTTTACAACACAGTCTAGCCCAACGTTTCAATGTTGCGTGGGAAAATGAATTCGTTTTAATATTACTATTCAGATCATGAAATTTCATTGACATCAATCATAAACTCGTGGATTTTAGAAAAAAATTCAAACTGTATATTGATCCCAGAATGCACAAAACAAACCCAATGTTTATTCACTCATTGTTTGTTTGCTATCCTTATCCGGAACCCCCCCCCAAACTAATAGACAATATTTTTATATATACAGGGCGGATTCCCTCTTTCGATCCATTCGTTGGGAATCAGCGAAGGGCATCACTTAACAATTATTGCGAAAAAACTATACTACGAACGAAATACCTAGTAGAACATAGAATTGCAGCATTCAATATTGAAATGAGGGAAAAAAATATAGACTCATCGCCGTCATCTTAATGCATTCAGATTATCTAGAGGAAACGTGATGTGTGTCGAAGATTGGCTATAAAGAAAAACCCGTACCTACTAGAAATATCGGTTGAAGCGGAAGAGCCTTTTAAGTTATCAGGAACTCAGGAAGAGGGCTGGTTTTGTTGGTTAGTCAAGAGTTGACAGCTGTTATACATGTGGCTTTTTATACTGTGCTATATAGCAAGATATTTATTTAGTTTTAGAACATACCTATATTCTGTTTTCGTACACTTAGAGGATATACGACCTCAAAGGGTATTGTACCTTGTGAAAGGTATATAATCGGGTATATATATATATCCACACAGGAGATAGCTTGATCACATGGAAATTAGCATTTCTTCACAATCTGATGATTATCAGTAGATTTTTATAAATATCTTAATGAACCGGATTCAATAGTTTCAGGTAGGTATAGGCAACTAAACTAATGAGTTCTCAAGATTTTTTCAACTGGAAAAAAATTTTCATTCACAATCACACGGCTGTCAACGTTTGAATAATAATTATTTCTTAATACATTCGAATTGCTAACCTGTTCTTAGTGGGGAATTATATTTCACTTCTGAATAATTCAGGAGTATGAATGATAGGTACACATGCATCTCGAAAACTCAATTATGCATAAGGACTGACTGATTCAGGTGATGAGGGTCCGGTGTAGATTTTTGGGCTATCCACCTTCTCACCTTGACAAAAAAAACTTTTTTCAACCTTGAAATTTGTTGAGAAATTTCTCAAATATAAATTTTTTTCTGATTACTGAATGGAACACCCTATTTGTTCGTGATGTACCCCACTCGTTTTTGAATGTGAATTATCAGTAGGTAGGTACCTGTTTTTTTTTTAATTGAAACTGAACGTATCCAAAGATATTGTGATAAGTCTCGCGAAAAGTATACCATTTCTTCGTTATTTTTAGAAAACTTTTCATTGATCTAATAAGTATTTAGAACTCGATATAGAATGATGATTATAAAATGTCATAGAATTGAAAAATTAGGTGAGTTTCTCAGATCGTTACTCTACGCCAATTTATTTATGTTTCATGGTATGCATGGTGAACGCGTTTTATGAACTGAAACCTCTTCCGAGTTGCATATTTATTTTATATAATATCTCGTGTAATGTTATAGTTAGAACAGAACAATGACATTTAAGAAGAAAAAACGGCAGTTTCATAGGATCACGCAATGCAATTTAAAGGCCTAGTTGTAGAGACATTCTTTGTTTACATCTTGGTTTACATTACATTATAATCCACAATTATTTTATAGTGGGTACATTGAGTTTTCTAAAACTTACCAGCAGAATGTGATGTTTCGTTACCATGCCATGCTTCTACGATCAACGAAAAGGTACCCTGCAAAAATAAAGAAGAAATTGTGAATTCTTTCATTTAGAAGAGAAAACAACTTTCACTGAAGAAGACGCGAATGTTACTTGCAATACTGATGTGATTACCTTTTTACGTTCATTTTATTGCACTATGGCATCTTTTTACATTCTCCTATGAAGTTACGATCAACTATCATAATATACAGGGCGTGGAACAAACGATAAACATTGTATTAATCATGTTTCATTCAGATCCCATGAATATTCTAATAAAATATTATTTGAACTTCCAGAGTATCAATACCTAGTGAATGCTTACTTTTTTTGAATTTGTTATATAGAGATAGGTACCTGGCAACCAACAGTTTTAAAAGTGCAGAAACTGGATGTATCGGGAGGATCAAACAGTCACTTCTGATCCGAATGAAACATACTATTTTTTCTGCAATCGAAATAATTGATATCTAATTAATAAGATATGAGTGAAAATACCACTATTTTGAGTCACTTTAGCATGTCAGTGTCAAAGCAGCTATCATATCAGCTGTTTTTGGTTTCGAGGAGTTAAGCTTCAACTTTAGCTCCAAGACACTCAAAGTGTTGCCTAGCATCATACATACTAATCATTTTATTCTGTCAGTAAGAGAAAGTCAACTTCAAGATCTAATTTTGGAACAAAAATGGACGACGATTGAGCCGATTGCAGAAAATATACTTCTTATGTTTTGATTGATTATTATTATCATTTACCTATATATTGGCTGACAGTTGTCGAGCATCACACTATATATACGTAGGTAGGTATATGCCTTATGCAAGTTAATAAATCTCAGATAACAAAAGAGAAGGTCGTGAGAAAATTAAACAGAACCTAGGAATTCTACAGGCCTATAATGTATCAGAAAAAGCAAAGAAGAATTATTATACGAAGGTAGGTACCTAATGATCATATTCTTTGTGATTAATAATAATATCGCAGACCATATTGAGAGAATGGTTCATGATTTATCCCAGTCTCCTCAGAAGATGATTCCGCGCAAGAACGGAGGTTTATATAATCATTTACAATCCATAGTAAACAATATAAAACCGGTTGAGTAGGTATGTATCTTTCAATTATTTCTCTTGACGTTCATAGTTCAATATTATGTAGGTAGGTATATACTTATTGCATGGTGGATTGTGGGAAAACTGTGTTTTACAAGTTCGATTAGGTAGGTATAGTCCATCTAAATCGAGTTCTAAATATCAGAATTGGAATGATAGCTCGAATGATACGCTGTTTGAATGATTCTATTATACCCTCGATTATACCAATTAACCCTCTTTCGATATAATGAATCAAAGCACTGTTATTCAGTATTCGGATTATTTGACGATTAGGATTGAGGATCTTCGTGGAAATCCTATACATTATCTCTGATTAGGCTACCTAAACGGAAGTTAGAACGCATTTCAACTTTGTGTTACTACTGTATTTATATCAATTAAAGATGCAACTATTATTAATGAGAATTCCAAATTCTCATTCCAGCATACCTATCATCCGAATTCATGTGCAATAATGATTCCATGATGAAAATAAAGAAGTTTGATCAATAAATCTATTATAATTAATTTTGATTATGTGCACTGTTCCCACGGCAAGATACCTGCCTCGAGACGGTGATGTATAAGATGCTACAAAATCGCTCAGCGGAAATGTACAGTCCCTACAAGAAACCTCTTCTTATTAAAACAGTTGCCACTGCTATCTCTCAAATTCTTGAGAGCAAGATGTTCAATATTGTCGATCAATTTCGTGGAGATAACAAGGATAACGTTCTGAAAGATGTTCTTGATAAATTAGTCGGAGTGAAACGAAAAATATTCTCGTTCTAGTCGTTTTACTCCGAAGGTATCGAAGACCAGACCCGCATATCTCTCTCAGAGCATGGGCAGGTGGTAAGATATCGCTACCAACTAGGTAACCAACTAATACCACTGTAGATATTTATCACAAGCTGCCACTAATAACGAAATAGGTACTGGATGGGATATTTTCTCACGAACTTCGTTGAACGAAATTATAGACCTAGGTAGTCGCGTCGGAAAATGAAATATTCAGTTATCGTAATTAGGTAATCATCATCAGCAATTTTTCAAGAGGCCATAGAACACAAACTTACCGGCCAAGTAAATGGGAATGGCAAAGCGATGGGGTTGGAAAATCCGTTCTGCGGCGTATCCGTCATAGGGTTAGGTCCAAGTTCGGGGGTAATCTTGTCTCCGAAGGTGCATTTGGAAGTGGTGTCGATCTTGACTTGGTATTCTTTGAGACAAACCCTGAATCTCGGCCGACACAATCCATCGCATTCTGAATTCGATCTAGTTTTTCCAGTACAGCATGTTCCTAAATCATTTTTTCCGGCCTCGTTGTCGAAAGAAATCAGTCTCAATTCAAAAACTCCTGATGGTGCGGCCTATGGAAGAACACCCTGTATTCTCGATGTGTTTTTTCATTGAAAATGTGTCTGTTGTGCTTTTGGTTATTTTCGGAACGTGAATCATTTCGGACGATTTCGGATGTTAGTAGACGGACACGTTAAGAAATAAAAGTTAAAGAATTGCTTGCCTGGATTTGTAAAAGTGAGAAGAAAGCGCGCCAGAATAATTAGGCAGTGTAAACAATGTTCGAGAACGAGAGTAAGAAAGAATAGACGTGCCGCCGGTGAGTGAGCTTTTCTTGAGTTCGCGAATAATTAAAATGAAAGCTTCGAGACACTGACCAAGTTTCGATATTTCACCGTCTAGAAGCGTTCATTCATTGCAATAGGTACGCGACGCGAGGGATGTTTGATGTTTTGTTTCGTTATAAACGCCGGTAGCTTACCTGGTGGAAGGCGAGGATAAGTCCGAACAAGGTGAGGAATATCCAAGACATGTTGTCAGTCGATTTGTCTATCAGGTATTTCCGAACAAGAGGGTTTCAGCAACCTTCAAGAGCTGTTACCTCAAAGGTGATCTGCAAAACCGCGCCATAGGCTATTATAAAATCAAAACACTAGGTCACTATTGGCAAACATGCGTCGCCAACACACTAAAATATCCACATGAAAGCACAGCACATGCAAAGTTAAAATGCGAGTAGAGTAAAACACCCCATAACGACAATGATGCACATCACAGCACACGTTAGACGTAGACGTATAATCCAGAGGTTAGGGTTAGAGTGTCCGCTACACGATGCACTCCAACGGTGGGTGAATGCAGACTGACTGAGCTTGAGCTTAAGTTCGACGTCGGCTCAACTCAACCGTGTGGTACGGTAGCGTCTGGTATCGTGGTGGGGGCGCTCTAAGGGGTACTAGTGTCGTGCTTCCGCCAGAGTTTGAGTTCTCTACACTTTACGATACGACGAATACGAAAAACGTGCACTACTTCAAAGCTGCTTAGCTTACTCTACACTCGCGCTCTCGCTCGCTACCCTCGAATGGGCAGCCACCCGGCGTGTCCGCTTTAATATGAGGGACGCGCTAGGCAAAAGCAGCTGCCAACCGTACGACCATCCGTACACACTGTACGTCATCGAGCTACCCCCATACACCACCGATTACTACGAACCTACACTACAACCTACAACCGAAGCCCTATTCGCCAAAATCTGCCGGTAGGTATGTACCTACCTATATGTTGTTTTGATTGATTGATGACACGCGACAAACTTTGCTTTGCCTCGCGACTCGCGAGTTATTATCTCGTAAACCTCCAGACAATAATTATTTTATGTCATGCTTCAGATGTTTTCGCCTGATATGTAAACAACCCACACAACACTTTCAGGACATGGAACCGTAGTGGATGTTTTCCCGCTCTTTTATATAACTTCGATGAAAAATTTCAACACGATGCAATATGCATTCATATATAAGTATTGCTACAGGGTGTCCGGAAGGTCTTGATATAGATAGGTATCTCTGGAATAACATGAGATAACCAAAAACATAATTTTGAGTAGGTATCTTGCAATATACGTATTTACTAAAAACATTCGATTGCCATCTAATGCCATGTTTTTTGTCAGAGTATTTGTCTTTGCAATATAAAGGTGACGATATTGAGAATTTTCGAAAATCATGTATAGGGTGTCCCAAATTCGGGGAGATTCATTGCGATCTGGGTAATCATGACAGATACCTATACAAAGTAAATTCCTGGCTTTATTTGAAGTGATATGACGAAATAAGAGTTCATATTATCATTACTAATATAATGATTTTTTTTGTCTGAAACGTCGAATAATTGTAAAGTGTAATATCATTGATGGATTCATATAATTGGAAATAAAATTTTCAAAGGACAAAGATTTTTTTTTTCGACTATTTAAAAAAACGAAGTTGATAATGGTTCCTCAAATACGAAACGGATCACAAATCTATTAATGCCATTGGATAGAGCGGAAAAAGTGGAAATGACAATATGAAACTCATTTTGTCATATCACTTCAAATCAAGTCAGAGAAAAATAAAAACGAAATGGCGGATGGCGGAGATTCGTTTTTTTCAAATATCCTCGGAAGTTATCGGAATTTCCGAACTTTTGAGGCAGCATTTTGATCAGCAACTTTGCCCCAATTTAACCGACTTTGTGTCTGTTATGGTTACCGAGATCCCAATGATACCCCTCGAATTTAGGACACCCTGTGCATACATAAGCACCTAAAGTATGAAAACATGAAGATATCCTCCATATATCATGTTGATTTCCTCCAAGAGCAGCAAATACCTTTAAAACAAATACCAACAATAAGTGGCCCATTTAATTGTATATATCATAAATCTTTATGTTAATATCAACGGTTGCTATAGAATTCTATTCCTAATAGTTAATAGTACCATCTAAGAAGTACCAGTATAATCATAGCTAAATTAACCCCTTTTACTCCTACAACAACACTGCCATATTGAAACAGAATTGGATAACATATTTCCACGATTTACGAAAAACCGATTCAAGAAAAAAACTTCGACACCTTGTAATGAGAACGGTGCACTTCTAGTTCACATGAATTTTTCATCTTAGAATCACACAAAGTATCACCCCTCGTAGTATGGCTACTATTTATGAATAACACCCTGTATACATTGTAACAATAACCACCTCATGCAAAGAATTTGCTAGTTGAAACTAATTTACTAAATAGTATATTTAAATTTGGGCTCCATCCCCCGCTACGCCAATGAGTGAAGTTCACAGAGTTAATGATTGTCTCGACTTAACCGGGGTGTAAGTGTTTAGTATCTCTAGTTTCCACTAATAAACTTCTAACACTCGATATAGACTTTCAGAATTCCTTACATAACAGCTACAATAATGTCATGAGCTCGGTGCCTTCTCAAATTTATGTAATCATGTTTAATATTCATAGCGAAAATATGCTGGAATTTGGAATGTGTATTCGGTGTACTCGATTTGCTCGTTCGCTTATCGATTTCACAGGGAAAATCATCATTGAAATTCTCCAACAAATCACAACTTTTGGTTGGTAGAACGTGTTGAAGAAAATATTGCACTGTTATGCAAGGAACTATGTAAAATAAACTGAATGATTGTAAAAAAAATATATGTTCTTTCGCAAATATTATAGGACAATACAAAACCTGTAAATATAACTAATACAGTGCCCTCGACAGCACCTAATCCATATTCACAGTTAATCAGCTTTTTTCAAATTGTAATGCCTGGTTGAGTGGAAGAGCAAATTCCGAACCTGTACATATTATTTGATCTAATGTCTGGCCAATGAAAACATTTATTATTATTATTATATTATTAATGTTAGATATGTACTTAATCGAACAGTTATTTATCTACATTCGTCTATGAAACATTGAAACATGAAAGCATACTCACATCCCAAATCAAAATTCCAAATCCAAAAAGTCACAGCTGAGCAGCAAATCTTCTGTGCTGTCGATATGTATTGATTCGATTTTTCTTACGATCGTCAAGGTATATGTATACCAAAACAACTCGTATCGGCTATTCACATACTATTAGCAACACAAACTCCACGATAACACAACTTTTTCCGAAAAATTCTTTATAATATAACAATACAAACGAAACATGTACACCCTCACAGCACAAAATCAAACATACTACTGACAAATTATCCGTTAGAATAATTAATCATCCCGATTTATCACCCATTACATAAATGCATTCTGAGATAGTCACTCGCCGAGTCATACTTTTGAAATTTAGCTTCAACTGCAATCGATACAATTCGATACTGAATGATCGAATAATATGGGTCTGCATGATTGATGTGGATGTCATTTTAAATCGCATTAGTATAAAATATACAACGTTTTTCATGAAATGAAAAAAAATAGAGTGTTGGGAAATTAAAATATACAGGGTATACACAAAAATAATTTATTCTTTCAATACGTTCCTACATGATACACTTGATTGAAAAATATACTGTCGATATCCATGAATTCATATATACATTTTTTTCGGAAAGAATTGAAAATATTGGTGAGTTTGTCTCATTTCTTATTTATTACTAAATCACAATACAGGTGATATTAAAAATAACTTGATGATTACTTAGGGGTGAATTTCATCGTTATATACAGGATGTCCCTGAGCAGTGATAATTGAAATGATTGAAATGAAAATTATGCAATCAAAAAGGTAAAGCATTCATATTTTCGTTTTCTTTCCATACTAACATTGCTTTTTCATTTTTTATTTGTATTTCACTGTCAATCCTTATTGTTCACAATAAATCAAAGATCTAGATTTTTATTGTAGCTTTGAGGATGATGAATGATAGGAGTTAGTTATACCAATACATGGGTGGAAATTGTTGTGACATATATCTTGCTTTTACATCAACATTCACTTTTCACTAGATTTCTCAATGCTCAGAGAATATACCAAAATGACTAATTCAAAATTTGTCATTTCCAAAAATTCGGAAGATCACAAAAAAAATTCTTTCAATGGACTATTAGCCAAAATCTCCTGAAAATGAAATAATTATCAATACAGTATCGTTTCATGAAACTCATAAACTTACCTGTAGGTACTTGTGATGTCTGAAGTCTACAAAATATTTATTAAGAATGAAGTGCATGTTTGATCGACATCTCATATCACTTATTATGTTATATAAAACTTGAATACGACATAAGAAGCGGTTTCGACCTCCAAAGTATGTTAATCATGAACATCAAAATAATTTTTCAACTACGAAATAGCCACAATGAGGAATGAAATGTTGAATAAATACAAAAAGCTTCAAGTCATATCCACACAATGTTCATGAAATGAACAACAATGGTAGATTTCGGACGAAAAACGAATACTTTCCTGGCTAATGCCACGCAGAACATCAACATGAATCACATCCTCCCGAAATCTATGCATCGACTCGTAAAAACGAATACTGATACAAGTGATTCTTTCCTGAATGCCTATTGATTCAGATTTAGCCAGGCCACGCTAGACACCTACAGACCGGTTTCGAGCTCTTTGACTCTCATCAGTGCAGGACAGTCTCCAGCCAGCAGTGATAAGACCGCCGACTAAGCGTAGCCTAGCCAAACAAAACTCAAGTAGACATTATATTCCCCCAGAAATTACGCCAGTCGGGCACCAGCCACTCCCGTATGGGAATTTCAGTTTTGGAGTGTTTCTTTCCTTCTTTTCTACTCAGATGGCGTTGCTTTCATATTGTCTATGAAAGACGCCTCTGGGGGAATATAATGCCTACTTGAGTTTTGTTTGGCTAGGCTACGCTTAGTCGGCGGTCTTAGGACTGCTGGCTGGAGACTGCCCTGAACTGATGAGATTCAAAGAGCTCGAAACCGGTCTGTAGGTGTCTAGTGTGGCCTGGCTGAATCGAAATCGATAGGTATTTCAGGAAAGAATCACGTCTATTAGTATTCGTTTATACGAGTCGATGCATAGATTTCGGAAGAATGTAATTCAATGTTTTTCTCCCGAAATCTACCATTGTTGTTGATTTTATGAAAATTGTGTGGATATGAATTTGAGCTTTTTGTATTCATTTGAAATAATTTTTCTTCTTACTTCACACTTTTGTGTCATGCGTTGGATCAAAAATACTTGCTAATTATTAGGTATGTTGCTTTATAGATGTTTATTGTATCGATTGACTAATAAATGTACCTACATACAGGGTGTCCCTAGACCAGTGGGACAGTTAAATATCTTCTGCACCAATGGGAATTTTCAAAATATTATAATTCCACATCATATCGCATCATGAGTGCTATCTTCAGGAATGACTATATTTTCTACGAGGGGCACAAGAAAGGCTCACAAAATCGAACATCAATTTTTTCAAATGGAACACCCTGTATTTTATTGCATTTTCATAATCTCCTTGAAGAGCTGAATTCAACGACCTAGCACACTTGGGCTCTAGCGGGAATGATTTCCGAGATATAGGGTGTGGAAAATCGAGATTTTTCATTTTTGGGAATTTTTTGTGTCAAAACTATTCATTATTGGTCAAAACGGCTCACATGTCCATATCTCAACTTTTGATTTACTATTCACTCGTATTTAATTGAAACAAATACAGGGTGGTGTAGAATTCTCAGGTTCAGTCGGAATTCCACACCACCCTGTATTTGTTTCAATTAAATACGAGTGAATAGTAAATCAAAAGTTAAGATATGGACATGTAAGCCGTTTTGACCAATAATGAATAGTTTTGACACAAAAAATCCCCAAAAATGAAAAATCTCGATTTTCCACACCCTATATCTCGGAAATCATTCCCGCTAGAGCCCAAGTGTGCTGGGTCCTTGAATTCAGCTCTTCAAGGAGATTATGAAAATGCAATAAAATACAGGGTGTTCCATTTGAAAAAATTGATGTTCGATTTTGTGAGCCTTTCTTGTGCCCCTCGTAGAAAATATAGTCATTCCTGAAGTTAGCACTCATAATGCGATATGATGTGGAATTATAATATTTCGAAAATTCCTATTGGTTCAGGAGATATTCAACTGTCCCACTGGTCTAGGGACACCCATGTCTAAAAAATATACAACTCTTCAGGAAGTATCGGAGTGCCATCTAATTTTCACGTATGAATTACAAAACTCATAGCTCATATGGTTCTAAGATGCCACTTTAAAGAACTGGAATAATTGTCGTCTGTAGGTAACTATTTTAAAAGCTCCAAAAATAGTACACATGCCTGTTTTAACCCCCCATTCATCTTGAATCTCAACTAATAACGTGCATATGACATGATTTTTTATTGACCGAGGCCGAACACAACCTGAACTCAAAATGTTTTTTTGATGATAGCGCGGGTTGTATTAATAATACACGTTGGCATTTATGTATTTTTAATGATTGAGTGTATGTTCTATTTGAAAATATATAGCTTGGATTCATTGGAGCTATCGAGTACACATGTTTATCATACAATATGTGAAAATATACCGAGACGTGGATATAAAAAACTTCCAACCCATATTGACAATGAAAAACATTTTTTGATGACTGACGTTAAGATCTACTTGTTTCAACTTTCAAGAGTTTCATTTCAAGTGGTTTCAACCTCCCTATAGATTGTAATTGGTGGAAGCTTGGAGCGCAACACACGACTAACAATACCTTGCACCACTTTTGATCTGCGATATCTCTTCTTTCCTTTTGATGCATTAGATATTATGTTCTTAAAATTGTCTACTCATCAATCTCCTTGTTTGGCCAATAAAATGCAATTTTGTATTGGTAATATTCCCAATCAGCAATTGTCTGAAAATATTCACGTACCCATCTTGCCACATCAGGATGTGTTATTTTTGACATACGACAGTGCCAAAATCGTCCCGCAGCTGTCAACTCATACTGGAACTTCTCGCGGACCTTCAATAGTCGTAATATTCTTTTTATCAACTTTGACTGAGATTAACCAAGATTATCAGTGCAGCTCAATAGCTCAGTTGTGAAACATGTTTCATTTATCTTAGTCTGATGTGAGTTATCTTAAGAACTCATTGAGACTATTTCTTCCCCCTCACCCCAACTGAGCTTGCTATTCATCTGGTGTTGTAGTGAGAAAAAGGTGAGTAGACGAGCGAATTTCGAGAGCAAAGTCGCTTAGTTTCTGAGATAAAAAAAACTGGCGTAGAACCAGGTAAAACCTGGTCCATTTCTTCAATTAGGTGGTCGTGTACACGAAATCACTTTTTACGACATTTTTTAGTGGTCGTGAACTTTTTAATTTCAAAAAACTCGAAAAAATGGATTAATATGTAAAACATGTTTTTTTACGTCTCCACCGTTATATCTCTCAAAGTAATTGTGGTTTTGGGCTGATTTTTTCTTTAAATTGAAGAAGATTCAATAGCGGTTCTAACCACCTACTTTGTGATTTTGATATATTTTTATTCGATCTGTTGAAATGATAACAAACTTGACATTGATATTTTTGTAGATGTAAATTATAGCAATCGATAAAAAAGTTTATTATTGGAAATTTTTGTATACATTATGCGAACAAAATGGGGGGAATGTATGAAAAAAGTTTTTGGAATGATAATTTTTCATGTATGTATGTATACAGTCAACGATTTTAACAAAACGGGCTAAAATTGCGCTCGGGCGCGCCCGGCTCTCTTATTACCCAGTTTATGTCTGTCTACTACATAGGTAGCAGATCCGTACGTACGTTATGGTCGGACTTCTGATGGGATAATACCTTTTAATGTTTATATTTCAAAATATTGAACTATATAAATGATACATCAATCAATGTTTCAAACTAAATTCTTTCCTTTTCCTCCAGAATGATTATTTAATCATTTTTGACCGGAACTAAAAACGTATGCATAAAACAACTTTTATTTTTTCAATTATTCGTCAATTTCTCCTATATGTTCCTCAGAATATTCGGACATTATTACAAAAACGACATTTACAATCTTCACAACATTTTAGGCATTCTTTGAAACAACCACATTTTCGACTATCACAATTTTTATCCGAACAAAAGATACTTTATGATTGCCGAACAGAACCAGGAATTGGTTTATCATTCGAAAATATTGAAATCCAAACGTTGTTATTCAAATTCCATCCTGAACCATCTGTATTTATAAGTGGTGTTGCTAAGTTGCTATGTTGCTGCTGAACCATATTCTGAGTTGATACATACACCTAAAATTTTAATAGTCAACTGAAATATTGTCATCTCATTTTAATATAAATATAAGTATGTTCATAATGTAATAATGAATATAATTTTCACGTTCACCTTGAGGAGTGCTGGTAAAAGGCACCTTCACTTGGGGGAAGCTCTGCAGACGGTTTTTTTAAGAACGTCAAACGTCGATTTTTTCCTATTTTGAAAAAACTACTAGTTGTGTCGCAACCAGTAGAACAATGAAGTGCCAACAGACAAGAACACATTGTAGGTCCTGAACTTTGCACTACTTTTTCAATTGAGATAAATAGTTTGCTAGTACCGTGTCCAAGATGCATAAATAAATTACTTTCTTTCAACAAAAAAAGTGGATGAGTAAAATCTGCTGAATTCAGTTTCATGTATAGCATGCAAAATAATCCTTGCATCTGCCTCTTCATGTTTGTTAAAAAATAGAGCCTTAATAATTTCCGAATGATGTTTATGCATTGGAACTACTTTTTCTGACATTTTAAATCCCCTAGCTGTCATCAATATTTCATTTTCGTTCAAGTACTTTGCAGCGTTTTGTATTCTGTTTGGAAAAATAACAACTGACTGTTTAATTTTATAAGATTTCAAAAAGTGTCGATATTTTGCTACCAATAACGTGCTTATAGCTTTCACAGAATTTTCATTGTAGGTGTCAAAAACAACCACTGTTCGAAGTGCTCGACATCTGCGCCCAGCATTAATTACAGCTGTCAAAAAGGTCCTCTCTAAATCGTTAAAAGTTGAAACTCGCGTATTTTTGAAAATTAATCTTATTAGTCGGACTGTTTATGGATCATGGCTACAATGTATTCTTATTGTAAACAAACTGATATGTTGCTGGTCCTCGCGGGCTTTACAAGAACTCTCGTGTTACAAATTTAGCGATAACTATATTCAGTACCTAAGGTGAGCACTTTAACGCTCTGTACCAACTCAACGAAACGATTTTGGATATAGGTAAGTTGGCTAAAATGGACTTATTTCTGTCCCAGGAGTCGACAGTCCCAACCAGATTATTTTTTTTTCCAAATGCATAAGATGCCTCAGATCATCAGAAATTATTTATTTGCAAATGAACCTCGAGACTCATCAAAAATTAACACGATACAAAAAATATTCAACAGATATCAAACTTTCCTTCTTTCTTGTTTCAGAACTACTGCAGATAAGGCACATTTTTCTGATATCAAATGTTTGTGATTCAAACCGAGGTCCAGAATAATTTGAGGGTCCGGCCTCACTGTCATTTCGCAAAATACTATTAATATTTTGAAAGCTTGTGTGCGATTTTTGGCAGTCTGAGCGAAACTTTATTTTTAGGTCACTATTGAAAAATCTTTTTTTTTGCGACAGAATTTCTTTTGACCGATTGTCTTGTCTCCTCTCAGCACTAGCTATTAGTGACAACAATCCTTGTATTCTAGGTCTTTGTACCACAGATTTGTCATCATCCCGCACAATATTTCCACAAATAATACACTCCATTTTCTCAGAGAACTTCTTATAAATATCGGCGCATGTAGATGTTACGCTGAATGCCGTTTACATCAAACCATAACTAATCCACCCTCGTCTTCCGGTGGCGCGTGCCGATATTGAGCGAGCAATAAAAAAATCATTGTTGCTAAACTATACAAAATGGGGGAAAAATAATCAGCTCAAAAACTTCTATCATATATGGGCTTCATTTGTTTCGCTATATGTATACAAAAATTTCCAAAAATAAAAAAGTTTATCGATTGGTGCAAATTGTAATGCAGAAATTCTGAATTCCATGCTCTCTTGATTTTTGAAAAATGAAAGAAGAAAATTTTGTAAAATCCATCGGTACTGTTAGAAGCGCTATTGTGTTTAGTTCAACCTAGAGAAAAAAACACTTCGATATCTTCATTGATTTCAAAGATATGACGGTGGAAACAAAAAAAAAACACATTTTATTTAAAGTGCATTTTTTTCAGTTTTTTCTCAGTTAAAAAGTTCCAGACCACAGAAAAATGTCGTAAAATACGATTTCATATACCTAGTGATATGGTCAACAAAACCTACCATGTCTGACCTGGTTCTACGTCAGAAAAAAAAAACGACACGATAGGGTCTCGAATTTACTACACTAGAGACTGGATTAATTCTAGTCATTCTGTGGTTCTGTGCTGAAAATTGTGAGGTTATATTTCCATTTTGTCATGCTTTTAGCTTTGAAGTTTCAGTCCACAGGTTGAATCCTTCGAATACTCCCTATTTCTATGCTCCTCATTAATATCCTCAGCCATTTCACATTGTGGTCCAATTATGTTGGGTTATGTTTTCTTCCCTTGCCCTTCCTGACAGATGAAAACGTGTTCTTTTTATTCAATCGACAACTCAGATCCGTCTCACCTCCTTCTAATTCAATTGATCTTAGTAGTGAGAATATAACAAGGTAAAAAGAATATTGCTAATGAAATTCATTGGTGCATATTTTCTACGGCTATAACACAAAACCGTGTTCTTTCTTAACTGTTTTTGATAAAACAATGAGGTATGTACATTGTATGTTCTCAATTTCATTATGTTATTTTTTGTCAAATGTCGAATTGCGAGAAATAAATATTCTATTGATTACCTACAACCCGGATTGATTAAGTAAGTGAGTTTAGTAAAACGTGTCAAACATCATATGAAGAGCAGCGTAATAATTCATGTGTGAATATTGTAAATATTCAAATTTTCATTTCAAAACTTCAAAAATGAATAAGAATACTTACCATTGATATTTTAATGTTAAAATGTGAATGTTAAAGCAGTAAAAAAAGGATAATGTATAACTCGCATGGAATGCTAATTTTTCACTCGTGGGAAATGACTATCATTCCATGCTCATTAAATATTATAGTAGAAGTAGAAACTTATTGAACAATTCAGTAATTTACGAAAAAAGTATATAATATATCACTGCTGGAAAACATGGGAAATTATATAGGAAATTTCGATACTATTTATAATTCTAATCATTGTTGAACGAGCTGAACGAGCAACAACCCTTATCTTCGGTGTGGCATATAGCTAGTTTTGGTCTTCTCTCCAAACGACCCTCTAACTTTTTTCATCGAGCTTATCCATATTATAATAACAAACATAATCGCAGCGATGCCAGCCCCAAATGTGACGTTCCGAGAAACTTCATAAGAATTGGCAAGTACTTCCGGAAGTGTCGGGATTTCCGCCCTTCCACTGTATACGGAGCCGGAAGCGACCCCCTTAATAGTAGGTCATATACTGCTCGACACTCGGTGGGATAGGCAAATATTGGGAGATGGAACGCAAACACGGCCTGAAATATTATATTTTCGCACCGATACCTGTGTGAATAGGAACATGTGGAATCCATCCTTGTCCAGTCCCCATTCCAGCCCTATCGACCTTTGAACCGCTCAAATGGAATAACCTACTCCAAACTTCATCGGGAATATCGATATTATACAGGGTGTTACATAATTCAATACAAATATTTTAATGACATATTCCTGGGGTCAAAATAAGTCTTTTTTTTCCTATAAACATGTGTCCTAAAATCCACCCCCTCCAAGCTACAGACATCGCGTGTAATGGTAAGTTGAGGAAAGTGAATCGATTGTGACATGACGGTTATGACATACCACAATGTCAGTTTGGCATAAAAGATATTAATTGATCATTAGTTACCAGAGACAGACATAATCATAGCTCACTAAGTTTTTTTAGTATATAATTTGAAAATACACCCCTTTCATTTAGTAGCGATTTTCTCTAAAACGGTTAGCTAATTCAAGAAAATGCAAGAGACTGAAATGTATGATTTTTTAGTGGCCAATTCAACGGTGATGTTTGAATTCAAATTTTTTTGGAGGAAATAAAAAATGTTTGCCATCAAATCTGTATGCAACCCTCATTCACCCCTTTCGATTTGAGTTACCTTATTTTTGAATCAAGAAATGAATAGATCGTCTAAAAATACAAGTGCTTGTGAATTTTCAAAATATTTGATGCATAATTGTAGCCACAATTCAAAATTTAAGATTTTTTTTGCGCATCTTGCGATGTCTGTAGCTTGGAGGGGGTGGATTTTAGGACACATGTTTATAGGAAAAAAAAGTCTTATTTGGACCCCAGGAATATGTCATTCAAATATTTGTATTGAATTATGTAACACCCTATATATAAGGTGACTTTATTTTTTCGAAAAAAAAAATATGTGTGTGATAGTTCTTGAAGATATGTTGAGGACCTACACTATGGTTTATATACCTCCAGGAGATCTAAGGACGATTTAGTTTTTTACAGATGTCAAAAATTGTTCGACAGCTATATAGAGCTACCTGTAAAATCATATCCAGTGGCACTGGTAAAAAGTCATAAAAACGTGAATTTATTCCTGAATTCTCATCATGGGGCAAAACTTCCTCGGACTTCCTCAAAATTTTCCTGACTCCTTAATAGAACTCCCCAAAACTTCCAAAAACTCCTCACAAACTTTCTTCAGCTAGTAGACCTCAGTACAGGTTAGTTTTCGTCAAAACTTATTGTGAATTCATAAGTATCATGTTGAATTATACAAGCTATACGGAAGTTTTTTATTGTATACTTACTCATCTTATTCAGATAACTGAAAGATTTGGATTATGCTGCTCTAAAATCAAAAATGCTAAGAGAGTCGAAGATCGTTCTGTTAACTTACTTATAGTATTTTGTTAGTAATTAGCTCGGTAATTAGTAAGTTCATGACTAGACTCATTATTTGTGATTCTATCAAATCTTAGCCTCCATGACACTAATTTTATATGTATAGTTATCGATATTACTAATAGTCTATAGTCTAGAAAGCAGCCATAAAGGAGTCAGCATGCTGATATGTCGTTTCTAATTTTTTTTTTCGAGTAGTTTATATTTGGCTTTCCTACACTGTTTCAGAGATTGAAAATGGTTGCCATTTTTCATCTATATAAATCTCATTTTTATCGTTGCGCTTTTACCACTTCCGGTTTTGATTTATTATATGGTCCTTTTTGGTGTAATAGAAACGCCAGGCGATGTAAGGATATCTCGCAGACAAGTGAATGGTCCTTTTATCCTTCACGTACAATGATTATAAGCCATGGAAAAGGAAATGGCACTGGTTGGTGGTTGCGAATTGCAGCTTGGCCTATAATATAGGATAGCATTTCCTGCGTTTTCTTATTGTTGCCAGAATTCACAATAAACTATAAAGGAGATACAAATTCATCCCTTTTTTGTCAAAGTCTTGAGCTCAAAGGATTGGGAGTATAGGAATATTCGAAAAAACGATATAATTTGTTCTGTTCACTTATAACATAGATTACGGTCATGTCAAAATGCATTATTTTACAAGGAGATTATTCTTGAATGGAAATAGTTTGGTATAAGCTTTGCTCGTGCTGTAACTTTTGCATTCGTAAACGGATTTTTCAGAAATTTCGTACAGTTATGTAAGCAATCATTTTGGACTTGATCGCATTACAATCCAATATGACGGACTTCCGGTATTTCTGGAAATGCCATCAGAAACTTCGTTTTTTCTAATGGAACACCCTGTATATTTTCACATATTCAAATTCAACAGGTCAAAATGAGTGCAATACCCATGGCAGAAATGTTGTTTTCCACAGCTTACTTGAAAAATTATTCGAACTGCAAAAAAATTCATGTAACTAGTTGTTGATTTTTGAATGATATATGTTATTTTTTTCCTCTATGTATATGTCTTAGAGACACATGTTGGTGGCCCATAGGGGTTCCATTTGAAAACATTGATTTTGTTATCAAAATGTGATGTGGCTGAAATGATTCACTGATAGGTGGAAGAAACAATAATTATTCTAAAAAAAAAATGTTTCTCTAGTATGTCGGACTCATTGTGAATAGCTTTGATCACACATCGCATTTATCCACGAGGTAAAATAAAATAACAATTTTAATTTCAACATTTTCGAAAGAATCACATTTGACATAAAGATTGCACTCGTTTCGACCTGCTGTTGAACTAGAATATGTAAAAAAAAGTTCCTGGCATTTCCGAAAAACCGGAAGTCTACCATATTGGATTGTGATGTGATCAAATCCGAAATGGAAGCTTATATATAACTGTGCCAAATTTCAGAAAAATCCGTTCATGAATGCAGAAATTACAGGGGTGGCCCGATAAACCATGCTGTGTCACCCGGTATAATTGATAGGTACGTATTACCTACTATATACAATATACATTAGGTCTTTGGAACTAATTTCACCTTGATGCATATACGGGCTATTATCCCATTACCATGGCCAAAATTATTGTTCATTATTTCCGCATTTCTTGTAATCGGACACAACTTCTGACATTTATTTTAAACAATAGGTTTGTTCGCGTTCACAAAATTACCAGTTCGAAACCATCAGAATCATGCGCAGTGACAAAGAAGTGTTCGCGTTTTCTCAGGACTGTTTCGTATATCACAGATCACGTGTTTTCGTTTTTTACAAAGTGTGGGATTGTTTCGAATCGGTCCAAAGCACCAGATTTTTAATCTTTAAAGATGGATTTATACACACCGCTTTTTCATTGATCTGTTGCTGTCATCAACCGTCATTAAGTTTATTTTTAAGGACTTTGATGCCTTTATAATATGTACCATGCACATTTTTTTAACTTCAAACTCTTCTTTATGATCCAAGCATAGTCCCCAGCGTACCTAGCCCGATGAAAATATTGATGTTCTAACCTCCACTACTCACATTATTGATATAACACTAATTTGTTCATATTGGTTTCGAAGTCTAATTTGAAGAGGCAACTAGAATGTTGTGAATTCTCAACCACATTTTGAAAAAATAAGAAGAAATTTTATGTCTGACTTCTGACAGAATCGCGCCTGCGCTAGTCACACTTTTACTTGTATTTTTCGTTAATAGATGAAAGTTGGTCACCTTCTAGCGAATAGTTCCTGGAAGATAAAAATTAATTTGGGTGCATAGATGATTGAACGGAAATACCAAGTTTTACCTCATTAGTGAAATCGTTAAGGATTGTGAAACTACAGATTAATGAAAAAGCGGCGTGCATAAATCCACCTTAAATGTTGAGATATACACTTTTGAACAAGTTGAAGAATGGAACTATTGAAAAAAGTCAATCAAGATTATGAACAATGGGCATATGAGTTCCAGCTCATCGTCCTTTCTTCAATATTCAGATGATAACAAACGTTTTTGAACATGTTATCTGCTGAAAATCTCCAAGACCAATCTGGAGAATGGTGGTTTTGAATGAATCTGTGCTCAGATTAAGAATTCAGGGATCATTTCTGATATATGTAAGCATGAATAAACAACAAAGTTCAGGTATTGATTTTGGGATTATTTCATAACATCAACATAACCCTATCCTAAAATTGCCCTCGATTCACTTGAGTAGAGACAGCATAATTTCGAGAAAGAAGAAAACGGAAAAACGTCCTTTTCGTTTATCTTGTTTCAAAACTATCCCAGACTTGTTTGGGATTGAATTTGATGGGCACCTGATTTTGCGCAGTCCAAGGACCGTTTCAAGAATTTGGAACATGAACAAACATAACGTTAGTGAGTTCGAAAGTGATTCTGACCTGCTGAAGAAATAATGTATTACAATGGCTATTATACTAACCTTTGCATGCAGATAAAATTGATAATCATTGATCCATTTTTGATATTGTCAAATTATTTGGTTCGTGCTGGCACTATGGGTATATATACCTATATAGGTAACATATTCCTGCTGAATGGCATCATAGTTGGTATCATTCGACTTGGAATAATGAAGGCATTAAGATGAGAAATCGTTAAAAATTTATGTTCATCGACAAATAAAACATTTCGTAAATATAAATCTTCTGTAAATTGCCGTGAATCTATTTCTGACGTAAAAGATTTCTTAACGGGCTACCAAAATGAGAATTGGAACAGTCAACGTGGTTAAAATTAAACACGGTAAGACAAAAATTACGGTTTTAATTATCATAATTGTAAACAAAAGTATTAATTTTGGAAACTCTGCTGACAGCTCGTGGTCATGCATGGGGTGAAAACCCGAAAATTTAAATTCGGATATCTTTTCCGATGTATATATGTATAGCATTTCTGGGACATTCTTAAAACAGATGCCATTTAAATTATATATACACAATCGTGTGCCAAACTGCTGAATCAAAACACATTAATCTAAATATTTTGAATAAAACACCACAATGCGCTTTTTTCGATAAATGGATCCATTCTTTATATATACATGGACATTTTTTATAGAAAAGTGACAGCAAATGTTTCCAACGGGCTCATTCCAAATCATTACGGAATAAGAGTACGTATAAGAATAACGAGTATATAATGAACGATACTTAATGAAACAATTATATATTTCCGTAACTTGAGTATAGAAGTACCTACCTGGTCCTTTTTTTTTAACTATTGGTCATAGTGAAAGGGAAAACAAACTCGTTGTAGTGAAGATTTTAATATGATTGACAGCTTCAAAGAGTCTCATATAGAGATTTATATAATAAAAGGTTCATTTGCTTATCACATCCTGAATTGTAATCATCACTTTGATATCAACAATGACCTAAGAGTTTTTCACATTTGCCTGAAGGGTATACTCTTCTAAATTTATGGGAGATATTTGAAATCAATGAATCAATTAAATATGACAACATTATATCCTTGAATGAACAATCACATTTTGATTGCCAGCAATTTTCCAACGCTCCCAAATTTTGAATATTCTCTTCTTGGTTGGTACTTTGCCTTATTTGGCATTTATTCTTAGTTTGCCCGGTTGTTTCAGTTCTGTTATCCCTTGGACATGTAATTGATTCATTACGGTCTTGCTTGAGTTTCGTCAATACTTCACAAAACTTATGTCACTTCCTCTTTGCTTACCTCTAAAATAGATGATGTGGCGTAAATTTGATTATTGTGTAGGTACAACCCCATCATTGTGAACTATGGGATCTCTGAGATATTGTACCATATCGAGAGAGAAAAAAGCTGTATCTTATATATAGACTTGTCAACAATTCTCGAATGGGGATCCAATAACTTGGTGGAATTCAATGCAAACAAAACACAAGCATGCCTTTTCTCTAAAGAAGACGATCTCACTGTGCCCAACATAAGCTTTTCAGGAGTAACCATACCTTTGAAGACATCCATTTCGATGCTTGGTATTCTTATCAGCAATAACCTTTCTTGGGAAAATCACGTGAGATCAATTGCTAAAAGTGCATCCCAAAAACTTGGTTTTCTGTTTCGGGCCAGGACCTATTTCACTTCCGGTCAGCTGCTTATGATCTATAAGGCACAGATCCGACCTGTCCTGGAATACTGTTCCCATATTTGGAGTGCAGCACCCAAACATACCCTGAAACTGTTGGATTCTGTCCAAAAAAGGGCAATTCGTCTCGAAGGTGATGCCTCGCTCACAAACTCACTCACTTCTCTGGAACACCGTAGAACAGTTGGCGATCTGGCTCTATTTTATAGATATTTTCATGGACGATGCTCTTCTGAAATATCGAAAATTGTTCCTCCCTTGGCAGTCCCCGCGAGATTGACCCGTCGAGTTGAGGCTTCGCACCCCTTCGTGGTCACTTTGAAGACCTGTAGAACATCTCTTTCTAAAGACTCTTTCATCCAACGAACCTCGAGGTTCTGGAACACATTGCCAAGAAGGTGTTCCCCGAGGCATATATATAACCTGCAGAAATTTAAGAAGAACACCAATTACTACCCTATTTCCCTCGGTTCTCACGATGTTCTCTGAACATTACAGGATATCCCTTTTCGTGAGAGGAGAAATCTTTCGAATGGGTGCCATTCCCTGAATTTCCATACTTGCATGTATAATCACTTCTTCACCAGCAGCAGTTCCTATTAAGTTTTAATGCTTATTACATAATTTCTGGAGGAGTATCCATATCTATTCCTATTTGAGTTTCAGTGTTATTTGGATTGATTTGTCTTAATAAAGAATTGAGAAAATAACTATAGAAACTACATATTCATGAGGAAATTCTCATCAACATCAACATCAAGAATGATTTCGAATCAAAACGATCAAATAAGGTCAATGGTCAGTAAAATACAGTGTGTGCGATTTCAACACCTTTCTAATTTGGAACCGTTGACCGATTTCCGAAAACAAAAAGTCGACATATTCATATACAGGGTGGAGACTCTAACTGGAATAAATTCGCTACTGGGGGAGTGAATGATTTTTCTGAAAATTCGCGAGACACGTCAACGTTTGAATGTATTTACCTTCATTTGGCGAGCAATATGAAGAATATAACCCATCAGAGGTAGCTGAAATCAACTCTAACATGTTTTTTTTTCAAATGCAACCCTATAGGGCTTGCGACCCCTCATTGGAAAGCTGGTTGAAAGGGTTATCTAGGGTACTGATCATTTTTCAGTTCGCAGTACATTTGGGGGAAGCAAAAAAACAAAATATAATTTCGAAGTTTAATATATTTTCAACATATTTTCATCGAAATATCGACTTTTAGTGACAGTGATATAGAAAATTTCCACCAGTTTGCAATAACACTTCGTTTCAAACTGTGAATACGGAAAAAAACTGAATTTATTCTGCGGGTCTATAAAAACAATAGAATACTATAGCAGATAACAGTAGTGGCAAAAAATTGCCATCAATTGTTCAACACTCATTTCGAGCAATTGATACGTTAAAAAAAAGGATTTCAAAATTACATTTCAATTTTATACAATATTTAAACGTATGAAAAACCTAAATTTGAGTAGTATGCTAGATTCCTCTTTCCACCAGTTTTCTAATGAGGGGTCACAGGCCATAGGGTTACATTTGAAAAAATTATGTTGAGGGTGATTTCAGCTACAGGGATATATTCTCGATATTGCTTGCAAAAGGTAGGTAAATACGTTAAATTGTTGACGCGTGTCAGAAATTTTCAGAAAAAATATTCACCTTCCCGCTAACGAATTTTTTCCAGTTAAAATCTCCACACTGCATAGTACTCAATGAGCTCTTTTGAATAATGTGGAAAAAAATCATTATGATCCTTTTTTCACTGAAAAAAAGTATAAATGATAGTATCTAATTCAAGGAAATATTTTTTATACTATAACAATTTTCATGAAGTCCTCTTAAATTATCAGCATGAGAATATCTTTTTGCAGCCTTTGGAGAGTATAATTTGATGTTTGTCATTCTATTTGTATTATATTTGACAGCTCTAGTTATGATCTCAGTGGTTTTCAAAATAACTGTTTGGTAAATTGAGTGATAAACGGCTCGTTGAGTAGACTATATATATTATCGAATGTTTGGAGTGAAACAAATTTTTCTTGTTTTTTTTTGTTAGAGAAATTATTTTCTGTGTGTACTCAAAGATGCTCAGTATCTTCAAATTCTATAATTCGAAAAATAAAAACTGGGTAGATATCCCGATGAAAGCTCGTTTTATCATCCCTAGCAGAAAATGACAAATCATTCTGCTAATTGGTAGAAGTACCTATTATTAATTGTGAGGGCTTCTCACGACGTCCCGGACTACGTCGGCCTCTTTAATGAATACACGGCTCAAACAATGGGATATAAAAGGTGTGCACGAATTCAAAATGGTCCTTCATCGGGCACTTTTTCATAAATTCATGCTGTCGAAATCAACATGTAACATCTGCTCACCCACTAGATTTTTGAGGGAAGGCCAATTGGTAATTGTTTCGTGGGGTGCTCCTTTTTTTCGGAATAAAAAGAGTGATTTATTACTGAAGCTCGGTGATGTTGCATATATTGCATATGGTCCTAATAAGTATAGATTTTTTTTTCAAATCACAAACAGGATATACAGATTAAGGAGGTTGAGCTTTCCTTCCGATAAAAAGTAGAAGCAAGCGGTATGGTTTATGGTCCTATAATGAATGCTATTTTTAGAAGGTGAGTATGGATGAAAAAATGACGGCTGACAAAAGTTATGATTTTTGGTGGGGAACTATGTGGGGAAATGACTGAGATGGACCTTTCAGCTGTACGTGGCTGTACAGACTGTCATCGAGGTTATTAAAACAAGAGGTGGTTTCACCAACCCTTCATGAGTCGCACTGAGTCTGACAAACCAAAAACACTACCTATATCTCATGGCAATACATGCATCCATATGATTAATTGTTTATCGAATTGTTTTGGGAATCCAAACAGTCCTATACAGGGTAAATCTGAAAGTGAGGTTTTTTATTTAAAGAAGTATCTCGCCAAACTAAGTTGTTTGGCCAAAAATTGTGTACGTAAAAAAATGTGAGATCATGGAGGTACAGGCATTTTGAGGTTTTGTACTTTGAAAACCTAATTCTATTAATTCAAGATTAGAGAAAATATGATGAAAAAAATCACTTAGACACGAAAATTAATAGAAAAGAAATATTCTCTCAGATAAATTATGAAAATGAAAAAATGTATATTTATATTAAGAAATACATTGAGAATTCGCATTCTCTATGTGATAAAAATATCAATTCTTTCTCGGTTTATTTAACAGAAAACAATCACTTTCCTGGCTATATGCCACGACGAACATTGAATTATATCTATTGAACACACACGATAAAAATTTGAAGACAATATCTTCCGAATTTGACAATTTGCATTCTCCTTCAGATTAAAATATGTTTTTTCTGTGACGGGAAAAAAGTTTGGCATTTCATCTCTGTTGACAGGTTATAAAATGTCACTTTTCATAAATTACTTTTTTCCCGTGGGAAAAAAGTGAGTACTTCTTTCCCGGATATATTTCACATATATATACTCTGTTAATGGCTTTTGTTGTGCTATAGTTCCGAAAAATGAGTTAATTATACCGTCTCCAAGAAAGAACTGCAAGTCCTTTTATCTTCCATTCGACTTCGCGGTTTCGTATATCACTAAACAACTACTGAATTCGCAATTTTTTAAAATCAAATCACAGAATTGAACTGACAGAAGTGACATCAGATATTTGATTACTTCAAAAGAATGTTGAAGATGTCTATAAAACGCAGGTGTCCCTACTGTTAAAAACTTGAAATTTCACGTCGATAATTTTCAGATTTCGAAATAATGTAATATCTTCTCAATATTGATTCGTCCTTCCTTCTGTCACAGAAAAAAATAGTGTATTATACACGGGAAAAATATTAGATTTTAGCTCACGGTTTTTTGTCTCCCTCCGCTACGCGTCGGGAGACAACACAACCTGGAGCTAAAATCTACTACTTTTTTCCCTTGTATAATAAATAACTATTATGCACATAATATCATTCTGAATATTCAACAGAAAACAACTACTTTCCTGGCTATTTGCCACGTCGAACATTGCATTATATCTGTTGAACATCCAGAAGGAATGCATGGAAAATATAAATCCTCTGAAATTGAGAATTGAAATTATCTCTCCAATCGGATAAATAATATGACGTATAATGATATGAAAATATAACTTGCCAATATGGTCAGTATTGAAATGAAAATTGAAATGTATAGGAGAAATATAGTATAGAGCGAAAAAATCCCTTTTCAGTTATTTATCACAGATGGACTTCAGTTTAAAAAATGGCGGCGTAGCAGATATTTTGTCTAAAATCAATATGGCGACACTAAGACGTCATCGATCGATTTTTTTCCAAGAAACTGATGAAATAGCAAATTGAAAAGCCATAGGTGACATTTTCATATAGGTATATATGGAAATGTACCCATGAGGCTGTCCTCAGACCGTCTGAATCAGGACATTATAAGTGAACATTTGTAGCCTTATAAAGTTATAGAAAGAAGAAGATAAGATATCCTCTTGAGGCGACATTTTAAGGTTTTCCTCAGGTGATTGTGTACTATATGGGATAACTCTGTGATAGATAACTCATCTCCAAACCATTTGAGAAAATGAACATAATTTGGAATTCAAGGATTTAGTTAACTCCTGAAACTTTTGAAAAATTCGTGGAAACTATATAGGCATTTCCGGAGCTTGGAATGGGATATAAGAAGAGCTCGTCACGTTCAATTGTTTCCTCTCAACTCGTAAATTATTAGATTTTAATACATCTTCATTTGTTTGAAAATGGTGGGTGAATTAGGAATTCAGGTTCACCTCGAGAATATGTCTGGTAGCGGATTCAGTTAGTTCACAGTAGCCAAGCCTTTATTTTGTTTAACACTTCACAAATTGTTGTTGAGAAATGTTAGTGTAGTATAGAAACATCATTGGCTCAACTGTTCGAATAAGATTTTAACACTTATGTATAATATGTTCAGATTGGACGGCGAGAAAAAATTAAGGACGTCCCTATAGGCCCAGTGGGGAAGACGGGGTAGATAGCCATTATAGGTTATATAAAAAATAAACATTTCTATATCAATTTGAAAATTAAACTCAGTCTGGCTGGTTATCAATACATTCCTGAGGACTATCGCCATTTTCCCCTACTATTTTTTCTTTCTGTCAAAAATTATAAATTCTCAAAATGTTCAATGCTCATTTTTTTCTTGTGAACATTTATTTCTGAATATGAAGACGGGGTAGATAGCCATTATAGGTTATATAAAAAATAAACATTTCTATATCAATTTAAAAATTAAACTCAGTCTGGCTGGTTATCAATACATTCCTGAGGACTATCGCCATTTTCCCCTCCTATTTTTTCTTTCTGTCAAAAATTATAAATTCTCAAAATGTTCAATGCTCATTTTTTCCTTGTGAACATTTATTTCTGAATATGAGAATAACCATTAGGTGTTCAATTTCTTGATGTTTATTGTTATAGCATGTTAAAGTGTGAATTTTGAGATATCATTTTATAAAGCACCATTCTTCGATTAGGTATATTGATTTTTATTTTTCATATTTCGCTGAAATAATGTTGTTTCAGAATTGTGGAATGATGACAATGTCTTTTGATATGCGATAAGCACAAGAAGTTGTATACCTAAATAAATAATATTAACGTAATATTACTATCAATGTGCAATTGGTACCAGAAACCGTGCTTATCCGACTATCGAATGCAATTCAGCATTATATATGTATGATTTATAGGCATAAAGGTCTTGGTTTTATTCTTCGGAGACGATGACACAATCCAAATTGTTCCCTGTGTCTTATCTGGGATTCAAATCTTGCTACTTCGAATTATTTATTAGAATGTTCAAAAAGCACGCTAGATACGATTGCTCATCTGGATTAAAACTGATATATATATTACGACCAAACTGATGTTGGTCACGTTAGTTTGGATTATACATCACTTCCTAAATAACTTTTGGAATTATGAATTTCAGAAAAAAATAGATAAATGTCACTCAGGTGATTTAGAATGAATAACAAATTTCACAAATACTGAGGTCTTTATAACCGATGTATATTTCCATATAATTCAATATGCAAAATTCAGAAAATTCCATTTTGATCATCATTAGGCAATCCGGAAAGGAATCCTTGCGAGTTCAAAATGTTGGTAGTGAAATTTTATGTGGAAGAAATTCGAACAACTCTGTTCGATTATATATGGTTTATTTGAACATTCGATGTTGTTTCGATTACAAAACAATTTATTGAACTTCCTGAATTTCCTCACTGACAATAGCATTGTGTATCGAATATGAGAGGAATTTACCAGATGGTGACCTCTATTTATCGCTGACCTATTTCCGTTTACCAATGAAACACCCTGTATAGGTGCCATATTTTGAAATTTGGAATGGTTATAGGTATAAACACTCTATATTTTTGGCATTTCCAGGATGAACCAACGAAGATAATGACAAAATCGTCTGCCATCTTGAAAGCGCCATGAAGAATTTCCAAATTTTTATTGGACATTTCTGTTCCCAAACTCCATGATTGAAAACTCATCCGCCATCTTGGGGCGCCATTTTGAATATTCATGCAAAAAAGGCATCAAATTGCCATGTGACCGTAAATAAATTCACCAACTAAGAATTTGATCTAATGAAAACGTGGTAACGTGGTAATAAAAATATGACAAGAAACTTTATCGAATCATTTTTATTTCAACAAAAACCCTCTGAATCGTCAGGCTTGGTATCTTCTGCTAAAATATTCTATTCGATTGAGTGGTCCCACATTAAACTTTGATGATTTCGAGGATGGATAATACCCTATTTTGTGCAAATTAACGGTTTCCTGAGAACATGTTCGGTCTGATCGTTTTTGCTGTGCATCTCTGGCGATGTTTTCCATAATAGTCTGTATTGATTATTAAATTGTACCCTCAGATAAACGATTGATTATATTTAATGTGGGCAGGCTGCCTAAGTGTATCAAGATTAAATTATATGACCCTTTCGATTCTGAACGAATTTATAATTTGATTTTCTGTTGTTTCGTTTTGATGGTCTTTAAAACGTGTAAAATTGTTCGATTATACCCTTCGTATTTGTCCGTGATAATTCAGATTAATCGATTTGTGTGATTATTCAGCATTTTTGATCTATTCGCGATCCTGGGCTACTTGCCACCTTTCTGGTACGTTTGTGTTTGGATATTTAGATATCTTCGTCCACCTTCCAATTTTGGTGACACAGAAAGTTACTTCACCCTGTATCTTTTATATTTTTCTATACAAGAGATCATTTCATAGAAAGTATCAACATAATCAGGATCAAAAGTGATGTAAAATCTTCTAATTAACCTAGGAATTTATTAAACAGGGTTGGCTCAGTGTACTTTTAGCCCTCACTTATTTGGTAGTGATTACTTTTGCAATTTCACAAAAGAAATCGAAAAATCGAGATTTCTCCATAAAAAGGTACTCTTGTTTGACTTCAATAACATGCTAAGTTCTATAGACTGAAATCAATTTGAACATAAAATATGCAAAAAATCAGGCATAATAAGCAAAAATAACATTGACGAAAAAAAAATCGATTTGATATTTTTATAACTCATTCTTTTTTATACGATAATTTGTTCTAGTTCTGATGCTGATTCAATTACTTGAATCAGAAGCCATAGCGAAGCATAATTATAGCGTATCGAAAATTCTTTTAAATCCAAGAATGATTTCTGTCATGTTCAAATCGACTTCACTCCAAAACTGTGAATTTCATCATATTTGAGAAAACCTGAATCGATAAAATGAACCAGAAAATGTAAGAAACATTTTGATAAGAAATGCATTGATGAGCAAACGTAATAAAAAAGTGTTTAAAAAAGTGTGTTTAAAAGTGTTTTTAACCGCCAGCTTAGTTGCAAAGCAACCCTCGAAAGTCAGAGACTTGTGTGAGTTAAGAAGACGAATAAAAGCGAACACTTTTTATTTATGGCTAATTTTACTCTAGGAAGCAATTACTATGTAAATTTATAAATCGTTTCCTGTTTATTTGAATTTCAAATTTAACAAAATTGTGGAAGCTTCAACGGTGTTAATTAAAAAAGTACCATCACTTTCTGCCCGTCGCTACTGTCTTAAGGGGATCACACAAAACTATCTTTGCGCTAATATAACGCAATAAAAGGAAACTGAATAGTTTCCTGAAGTGATCTCAATATTGAGGAACCTTATACCTCAGTAAACTGAATAATGATTCTCAACACTTCTAAAAGAAGTTATCTGCTGACCATAATATTCTCTCGAGGCATTTTTCATTTTGAAGATCTGTACTAGCTGCATACACGTAACTGATCAAAAGAATGAAGAGATTTTGTAATTCGTGTAAAAATTTATTATCAAATCGCAAAGCGCTTTTGGCTAAAAAGCCATCATCAGTGCTATACCTGCAAGTAAGTAATATTTATGAAAACTTCCAAAAAGTAATCCAAAAGTGTAGATTACTTACTCGTAAAGTATTTACAAAACGGTCCAAAAATTCGAGATCAAAGACATCATTACGGTACAAACGGAATTAGGAACAGACATACATTTAACAAAAAAGTTTCCTAATGGGTTATTGTAAAATTTTCCAAAAATACATTTCAAAAAGTTTTGTTTAGTTCAGGTCCTGGAAGAGCACGAGGGACCTTAACCTTTATTAGTTTGACGAATGTGACATTTTTAAAACATGATACTATTGATGTTGACAGAGACTGAGTGTCAATGTCAATGACTAAGTTAACATGAGTGTGAAGTAGACAAGTGACATAGTGACCACAGAGCGCGAGAAAGAATTGGCAAGGTGAGCAAAATGGGTGTCTGAAAATTTTTGGAAAATGAGATGAAATGGATTACATTCCAGGCCGAAGAGTAACAACCTTTGTAATGAAAATTGGGGAAAGAGATTTCCAATCAAGACTTCAGAGTCCTGGTAATCGAGCTGAAAGTCCAGGGAAATTCCTGTAGTCGAATGCCTCATAAGAAGCAATCATACCACTAGAACACATCCGGACTCAGAGCGAAGACCGAACTCAAGTCCTAAAGCTACTCTTACATTACAGCCTTTTTGCAGCAACTTTATTGCAAGCAATATAAATTGCACGCAAAATTAAAAAATAGAGAAACTAGTCTTCTTACATTTGCGACATTTTCCAAGACTTTTTCAGAGTTTTCGAACTATTGACGTTGACATTTGACATCATTTTTGACATTACAAGTTGTTGATATTTCAAAATAAACAAGTCAAGCGAAATTAGGTGGAAATTCATTTTGAAAATGGATAAAGGAAAAATACAAGTTTTACTCATGGCAATTTACTACTGCTGCTCTTGCCACTTACATAAAAAGGCGCATGGAAAACAGGAGGAATAGATCCTGTTGAAACAAACCATGGTTAAATAAAACAATGGGAAACTTAAGAATAACTAATGAATTCAAAGAGTGTAATGACTTGAAAGCTTTTAAAAACTATCTGAGAATGGATGAGCCTACATTTGATAAGTTATTAGTTAAAATTGATTGATGATTAAAATGATTCTTCTTCTACTTTATAGTCGACCATTATACAGAACCACCAACACGATAATTAAGTTGTCAAAATCTAAAATCACTGAAAATATGCAAAGTTGCGCGTGAATGACCTTCAAAATTAGAAACATTTCTATATATTTCAAGCCTGAAAGTTGCAGTGAAAATAGGCCGAAACGCATGCGCAATTATTGTTTAACAAAGGCCAGCAATTCAGTTGCCAGCAATTTCTATGAAAAGGCTGTAATGTAAGAGTAGCTTAAAAGTAAGCCGGATCCTGATTGCAATTTCTGTTGTGTTGGGTGAAAATTGAAGAGCAGGACTTCCATTTCGGGATTAAAAGTCCTAGTGTTCAAGCCGAATTTTTGGCCCTTTTTGTAAATACTTAACGAGTAAGTAATCTACACTTTTGGATTGCTTTTTGAAAATGTTCATAAATATTACTTACTTGCAGGTATAGCACTGTAGCGCTTTGCGATTTGATAATAAATTTTTAAATGAAATACAAAATCTCTTCATTCTATTGATTTTGAATTTTGTCAGTCACTTCTGAGAAGCTTTTTACCACACCTGCTTGCCATACTCTTCAAGTTCATGTTGAGGTCTAGAATTAAATGTGGACCGCACCCCCGTAGGTGTCTCAATTATTTCGCGTCTTTTTGAACGAGCATAAACGATACTTCATCAACGGACAACATCCTATCATTATCTATCCCAAAGCAGACGAAGTGTGCTGCAAAAGATACAACTGTTCGGAATAAATTCCCCAAATCCCTGGAGCCCCTGGCACGTGTTCCTGGCATACGCGATAAAGTGATCACACCGGGCACTAATACTCCGCAAAAGATACTTTTGTATAGAACTATTTCAACAATAGTAGATTGTTTTATTAGGCTTGGCTTCGCTAAACGCTCCGCCTCGCAAATGCAAAATTCGCTTGTCAAACAAAGTCACTTTTGATCCGAATGAAACATGCTATTTTTTCTGCAACCGAAACAATTAACTCAAATAAACATGTGAAGTAACCACCAATGCCGTGCCATATGTATGCAATGCAACAAATATTGACAAATAATCCATGTGGTGAGAATATACTACCGGCATTAACAGCAGGTTAGGTTTTCTAGGATGTTCTAATTATTGTAGTTTCAATATCAATACAACCACAGAGTAACATATTTGTGTATGGACCAGGTGCTCTAATGGCAAATACCGTGTCAGTGCCAGCTATAGGAACAAGACGTGGAAAATGTTAGGTTAGTGAGCATATCAACAATGATAATAGTGATTATTTATTCCTCTCCATACTACACTGTGTTTGACTTGATGATCAAAATTAAGCTAAACAATATCGTTGTTTGAGACAAAAAAACTATTGCTTGCCGTGATTATTCAAAAACAAGTTATCCATCCCGAGAATAACGAATCAAATACAGATCAAGCAAGTATTTGAATCTTGAAGGCTTCCCTGATCAAAACAAAAATACTGAACTGAGATGTTTATAATTCCAATACTAAACTATAATAAAGGTGTATTTATATCTCCAGCATAAGTATGAAATGCCAAATCTTCTGAAATCGAAAACAAATCAGGTATGCGTCTCAACCCAAATAACCACCGTCACAATGTTGTTTATTCTTGATGACGTCCAGTATATCGTTTTTAGTTCCTAAGAGCTAAAGTGCAACTTTGGCTCCTAGGAACTAAAATTCAACTTTAGCTCCTAGGAACTAAATATGTTGCCTAGCAACATACCTATTTTTGTGCCAGTAATAGAAACGTCAATTTAAGTGCTAATTTTGGTATCAAAATGGATGACTTTTGTGTCGGTTGCAGAAAAACGTGATTTTATTGAAATGGAATATTCTCAGATATAATTATGAACATAAAAAATGGATATATACAGGGTGAGTCATATCTATTGGGACATAGGCTAAGGGCGAATTGTTTGGACCAAAATATGGCAATAGGACTAAATATGCCTTCATAGAATATTGCTGTGGAAAAAGATACAGGGCGTTGAAGTTGACTTTTTATTTTCGTTTTTTGCCAATAATATCACTGTATATTCATCAATGTTATCAAAATTGGCACAGAGGCATAATTTCATACAGGGAATATTATTTTATGTACTCTTCTACATTTTGATACAGGGGGCGCCACGTGAATGATTCCTGATGATGAAATCGCCTGGTTGCTTTTTTTGACGAAACTTTTCAGTGATTTTGATTGAAAAATTTGACCTAAACATCATTGCTACGTAATATTGGTACTCCTGTTTGAACACGATATTTTCATCCGTTTCCGAGAAGAACGCTATTGAACAGTTCAGAGTCTCAGAAGTTAATTACAAATATCATTTCATTCATGAAGAGTGTGCTTTGAACTGTCAGATAATGTTGCTGGTTATGGTATTTCTTGTCAGAGAATGAATTTTGGTGCGAGTTTATTGTCAAAATTTTTTCTATTGAAATGTCTCGTCACAATCATTTTATGAGTGAATAAATGCGGGATGCAACTAGAAGGTATGAATTGTAATATCTCTAATATCTAGACAGAAAGCAACCAAATCACAACACTTTTTCAAATATATTTCATATACAGTGAAATTATTAGCAAAAAAACGACAAAAAACGAAAAAAATCAATTTAAACGCCCTGTTTCTCTTTTCACAGCAATATTGTATCAAGGCATGTTTGGCCCAATCGCCATATTTTGGTCCAAACAATCCCCCCTTAGCCTATGTCCCAATAGTTATGAGTGTTATGACTCACCCTGTATATATTAAAGATATACCTACATTGAGAATTCGCATTCTCCATGTGATGAAAATATCAATTCTTTCTCGGTCTATTCAACAGAAAACAACTACTTTCCTGGCTATATGCCACGACGAACATTGAATTCTATCTATTGGACACACACGATAAGAATTTGAAAACAAAATCTTCTGAAGTAGAGAATTTGCATTCTCCTTCATATCACTCTGAATATTCAACAGAAAACAACTATTTGCCACGTCGAATATTGAATTATATCTGTTGAATATCCAAAAATAGAGCATGAAAAATGAAAATCCTCTGAAATTGATGATGTGTTATGATATTAAAATATAACTTACCTATTTGTTCAGTATTGAAATGAAAATTGGAATGTATAGGAGAAGTACCTATACTTGTATAAACTCTGATCTTGATAAGCTTTGAACTTCCAAAGAAATCATTCGTATCAGTGATATTGGAATTATATCTCTCCCAAATAGGTTATATGACTACACTCGAATAAACTCATTCGAGTAAAGTCATATAACCTATTTGTGAGAGATCAATATCACTGATACGAGTGATTTTTTGCCGCTATAAAAAAAAACACTAGCAGTTTACATTTCAGACTCCCTTCGACTGGTCACATGAACGAGAAATGCTTTGAAATTTTAAGGCTTGAGCTATGAGCGGAGTTTCAGAAAGCCCAAAACTTTGCTTTTGCCATATGATTGCCAATTTTTACGATGTCCAATTAACGGTGTTCGATACAATGAATTATCAACATGAAAATGAGATTGTTGATAATAGATAGATAGATAGATAGATAGATAGAGTTTATTTAACTATGTTACATACAAGTATGTTTATAGCAGGTCAGCAGGGCAAGGGAAAAGTAGCACAGTAAAGTATCAATACTAACATATTAAAATACAATATAGTGGTAATTTTGAAAATGTGATAAAAATAATTAGTATCTGTAATATATATCAAAGAATTACATGACAAGCGTATATGATATGATAAAAAATGACAAGTATCAATAAAATAATTTGAAACAATCACATAAATGAATAGATAAATAATAAGATCAATTAAAAAGTTATAAAAACAATGGCAAACATAAAAGCTATGTTGCCCTATGTAAGGCTAAGCTCTAAGAGATTTCGATTTTTGGAGGTATTCGGATATACTGTAGAAACAATTGTCAAGAAGAAATCTTTTGATTGTTGTTTTGAATTTTTTTGGTTCCAGTAGTTTAACAGATTCATGAAGAACATTGTATAGATTGAAATTCAAAGAATTCTGTTGGCTTACAACTAGTCTATGTCTTTGAGGATTCAACAAGTCTGCGGATCTGGTGTTGTAATTATGTATATCCGAGTGCTTTATGAATTTGTTCTTGTTATTATGTATTTCCAGTAGAACTGTGAATATATACAGGGTAGGGAGTGGCATAATACCTAATTTGATGAAGGATTGTTCACAATGATCTCTATACTCAAGATTTGCTAGAATTCTTATAGCCCTTTTCTGTGACCTGAATACCCTATTCGCATTACAAGAGTTGCCCCAAAGAAGAATGCCATAGGATAAGACAGAGTGAAATAGAGAAAAGTAAGTTATTTTCAGTACACCAATATTAGTAACAGGTTTAAGTTGCCTCAATATGAATAAAACACTAGATAACTTACTAAGCACCTGATCTACATGACTGGACCAATTTAATCTATCATCAATTTTTAAACCCAGTAGTGTAATATTATGCCCTTTTTGATACAGAGGATTTGAGGAGACGATCAAGTTTTGAGTTTTGTTCTCGTTTAGTTTGAGTTTATTTCGCGTAAACCAATTTTTTGCAACGTTCTTTTCGAGTTCAGCAGCTACTGGTAGTGCGTCATGCAGCTTACCCGAGCTTATGAGGGTGGTGTCATCAGCAAATAAAACGCATTTTATAGGTTCGATAGACTGACATAAGTCGTTTATGTATACTAGGAACAGAAACGGCCCAAGGACGGATCCTTGAGGTACGCCATGTTCGATATGTTTGAGATCTGATTTCTTGTTGTTTAAATCAACATACTGATACCTATTGTTCAGATAGGAACTGATGAGTTCTAAAATGGTACCTCTCAATCCGTAATGAGCCAATTTGTCAATGAGTATAGTGTGTGATACACAGTCAAAAGCCTTGGTCAGGTCGCATAGTGTTAAGGAAGTATGTCTGCCCTGATCAAGGCCCTCAACTATGTCGGCCACTATGTTGAAAACTGCCTGAGTGGTGGATTTGTTCTTACGAAAACCATATTGTGATTTACTGAAAAAAAACCTATTTTCAAAGTAAGAATAAAGACGTTCTTTCAGAATTATTTCAATAATTTTTCCTATGATAGAAATTATGCTGATGGGGCGGTAGTTGTCTAGGGATGATTTGTCGCCCTTTTTGAATATGGGTATAACTCTGGAGATTTTAAGAGTATTTGGGAAAATTCCTTTGCTGAAAACCTCATTTATCAAATTAGTCAGTGGTGTGACGATTTGTTCTGCTATTTCTTTTATCAAGTAGCTGTTCATGTCATGAATATCTCGAGAACTAGAATGTCTCAATTTTTTTATAGCACTGTGGACTTCGTATTGACAAACTGGTTCAAGAAAGAAGGTCTCGGCAGGGGAAGGGAATTTTTTGAAATTGCTTTCTCCTTCAGCATCTAATTGAGGAAGAGATTTTATGGTTTCTTCAGCTATGGTACAAAAATAGTCATTAAATTCCTTTTCCGAAATTTCATTTGAGATCTTGCTCTTATATTTATTCATTGAATTTCTTTCTGAGTTGATTATATTCCAGCAAGCTTTCGACTTATTTGCGGAGTTCATTATATATTCATCATAGGATCGTTTTTTATGTTCCGACAGTGAATGACGATAAGTTTTTTTCATTTGTTTATAGATTTCAGTATCTTGTTTACATCTGGACACTTCTGATATAACTTTGACAGCTTCCAAGTTACTTCTCATTGTTTTGAGTTCATCATTGTACCAGGTTATTTTGATTTTATGGTCGCCTTTTATTTTTTTCTTCACTGGGAAAGAATGTCTTAGTATTTGTTGGAGAGTACTGATAAAATGATCGCATAAGTTGTTGATATTCTGATCAGGCGAAGCAAAGATGCCCCAATCGACATGAAGGAGTGAATAGGAGGAATAACATTCATCACTAAAATCTTTCCAAATTCCAAAACAAAAAATGGGTCGTTGAAATTTTGAAAAATGTCATTGTCATCAGAGTATGTTGATATAAGTATGTATCAAACCAAAACAGTTGCAAAAATACTGATGAGTATACAGGGTGACCCCCATTGAAGCTGAAATAGAATTCTGGCAGGTTAGGTTAGGTCCACTGTTGTGTGTATTCCATTTTATCTCTGAACTCAGACTTTCTTATCTGAATTCAAACTTTTTTCTCTGATATTCAGACTTTTTTTTTGTGAAATCAAACTCTTTTATCTGAATTCAGACTTCCTGTATTCGTGTAGGTATGTGTAAACAGGATATTCCGAAAGTACACGTCAAAAACTCACGAGCTCAAATTCTTTATATAAAAAAAAGGTTCCTACAGGCATTTTTTTTGCAGGGCGACCCTTCGTTTCCGTGTTATACAGGGTGCAACTTCTGAAACACATTTTGAATGGAATAAATGAGCACATTCAATTCTAGCACTTTTCATCCATAATCACACCATCAGCTTGGGAATAATATCAGTTAAAAATATCCCTGCAATCTACATATAAACCATCTAAAGCTACGGAGAAAACATTTTGATATCACATTCATATAATTATACTAAGTATATTATTCATATACCTTGATAAAAGCCAATGACACTGTTCTTACCTTACCCATCAAATAGCAATGCGTTCCTAAAATTGCACCCTGTAAAGGAAACGAAGCTTCTTACTTCACTCTTTATGCATAGGAATACGCTCCTGTGATTTTATACCGTGAATTTTTGGATTACCCTGTATACACATGTGGAAGAAAAGTCCGAATTCAGAGAATAAAGTGTGAATCCTCAGAATAAAGTCTGAGTTCAAAGAAATGAGTCTGATTTTCTGAATTTGGAGAAAGAATCTATCTACACAAGAAGCATTGATGTCGTTATATGAACAGCTCTTAAAGCAGCTCTTAAACAATTTTGACAATAAATTGAAAACTTCGACTATGTTTTTGACTTCCAAAAGGCATTTGATGTTGTCAACCACTCACTACTATTGAATAAATTAGAATTGTATGGAATAAGAGGACCTGCATTAACCTGGGTCAGTTCATACCTCTCACAACGAAGCCAGCAGGTCTGTGTAAAGAAAAATGGGACTACAACAGTGTCGAAGCCATTGAATGTGTCAAGTGGTGTTCCTCAAGGTAGCACCCTAGGACCAACTTTTTTATCATAATGATCAATGATATCTTCCTGAACGTTCAAGATGGACTCCTGACACTGTATGCTGATGACACATCAGTGGTCTTAAACAGCAAAAATTATGAAGACCTTGCTGAAAAGTCAACCAACTGTATCAGTAACATGAAAAGGTGGTGTGACACTAACGGACTGATATTGAATCTATCTAAAACAAACTTTGTTTTATTCACACCTATAACAACAAAATCTGATATCTGCTCATTGGTGAGACCTGGTAATGAAAATAATGTATCCATCAAACAAAGTAATTCTGTCAAATTCTTGGGTTTATATGTGGATGAAAATCTTTCTTGGGAGACCCACACACGGAATTTGGTGAAATCATTGTCATCAAAGAATTTTGCAATTTTTCAACTAAGAAAAGTAACAAATACCGAAGCTATAATGGCATACTACTATAGCTGTGTACATTCTCAACTAATGTATGGCATACTGTGTTGGGGTAATAGCTCTGGTTCTGAAAAGGTATTCATCAGTCAAAAACGGATAATAAGAAGTATATTTGGTATGAGACCAAGGGACTCATGTCGTCAGATATTCATTTCTCAAAAAATTCCAACCATTTACAATATTTACATTCTGACCGCTCTATGCTTCACTCACGATAATCTTAAAAATTTTAAAACATGTGGTGATATTAATCATTATACAACAAGAAATGCAAATAAACTATTCATTCCTCCAGCTTCACTCGCACAGATTAGAAAAGGTCCAGTCATAACAGCTCTAAAAATATATAATCATTTGCCTGACTCACTGAAAGTTCTAAAGAATCCTCTATTCAAAAGACAGTGCAAATTATTCCTCAAAAATAAAAGCTACTACTCTCTCATGGAATATTTTGATGATTCATTTCAATTTGTAATTTGTCATTCGTCTTAGAGTACTTCTGTTTTATACATAATTATTTGTAAACTGTTCTATGTCTGTTTTGTTTTTTTTTGTTTTGCTCCCAGATCTTGGGCTAGTGTCTAGTTTTAATATTATTACTGTTTTTATCCTGAATTGACAATTTCTATACTTGTTGTGCAAGTCTTATGAAAAATAAATACTTACTTACTTACTTACTTACTTACTTACTTACTTACTTAAAGAAGCCTGCTTCAGAGAAAAAAGTTTGAATTCATAGAAAATGTCTGAATAAAGAGGTAGGTAAAATAAAAATACACAGTGGCTTTTCTGCGCTCTCGTGGATAACTCTCAATCTGAAGAGAAAAACACAAGACAAGAAGAAGAAACCCCCTCATCCGTATATTCCGCGTGCCCATCATCAGAGTACCACCCCCACATACACACACAACAAGGCTATACAGAGAGATCGGTCCAGCTGGTGGGAAACAAACCACTGCTTATTTCGAATTTCCGCTCTGCCTGTTGATTCAGCACCACTTGAGGGATGGATCCGACAGGAAGTAGATTTCCTTGTAAGGAAACGCTCTATATTAAGCCCGTCACCTACATCGGAACAGCTGCCGCTAGGGCCCTAACCTGTGTCCACCCGAGAGAGTTTCGTTGGTCCGATATATAGCACGTGCCGAACACGTGCCACTCTTTGGTCCATCAGGATCGAGTTCCTGCCCGCGATCCGTTTTTTTTTTCTATGGCATCTCCTCGTATTTGGGGAATCGAAGATCGGGTGTATCAGGTGGTCGACATTACATCGAGATTGGTGCGGTGTCAAGTGAACACAGCGTCAGCGCATGCACTGAGTTATTAATTATCTATACTAATATAATAAAAAGGGAAGATTCAAAAAAAGGAATATTCTCAGATATAATTATGTATGTACAGGGTGGCCAACTAAGAATCCAGAGTTCGACACCTCTGTTGTCTTGAGAGACACAAAAAAAGTTTTGCATTCAAATTAAAGTGATAACCGAGCTTCACATTTCAAAATTTCTTTGAAATACACAGGGTGTTCCGTAAGGTCACAGCACATCAAAGCTACGTTTTTTTCATTGGAACACCCTATATTTTATTTCATTTTTGAATTCTCCTTGAAGATCTGATTTCAACGACGTATCATACTTAGGGTCTAGCAGTGAAAGTTACTGACATATAGGGTGTGCGAAATCGAGATTTTCCAAGTTCAGGATTTTTTTCTGTCGAAACTGTTCATTATTCGTCAAAACCGTTCACATGTCCCTATCTCAACTTTTCACTCACTATCAATTGGTGTTCAATTGACATTTTATTGAAACAAATTATAAATTTAGATTTTTTGACCACCTTGTATCAATTTCAGATTCAGGGAGAATTAAAAAATGAAATAAAATATAGGGTGTTCCAATGAAAAAAACATAGCTCTGATGTGCTGTGACCTTACGGAACACCCTGTGTATTTCAAAGAAATTTCGAAATGTGAAGCTCGGTTATTACTTCAATTTTGATTCATGAATTTTTTTGTATCTCTCAAGACAACAGAGAAATCGAACTCTGGAGTCTTAGTTGGCCACCCTGTACATAATAAATGGATATATACAGGGTGTTACCAAATAAATGTCACAACGGAAAACTGTAGATTTCTCATAATAAATGAAACATTTCTTTCCTCTTCAAAACTTTTCTCCAGGCTTCCGTTATCAAGATACAGGGCGTCAAAAATCAAAAATGTTCAGTTCAGTTAAACATACTTTACAACAGATACAGTGTACTCAAGAACCTGACATTTGATTGAACATGTTATTAGACAGTTCTGAGGTGCATATTTCCAGTGGATTTTTAGACGATTTTTGGAGATACCATCAGGACTTTGTGTGTTCTTATTCATAAAGAGCAATTTTTCGCGGAAACTGTTCACTTTAGAGCATTGAGACAAGAGGACGTTTTTTGTGTGAAAGATATTGGCGCTTCAGAATCTACTTTGAAAATTACAATTTTTCCAGTGGCATAAATGTTTGGGAAGTTAAACCCTTACGAGGCGTTGAATTCTCCTCCACTGACATGTCCCAGGAAATTGATCAAGAGCCCTAAAAGTAGTCATTATTTATGATGAAGTGTGTACGAAGGCTTAACTCCGTAGCTCAAACGGTTCCTGAGATAGTAGCAAAAAACAGATTTTTTTGTATTTTTTTGACGCACTGTATCTCGAAAACGGAAGCCAAGAGAAAAATTTCGAGAGAGAAAAAAATGTTTCTTTTTTATGAGGAATCTACAGTTTTCCGTTGTGACACTTATTTGTTGACACCCTGTACAATATATTCTCTATGTGATGAAAATATCAATTCTTTCTCGGTTTATTCAACAGAAAACAACTACTTTTCTGGCTATATGCCACGACGAATATTGAATTACATCTATTGAACGCACACGATAAGAATTTGAAAACAAAATCTTCTGAAGTAGAGAATTTGCATTCTCCTTCATATAAGAATATGCATATAATATCATTCTGAATATTCAACAGAAAACAACTACTTTCCTGGCTATTTTCCACGTCGAACATTGAATCATATCTGTTGAAAGAGAGCATGAAAAATCAAAATCCTCTGAAATTGAGAATTGACATTATCTCTCAAATCGAATAGAATAGTATGACGTATTATGATATGATAATATAACTTACCAATATGTTCAGTATTGAAATGAAAATTGAAATGTATAGGAGAAGTATACTTGTATGAACTCTGATCTTGATGAGCTTGGAACTTCAAAAAAAAATAAAGATCTCTTGTCTAATAGGTGTATTCACAATCTGATCCAGCCATTATTTGTGCACTTCTTGAATATATTCAAGCAGATTTTGGAAATACAGGGTGTTTGTCAATTTGGACCTGGATTTACCTCGGGACTGAGAGGCAGGTCGCTTGAGTAGAAGAAGGAGGATTAGGAGGACAGTGTACCAATTTGAAAAATATATACTGGGTGGTTCGTAAGTTATGTCCTCACAAAGAATCGAGCAAAATTGATGAAACACCCTATATCTCTTACATGAAACTCGTAATACCCTGCAAATATGGTATAATTAGAACCACCTAGATGACCTCTATATCCATCGTTGAAGTTTTTCCGTTTCCCATTGGGACACCCTGTATATACACATTAAATTGCATGTTCCAGGGTGTGAATAGCAATTGTGAGGTCATGATCCGAGAAACACATAAACTGGAAATCAAACGATTTTTTACCTTCAATCATTTTGGTGAAGATACTTGATTATACAACTGCCTTTTGGATTTGATAACCTGCATCATCTACATCAATTCAATTTCTGTGGTTATCTTGTGAAGGAAGATCAAATTGAAATTCCTTCGTTATTGCCCAATATTTTTTGCGAAATCAATAAGATACATATACCTACCCTCGTAGGTACGTCACTGCCAGTTGTACCCTTAATGACAGAGGCCGGTAACCACGTGTTCTTGGCACGAGCCAGGTGGTTGCTGCCTTCCAAATTAAACGACATATGTGAAATTTTGGTTCAGAGGCTAAGAAAAATCCGATCAGCCTATCTTCCCAAGCTGACGTACAGGAACCAAACCCGAGCCGTAATTATTCTTATATTTAAAATCACATATGTTGCTGCCAGATTTCTCGACTTGACTTTCCTACCTTCCCCCACGTATGGTACCCATACCTGCGCCCCGTATTATTTGTGGTGGTAGGGTGGTACCTATAGTGGTGAGCGACAATATGTGAAAGAACCAAGAGTTGCCATAAGGAATATCAATTGGAGATGGTGTACGAACGGAGACACCTGCTACGGGGTACTCGTACTCACATTCGGAATTTGGTAGAAGTGTATCATCGATTTGGGTATACCAGGTGTCTCATTGCTTTTAGGCCAGCAGATATCTAGGTTATCTAACATACGAAAAATTTCAAAAAATTGTGGAATATATGGGAGCAAAAGCTCTCCAAAAGGGTGATATCAAATCACCCCTTTGTCAAACAATCTTATAGAACTTCTCATTCTCAATTCGACTATACAGCACGATCGATATAGCGCTATATAGTCAACATAAAAATAATAATTAAAATAATTTATTTACCATCTGGTATAGTACAAACTTATATGATTACATAGTGAAAAAAATAACCACATTCAGATAAACTGAAGTTCTACAAAAGGATCCTTTAAAGTGATAATGCTCATTTATAAACCTTTGTTGTTGAGTGTACATTATTTCAACGTCAAACGTTTATTATTATTACTTAAAAAAATAGTTTTTGAATAATTAATTTTACTATGATTGATTTAACAATAATGGAGTAGGTGATTGTATTACCGAAGTTTCTTCTTTTTTTATGTATGTAATATCAACGCAGAACAAAGCTATGATAATTTAATACAAAAACTGTTGATGACAGATACAGGGGTAGATATTAGATTTTATATAAAGTATAAATTTGAATGAACGCGAGTATAAGACAGTATGAATAGATAATATGGGTCTTAACATGAACAGCGTTGAAGAGTAGAAGGTTATTTTGATTATTTTGGCAAAAGTATACCCGGAAATTGAATAAATCGCTTTTGTTGATCGGTACAACTTAAATATTATATAATTATAAAGTATGTAGTACATGATTTGGCAGCCTTGTACATCCAGTTATTCCATGTAAAATCAGAGCTACACACGAAGTCCGAATAGGCGATATATATAGGGTAATTGATAACAGTCATTTCAAATAATTATAAGAATTATTGAAATTTTTCGAACTTTCCGAGGATGAATTTCTTTCCGAGTATCTAGTCCGACATATCACTGAATTGATAATAACAATTTTTCTAAAATGAACCAAAAAAAACATAGGGGTGCAATTTGAAGAACCAAATTTAGGGGTGGTTTCTAGTAGATTGTTCGACATGGGGGTTATTCGATTTCATTGTCTTGGAGATATTTTGCCACCACGTATTCCACAATTTTTGAAATTTTTTGAATGTTTGATAACCCAGATATCTGCTGGCCTAAATTCTCTGGGACACCTGGTACTATACGCAGTCGTGTAACCCATGAATTTCAATGTGTGCCATTTCAAATCCGGAATATTATTGACATTTTTCGAATTTTTATATTTTGTCCATATCATTGCTGAAGGCGTCACAGTATCGCACTGTTTGTCTTGGAATTATCTTGTCTTACCAACTGTTGATATTTTCTGTAGCTATGCCATATTGGGAGTACTCCCAAGGAACATGTTCCTCAGAAACCGAATAGCTTTGGAGTTTTGCCAAGGGAGATATTCCTATATAGAACTCAGGACCTCCAAAAGTTGAGAGAAATCCAATTCCAACCAAATAGAGATTCCCTTTCGTGCGATCCATAACGTGAATAAAAAAAAACATTTGTTCTAGTAAATTAGTAATTTTTCTCTTCTGTGGTTAGGTTACTAATAAAATTCGACAGAAAATATGTTCCTCGGGTATTTTTGGCCTGAATTTCTGTATTTCATGGTGCAGTGCATGGGCCGAGGCATGGGCACATCATTCATGCCCTGGCTTTTCTCATATCATGATGTCATGTAAGTGTCAATGCGAATGCATGTGTCTACTGTTTATTCCATATCTCATTTTTGATAATTCCTAATTTCGTAGGGAGTTTGTCAAAAATTATCCATGATCTAATAATAATAATTAATTGAACTTCACCACGAATTATTTAGGATTTTTGCAAATTAATGAATATATTGTGGAACTTTTGACAGATTCCATCCGAATGGCAGAGCTAAAGATTGGTTCACTAACAAATGGGTAATATTGGCATCTTGGACCGAACCCCCCTATTGATGCAACTCGAATCTCATAACGACCCTAGTTGTTCATTCAAAATAGTGAATTTGAAACTTTTGAGTTATTTCTATGGTCAGTCGTGAATAAAGTGACTGATAAACTGAAAAAAAAACGATACATTTTCATGCCATCATGATTGCATGCCCACACCAAGTAAAAGATGTTTTCTTGTAATTTCTCACGATATTTCATTATTTAAATAAACAAATCAACTTTTTTCATTTGAAGACAGCCGCATTGTGGCAAGCGCAAAAACGAATTTCAATTCACTTCTTATTTCCTGAACCGACAGCTGTTAAGATGTACGGTAGACTTGGGGCACACTTCATAGAATCTATTCAAGCGAATATTGATGATTATTCTCGAAAAGAACGATGTTAGGTAGGTGGCACAGGCAAGATAAAGACTTCTGGCAGCCCGTCAGATATTCTGTATAATAAAAAATAAAAGGAGAAAGATTCTGCTTCGAGATACTTGGGAAGCAACTGATGCCCTACAGTGCAGATGATGCATCTGCCGGTTCGTGGCAATTTTCAAGATGTAAATACCACTTTTTCTTCCACGTTGTGACACCGTAAAAATGTGCGTACGAAGGTTGCGACAAGAATTACCTATTTTTTGTAGCAGTTCTTACTTTTCGTTGAACTCTTCCTAGGTAATTAATATCTTTTCCGCAGTGGCGGGTAATCAATATTCCATCGTTCTATAATAATCAGTTTTAGGAATATATTGAAAGACCAACTCTCTACTATGTTGGTGAATTCGATTACCCTTAATGTGGGGTGTGAGAAACCCCAACCAAGGTTGTGAAGCTACAATATCGCGAGCTGATAAGATATTTGCATGTGCATCCTAATAGTTCAATTTCTGTATAGTCTGCCGTCGTTTTTCAGTATTTCTTAAGTTCGGGTGTGAGTGACAGGTGCGTAAAGTGCTCTGGGGTGTTTTACACCCCATCTTACCACTTTTGTTACATTTGATTTCTCAATAAATATGTGATAACTGCATTATATCGTGAGTAGCTAATCAGTCTTGGTCCACAGAATCGTAAACTGATAAATACGAGGATAAATGTCAATGAAAAGGAACAAAGATTTTTCATCTATGCCTGGAACATGTGAAAATTTTCTGTATAAAAATGTGCCTATTTCGAGGAACAATGACATTTATAGATGTATTTTTCTTGTGATCGTTCTTTCTTTCCTATTTTCATTGAAACCATATCTTTCAATATCGATAGGTAACTGTCTTTTAAACTATGAATGGGATTTTCTCAATATTATGTCTTATCAAGAATATACATTCGCGAATAAGCATTATTATCTTATTTCTGATATTTTTATTTTAGTAAATATTTTTGAAGTCTCATTGTTTTTTTTTTCAATCAGGCAATACCGTATCTACCATAAACATAATATTTGAAGTCGAAATGAAGAATATCTGAATTTCAAAACGATTTTTTATACTGGGTTTTCCTACACCCCACATTACCAATGGGGATCAATTCGGTCACCTTACCAACGCCGGGTTAATACGACCATGTATCAGGAATATCAGGATTCATTTCCAGGAGTTGCTCCTAAGTTTCCTTCTAGGTTATTTTGAGATAGGTTTATATTGACGGAATTGTTTGTTGATTTGAATTAAATGTTAGAGTCCGACCAGGTTAACTTGTGGACAGCACGTGGTTACGCATGAATTGAATATTATGTATATGCGTTAAATCACGTGGTGTCCCAAAGATAACCTGATCATGCTCTAGAAACATTTTCATTCTTCAAGTTCATTTAACTCGATATATTATGTGTACCTACTTGTTCTTATTGGAAATCAGTTATCATGTTTTTCTCGTATAAGCACTATAGCCATTGCTGATTCAAAAAAAATCTATTTTTATTTCCATCATATCATTATTATAATTATTATTATTATTATCATCATTATTATGTGATTGATTATTTTCGAATTGTCGGGAAAGAGATATTCGGCTTAATTCATGTGGAGGACATTTTGTAAAATTTCTGGTACAAATATCTAATCCTATTCGTCCCTTCAGTTATTTGTTAAAAGGGCTTGGTTCCACTTCTCACATCTCACGTGAGGATACACCCAGTCACCCAGAAAATGAAAAATGTTACTTATCTACTGAATAGGTACCAGAGATAGGAGTTTATTGGTGGATGGGACATTATAGGAATCTTCAAGAGATAAAAAAAGAAATCAGATTCCAGCATTGCTAGATTTTCTAGGACGTTTCAGAGTGTTGCCATAATTTGATGATATATAGGAAGAAAAAAGACAATGATTATTCTGATATCTGGAAGGTAACTTGGTGACGACCAATGTCCAACACCATATGAAAAGGCGAATAGGTACTTTTTATTGATTTGGATTTATTAGGGAAACAGTTTATTTGGTGCAGTTTTCCTTTCAATACTTCCATATTGGTTGCTACATCCTGACAAAATGCAGACGAAAGAGAAAGTATATCTGGTATTCGCTCGGTAACCGAACATTCCATTTATAATATTAAAATATTTATTTTAATTAAATGAGTTCCTTTTAATTGAAGGAACTCGCGAGAAATTTATGGTTATATGAAACTTCACCTGTCTCAACAGCCTTTCAATTCACTAATTAAGTATTATCAACTCTCTTATCTCAGAAATATACGTAATACATCCATCACTGTGACCACTGCACTACCGAAAATGCTTGTGAAATCAAATGTATATGGGGTGTTCGAACTTGAGAATGTTTTACCTGAGGTTATACATTCTTGGGAATATTTTCTAATGCAAACATTTCCAAACCATTGCCATTCTATAGACAAGAGCGATTCGGTAGGGACTTGTTTTGGAAGAACATTTTCCGTGCAAGCATCTATAGAAAAGTGAATAGTTGCCGACACTGAGGTGTTTCAATGATGTCAAGGAATTAGGGAGTGTGGCATCACCAGGCGAATGGCTCGTCTCTGAGAGTATTAGCAAATTATGTTTGGGTGCTGGACCACATATATGGACGGGAACGGTATTTTGATACGTGCAGAGAAATATATTTTATATTTATATATCGTTCATGTGATTTCCAAGCTCTTCGTTTCCCTCCGATGAAATCTTTACATCCTGTATACGGTATTAATCTCAAGGTACTAAACAAAGAGCGATTCAAGTTTCTGGCTGTTTGATTTGTACTTAAATGACTAAATAGCATTTGAAATAGAGAAATAAAAAACATAATGGAACAAATTGAGCAAAGCAGGGTCTTTTTCTTTTAACAACACACCCACAACAATACATTTTAAATGATAAAAGGTTTTTTGGGACTAAAGGTGTACTGATCTCTGTACCCAACCACATCAACAATATTCATTTACCTGCTTGTGTTCGGGTAGGTAGGTACTACCTCAATTTTTAAGTAGGTAACTATTTATTATAAGATTTTTTCAACATCATTTCCATCCATACATCTGCTCATTTTGGGGCGAAATAAAATAATAAAATGGAAAACATGTGCTACAGATGATCTTTTCAGCTCAAAGAAGGAGGATGGGCCATACGCACCATATACCTATAATACCCACCAGGTGAATTATTTTTTGTACTTCTGAAACTAACGCATATGGTAGTTTATTATATACTTTTTGAGAGTATGGCAGTGTGTCATTTCCTTCCTGATAATGTGAGATAAAAAATGGGGAAGTATATCCTGAACCCCCATATTTATTAATGAGAAGTATTTATAAACCATCAGGGCCACATAAGGTGGTGTTTCCAACGAAGACATTTCCATAGCTGGATGGAACTATATACCGATGTACAGGGTGGCCATTTGAAAACGAGCAGCCTTCAATATTTCTTTAACTGATGACAACATGAAAAATTGACAAAACACGTCAATTCACATATCTTGAGACAACTTTTTGTATTTGTTGTTGTTTTATATCCAACCCCTTCACCGTCATGGCGATCACCCCGAAAATTTTAAATGGTAACCCCAAATTATTTTGCCATTTTTGAAATCTTTTTGTGATTCCTCATAGCTTAGATCATTTTTCACTTCTTTGTCTTCAAAATTGCAGTATTTTTAACCTCACAAATTTTCGGATTGTAATTCATCATGATGATGAAAAAAATGGTAAGACTCGCCAGTATTTATTTCAATAGTATGAACGGAGTTGATAACAAAGGTATATCCTTTATAGAATCATAAGACGGCATGACCGATTTCACTTATTCCTTTTTTGTTGTGATTGTCATTGTCAGGAGAAAGTTCTTATGAGTGAAAAATTTAGAAATTCAAGATGGTGGATCCAATATGGCGGACGAGTTTTGTAATTATGGTCCGATTCTATTTAAAATTGGTATCTGGGGGATTTTGGGGTCGGAGATTATGAATATTTCCTCAAAATTTGAAAATCCAAGATGGCGGATTCAATATGTCGAACGAGCTCTGTAATAAATAGTGTTTCGAAAAATATATAAAGCACGCTTTCATGGTTAGTCAAACTAAACAGAAGTAGAAAATGAAATAAAAGTGTTTTGTTAATAGTTAAGAAATATTTTCTAGAAATAATGTACAGGGTGGGCCAAATTGGACACTTTTAAAAGGAAAGTCATATTCTTGAACCAGATGGAAGAAAACTGATGTCGGTGCCTGAGGGTCGATTCTTATGCAAAACTCAGTGGTGAAATCCCCATATCGATATTTCGGAGTTACAAGGTGTTTTTAGAAAATGGGCATTTTTGAAAAGTGGCCACAGATATTTTTTTGGCAGAAATTGTCTGTTCTTATGAAAATAACTGCAAAACATTGAGTTTGTGATAAAAGTTATTCTCGAGGCACTGAAATCGGTCTTCCTAGGTCTAGTTCAAGTATATAACTTGTTCTACTTGAAAGAAAAGTTATATTTTGCAACTGATTTCTTTGCCTGAGGATCAATTTTCATGACAAACACCAATGCTTTGAGAATGTTTTTTATAAAAACGAAGAATTTTTTAGAAAAAAAGAGTTTTAACCACTTTTCAAAAATTCACACCTTCGAAAAACACCTTGTAACTCTGAAATAAAGATAGATTTCGATATGCGGTTTTCCCCTTCGAGTTTTTCATTGAAATGATCAACAGGCACCAACATCAGTTTTTTTCTATCTTGTACGGGAATAGGACTTTCCCTTTAAAAGTGCACAATTTTGCTCACCCTGTACCTAGCAAAATAACGTTTGTTTTCCCGGTCAGCTATAATCAATAAAATGATTCGAAATATAATCAATATTTGTGTACTGTCTTTCTTTCATATTTATTTTAATATAAGTAGGGTAGTAACGCGCGGTGGACAGGGTACAGCTAGTGGTTCATAAAATAAATGTTTTTACCCGTGGGAAATAGTTCGAGGGCCATGATCATCAGTCAAAAGTTGTTTAAATGTCTCAGCATCGAGCGGGGCACCTGTTAAATCTCGAATAATCCTTTCCACCTTTTATTGGGGATCAGCACCTGCAGAATGCATTATAAAAAAACTCGAGACAAGGCAACGTGGATTCAAATCGACTGAATCCCCTTCTCGAGATTTTATTATGAAACTAACCATTATTTATGTCTCACCTGATGCGTCTTTCTTCGGCCTTCGTAATGAAGTTTTTAACTTTTAATAATAGAGAATCAATTTTTAATTGAATAGTGATGAGGCATAAATTCAATATTCTCTCACGTGAAGATGAATTTTGACTATTTGGTATACAAACGAAAACCTGGTGTTGCTACCCGTTGATTCTTAATCCTGCCCCTTTACTGTTACTTAGTGTACTTAGTGTTATATAAAGGGGATGAACGTATGATAAAAAGTTCTTCGTTTCTGGGATATATAGGGTGTCCAAGTTAAAAAAACTGAGTTTTTCAAGAAAAAATATTACTTACAAAATTTGAAGATTGATACATTTTAGAGAGAGCATTGAATTTCATGTCTTTTCTGTTTTCATAATTCATAATGTGCATTACATTTTTGGATATCTAAGCATTTTTATTGTTCCTTATATGGAGTTCAGAAAAATGCCGAGGTATGGTATTGTCAGTTTTTTTCGAAAATGAAGCAAGATACGAAAAATAGTAAAGGACAGAAATGTTGTATTTTTAGTGAGTCCATCTGAATATTTGAGAAGAACCTGAAAAGAATCGCTGCAAGGTAACTTTTTTTCTACAAAAAAAGCCGACTTGCTCGATGGGTACGAAAATTCCGGGTCAAATCTAATAAGTCCAGTAAATGTCTGATAATTGAGTAAATAAATCCTGAAAATTTCATTCAAATCAGCTAGACTCGGAAACGAATCATTTTCAGACCGATGTTCATATGAATCTTTCCCATATTTTCTTGAGACGAATGTCCCCTAGGCTTTTGTCACCACAACTCTGAAACACCCTATACAGAACATTTTAATTGCTTTCAACTCAACAAAGTGATGATAATAGACAAAACATGAAATCTCGCATGCTGTTGTAATTCTACAACATAATATAAGCCATTTATTTTCAGATAGCTATTCTTTCACAAATGAAAAGAATATTCGGCCACTTTGTTTACATGCTTTTGGTTGCGTGATATCGAAGTTTATACTGAGAAAAACAGTGATTTTGGTCAAAAACAAACATGAGTTCACTTGGAAATGGTATGTCAATTTCCTATATTGTAAAGATTTGTACTATAGCTACATCTCCACGTAGGTAACTGATGAATTATAAAATCGCAAATCGCTTTCGGCTAATAAGCCATCATCAGTGCCATACATTAACGAGTTAATCTATGTCAGTGCAAGTAATTTTTATGGAATGTTAAAGAAAGTGTACTTACTATTCAAGTATTTACAAAAAGGTCCAAAATTTAATCTACGACATCATTACGGTACAAACGGTAGTATAGGAAACTACATACATTTAACAAATAAGTATACCACATCAATGACCCCAATGGGTTATTATTTTTTTTTCGTCAAAAATTTTTTCGTTCAGGTCCAAAGAAGATCACGAGGGACCCTAACCTTAATTAGTATTTTTCTTATAAGCGCCATAGTGGGTTCCTATAATGAAATATATTTTTTTTCATTTTTTCAATAATGAACTTTTGGTTTAGAACAATTTGTTTATCTTGTAACTATCAAATAATAGTTGCTTCATTTTCAAATGTCTGCTATGTTGTTTTCATTACATTTTAAACTTCACGTTCAATTCCTAATTGCTTCTTTCTGATTCAAGTTAATTTCCATTACGTTAGTACTATTTTCAAATACCCGACCGTTAGACATGATGACATTTTGTGGCATGCTAGATTCAATTCAATTCCAATTTTAGAATTTGATGTAGGTCGGTATTTTTTGCTGCAATTTGGTGTTGGAAACTATAATGATTCACTCCACAGGGTGTTTCAAAGAACACCGATATATAACACCTTAGTTCCTTTTGTCCCTGTAGGTATATTATATGAATATGATCGTCAAAATATAGTAATGACTCAGTTGTATAAGTGGAGAATCAAGCAATCTATAATATGAATTATAGAAAAAATACCTAAATCGAGCAAAGGCTTCAATTTCGCGATCACTATTCCTGCTTGGATTCGAATTAGAGAAAAATCTTGTGGAGGCTATGAACTGGGTCCGAGATCGTTAGGCGAAAATGAAGCTAATTTTCTGTGTTTCGTCTTTTGTTTCAAGGGCGAAGCAGTTGGTTTACGCTGCTACAGTCCAGTAAAATCGAACAATAGACTGCCGCCGTGCCATGCCAAGTGGTCGTCTCGCCCAGTAAATTCTATTTTTCCAAAGAAGACTATCAAGACTATCACATAACTTGACAGGGTGAGTCATACAACTATTTTTCAGCCAACATGTTTCATAGAAAATAACTAGTATAAGATTCTAAATGAAGAGGCAACGTAGATAGACACAATCTCAACACTCAAACACATTTTAATTCACTCAGGACGGCTTTTACAAAGATGACCGTTTATAAAAATACAACATCAACAAATGGTTTGTTCTGATCCTACGATGCTAGTCGACTGAACCTGCTTCTATCTTCGATCACACGATGGAACAATGTCATGAGCTAAATTGAAGCAGCAAGCTGGAGTAAGCCGATCGAAGGATATTTCCAGGAAAAATAGTATCACGAGTTGTATTCGTGTGACTATTTCATGATTGAGACAATAAACGAGCACCTCGCGAATGTTGCGCAGATTGCATACATCATTCTGGCATCGTCCACCAATATTCTAACTATTCGGCATCTGTATTGGTAGAGCAGGTCCGATATAATTTGGTAAAAAAAATTGCTGAAATTCAGAATAAACCGTAAAAATGGTCGATTCTGATTGGTTCTCGAGAACAAGAGAGGAATAGTCAATAAAAAATACTAAAATGCGATACTTTTCACAGGGCCCACCTTGTAGACCGTAGTTTCTTTTTATTTTGTCCACGGGCCTATCATTATCGGGATTTTCGACGCGTGCCATCAAGTGCCCTTTGTATTTTTTCCGATTGTAACTGACGTACATTTATTTTGGGACACGTATATTCGAAATAATGGACAATAGGTTGTTGATCGATTTCAAATTACACAAAAACAATGGGTTTTTCGGATGGTATACCTCGAAGTTGTAATTATTATTGTTCACTTACACACCATTCATTGCTTTCTATAGAAATGGAACTGATGCCTTTCTGTTGGTAGTTGAAGTAATTTGATGTGTTGAAAATTTACGAAGAGAATAATAGATGAGATATGGTAACATTATGTTTGATACTCTCCCTATACCTACTAGATAAAAACATTATTCAACAAAAAATTGCTTAGACACGTGGAATTCAATTTATTCCATACATAAATTTTCCATCTGAAGAACTACATTTTCAAAAACTTGATGAACAATTTGAAAAAGAGTAAATTCTTTCACGTAAAATTGAACTGGCTTTCAGATTTTTGACTTATTTTGATCATCATTTCATGGACAAAGAAGATATGATGTGATTAACCGAAGTTACAGAGTGTCACTAACGACCCCTGTGAGCAATCGCCAAATAAGTTGCAAATTCGTATTTCTCATGTCAGAAAACCTGGAACTACAAAATTTTATGTTCATGCTGATAGAACATACAAAGTTATTGAGAGATTTTAAAATGAAATCTCTCCCAAGTACACCCTGTATCTCCGGAACCAGCAACATTCTTATCAGTCATGTTGGGCTGAATCTTAATATTTTAGTGACTTCTATTTATTGTTCAGAGATTTCCCATTCTCATTGAATCACCCTGTATAACCTGATTTTCTGAAATCTTTTGGAGCACACGAAAGGGAATCCCTATAATGTTCGAAGAACATCGAGCATGCCTTGGGAGGGTTGGGAACATTAATGATACAATAAATTCCCATTATGAGAAAAAAAAATTGAAACCAGCAGAAGATTCAATAATTCCAAATGGCATCAAATGAGCATTTCACATTGCAACAAATATCAAATTGAAGTTTATTAGTATAATAAAAGTACTTACTCGAGAGAGCAAGAGGAATGTATGGAAATCTGGTCAGTAGCGCACTGAAAAGTTCTAGGTATAGATTTTGTTATCAACCGCACTGTGGATTTGCATCACTCTCTCTCTCTGTCGATAGAAATGTTATGACATGTTGATGCATTCTATATGATATTGAAATATCTGAGATTTTCGTTAAAAAAATGTAAACTTCAACGCTCTGTTTCTAAACAACAGTTTTGGGAGCTAGATTCATAACAAGGGATACCTATCATAGTTTTTCATATAGAGTTCTTTCGATTTCTAAAGTATAAGTCATTGAAACTTGATCACCATGTATATGAACAGGAATAGGTACCTATGCATTCCCAGTGATATGTTGGTTTGTCTTTGTCTTTTTGAGCACTTTTTTCAATAAGTACCTCTTTATCATTGAATTTGCAATATACTTTCGCCATAATGATGAATTATGGGAAGTAATCTTCTGCATTTTCTCGAAACCTCCAAATTTTCATCACTACTTCATGATGATTAGATTAACACTAACAGTTTGGTTTTTAAACTATTCATATTAAATGTTTCCGCCATTTTCAAAACTGCACTGACTTCGCACATGCGAGAATTGTTGCACTGAGCTCTAAACTATGTGTACCAGTTTTCCAATGGAATTCAATACATCTAATCATCTTACCTATCTTACAAATTATTATTCTTGGGGGGGAGGTAATTTCCCCCATTATCCCCCCCCCATATCGACGCCCTTGGCAATTTCCATAATATTTTCGGGTTGTTAGTGGTTGGAATAGGACAATATAGATGTGATAGATTCTTATTTTCTTTTTTCAATATGTACTCATGATAGAACACGAACGAAATGAATAGAACAAGAATTTGTTCTATTCGAATTCTACATATATTTGTCGCGCAATAATTTCTAAGTTATGTAATGAATCAGTCTTAAATGCAAATGTCTATTGTTGTAATGAGTTTGTTGTTTACGTACTATTTAGTACGTTACCTTCACTTCATCGGTAGGAATTCATTTAATTTTGCCACGTTTTTATTTAATGATAAAACTGAATTACCTGATGATGAAATTAATGTAGATATACGTTGTATTAGAAACGGAATTTTTTAATTAGTAGGTAGGTAACCTTTCATTCATGAATACCACGATACATATTTTATTGGTTTTTCACCGTTACCGTTCTGATGATTTAACGATAGGTATACATACATACATTCATACCTATTCTTCTATTGATTTAACTTTCGTTTTGACCAGTAATTTTTATTCATCTCTTGGAGCACAAGAAAGGAAATTCCTATAATGTTCGTGGAACATCGCGCGTACCTAGGGAGGAGAGGGAGAGGATGTAGGTGTTGGATTTTTTTAAACCTTTGGAGGTTATAAGGTCTTGGGAATACTTCCAATGGCAAAGAATTCCAAAGCTTCGCCGTTCTATAGACGAACGAGTATTGGTAGAGTGTTATTCGAAATTCTCAAGATTAACGAATAAGGGATGTGCTGACTGAACCTGTCGAGTTCGTCTGACTGGTATTGCTAGGGATGGAATTATAGCAGAGATTTCTGAGGAACATTCTACATAAAAAAGTGAAAGGTCGCCGACTTTTCTACGGTGTTCTAATTTGTTCAAAGAGTTGGTGAGTGTGGCATCACCCACCAGGTGAATGACTCTTCTCTGGATGGAATATAAGAGCATCAGCGTATGTTTGGGTGCTGTACCCCATACATGAGAACAGTATTATAAAACTGGTCTTATCTGTGCTCTGTAGATCATGAGAAGCTATTTTGGTGTAAAGTAGTATACTTTGATCATTCCAATTATAGGGTAGACTGAGGACCATTATATGGTAACAAAACATGTGGAGCTGTATCTATATAATAATTATTCTTCAGAAAATGTCATTGAAGGTCGTTGAGAGCTTCAGATGAATGACTTCTCAAATAACGATCGAATTCCGATCATGTTTCATTTGTTTTTTTCTTCTTCCATTTTTTTCTCTAGTAGGAGCGAAAATAGCTCTATCTACAGTGTGTCCACCTTAAGGACTTATCACCCCTGTAAAATTGTTATTATCTGACCGATTTCAAAAAACTTTTTTTTGTTGGATAGGTATTTGAAATGTCCATCCAACAAGATAGTGATTTTACTCATGAACTGTAATCGTGGCCAACTGCGACCAACTTTATTGACCCACATTTGAGAAAGTACTATTAGGGATTTTTTTTCACAAAAAACAATGATGGATTCTGAATCACGATCACTCGAAAAACAGCTTTAATGATTTTTATCATCATAAAACACAGGGTGTCCGAAAAAACGAATTATGTTTTTTTTTTAATAGGTGATCAGAAAATGTAGTATTGTGGTATTTTTGAGAAGAATTGATGACACATTATTATTGAGGATCACTTTGAACATATCTGTACCGATTTTCATCATTCAAAAATACGATGTGTATGAGAAAACAATTAAAACGAAAAAGTAGGCAATATTTTTTCATCAACTCAAAAATATATTAATTTGATTTTACGAACACCCTGTGTTTAATGATGATGAAAATCGGTACAGGTATGTTCCAAGTGATCCTGATTCATCTTTCTATTTTGAGTGAAGAATTATCAGGATGGAAAATATTGCTTACCTATCCTTTTTAATTTTTTTTCTCAAACACATTGTATATTCAAATGACGAAAATTGGTACAGGTATATTTGAAATAATTCTCAATGATTATTTGTGATTATTTCTTTCGAGAAAAATCACAGAACTACATTTGCTGATCACCTATTTGAAGGAAATGATGATTCGTTTTTTCGGACACCCTGTGTTTTATGATGATGAAAATCGGTACAGGTATATTTTAAGTGGTACTGATTCAGAATCCATCATCAAGTTTCGTGGAAAAAAATCCCTAATAGTACTTTCTAGAATATGGGTCATTGAAATTTGTCGCAGTTGGCCATGATAACAGTCCAAGAAGTAGATCACTCTCTCGTTGGATGGACATTTCAAATACCTATCCAACAAAAAAATGTTTTTTGAAATTGGTCGGATAAAAACGATTTTACAGGGGTGGTAAGTCCTTAAGGTGGACACACTGTATATACATCAGATGACCATTTTAGAGAAAAAACAACTTTTATGTTGGAAATTGTGGTAAATTTGTTAAAATAATTTTCTTTTATTAATTGAAAAAAATTTAATTAAACGTAAGAACAAGTAACAAAAGCAAACGTTCACTTCATATTTGCCAGATGGAAAAAAAAACAACGAATTGTCGGTCAACTTTAGAGCTTATGACCAAGAATAACTTTTTCGTGTAGAAAACATTGACGATTCAAATAGGTGTGGCTTAAAACTGTACTTTTTCCAGTGGCGTAGAAGATGGGGAAAAAAACTCCGGCTCTCATGCCTACTCATTATGAGCATTGAGTATAAGTGATATTATTCCAAATAATCTTAGCAGCATAATTCATAATTGATAGGTATTGCCTATTGCCTGTATATACAGTCATATTATATGAACATATTATCATCTTCCTTTCATCATAGTTGAGTTCCCGTTTAATTATGTATACCCAACTTTCGGCGTAATGAACACTTTCGCCGATCTGTTTCGGCGTTTTTTCCGAAAAATCGGCGACTTCTCTATCTGTCAACATGTCCATTTGGCGAAGTTCCGGATCCCCATAAACTAAGTTCAATGCAGTGCGGCCATCAGAACCATGCATCTGTCCAGCAGAAGTGTTTTAGATCGGAAAATGTCGTTCGCATCGCGCCGTCGTATAAATCTTGTCTCTTCGATTGATTTATTCCGCATAATTCTCGGCCCGGCCAGCTCAATGATAGGCGATTAAAATGGTAGGGAGAAGATCGCCGACGACAAAAATGAATGCGTCCACCTTGTACAGTGATATTTGACGATACCTGTTAATATGAGGCAGGTGGAGTTTTGTGCTATTTGCGTTGAGCACACCTGTCATTGCGGCTGATGATGTTGCGCGCACCACTCACTAGTGACGGAACGTCAGGGGTTCCATGGAATTAACAACATTTATTTATTTATACGCCACCGACATAATCTATCTAGACCGCTAATATCATAAGCGTCCTTGAGACAAAAGCTCATTTTTTTTTATGTTCTGGGTTCCCACGAAAAGGGATATCTCGTAATGTTCAAAGAACATCGTGAGAACCAAGGGAAATAGGGTAGGAATTGGTGTTCTTCTTGAATTTCTGTAGGTTATATGCCTCGGGGAACACCTCCCTTGGCAATGTGTTCCAGAGCCTCGCTGTTCGTTGGATGAACGAGTCTTTTGAAAGAGATGTTCTGCAGGTCTTCGAAGTGACCACGAAAGGGTGCGCAGCCTCAACTCGACGGGTTAATCTCGCGGGGACTGCCAAGGGAGGAGCAATTGTCGATATTTCAGAAGAGCATCGTCCATGAAAATAGAGCCAGATCGCCAATTTTTCTACGATGTTCCAGAGAAGTGAGTGAGTGTGTGAGCGAGGCATCACCCACGAGACGAATTGCCCATTTTTGGACAGAATCCAACAGTTTCAGGGTATGCCTGGGTGCTGCACTCCAAATACCCAATCAGCACAAGTACGTCTTATGGACGTTTTAAAAACGTCCACTCTGGACATTCAGGACGTTTTGGGGACGTCCATTTCCGGACGACGGACGTCTTATGGACGTTTTGAGGACGTCCATTGTTAATAATCAGGATGTTTTGGGGACGTCCAGTTTAGGTCCAGACTAGGACCTTTTTGGGATGAAAAATGGACGTATTGAGGACATTCAGACAATATTGATTATTGATTTTCTGACCCATCTGAAGAGTGAAATACTTGAATATTAGTTAACATTTATTCGCAAACATTAATATGAACAGAGATTCAGGTAGTTGTTTCAATTTCACTCTTCCATATCGTATATCAGCAGCTGCACCACTGAAAACGTCGCGTGATTCATCCAGGTACGCAGGCGCGATGATGTATTTTTCTGATTGGCAGCCTTCTGTTGTCTTCTTCACTGGATCTGTAAATAATAATAATATTCAATAACATCTTCTGTGAATACCATAAACCATAAACACACACCCACTTTCAACGTGTAGTAGTCAGTATAGCGGAATACTTCATTATTTTTATTTCATTGAGAACTTATTCCATACATAAACTGATGATTCGTAGGTAGGTACCTATATAACCTCTATGAACCTAGGCTTGCACGAATTATATCATGTTTTAACTATGTACAAGCATATAAACGTTGGTAGATGATGGAAATAGGATTAGCTTTGCATGAGATCAAATTATTTATATTTAGAAAGGTATCTAATGTTTTCAACTACAGATTTGATGTTCTTACTCAAGCATCTTCATGCGAATGAAAATAAAACGATAGCGTCGATAGCCATACTTGCCTTCAAATAAACATCTCGATGGAACTCGAGATCGAAGTTCATGAGTTGATAGATGATATCCGCAAAGATTTCACTTATTCACTGCTTTTACAGTCTAATAACCCGAAAAGTTCAGAATGTCCTTGGACCTGAATCACAGTTTAATCGGCACTCGGCAGTGGTAAACTAACAGACGCCAAGACGCCATCTTCGTTTCACAGTTTCACACGTAACACGCACAGTGTTGCCGGATGAAAATTTGTCGGAGCAGTAGATGGGTGGGGAAAAAACAGTAGATCATCAAAACTGAACAGAAGATTTTGATAATCATCACAATTGCTATCATAAATGAAAAAACATAGTCACCTATATAATAAACGAAAAATAAATCATGTTCGGTCTCTGTACCTATCAAAAATCGAACGAAGAATAACAAAAAATATTGAAATAAAAAATAAAATTTGTGAAAACCGCAACCAGATTGGAAATAAAAGCTAATTTTCACTAATCAGACTGAATACCCTAACAACACGAGTACATCCTAGGGACTTCCCAGGGACGTCCCTAATTTCAAATAAGGACATCCCAGGGATATCTTTTCTGGGACAAAGTACATACTAGGGACGTCCCAGGGACATCCGCTTTCAGACAAAAAGGACATCCAAGGGATGTCCCTCCTGGTACGTCCCTGGGATGTACCGAGTACAAAGAAGGGATATCCCTAGGACGTCCCAAGGATATCCCATGGACATCCCTTCGACAAAAGAAAAAAAAATGTAGGTCTAGTTGGGATTGAACCCGGGACCTTCAGCTTATCAGGCACGCACCTTACTTCATTGGCCAATATGCCTTCTGAAGATTCATGTATTGAACAGATTTATAAACAGGACAACTACAGAAACCTGGATAAATAAAACTGTTAGGATTCGGGTATAATTATTATCATTCTTGGGTGTTTGAAAATGAGGGGCATTATGCATTTACGATCTCTGTTTGCGAAAAATGGTCATTTCTTGAGAAGTTTTGAGACTATATTCTTTGTTTTCATCACAATTATTTTCCGGAAGAAATATATTTTCGAAAAAATTCGACTCAATATTTTGATGATATTGAATGACTCTCTGATGTGAAGAATGGATATCAGATATTCCAGGGACACGAATGGGATAACCTAGGGATGTACCGGGTGGGATGTCCACTGGACAACTACTGGCGGGACATCCCCTGGATGTCCCAATCATTTCCTTGTACCGCGGGACATAAAAGGGACGCACCTAGGACATCCCTGTGTTGTTATAGGGTATGATAGTTGCAGTATATTTTTTTCATACATCTTCTTACTGTGATGTCCCATTAATTTTTCATTGTTGCATATTGGGTAGTTACGTCATATCAAAACTTGACCAATCAGACCATTGCCTTGAATAGTTGAACAGTAGAACGGAGACAAAAACAGTAGATCTACTGCTAAAATAGTAAGTCTGGCAACGCTGAGCACGCATGCGTTCTACGGTTGCTTTACATATTCAGTGATTCAATCAGATCTTATTATAAAAGCGCGGCTTGTATGAATACTTCAGTGTGGGTTCAAGAATGGTCAAACTGTATAGGTATTATGTGATTGAAGGAATATGATTCAACATAACTATATAAGTTTTGGTACAAATCAGTTAAAATCATAAATATTTCAAATTCATAATATTAATAATAAAATGAAATTCAATATATTGATACAGCTGATATATAATATAATTTTTGACATTATTCATGTCCATATTCAATTCAATAATTCTAATTTCAAAATTTATATATACCTACCTACTTATATCAATTCAATCTGATATACCGTGAGAGTCTGTAAATTGGACGTTTTAAAGACGTCCTTTTCTGGACGTCCGGAGTATGTCCAATAATGGACGTCTTAAAAACGTCCATAAAAGGTCCTGGACGTTCAGACCAAAAATGGACCTAAAATGGACGTCTTCGGGACGTCCCGTGCTATCTGGGTATGGGAACAGTATTCCAGGACAGGTCGGATCTGCGCCTTATAGATCATTAGCAGCTGACTGGAAGTGAAATAGCTCCTGGCACGAAACAGCAAACCAAGTTTTTGGGATGCACTTTTAACAATTGATCTCACGTGATTTTCCCAAGGAAGGTTATTGCTGATAGTAATACCAAGCATCGAAATGGATGTCTTCAAAGGTATGGTTACTCCTGACAAGCTTATGTTGGGCACAGTGAGATCGGCTTTTCTAGAGAAAAGGCATGCTTGTGTTTTGTTGGCATTGAAATCTACCAAGTTATTGGATCCCCATTCGAGAATTGTTGCCAAGTCCATATTTATGTTGTCTTCCTTGTTTATTTCTGATTTGCCTGGCTGGTATTGGAGCCCTGGAAGAGAAGGCGGTATGCAGGGTACTATCATCCGCGAAGCTGTGTACTGGACATGAAGTTGCTTCATCGAACTGGGAACTGGAGAACATAAAACATGCGCGCTTAGGATCTGTCATCATGTCACACTCATCGCGGGATTGACTGAAGGTTAAGAAACATATAACGTATGTTCTGTTGGGTTGGGAGTATACACTAGCGTTATCCACTGATTTGCAGATGACAGTACTCTCCAAACTGCGTTCTCTTCCAGAAATTTCATTTCTTCTCAGGAAGAAGGCAGCTCAACGTTGTCAGACGATCTTGCTGAAATTACAGCCTAGGGATCCAACAACCTAGTTGAATTCAATGCCACCAAAACTCAGAGGCTTATATTATTTTCTAGAAAGGCGGATATGATAAAACAATATCTGGTAGCACCATTTCCACAAAATCCCCCATAATATCTATGCTCGGTATTTCCATCAGCAATACTCCTTCATGGAAAAATCATGTCAAATCCACAGTGAAGACTGCTTCACAGAAACGCGGATTCTTAGTATGTGCGTAAAACTGCCTACTTTATACATCTCAACAGCTTCTCATGATCTTCAGAGCACAGATACGGTCCCACAACTATTGAGCACCCAAACCTATCCCAATACTCTTATTAGATTCTATCCAGAGAAGAGCCATTCGCCTGGTGGGTGATGCCTCACTCACTAACTCTTTGACATCATTGGAACAGCGTAGGAAAGTCGGCGACCTCGCACTTCTCTTAAGGGAGATACTTCAACAGGAAATATTCTTCAGAAATCTCTGCTATCGTCGTAAAAATCACTTTTTTCAATACAGTGTGAATCTGCCAAATGGAATAAATTCGATAATGAAAATACGGGGCCTTGTTCGAAAAAATGCCGGATACTTCGACTGATGTTTTTAGAAGCGCATTCTTTCCAACAAAAACTTTCAATACAGGCAGGGCCGTCTTCAACCTACTGGGGGCCCTGGGCACATTATGATAATGGGCCCCTATATATGATCTTGACAGACGACTATTTTGTTAGCATAGACAAAGAAGTAGATGAGCAAAATTCTTGATTTATTTAAATCGAATAAATAGATGATATTACATAATCCACAAATCGAAAGTGAAGAATTCACAGGTTAGTTCATATAGAGATAATGATCAAAGAGGTATACCCTTCCCTTCTAGATTTGAGGTCGCCATAATCATTCGTTACTTGTTTATTGAATTGACTCGGCCGTTACTTGATGGAAATCCATAGAAACTGTAAAAACTGCTAAAAATATAAGATTTCCATAGCATTCTCAATCACACGACATGTTTCGCTAATACAGTAGCTTCATCAGGTGAAATACTGGTACGATGAACCGGTTCAGGATGTCATAGCTCGTTCAAAAAATGAAAAAAAGTTTCTGATAACTTACCTTCTTAAATGCACCATTTTCGAGATACAGGGTGTTGAAATTTGAAAAAAAAAATAGTTTTTTTGCCAATATTCCTGGAACCGTCTATCGCACAAAAAACAGCTCTCGTGAGCATTTTCTACTCAGAATGAGCTATGTTTTGTGCGGAGTTTTATTTTTTTAGGACTTGAAAATTTTGAAGGGGTTGTGAGTGTTTTCCTCCACAACATCTACGCCACTGGAAAAAATATAGTTTTGATTCAGCACCCCATTTGCCATTATTTTCTGCACAAAAAAAAATTCTTGGTCAAAGGCTCTAAATTTGACAGTTTTCGAATAAAAATCAACTTTCATGTTGAGAATCATGGTAATTTTTTTTTTCAATTGCTGAGTGCATAGAAGCTAATCGCGGACATTTCCAACAATTATATTAATTTATGAGTATGATTTGCTATTATTTTTTCTCTCAATCTTGTGATATGTAGTTAACCTTTGGTTTTGTTACTTGTTCTAGAGTTAAAATAGATTCTGTTTAATTGAAAAAAAAAAATTCCCAAAAACGTACCATGATTTTCAACATAAAAGTTGATTTTTCTCAAAAACGGCCAGCTTTAGAGCTTATGACCACGAGTATCCTTTTTGTGTAGAAAATATTGGCCGTTAGAATGGGCGGCTCAAAACTGTACTTTTTCCAGTGGCGAAGAAGTTGGGGACAAAAACATACACTAACCCTTCACAATCTTTACCAATTATGACTTGAAAAGAAATCCGCACAAAACATAGCTTATTATGTGTAGTAGAAGCTCACGGAAGCTGTTTCCTGTGCACTGAACGGTTCCAGAAATATTCGCAAAAAACTATTTTTCCTCAAATTTCAACACCCTGTATCTCGAAAATGGTGCATTTTAGAGAGTGAGTTGATATAACCTTTTTTTCATATTTTTGGATTAGCCATTAGATCCTAAAGTCCTGCGCATATATTATGAAACACCCTCTATAATAGGCTGCCTGCCTGAAGAGGCAAAAATGACTTCTAATTTCAAAACCAGATATAGGAAAACCGGATATCAACTTTAGTAATGAAAAAAAGAGACCGACATCAAGATGAAGCAATCAGAGGTGAATCATCGACATTGGAAAAACTGTTCGGAAGAAATTCCTTGCAGACATACCCGCAGACATGATGAAAAAATGGTGTGACGCCAGTCATACAGGCTGATTCATAGAAACCGCTGGTTAGCTGAAATGGAAGATCGAAAGATTGAGGAATTTCGACAAATAGATGGAAAACTCTGCAGCTAAAATGTTTGGGACTACCCGGTATACCGGAAGTGGGTACTACTTCATTAATTTGAGTGGAACTGCCTGTATTTTTTATGACATATTTAAATCAACCGTCGATTTTGAGTCTGCTCCACGTCACATCTCACAATTCGCTTGAAAGGTAATGATAAAAGCCATATGAGTCATAAATATAGGGAGTACAAAAAGTTTCCCAAACTAATACAGACTGATCATAAATTCACCCTAATTCGGCATAATTTGATATATTCAGAAGTCAATATTTTTCAGATATAGAAAAATATCTAACTTCTCTGTCGTAAACGGAAGATGACCCGTCCCCGAAACGTTCAAAGATACCTGAGTGAAAGTTCGAACTCATTGAAATTATTGGGCAGAGACAAATCATCTGATTCACCCTTCCCATAGATATATTAGAATAATTACATCATTTATCCCCTGAAAATCTCTAGAGAAAGTGATATTCCACTTCCTCGAATAATTTAATCGACTTTTTGTGAAAACAGGGTATAGTATGAAGTATACCTAGGTACGCCCCTGTATGTGTGAAGGATCAGTGGCATTTTGTCGTGATGATCATGGATTAAATATCTATTGCAGGTGTATTCGCTGAATTGCAGCAACACATGATTCTTTAATATTTAATGACTGTACCCTACCATCTATGTAAACATTCCGAAGTTTGACCATCGTCGATAGTATCGGCCATTTTTGCATTTTTTTTCCACCTCAAGACGATTCGTAATTGAACTTGAATGTTAATAACATGCGACAGGAACTTATTAACTCCGATTAAAGACGTGTAGGGTGTTACTTGTAGTTTTCGACTGTCTTTTTGTTCTTCAATTAGCACAACGCAAGACATCACCAGATGCCATCAGGTGGTAGGTTTCGAATGACTTCTCCTTAACGGCGTTGTACTTATTTCGATATTCGAGTTGTCTTTGCTGCACATACCACCACAAGTTATTCATACACCATGGAAGTGAAGAAAGTCATTAATACCTAGGGACCAGGAGGGTCCGAGGCTTTAGCCTATGGATATAAAGCGATATTCGCAGGAATGACACTCGAATCTACTAGGTATTTATCAATGACGACTTGTCATTTGCTGTCATAGTCATGACTACTAGATTTTGATTAGAATTGAGAAGAAGGTCTTTCATATTGAAAATAGGTCCATATTAAAGTTTCACAGAACACAGAACTATAGAGATTAAAATATATTACTATAGTGGTGAAAAAACTTGGTATTGAAAAATATTATTAAAGATTCTTTGTAATGAAAAGAACGCAACGTTGGTGTACTTGTAGGAGTAAGTAATGGTGGATTCTAGGTTCTATAGGGTTTTTGGTGAAAAAAAATCGAATCAATGAGGTTGGGGTCAGAAATTTCAGCGACTGTTGTGAATTGAAAAGAATGAGAAGCTTATCTACCAAAGAAGGTGCAGCGCCATCATCGAGGCCATCATCCTCTAATCCTCGACTGTTATTTGGGATAAGTAAATGATTTTAGCTAAAGGCAGACATCGGGAAATTGAAACACACAGCAACAGGCTTCCTGCTCTGAGATGGACTAGACATCAAAATGATAAGAGCATATTGGAGGTTGATATAGATAGATGATTTATATGACAGAAGCTTGTGAGCATCATACGTACCAAGGTACCAACCAACTAGTTCGCCAATAGTCGAATCTATACCGCAGAAGTGGAAAAACATCTAATGTTAACTCACAATATTAACATTGAAAAAGAGATTCATTCCAAAGTCTCAAAAATACTTATTATTATTTCCTTCTTTCGTGGTTCCATGTGTTAATTTCTGTAGATATTTCTGATTTTAATATCATTTCAGTATGAATATTTGTAGTTTCTAAACTAATTATTATTCGTTACATTTTTTGTTGTGAGTATATAGGGAATTGAAGCCGCAGATACGTCAAGAAAGGCATATGGTTTGTTAAAGCAAATAAACGGAAATGCAAAAAATATTCGAAATTGGTCTTCCTTATCCCCATATTTGCAGCAGTAATTATTGTGCATTCGTTTTCACTTTTTTTCACGTTTCTCCATTATTCAACTTCGTGTTATGGCAATGGACAAGAGATATGTTGTATGTATGTGGATTGTTACTGACGCAATCAGAGAAATTTCAATAACTACAATTGTTATCGAAGGATATTATTATTATTTTTGTGGGTTCGAGTGATGATAATGAAAATATTCCGGTAACAATACAGTGCATATAACGAATACCGTCTAATTTGGGTTAGTGAAAATACCTTATTAAATGTAGTTTGAATACTGCATATATACCTACAACATGTCGTGTTCTCGCAGGTTGCCTCTAATCAACATAATGATTTGAATATAATATATTATGTTACCAGGCTCCATTACTACCCCTATAGTATGCAACCAATTGTCAGGAATAAAAAGAATTCAAAAATAAATATACAGGGCCGTAATGCCGAATAGAGCCAATTCAAATTTAAATGAAAGAGTTGAAATATGAAAAAAATCGAGCGAAAATCAAATTACATAAATCTCGTCCCAATTTGAAAATTTCTCTAATGGATTGATATGAGATTTATAAAAGAAAAAAATCGATGTTCTGGCATACAGTATCAAATATTCTGGGAACTTGAATAATATGGATACTATGGAGGAACGATCGAACGTCATTTATCGATTTGGTGGAAAATTCAAAGTCTCTATATACGGGGTGATACAGGGTATCGGGCCACCCCTGTAACTTCAACATTCGTGAACGGATTCTTCTGAAATTTAGTACAGTTATATAAGCAACCGTTTCTGATTTGATCACATTACAATCCAATATGGCGGACTTCCGGTTTATCTAGAAATGCCAGCAACTTTATTTCCTCAAATGGAACTCCCTGGTATATTTTTACATATTCTAGTTCAACAGGTCAAAACAATAGAAATCTTTATTTCATATGTAATTTTTTCGAAAGAATTGAAATTAAAATAGTTTTTTCATTATACCTTGTGGATAAATGAGATGTGGTCAAAGCTTTTCACAGTAAGTCGCACATAATAGAGAAACATTATTTTTTGTGACACTTATCGATGAATCAATTCAGTCACATCACATTTTGATCAAAAATTCATTTTGTTCAATAGGAACCCCTGTGGTCCACCTACATGTATATCTAGAACATACAGTAAGAAAGAAGATGACATATTATTTTTGTGTTCCGGTGCAGTAACAATAAATTGTATACATTCAAAAATCAACAAGTTCTTGAATTTCCTGACAGCTCGAATAATTTTTCAACCAAGCAAGCTGTGGAATAAGACATTTCTGAATCTTGTCAACCAATTGTGAAAAAAATTTGTTTCCTTGTTATATGTGCGACTCATTCATCTACGAGGTAAAATGAAAATAAATTTAATCTGATTTTTTTTTTCGGAAAAAGGACATTTATTTGACATGAAGATTGCACTTGTTTTGACCTGTTGAACTTGACTATGTAAACATATCCAGGGTGTCCCATTTGAAAAAAACAAAGTTGCTGGTATTTCCAGAAAATCCGGAAGTATGCTATATTGGATTGTAAAGTGATCAAATCCGAAATGGTTGCTTATATAACTGTGCCAAATTTCCGATACCATGTGTCACCCGGTATAGTTGAACCAACAGTGAATAAGGCATTGTATTTGTTCTATATTTTGGTAATTTTGTTGATAGACATAATGACTACTCAATTATTCCATCTGCTGAACTAGATGAACGATATGAAGCCGCAATTTGAGCTAATAAGGATGAAAAGGGTTCTATTAATATCGATATTACGGGTGAGTTTCCAGAAATTCAGTTGTAGCCTCAGGAAAATTGGTGCCGTTTTGATTGGCATTTGAATAAAAATACAGCACATCTGGTGCTTTTGGACTTACCTGGCCATCTACTCTACAAAGGTGAATATTTTCTAGCTGGAAGGCAAAACGAATACTGCTTTGTCTTCATTAGGAAATTCTGGGTGATTTATCCCTATAATAATTCTCAAGATCGAAGAATAGGTTGTTTGCGTTGAGATGCTGTTCATTCATTAGGAATAAATTTGATTCATGATACTCAACAAAAAATCCAAAGGGATTTCATGAAATTGCTAAGCCCGATGAAAAGGGCTTGATCAGCACCAATATTTTCGTCGTCTTCGTTTTTTGGCATTATGATGAATGTAGGGAATGATACGATCATCATCTATGCTATGGAAACTACACATGAAGCACACTGTTATGTTATTGGGAAAGTAGCTCATATATCATCATAGCATTATTGATATTTGGAAGAAGAATCACAAACTTGTGTTCGGCTACACACGTTTATCTAACCTACCACATTTCGAATGTGCTAGGTGTTCTTTGAACCTTGTTTTTATGGGTCGCCTGGTTTGGCCTACATATGTTTTATCACAGTGTAGTAGTATATAAATAGCACAATAGAATAGAATATTTCGTTTTAATCTTCTTCTGAAGGCGTATGAAAAATCGGTTTGGGTAGTAGTAAAACAGTTTAGTGTATTATCGTGCCAAAGGTTCCATTCTTCGATATAATATGATGAAAACAGCAATGAATAGGTACCTACCCACCTTTGGCATCACCTACAAATAGTGCCATCAGTAGTATGTCATACATAAAATGAATGAGCCATTGTATCTCCAGCTATCTCATATTTGCTGGCTTATATATACCTACATTTTGCGGAATGAAAAAATGTTAATGAGCATTTACTATAGCCTGGAGAAAAAATCAACACAAAAAAATTGTGTACATAGCAGTTATCAATTCAAAAATTTTCGTTCCTCCAATATGTCCTGTTAGCATAATGGTAGTAATGGTATATGTTTGATAAAACTATTTTCGAAAGCCCGCGTAAGGTTTATAGCTAATTGCATTTATTATTCATTATTTATTCAGCGCACAAGTTTTAGTCGTGCGGTCCTGACTCCTGACCCACTGGTAATTACAGCCAACTTGACAATAAAATTGCAGTCGACCTTCAAATCAAATATGAAAAAGAAATTCTTATATGCGGGCATCTCTTGATTTTTTCCGAGCATTCTTGTCTAAATTCATGTTTATATTATTATATTGAATTGCAATTAAGGTGAGTTTTATTTTCTTCTCTCTAACAGGATAGTCCCTCGTCCCTCAAAACTTTCTCAAAATGGAGAATTGGTCGAACTATACAGCAATTAATTTTCCAGTTCTTAAGTTTACTACAAAAATAGGTTGATTGAAATAAAGTTCTAGATTTGGAGAAATCTTCAATGGAAAAGAACTTTGTTTGACCAAAAAGTTCTGAAACATTTATGCAACTTGCATCTAAAATTTAATTTGTAACTTACAACTACTACAAATCAGTGTTTCATCACACGTTCTATCAACGTATATAATTGAGGCAACGAAGAATATCAATCAAAGAACTTCGTTTCATCACACGTTCTATCAACATGATAAAATTGAAGCATCATAGGCGTCATATCACAAAGGAGATCAATTAAATACTTTGTTTCATCACACGTTCTATCAGCGTGATATGATAAAATTGTGGCTGCCTAGGCGTTATATCACAGAGGAGATCAATTGAAGATCTTTGTTTCATCACACGTTCTATCAACGAGGAGATCACTTGTAGAACTTTGTTTCATCATACGTTCGATCAGAGTGATAAAATTGAGGCATCCCAGACGTTATCACAAAAGAGATCAATTAAATAACTTTGTTTCATCACATGTTCTATCAAGTATCAACGTGATATAATTGAGGCATCCCAGGCGTCATCTCAATCTAGACCAATCAAATAACTTTGTGACATCACAACGTTCTGAAACCGAACTGATGGAAATTGAATCTAAAATATACCTAACTAGTACTTGTATTAGATATTAATAGATAATAATAAATTGTGATCTGTTATTGTGAGAATTTGTGTACCTGAAATTCAAATTTGTGGTTTAACAACCACGAAGACGGACAATTTCATAAGTTCTCTGTGCTTTTTCCATGTATTGTGTTTACTGGGCTATGTAGAGAGATAGTCATCACGGTGATCTCACAGGAACACATCTTATTGAAGTCTGATGTTGCATCACTGATAATAATATAAGTCTGTGATTTCATTCGAGGCGGACATTCATCTATGCTATATCTCTGATGGAAACATCTCTGTGATAAAACATGGAACATTCAAAATGCAGCAGTGATAATGCTGCTGCATGTCTTGGTCAACTGGGTACATACATATCATTTCTTCCACCCTATACATATTATCACATATGTTACGAGCTTTCGTGAATAACTAATACGAGATCAAGTTCAACCAAATAATGGCAAACTAGATGTCACTCATATACCACGAACACTTCTATATAGGAATTTCCAGGAATTTTGCGAATCCATAGTAGACTTTCCTGGCGTCGAATGGAATTCTCTGGAAATACTGTTATCCGCTTAGTTATATCTTTATGATAATTCTGTTATATGTTGTGTGATATTTGAATTGAAGATAGTTGAGTAACTCGAGAGACGTTGAATAATTCAAATGCAGTGTGGATTGTAATAGTTATAGTGTTGTGTTTCGGACGTTGATGAACCGTTTACTGTTGAACGGAGTGTTTGGACATTAATTTCTCTAGATTTTTCAGATTTTGTCTCTCTTTTCAGTCCTCGTAACTTCAAATGAAAAGAATATGAGTGAATTAAAAATCTAATCTTTGGACTTTATGGAAACAAATCTGCTTCCGTTTTCATCATAAAAATGGAAAATGTTTGTGATTCATGATTTTGTTTGTGTATTCACAGGAAATTTTTCTAATTTCAGGAATATATACCATGCATAAGAATATGTTCAGCTCATTCTGATTCTCAGATATGCCTTCTCTTCACATTGTACTTTATATTCTTTCCTATACTTACTGAGAAAGGTCTCTTTGTTTCACCTGTATGAAACTTTCGATAAACAAAAGGTACACTGGATATACAATTTTTTTTTGTTGGATGTATGATAAATTGATATTCATCATACAGGACGTGGAAAGAAATTATGAATTGGGAAAACTTAATCACGAATTTGCGATTGAAGGTCTATAAATAACAAGTTTCCATCGTTCAAGTTTGAAACCCTTGATTGGGTGAAAGTATTGAAAAGGAATATTTTCAGATAAAATTATTAACATAAAAGAAGAAGATGAAGAAATACATTGAGAATATGCATTCTCCATGTGATGAAAATATCAATTCTTTATCGGTTTATTCAACAGAAAACAACTACTTTCCTGGCTATATGCCACGTCGAACATTGAATTATATCTGTTAAACATCCAAAAAGAGAGCATAAATAATGAAAATCCTCTATTATTTTATCCGATGCCTACTTGTATAAAAATCTGTAAGAATTTTTACAATATCTGCGATCAAATAGATCTATTTTCAACAAGAATAGGTTTTTTCAAGAAATGTGTAAGACATATTTTCCTCAGAATTGAGATGCAAATTTATATTCAATTGTAACTTATTATTTATCGTTCTTTGGGTGAAATACCTGTTTGGACAATAAACGTTTTTTTTTGCGACTACATTCTAACAATTTTTTTTGGGGGTTAGATCATAACTTGGGGGGCTTCCCCCACCCCCAAATCCCGCCCTAACTATAAAGTTATTCTGAGAGCGGAAGACTCGGAAGAGATATTATAGACACCGCCTTTTTGTGTAAACATTTCTATCGTACGGAGCGTAATGTACCATCGGTTATTGCATAGACTTACGTGTAAACGTATATTATGATGCTGTTATCAAAATCAAATATAAACTTTGTACACTATCTGCGTGATTGTGGGCCGCAGCTGTAAGAACAGATGCATGTGAAGGCAGATGGACTTTTCGGCTGGGTAACATCCTTACCTTATCCTTATTAGTTTAGTTTGCCTTAACCGGACTCGAGACTTTTTGGATATATTCTTTCTTGGCCCTGGGCCCCATTTCTTCGCGTTATATTATGTAGATGGCCGATATAATGGAACTCGGTTCATAATTTCAGAATAAATGATGTCTAGAATGAATATAGTTGAACATGCAAGTTTGCTCATCAACAAAATGTTCATGAAATGTGTTTTTCAATGCCTTTATTGTTAGAAATGAATAGATATATTAACAATGTGTCCGAGCTATAAGATTTTCGCTTCCTTATCTTCGTTAACGAAAGAAACATTGAAAATTCCACAGAAGTTGATTTTTTTCTACTAGTAACTTCAAAGAGACTGCCATACTTGTGATTTTGGATGAAATTCAATCACGAATGCATTGAATGAAATAGTTATAAAAGCAGGAATATCTGTCATTTTATGCAATTTTATGTAATATTATAGGACTAGTTTGAAATGACACCCTTTTACTTCCAAACAAGAGAATGCTGCGCTGAGAAGGTATGGATAAATTTAAAAAATGTTTTATACGCATTTTTTTAAAGTTTGTACATTGATTATGACTATAATTCTACTTCCGGTGCTTCTACCCTAACCAAAAGCAGACGCTTGAATTCGGCAGTTAACTTCTGATTAATAATTGACAGATGTTTCAGGCAAACTTTAAAGCTCGATATCTTCCAAAATATATTTTTTCCCAGACAATAAACCATTTAGGATTTGATCACATTACAATACAATATGGCAGACTTCCGGTTTTTCTGGAAATGCCGCCAGCAACTTCGTTTTTTCAAATGGAACACCCTGTATGTTTTTATATATTTATGTTCAACAGGTCAAAACAAGTGTAATCTTCATGTCAAATGTCATTATTTCAACAACAAAAAAATTAAATTACAATTGTTTTATTTATTTCACGTGAAGGGTATTCACAATGAGTCGCACACATTGATATTTTCTGAAAAATCATTTTTCCTGTCACTTATCGGAGGATCAATTCAGACACATCACATTTTGATCAAAAATTCTTTTTTTCATTGACATTAAGATTCCACTTGTTCTGACCTGATGAACTTGAATATGTGAAAATATACAGGGTGTTTCATTTGAAAGAACGAAGCTGCTGCCATTTACAGAAAAACCGGAAGTCCGCCCGGGCTGTATTCGATTTATTTTGTTTGATTTTTCGTATCCTCGATGGATCAAAATTCTTTGAAGCCGTCCAGAGGATACGAAAATTACTTCCCACTCGAAAAACAATGGCCTATACCTAGCTGGTATCCCTCTCGAGCTCGAACAAAGGAAGAAAAATACTCAACAACCCAAGAATGACCTTCCATTTGATTTTCCATTGAAAATATCGACCAAGCCTGTCTGCATCTTCGAAACCAGTAATCCGTACGATTATTTTTCTTCAAATTAACCGATAATTATATGTATTCAGAAAATATATGTGACTGGTGGGCTCCTGTTATAATAAAGAATCACCATTCGGGCCCACCTTTATAACATCAATTCTGCCAAGTAGTGACAGCTGCATTACTCTGGGCCTTTTCGAGTGCAAGAAAGTATGGTCCAAAAGAAAACAACATAAGCTAGGGCTCACCTTTTGGGTCTTTTTAATTACCAGGAGAAATTGGCTCTTTCTATATCTTGCTAGTATCAGTGTTATTGAGAAAATATTCAAGTCTCTCCATATATAATTATGTTCTGCTCGTTTTGAGGATCGAATAGTCGATGTCAGTTATTGATATTTCGATTTTTCAGTGAAGTTTATAAAATTCAGTAGATATTTTGTTCATAGAATGAAATTTGGCGATTGGTGTACAGGAGGGCCCTGGAGGTTTTTAAAAAATAGTACCGACAGCAATCATGTCATGTTACGTAGTTTATCATATTTCAAGGCCGACCTTGGAATTCGATAAGCGAATCATTTTTTTGTTCAATATCTATCACCTATATTGATTGAGGAGGACAAATATTGGCGAATCCTCAAGTCGATATTTCCTTGATGATCTTCCAAAAAAGGACCTCTCCAATGATGATGTAATAGGTAGGTATATCTAGATGTCTCAATATTTTCACTGCATATCATGTTCTATTGGAGCCACAGTCCTTCTAGGCGCCTGATTATTCGAAAGATCATCGTCTATCTATACAGGTTGATTCATTAAGAAGGAGCAATCTCTGAACTCCAGGTAGTAAACACCAAAATATTAGGATTTAGCTTAACATGTCTTATGAATATATTTCGATCGTTGAACATACAGGGTGTTTAAGGGGAAGATTTTGTTTCAAAATTTCTCAATAACTTTGTAAGTTTCAACAGCATGAACATACAAATTATTAGTTTCAGGTTTTCTGACATGAGAAATTCGAATTCGTAACTGATTTTGTGAATAGATAGCGCTAGTGGCATTCTGTTACTTCAGCAAATTACATCATACCTTCATTGTCCATCGAATAATGTTTAAAATAAGTTGAAAATCTGGTAGCCTGTTCAATTTCACATAAAAAAATTACTCTTTTTCACATTGTCTAGCTCTAACGGTTTTTGCGTTATTATAGCTCTTGAAAAATGAAAAGATATGCATTTTACTTATATTTATTATTTCAAATTATGAAATTTGTGAAGTGACTCAACAACAAACATTATTTCAAAATAAATGTTCGTCCAAAAAGTTATTGGGAAATATCAAAATCAAATGTTCTCCTTGGCTGGTGGCCGTGAGCGTAGAGTCGCTGGCTGTTGCCCAGGCGGTCCGGGTTCGATCCCCGGCGCGAGCACTGAATTAATTTTCGGTAGTTTCGTTGGGCGGGAGGAGATAGGTGGCCAACCCAACATTCTTGGTACCTAGATATCAATCCTTTGGACTGTCCACGGTTACCAGCCGAGTAGTGCTTCGGATGACACTTAAAAAGCTAAGGTCCCCGTCTTCTTAACTCACACAAGTCTCTGACTTTCGAGGGTTGCTTTGCAACTAAGCTGGCGGTTAAAAACACTTTTACAAACACACACTTTTTACATCCTGTATCATTTTTATAAGGCATTTTGAGCTAAATCTCCATATTTTGGTGTTTGCTATCTATAGTTCACCGTGAAAAATAGTGGAGATAAATAAGTGCCAGGCCTGCAGTGCTCATGTCAGGGAGTGTTTTGAGGTAGAATGCCAAACACTGTACTCATGTTATAGGTAGCCGAATTTGATCTTTTTTTTTGAAACGTCGTTCATTTTCTATAGACACCCAGATCATTTATCCAACACCTTCAATTATTGATCACATAAAAGAGAATACAGGTCTTAATGAGGGGTTGAATGAATAAAACAACTGGTGTTGAGTGTTAATTACCCATCATCTGTCACAGCAGACAATAGCGAGGACAATAGGTACACGACCAGTTTCAAGATTACTAGAATAATAGATGAACCCTCTCGTCCTATGCAGAAAACTATCACTAAAATATCAGATTTCGAGATTTCAGATTTTCCAAAGCAATCATCTGTTTTCAGGACTCGAAGCACACAGCTTTTGCGCTAACGCTAGGCCACTTATCTAGGTAAAGGGCGACCTGTTCAGAGGGTTCCAGGTCGTGGAAAAACGCATGCGCAACAGAAAATAGCGAAAAGAGCGCGTGCTATTGTGGCTCGTGCCACAACGAGATAAAACCTTATGTGCTGCAGCTGTCGATACTAACATTTTGTGTATTGTACTGTGCTTTACATTTATCTGACAGCCTATCAAAAGGCACCATTGTCTCGGTTTCTATTGAAAAATTCTCAGTGTTTACCTGAGTTCCCGGTATCAACAAGTTGTATCCTTCAACTGTTCAACTGTAATAATAAATAGACTTTTATTATCCCATTGACGAGCCAACGTATAATTATATTATATATGGGGCATATATCGATTTTCTATATGAAATGCACAACAAAAGTCCTGTAGAGTAGGTATAATGGTCGGACATAAATAATTTTATCTATGGGCTATTCAGCAAGCGTTGAAGTAAAGTGTGAAAATGATTGATTCTGAATTAATGATCAAGTTATCATCCAAAAATACAAGTGTTACAATTGATTTGAAGTACGACCTTGTTGTAATTAGATACCTATACAGCTTTTATTATACCTATATAATTATGTGGAAACTTATTCATTTTTACTTAGCACAAAAGACAAAGAGGATCGGAGAGACTACTTACATGAATTCATAAAAGTGTTATTATACATTAGATAAGTACTTTGGTAAGGTTATTTTAACACTATTCAGAACACTCATCAATCTTCATGAATTCCTGTGAAAAGAGTACTTACTCTTTAAAGTTTTGGAATATTATATTTCCATCATCAGGGATACTATATACAAACATTTTATCATTAAGTTACATAATACACATAATTGTGAGTGGTCTTTTTTATTGTTCGTCTTTTCAACTATGTCATTATCGTCTTTTACAATTTTATCATTACTAAGCTGAATTTGAAACAACCTCACCAAAAATGTAAGTAAATTTCCTTTGTAGAATCAATGTGACCTAATGATAAATTGTTTGTAGTATCCCTGATGATGGAAATGTAATATTTTGAAAGCTTGGAAAAACTTTAAAGAGTACGCTGCATTCCCCAATAAACCTAGTTTTACCATACACACAAACGAGTAATTGTAGAATGTCCAATAAGTTTGAATATGTTTCCATGTTTTAGCAATGAAATATGATGAAGTAAACTTGTTTCCATCATTCAAGGTTTCCAGATGAAAAATGGAGGAACGGTAGGTAAATAATTCATTATACACTAATTATTTTTTTTTTTTTTCAATTGCATTTCCTCGTTGGACCCAGCACTGGATTCAACGCCCCATAAGTCGAAACTTGTGCGGGGTTAGGAAAGAATACATTTACAAACATCCATGGCCTAACTGGGATTCGAACCCATGCCTTATCTCATTTACTTTCCTTCCTTTAGAACAATCAAACTGAGTCATATTAGGTACTATTACTATATTCAGTATTTTTAAATGCAATGGAATATGATTATTTATTCATTTGGCTATCAATACAGAAGAAATTTTTTTAAGGTGTTCGACTTATTATTCAATTTCGTGTATACAATATTTGTCATGCCATTTTACTTCATTTTATATACGATCTAAGAAAATCCTGTGAGGAAAATATGAGGGGGATTCTTTGAAAATTCAACGGAATCTCGGTATGGGTACGAGACGTCGGAAAATCCACAGTTATCCGGTGAAATTGACTTTCATCTCTATATACTTTTTAGTCCAGAAGAAATGGTGCGGGATTTCGCCAGCTTTATTTTGAATTGTGGGATTAGGACCCTATTTTATTTTCCATGTCTTCATATAAAGGGATTTCATGGAGTCTAGAATGTGATTATTTATATTTGAGCTCCGAATAACATTTGCCAACTTCAGAGAACAAAAACGATGGGACATCAGAAATCCAAATAGAACTCTCAGGGCAAAAAAAACACAGAGAGAGAGTTTATATCTTAGAATGGAATATTAGTTGTATGATAGTTTTTTATTTATACTAAAATATTTTTAGTATAAAAAGGAATCGGAAATCGAAACGACGATCACATGTATTAGGCCACTCTAATTTCTTCAGATAGTAAGCAAAATGCGCAAGGCATAAATAAATTGAGCTTTTTTTCACCCCTCTAACACATTGAGTCGCTATTATTCCATTCATCTAAATGTCGCAATATAAACCGATCAACCCTCCATACCATTTTATTATTATATTAATATTTCTCTTGGAACTTTGGTTTCAGCACGCCTATGATATGAACAGATCAAGACGGTAGTCATTCAACTTTATAATGTCCCATTGTATAAAATCACATCAAAGATGCCTAATTTGGGAAAGTTGGAAAGTTTTGAAAACTATGGGAAAAATATAAGTAAGGTATAACAGAACCATTTTTTAAAATATTAACATGAAAACATGTTCTCTCTTGCTTGATTTGAATTGATTTAATTCAACTCATTTTATGATGTCTGAAAGAAATATAAATTGAACTAATACAGCTCGACTATAAAAAACTGTCTTATATATTTGGTACATATATATAATTATTACTATACTGCTATTGAATGATATAGGTATGTTGTGATTAACGTACGATACACGATAAAAAACAATGTGAATGGGGAGTGAATTGCCATGAACGTAAAAGTAGAAATTGACAGCTACACATTTTTCAATTTTTCACGTTTAAGTTGATAGTGGGCTTACGGGTTTACGTTATCTCACGTACTTTCACGTATTCGAAATATGCCGTTGAGTCAAAATGATCGAATTCGGGATACCCAAGGAGTTCTGCGTCAAGGAGTCCTCTCATTTAACAGGAATAAATGTTCGGATCTAAATAAACAACCAAAAATTACCAATACAATTATTATATTATTACTGATTATTACGTTACGATGACTTGATGACCAAATACGTTATTTTTCGTACGTTTACATTCTACGTGGAGGTCTACGTACAGTGATTACTTCAAGTCTCTACTCTTTCTCATATAACAGATTTATTCTGCAAAGAATAATATTGTCGAGTAGGTACTGGATACTCGGTAGAACTTAACACCGATAACATGATAACCATATCTGCATTAAAACTACAATGAAAAAGTTATTCAATACATTCATTTGGAAATAGACAACTCATTTATGAATCTGTCTTTTTGTTTGCTTATTACGCAATCATGTCTGATAACTACCTACTGCACACTGTATATAATTATTATCTTCCCCCTTCAATGTCACCAAAGGTTCTGCCCTTCGAAAATAAATAATGATATTTTCCTAGATATTTCGCGATAATAAACTTTTGTGCATGTGCATGAGGGCTCACCAAAATTCGGTACCAATTTTAACGATGGAAATAGGCGTTTAGAAGCGTCACACTGTCTTTTTTAGATGTTATCTACACATTTTTGACTTGGGTAGGATAATAATGGAAGTCGAAATGTCCGCCACTGAGCACCAGGCTTGATATGCGCCAGCCGGCCACTTACCAGGTGCTATTGCTCGACACCTGTCCTCTTAAAAATCAATGTCCTATGGCAATTGTTCATAACAAATTCGACCAATGAAGCAGATAGTTCTCGAAATCAAGCTACGATAATTTTATTATAATTATTTATAATGGTCAAAATGTTTAGAGTGACCAGACGTACTCATTTTATAGTACAAGTACTATTTATCATTAATAAAACAATGTTTTTATTGGTATAGATACGTAGATGATGTTATATAATGCTTTGAAGGAACCAATAGAGGCAATAGACACTTTCCACCAATATATACATATATACTATTCATCCAAACATAAAATTAACAATAGAAATAGAAACAGAAAATTCAATCAATTTATTAGATCTGACCATAAGTAAAATTGATTTTTCAATTTTCCATAAACCTTCCCAGACTGATATCACTATTCATAATAATTCAACACACCCTTATCAACATAAAATTGCAGCATATTGTATGATACACAAGCTAGTGAATGTCCCTCTCTTGCAAGTATATTTTGATAAAGAACTCAATATCATAAAACAGATTGCAGTCAACAACGGATATCACGTTAATTTGATAGACAGTATTCTTTCTAAACAACTTCATAATAAAGCTATTCAAGAAGTTCATCCTACCATCAAGAATAATAATCAAAATCATAGAAGTTCAAGCTATTTTGGATCATCAACTAAAAAATTAGCTTCATTTCTACATAAACAGGACTTAAAAGTAGCAAATAGAACAAATAACACGTTTGGAAAGTTTTTCAAGAAAAATAAAGACAAAACATCTAAATTCGAAAAATCATTGGTATGCAAACTCAACTTGGATCATGTCCTAAAGTATATATCGGTCAGACAGGTATCGTACGTTTAATCAGCGCATTCATGAACATAAGATGAATTTTTTGAAAAAGAAAACAAATTCAACATACGCCAACCATATATTAGAAGAAAAACATAGTTTTGATGATAATTTCGAAATTCTACACGTAGAAAATAAAGGAATGAAACTCAATCATTTTGAATCATTAGAAATCAACAAACTAAAAAATTCTGATATTTTACTTAACGATCAATTAGACCTCAATAGTTCACCACCGTTGAATTTGTTTTCTTGGTAAGTAATAATATGTATTTGATATCAACCCTTTCAAGTTAATCCGGTACAGGGTGTACTCTAATGTAGATATTGTGCCTAATTTCCGAAAATGGAGGTTTATCGAACTTGTGAAATTTGGAACATCGAATATGCTCACTAGAGGACACTTTCTCACATTTTAGTAAATTTTTTGACTTTCGATTTTCAAATGGAACACACTGTATTTCAGTCCATAATCGGTTAGGGATTATTTCAACATGTTTCAACTAATTCAACGATACGGAGTGTGATCGGGTTATTTTTAATGATTACGAAGATATTCGCGTTCGAAGTTTGCATATGGAAACTTGAGTCTGTGTCACCCAGTATATGAGACCTCAATTCCTCAAGATAATCTGCAGAACTTTTTTTCAAAGGTCACTGGAAACTGCATGTTAGCGATAATTTCATTGAATATCTGACGAGACGGGAACCCCTATTTGGAATATTCAACAAAAAATAGACAGGATGTTGCTAAACGTTTTCCTAGTTGAACAAAATACTTCCATCGAAGAATTGTTCTTTGAATTTCGAAGAAAAAATACGTTTCAAGTGATTCTGAATCGTGCTCTTCAAAAAAAAATTACGAATTTCAAAATGAAAATGTCTGTTGTCAGTAAATCATGGTATATCAGACAATAAAATGCATTCCATAAAAACGCATTGTGAATTCCATTCCATTCCATGGGGATTATGAGAAAAATTAATACTCTGTATCAATCCACAGTCATTATCTATCATTTCATTCAACTGCAATAATACAGGATTATAGAAATGAATTGTCCACCATTGGTACCTTTACTATTATTGATGATACTTTGTTGAAAACGCTCTCTTAGAATGACAAAAAAACAATTAAGAATCGCGTTTTCGAGTTTGCATAGACGAAATGAACATTTTTCTACATGAAACCCCCTTGTACTATTTTTTCGGTTGGAATTTCAAGTTTCAGAAGAAAAGTGTAAACATTTTCTCCAAGTCGAAAATACTGATATTTTGGTAATTCCAACAACTTTGTAACAACTGTCCAGCAGCGGATCCAGAAAAGGGGGAAATATAAACCAAAATTCATTAGGAAGGAAAAAACAGGGTTCGTGTCTCAATAAATCATCAACGAGTTTAGGAAACGGAAATAGGCATGCCTCATGGCATTGCCAAATTCACCATAGATTTATTTCGAAAACGGTAGTAAACAATACGAATATGCAGATGCCAATAATATGTTGCACTAACAAAGAAAAAACTGCTATTAAACGAAGTTAATCTGAATCTAAACATGTCCGCTACAAAAAGAATTGAATTAGAAAATATAAATCCAGTTGGTATAGCCCCGGTCACGTATTATGTCGACTTTAGTAATGATGTATGTTGTAATAGAATAGTTTCATTTATTAATGATCAACTGCCTTGATGCACTTGGATAAAGATTCGTGGGAAAACTATAGGCAGCTAACTAACTATAAGTATAAATGCATCTTAGGAAAAAAAGGTTGAGGTTGCATAGGAGTCAAATGTCAAATCCATTCAGGTGTTCATTCAAGAAATTGAGAAATTAAAACAAAGTAATTTAAATAATCGAATTCGAGGATGAGAAAACTGCTCCTTTTAGCTTACCTAATGCGAAGTATTTGTTTCTAATAATTATATATATTTCTAATAATTATAGAAGATGAATGTATCGCTTCACCACATTCAATAGTCATAACAATAGTGAAACCAAAGTTGTATCTCAGAAAAAACGTTGGATCGGTCCATTTTTCACCCACACTGTCAATAGTCGTGTTGAGATTGTTATACAAGAAAGATTTTTTCATTTTTGATTGAAAATATTTGTGGAGAAAAATATTTGTTTTTAATAATTATAGAAAATGAATGTTTATTGAGATAGGCTTCACCATCATAATATTCAATAGTCATAACAATGGTGAAAACAAAGTTGATTCTTAGAAAAAACGTTGATTTAGTCAATTTTTCACCCACACTGTCAATATTTCTGTTGAGATCGTTATACGAGAAATATTTTTTTTTATTATTGATTCAAATTATTTATGGAGAATATATAATTATATATATCCACATCATTTTCTTATTGGCAATTGTGAGATGTTTATGTTAAATTACCATTTGGTAATCAATAAGTTGCAACAATGCAATTAGAGAGGGGAATACTCGAGTAAAATTAAATATGATTTGTGGCTTAGGACTCTTGCGGTGATAGTCCCAATGATGTTCTGGTACGTTCTAAAATGATTGGAAATTGAAAATCTCTTCACACAGCCTATCAGGAAGTAACAAACTTACTAGAAGCTCATCACAATATTAGTAACATCAAATGACTCAAGAAATGTAAATCTCAGTGAACACGGAACCTCTTCAACTTCGTATTACGGCCATAACCACAAATTACACCTATAAAATTAGTAGGTAGTAAATGTATGCTGACGACACCTACCATAGCTTGGCGTAATGATGTGTCACCTGAAGATGCTTTTTTTACTCGACTGATGCATTACGAAAACCAAATGAAACAACTTTCTTGTGAATTATCTCGGATGAATTGAGAATTGTTGGGTGGTTAGATCATTCTATATAGGATCGTTGCGAATAGAAATACCTACCTACCTAGCAATAATAAATGATGTCGAACTATTGCGTAACTTCTATGCGTCTAGATAATAATTTGTCACTGAATTTCTGTGCGTTTCTTTGCTTTCGACTCTTTCGAGTTTTTAAAGAAAGTCTGATTTTTAGACATTTAGCCACATGTTTCTATAGAGTTATGAGAAACTAGCTTTTATATTCTTGAGGCGTTTCTATTTAATCCATCAGTGGCGTTGAGAAAATTTGAAAAAAATTGTGCTATTTCGAGTTATGGGGAATCATCGATAGATAAAATCATACTTTCTGTAGATTAATCGAGGAGGTGGTACATTCATTATACCAAACTTTTTGGGATGTTCTCTCCTCGTTTCTATAAAATAAAAATATGAATATTATTTCAATATATACGTGTAGTAAGGACGGATCATATGATTTACCCCAAAATGTCACTGCGTTTAAAGAATTTTCCTATCAGAGAGCCTAAAAGAAAAATTCACTAGCTTGTCAGTGAAAATTTGTATAGAAAAAAGTATGGAGAAGTGAAATAAATTTACATAGAAAAATATCAAATTTTTACTTATTTTTGGACGTTTCGGGACCGAATCTGCTCCCGTCTTCAACTTAAAAAATGGTTATTTGAATAGCAAATTCGTATCTGTCTTGAAACTTTCCAGTTCTCAGTGACAATTGGTGACGTTGGCAAATTAAATGAGTTACAGGATGTTTTCATTAATTAATCCTCGAATTAATCTTGAAGTTACCATTTTCATTTTCAGATTTCAGTAGTGAATACCATGTTGTGTCTATATCAACTGAACAAGAAGCAATGCTATTGTCTCCGTTCAGAAATAAGGACGAAGGAACATAAGTACAATATAAAGAAAAGACACATCGATAAATCGAAACTAGCTGAACATATTCTTACTGAAGACGGACAACATATGGCAGAGTGGAATAATATTAAAATCATTGGAAAAGAAAATAACAACCAGAAGAGAAAAATCAAGGAATCTGCTTGCATTTTTCTGAACGGAAACAATAGCATTCCTTCTTGTTCAGTTGATATAGACAGAACATGGTATTCACTACTAAAATCTGAGAATGAAAATGGTGAATTCAAGAATAATTAATGAAAACATCCTGTAACTCATTTGATTGCCAACGTCACCAATTGTCACTGAGAACTGAAAAGTTTCCAGACAGATACGAATTCGCTATTAAAATTACCATTTTTTATGTTGAAAACGGGAGCAAATTCGGTCCCGAAACGTCCAAAGATAAGTGGAAATTTGATATTTTTTCTATATACCTTTATTTCTCTTCTCCAAACTTTTTTCAATACAAATTGTCAATGACAAGCTAGTGAATTTTTCTTTTAGGCTCTCTGATAGAAAAATTCTTTAAACGCAGTGACATTTCGGGGCAAATCATGTGATTTGTCCTTACTACACGTATATTGAAATAATATATATTCATATTTTTATTTTATAGAAACGAGGAGAGAAAATCCCAAAAAGTTTGGAATAATGAAGATAAAATCATGATTTGTTTCTTTCCCTTTTCGCTCCTGATGTGCAAGTCAACATATCTATTTTATTCTGATCGGGTATTTTCACAATTACTTCCAATAATGACAAAGGTTATGGCAAATTTGATTGAACAGCACAAAATTTGGAATAGAAGAAACCATAAAACCATATTAAGTTCCGACCTAAAGTTCTGCTCATAAGGTGGCGTATGGAGTTAGTAAAAATGCCTACACATAATGGACCACCTCTAGTGCAGTCGATGGCCAGTTGGTATTTATGTTCATACATTCCAACGAAGAACATATACTGATCCTACCACTACTATTCAACTTCACATCAACTTAGTTTTCGATACATGTTTGATCTTCTGAAAAGGTACACACTCACTGTGGGATATTACTTCCTTATTAATAACATTCGTCGTATATACGATTATATGGCTCATTCGACCCTTATCTGATAAAAACAGAGAGTCACTGTTCTCATTCTGTTTCCCTGTGCATCTAAAGTTTTTTTTTTAGTTTAGAATTAAGACTCTACTTCCTGTCAGAGTTCCGTATACTAATTTTTCATCAGAAAACGTTTGGGCTATCACAATGTCCGAATGATATTCAAAAAACTTTGGGCAGCTGGCTGAAATGTTTTTCGGTTTCTTCATTCTGAAAAAATGACACAACATAAGGCGTTTCTAGCGTTTGACTAATAAGTATTTAATAATGACGTTTTTTGTACTATCGCATATGGAAGGTCCGATATAAAAGAGCACTATGGAAGGGTTGAATATCAAGTAAAAAGGCGAGGTCCGATAAAAAAATACCAGGCAGATGTTTTTTGTATGACGAAAAAAATGGAATCGAAACGGTCAAGCACATTATACAGTGTGGTCTTATTTCATAATTATGGCTCTCTATCCTGATCAATGATTCATGTTGGCACGATAATGAAACTGTATATTTCAGTTTCACTCCATGTATAAACAATATACAGGGTGAAGGATCTCATACGACATGGAATTTTCATTCGAACATCATGCCGTGTAATAAACCTGATAGGTACTCGAGTAATTCAATTTAGCGAAGATCTCCTATCTATACAGCTACGATTTTTTTATCGTTTGAGGCGCACGAAAGGGAATCCCTATAATTTTCGATAATCAATGGTATTGGATCTTTCTTTGAACTTTTGAAGATTATAAGTTCTTATACTTCATTGAATTTCACAGATTTGCCGTTCTATAGAAAAATGAGTTTTGATAAAGTGCTGTTCCGTATTCCGCGGTCGACAACGAAAGGATATGCTGACTGGGCTTGTCGAGTTCGTCTGACTGGTATTGCTAGTGATGGAATGATAGCAGAGATTTCGGAAGAACATTTCCCGTGAAAGTATCTATGGAAGTAAGTACTTATAACCTCCAGAAGTTCGAAAAAGATGGAGATACCGAGCATTGATAGAGATAGGTATATTCATCGCTATTTTTTCTAATGGACTATTCAAACAACGAGTGATTTCATATGAATACAACTTTGTATGAAGGGCTCCACCAGTCCACCCTGTATTGGTACAGTACTATATTCAAATCGTAGAAAGCATTCTTAATGCTCCAGTGGTCCAAATATAATAAAAGTCTCTAATCTCTTCTTGGTACATTACTAAACGTCAATTTGTGTTTGATGATGGCTTGTAGTCGAAACTAGTAACACATCCCCTTGTTAAAAAATCGACAGACAGACAACTTTTATTGGGTTTCATTGAAATGCTATACCATTCATTGATTCGTACCATGTGTTATTTTTGTGATTAGAAAAAGTTTTTTACGTTTTGATAAAATTCAAATTTTACGTTTCCATCCAGTAACTCATGTATTCTCCCATTTATTGAGCGTTGTTGATTCAATGCCAAATTTTGTAGTTGAATATCTCAGATTGCCTTAGATCAACAAGTTTTTGACAAAATATATTTTGTTTCATTCATGAAGAACCTGATGGGTATCTATCACTTTGGTTGAAATCTTCATTTCAATGTTTTGATGTCAACATACAGAATCTCTTGTCATAATCAGGTTTTTGAACTCGCTCGTTGACTTGAGATGACCTCTAAATTATTTTCTGTAATTACCTACTCTTCTGGGAATATACATATGTTTTAATTATTTATTTTCTTGCATTCTTTTACGAACAAGCCTCAATTTTTCATAAATAAAATGGAATAGGTAGCTTCCACGTACCATACAATGTAATAAACTGAGAACAGTTTTATCTACCTGCCCAAAGGAACGTGTAAAACACTGAATAGTTTAATTATATGGATATTGTAAACGTCAAAATAGATTAAATCTATTGTTAAGCTCCGAAATTTAAGTGGCTCACGGTAGGCAAGCTTTGGTTTGAATACAATTATTCATTAATACCTTTCTACCCACAAGTAGATAATTAGTTTTGAGAGCGAAAAGTAGGCATATTCATCGCTTTCTGATGGACTCATCTAATCAAACAACAATATTTTCTCTACCCGTCAGAGTGATTACATAATCTCGATTTTCACCGCTTTATAATTTGACAAAAATCTCAACCTTGCCTCGGAAGAGTCAAATTTGAAAATATTCAGTTCGGGCCATACGCAGAAATTGGTACAACAGTTCTGGAGCAACCGCAATATATATATCCGTGAAGCAACAGCAAAAAAGTAGGTCGAGTTGAACATCCAGCCTAGATGCATTCCTAAATTTAGGATATCAAATGGAAAAAATAAACTCGGATACCTACTGATATTATGATGAAAACTAATACTGAAAACCCAGATGGAAATATTACATCATTGACACCATCATATTGATGCGTATCATGTAGGTTCTTGCGATATTTATTCAAGTATAGGTAATATCATTGTATAAAGACAATGGTAATATTATGGGAATCGGTAATTTCAATGTACACACAGAAAAAAGTACGGTACAAACTACTAGAATCGCTGTATATCTTATGCCGAAAAACGTTAAGAATAGGGACAAAATTTCGTGGCAATAAAATATAGTCAATGCAATAAGTTAAAACAACCTCTCTATCTGCTATTAGACATGGTGATGAAACTAAATGCGAGAATTTACCACGAATACATTCTGTGAAACACCACAGAGTATTTGATACTATATGACCCGCTGGTGTGTGGCTTTCACCAATCAAGCTGTTGAATTCAAGAGCTGATTTTTTTACCAAAGTTGATATAGGAAAGTAGGTTTATGTCATGTCTAGATTGCCACAACATTGGCACTGATTGTACTAATAATACATACATTTTAAATATAACTTCCAGAGTATTTAATACGATGATGTATTGACATCTTTAGTTTTAAAGGTCAACTCAAGGAAAAACTGTTTTTTCTTCCCCAATTCATGAACGTTATATAATTCTCCAGTAATTCAACCCTTTGAATGCAGTTCATTCCATATATGACAATTGTAGAATCTCATGTAGATCTGTGTATCATATGAACTTCAAAGCGGCTTCAATTGCTTCAACTCCGACATTTTGTTGGTACTAATTATAGGTATAGGTAGTGAGATGCATTCATAAAACCAAAGAAATTATCAGTGATCTCCATATGTCATATCTCAGTAGGTATTCTATGGAAATAACAATAAGATATCTACACTTCAGGTACGGTTTATTTTGGATTTGCAATTAGTGTATCCCGACTATGTCATTAATGTGCACAGTTCCCATACAGGCAGTCATTTGCATCAAGCAGTGTGTGATATCACCGAGGTGCCATATTGTGTTAATAAACTTATTTATTTCATCTTACCTAGCAAGTATTCAAACCACTTAGTCAAGCCGAATGCTTATTGCGTCTGTCAACGTTGGCAGCCAGTAAGATTCCTTGTCAATAATGAACTAACTGCATATGTGCTGCAAGCAGCGAAGTGTCATGTTTACTTTTCTAATAAAGTCTTGTTTGATTTCGTTTTGTATGAAATCTATGAATACTTGTAACCGGACAGAGAGCTTATTTCCCATACCGAGAAAGAATCAAAAGAAAATGGTATTCAAATGTTGGTTTATGTCATTAGGGAGATCTTGTACGGTCTGAAAGTGCTTTCTTAACGAACTGGAATCGAACATTATAAAGGAATTAGAATCTCAGTTGTATTTGCGTATGTATAACTCATCGCGCCTGATGATGGCTTCGAGAATGAATGTAGGCACCTCAGAAGTTTCTGGTAAACATATCACCGCATACAGACATTATGATCATCATAAAATATAATATAGAAGATTATTCGCAATTTTCAACTTTAAGTATTTTTATGACCATCTCATGCACCTTGGAAGTCCCTGATATCAACCGGAAATTCTTATTATACAGGGTGTCCCAAAAGGTCTTTACAAAAACTTATCACATTTTCCTCAGACGGAAACAATTCGATACAAGAAAAGTTACCACAGTACAAAGTTGCTCAGTTTGGGCGATAGGCAGTTCTGAAGTTACAATTTTCAAATAAATTTTGCTTCATAACTTTGAAACGGCTCATGTGATTTTACTCAAATTCGGTACGTGAGCATAGGTTTATTGGGCCATAAAACCCATATTATATGATAAATCATATTCCATAGGCGTAGAACTCGATTTTTTCAGTAAATAAACATCTAAATCTTTAACGCCAATGGAGAGAAAGGGATTTGAAATTTGGATGAGAGTAATCCAATTTTATCAATACTCTTTTTTTTGTAAAATCAACTTCTATAGATATACGCCCATCATTACATGGGTTTCATTGCCCAAATATAAATCTGAAATCAAAATGTTCCTACTTCGCAACTCTAATCTCTTCAAAATTTTCTGATATGTTCAGTCAATAAACTAAAACGTACCGACTCAATGTCTCTGAATATCTTGATAACAAAGGAATATTAATGTTGGTCACTTACTCGGTATTATTAACATATATTTTTTGTTTTTTTTTAACAGGAGAATTTTAAACTCCCAATTTTTCTAGAATTATATGTAAAATAGGTATTTATACCAAAATAATTTTAATCATATACGAGTACTACATTACTACTGAATGAATAAAGTCTATTATTATATTATTATTATTAATGATGCTGTGCCAACGCATCAAATTGGAGTGAAATCTCATAAGCCGTTTCAAAGATATGAAGAAAAAACGATTTGAAACTTAGTAACTTTGTACTGAGGTAGCTTCGCTTGAATCGAATTATTTTGGTCTGAGGAATATGTGGTTTTTGTAAAAACCTTTTAGGGACACCCTGTGTATAGCCTATTATATGTGATGAACTTATTCAATATTTAATTCACTGAAATTCAATATTCAATATTTAATTTACTGAAATACTGATCGCTATATGACCATTTGAAACGTGAATAAAATTCGGTCCCCTTTTCAACCATATGGCAGAGTATCACATTTCAGATTGCATTTTTGGTGTTTGCGCATTGATTGATTCATTTATTTAGGTATACCTCAGCTGATCAATTCGTTATATTGTAATTCGATGCAGCATTGATTTTGCCCCTTATGATTTGCAATATGCGAATGCACATAACACTGCATTACACTGAGTGTCCCTCTACCTTTTAGCGACTTCGCTACAAAATCCAAGAGGTACCCAAAATGTAAGTTTTTTTAAGTATGTGAATTTTCATTATTTCTGAAAAAAATTCTAGAATAATAATTTCGTTTAAATAATCTTCTTCACGCCGGCGAGAGTAGAAGTTACTTTCTCCGGTAACAAAAGAGGGACAGAAGTGGCGTATCCCTAGAGATATAATGTGACATATTTTCCCCCTAGGGAGTTTATACCAACTTTACATTTTCCGCATAGCTCTGCGCTTTCTTTTCGGAACATCCTTCTCTGAAGCGAGTATAAGCTGCATCATACAGATTTCTAGAGTTCACTGGTAGCAAGTTTAGAATCACTGCAAATTTTTATTCTTTCTTAATTTTTTCGCTTTCGCCAGCGTGAAAAATAGTACATACACCTCAGGACAGAATGCTTTTTTCCCTCGGTGCTTTGTATCTCTCGGACTTCGCTCTCGAGCTACAAATCGCACCTTGGAAAAAATCTTGTATTTCTGTCCCTTGATGTATAATGTACTATTTTAGGGTGAATATAACTACATCAAAATATAATGAAACATATTTGCCAGTTTCCTCAAATGAGTATCAGAAGTTATAAAAACTTTTCTAAAAGGCGCTTCCTGAAAAACCCATCAGTTATTTAATTTTGTAATTTTTTCAAAATCTTTGTTCGTCGTCTCTATATATCGAAATATCAGTATAATCTCAATATACTTGCAGGATTCAAAAAAATCATTGAATCTCATGTTATTCTGGTCTATGAAAAGAGGGGGCATAAAACCTGCAGTAATATGCACAGTGAATATATCCTCCTTTTGTTTACCTCCTGGAGCCCACGAAAGGGAATTTCTATAATGTTCGAAGAACATCGTGCTTACCTAGGGCGAATAGGGAGAGAATGAAGTGGGTATCAGACATATTTTTTTCAATTTTGGGGATTAAAAATTCTTGGGAATACTTTCCTTTGGCGAAGAATTCCAAAGCTTCGCCATTCTATAGAGAACCGAATTTTGGTAAAGAGTTGTTCGACATATTTCGAGGTTGACGACGGAAGTATGTGCTGACTGGGCTTGTCGAGTACATCTGATGGCCTGGTATAGCAGAGAAGAGTTTGGAACGTAATTTTGATTGTTGTTTTTTCCATGATGGTATTTTTTATGTGATTAGTTCACCCAAAATCTTCTCCAGATAATATGTTGTTTCTGTATGCATGTGAATATTTGTTCTAGAGTGATTCTTCAAAGTTAGAGATATTGAGACGCCGCTGATCAAGACCTATTACAGTTGGATGATCTAGAAAAAGCTTCCGGTTTCCAAAAGAGCGAGCAGACGAGCCAGGTTACCGCACTCAAATTAATTTATTTTCTTATACTCATAAAATACCCACATCCAAAGGTGGATTCTAAGTACTCCCTCATATTTCACGATATTATCAACATTTTTCAACAGTTTTGGTTCAAGAGAAGAAAAACTAGATATTTAATTAGTGGAATCCTAAGCCACAAATCACATCCTGTACAGACGCCTATGATGCATACTTCTTGACTCATGTCAAATAAAATGTGTAATTATGACCTTTTTCAGACTTGGTCGATGAAGTATAAATACTGAGTCGAAATAATACATATACAGTGTGACCCACTTCAATTATATAGGCTAATCGCAAAATACACTTGAAACATTTCGATTAGCAACAATAATTTTCGTGAATACAATTTTTAATGAACATATCAGAATAATTCTGAGTAGGGGCAACATTGTCAACAAACATGTTGGGAATCATTGCGGTTCCTGGGATAGACATTCGAATTCATATAACACAAATTAATCTCGAGCTATAACATCTAGAATGATACCCTTTTGGTATGAAGTACCTATATTGAATCTTTCCCATGAATATACCATTCTAGATGTTATAGGTCGTGAATAATTTATGTTATGAATTCGAGAATCTACCAGAAACCTCGATTGTTTTCAATACAATGTTGCCGTTTCCTGAAATTGTCTGAAATATTCATACAAAAAATTGTACCTATGTTACGAAAATTAATGTTGTTATAATTTGGTGGCCAATCAAAAATTTCCAATGGAATATTGCCATTAACCTAATCAAAGGAGACTGAATCCAGTGATGAAGTAGAATTTTCATGAACAAATTCTCTTAGGATATTTCGCAATTTTTAACCTAAGATATATAGTATACTCCTTGAACACTGTCAATTGTCTAATTCATATTATCAATAAATTTTCACTTCCATAGACCATAGTATTAAATACTCCCTCTGTGGTGTTTCTCTGAATATATTCGTGGTGAATTTTACCACGATGCTGTGTTGATTGTTTTTATTTTTTCGCATTCAATTTCACCACGATGCCAAATAACAGATGATTAGGTTGTTTCAACGTATTCAGAGAGTATATTGTCCCAATTCTTAACGTTTTTCGTTGTAAGATATACAGCGATTCTTTTTTCTGCGTGTATACTTCTTGAACACTGTCAACTGTCTAATTCATATTATCAATATATTTTCACTTCAGATATCGTACTCTCACTACTATTTTCTTCGATAGGTCCTAGGATGTTGCCGCTGCAGGTGAATTACTATTCTAGACAAAGAGTCCATGTTAGGTAAAGACACACTACTCATTCTTTTTTTCGTAGGACGGCATGAAACAATCGAAACTAGCACCTGAAATAGTTGGGTGGTCAAGTGCCATCATGCATACTGAATAGTTGCATCTCGTTGAGAACCGTCCAGTTTGGTGAACAGATTGTCCCATTTTTGATATCCATACGGGATATCTCCTAGGGATAAGTAATTTTTTGTACAGGCTGAGCAAAACTCGAAGTCTCATCTCTATTTTAAGAGGAGGAGAGATGATAGGGAAAATCTGAAAAAAGGTTCCCTAATGCGAATGACTAAAGTCTGTTTTGAGCCGTATTCGCATATTTTTCTGAATTTGTAAGCTGAAGTAATGACGTCATCGATTACTTTTCTCCCAAAAACATACCTATATGTTTGCATATTCGGAAAAAGCTAATCATTCTGAACACATTTTTGTTGAAAAAAAAAATCGCAAAAGGACGATTCAAACTACTAAGTAGCCTTTGAACACAAATGGCACAGTAGGAACTGTCAATAATCAAGCTAGTGGTTGTCAAATATTGTTTTTCAAGCATCATAATTAGGAGACCATTTTCGAGAAACTTATTCGAAAACTTCCATGCATCTACCTGAAGACATGATTTATTCATTCAATATTTTCGACACCTACATTTTGAAAAATAAAAAGTCTGGAAAAAATGGGAAACATAATATATCACCAAAGAAAGAAACAGAGTATGCAGGTAATCACTACAACAAATTTACAATGTAACCACCTCCTACTTCTAAACACTTCCCCAATCTCCGCCTTACTTTTCTCACTAAAGCCTTGCGTAACATTTCTCAAGAAAGTTCATGGCAAGCATTCCTGACTTTTTCTCTCAGAAGATCCAAGTTAACAGATGGTGTTCTGTAAATTATATTCTCCAAAGTTCCCCACAAGAAAAAATCTAGTGGGGTCAAGTCAGGTGATTTGGGCTCCCACTGTATCGGTCCATCCAATGTTCTCCATGAGTTTTATTTGAATATTGTTGGACAATTCTTGCTTTTTGCGGCGGAGCTCCGTCATGCTGGAAACACATGTTTGCTCGGAGCTGTAATGGCATATTTCCAGGAGAGAAAAATCAAGGAATCTGCTTGCATTCTTCTGAACGGAGATACTAGCATTGCTTCTTGTTCAGTTGATATAGACAGAATATGTTATTCACTACTGAAATCTGAACATGAAAATGGTAAATTCAAGATTAATTAATGAAAACATCCTGTGACTCAACGTTACCAATTGTCACTCCAAAACGTGTTAATATTCAAAATCGCCCTGTATCTCGTAAACGGAAATAGTTATGCGAAATCTAATTAGGCCGTCTTAAGGTTCACAAAAAAGTAGGTAAGGAACGTGAAAACCGCAAGGCTCTATCTTGAAGAACATCCGAGAAACCTGGCAGTCTCAACCAAAATGGGATTAATTGATGTACAGGGTGGGCCAAATTGGTCACTTTCAAAGGAAAAGTCCTATTCTCCAACTAGATAGAAGAAAACTGATGTCGGTGCCTGAGGGTCAAAAATAACTGCAATGCATTGAGTTTGTGATAACAATCGTTCCTGAGGCACTGAAATCGGCCTTTCTATATCTTGTTCAAGAATATAACTTGTTCTCCTTGAAGGAGAAGTTCTATTTTGAAACTAGGTATATGGTGACTGATTTCAGTGCCTGAGGATCAATTTTCATGACAAACACAATGCTTTGGAAATGTTTTCATGGAAACGAAGAATTTTTGTCAAAAAATTAGTTTCAGCCTTGATTTTCAGCCACTTTTCGAAAATTTATATTTTCGAAAAACACCTTATAACTCTGAAACTAAGATAGATATCGATATCGAATTGATCAACAGGCACCAACATCATTTTTTTTCTATCTATTACGGGATAGGACTTTTCCTTTAGAAGTGTCCAATTTGGCCCACCCTGTACAGTTTATACCACACTGAAAAAGAGTATTTAGTTAAAATAATATAATTATTAGTCAGCTAACCATGAGACACGGTATAAACGTGGCCAATGATTCTTCAGTAAGATACGTTCTATGACAAAACTGACACTAATAAAAACTTCCAAGTTTCGACATTAGTTTAGGGCAGTGGATGATATAAGACATCCATATCTGTCATCGAGCAAGATGATTGATAGTTTATTACTATTTTTGATAGCGACTTCATCACCGGTAAAACGAATAACCATCAATTATTATTTTTGACTGCAGGAATACAGCACGTGTGGATATCTCTCCACGTGTTCAAAACATCCCCATATATCCAGCATCCACATCGCGTTATGACATCCTCCCTCAAAGCCCCTATCTGGATTTTTTACTCCTCCACCAGACGTTTCACGGTGATTTTTTACGTGTGCGTCAAACGCAAGATACCTATTTATGATTTGTTATTTATAAAATGTGGTTAAAAAACAGGACGGGGCTGTCTCCTTCGATAGTGGCTGAGTTAGGGGTGATTTTTTACGCTTTAATTTTTCATATTAATGTGTTAAGGGATCAGCAGCAGCTGTGGAATAGCTAAATAGGAAACACGAGTACGCCAAAATTTGCGAAAGATTTAACCTCGGGTATTGGTAAATTTATACTTATGTAGAATATTTATATACAAATAACAATACCAATAATGATAATATGAATATCGAACAGCGAGACAAATGGTGTCAATATCATTTTAATTACCATGTTTGATATTTTACACCCTTTGCATCGCTTCCACAGTTCACTGACAAGCTTGTATACCTTTCACAGTAGTAATGTAGGAATTCTTCTGATATTTTAAAAAATTCCAGACTACTCCAATGATTCATTATTCCAAGATACTAATGTATCACCTCCTCGATTAACCTACAGACAGTATTTGATCCGTTGTTTCAGTCACAATTTTGGATAATCTTTTTTTTACCTAACTTATAGTATGGCTGTAGCTCGGAGGGTGTGCATTTTAGGACACATATTTACATATATAAAGAAAAAGTATTATTTTGACTCCATCAATATGCCCTTGTAATATTTACGTCGAATTTTGAATCACCCAGTATAGAATAGGTATGTTACTAATATGTAACTAAACACACCATAAAATATTATGAACCAAGATGAATGATAATTTGAACACCTTCTTTAACCCGTACCTCGAAGTAGTGAAGAATATTTGATAAAATTAGATGTTCATCAGTTATAATCACGGACTGAAGTTGATTTTCAATCAGATCGTGGCTATCGTGCTCAAATAAACTCCTAAAAGTATGAAACTTGCATCACTTCTACTTCATTTGAAATTTGAAGAAGCTCAGATTTAAAAAACGATATTGAATCAATGGTATACCTTGCATCGCAGCTGATGAAAACACATGCCAAGTTAAAAATCCGTAATGAAAAAACATCTGCCTTTTCCGCCGAGCATGATTTGGTAATATATAAAATGAATAGATATAAAGGAGAAGGGTTGAGGTTGATTTTCGAGCGAAAAGAAGTAACGGGTCAACATCTGACAACTCAAGGATCCAAATCAGAACTGCATCTGTTGAGCAGATGGCACCCCCCGAATTTACCGGGGACCTGATACCTATACCTTGGCGCGGGCCCTTCGTATCTTCGCCCACCTTATAGGTAAAACGAAATTCACTTGATTTTATGACTCTCATTATTGGCGAAAGGTGTTTATGGCGAAAAAGTCCGATGGCAAAACAGATGGCTGTAGGAAAAGTTTACAACATGTTTCATTCTCGGACGGCTGTATCAACATCTTGTGCATATAGCCTAATAAACGTGGAATCAAAGTTCACCCGTGAAAACCCTTTATTGTTATGCAGCAGATTATGATAATTTCATTTTTCACTTGAACATCTTTAACGAATACCTCGATATTTACGAAGGCCTGGAAGGGACACATAAAAAAAAATAAAAACTCTTCAAAATTCTGAGTTATAACTCGGAATTTTACATCAAAATTCCGACTTATATCTCGGAATTTTAAATTTCCGTGTTATAACTCGGCATATTGAGTGTAAAATTCCGAGTTATAACTCGGAATTTTAAAATTCCGTGTTATAACTCAGAATATTGGAGGTAAAATTCCGAGTTATAACTGAACAAAAACGTATTTTTTATTCATTATTTCAGATTTTTTGGGTTTTTCTCTCCTCGTTTCTATAAAATAAAAATATGAATATTATTTCAATATACGTTATATGGAAGACTGGAACCTTTGGCACGATAATACACTACACTGTTTTACCACTAACCAAACCGATTTTTTAACGCCTCGACACGTGTTTCGCTAAACTCAGTTTTAATCTTCTCCTGAAGATGCTAACATAGTTAGCGAAACACGTGTCGAGGCGTTAAAAAATCGGTTTGGTTAGTGGTAAAACAGTGTAGTGTTCAATATACGTGTAGTAAGGACAAATCTACGAAGCCCTGGAAGGGACACATAAAATAAAAAAAATAAAAACATCAAAATTCCGACTTATATCTCGTAATTTTGAAATTCCGTGTTATAACTCGAAATATTGGATGTAAAATTCCGAGTTATAACTCGGAATTTTAAAATTCCGAGATATAAGTCGGAATTTTGATGTAAAATTCCGAGTTATAAGTCGGAATTTTGATGTAAAATTCCGAGTTATAACTCGGAATTTCAAAATTCCGAGATATAAGTCGGAATTTTACATCCAATATTCCGAGTTATAACACGGAATTTCAAAATTCCGAGTTATAAGTCGAAATTTTGATGTAAAATTCCGACTTATATCTCGGAATTTTAAAATTCTGAATTATAACTCGGAATTTTAAAATTCCGAGATATAAGTCGGAATTTTACATCCAATATTCTGAGTTATAACTCGGAATTTTACATCCAATATTCCGAGTTATAACACGGAATTTCAAAATTCCGAGATATAAGTCGGAATTTTGATGTAAAATTCCAAGTTATAACTCGGAATTTTGAAATTCCGAGTTATAACTCAGAATTTTGAAGAGTTTTTATTTTTTTTTTATTTTATGTGTCCCTTCCAGGCCTTCGTACAAATCAGATGATTTGCCCCCAAATGCCACTGCCTTTAAAGAATTTTCCTATCAGAGAGCCAGAGAGACTAAAACCAAAGTTCATTAGCTTGTCAGTGACAATTTGTATTGAAAAAGGTTTGTAGAAGAGAAATAAAGTTATATAGAAAAAATATCAAATTTTCACTTAGCTTTGGACGTTTCGGGAACAAATCTGCTCCCGTTTTCAATATAAAAAATGCATATTTGTTTAGCAAATTCGTATTTGTCTTGACACTTCAGTTTTTAGTGACAAATGGTGACGTTGACAATCAAATGAGTTACAGGACACAGGATGTTTTCATCAATTAATCTTGAATTTGCCATTTTCATTTTCGGATTTCAGTAGTGAATACCATGTTATATCACATACACAGTGCTTGCGTAAAGTAGTAGATCATTTGATTGAAATTCATTTTATCTCACGCATTTTTCGATATAGTATTTTCACATACAGGGTGATTCGTGTGGTAGGTATGACGTCACCAATATTTTTCTCAATGGCAACCCCTATTTCTCATTACCGAATATGATGGCCGAGCACATTTTGTTTGTATGCACTATATGAATGAAAAATAATGAAAACGCTGCTTGAAACTACAAAATAGTGAATTTAATGGCAATTCATCAGGAATTCAAAGAGTCAGAAACAGCTCTGGTGAATTTCTTTCTGGACATTGTCAATAACTTTTAGTTTTTTACCTATGATGTTCCTCGTGACAAATTCAGTTGTTTTCTGAATATGATGTGATGATTTTATATTGAAAAATGCGCAAGTGAAAAGTATACAAAAAAAATTCAAGCTCTGTTCTATCTTCTTCCAATCTTCTGGAGTGCACGAAAGGGAATCCCTATAATGTACGGAAAACATCGTGCGTACCTAGGGATGCTAGGGATTTTTTTCTGAACTTTTGTAAATTAAAAGTTCTTGAGAATACTTCCTTCAGCAAAGATTCCAAAGCTTTGTAAAGAGTTGTTCGACATATCTCAAAGTTGAAGACGGAAGGATGTGCTGACTGGTCTTGTCGAGTTCATTTGACTGGTATTGCTAGTGATGGAATGATAGCAAAGATTTCTGAGTAACATTTCCCGTAGTAGTATGTATAGAAAAGTTAAAGGTCGCCTACTTTTATATACGGTGTTCCAATGATGTCAAATAATTATTAATGAGTGTGGCATCACCCACCAGGCGAATGGCTCTTATCTAGATGGAATCTATATGTTTTTGTGCTCCATGCATCTATGATTCCTCGAATTCTCACCTTCCAACTGAATCGAAATTCATGATGATTATTTTCTATAATGAAGAGTGATGTGACCGGCTGTGACTCACATAATATGTTGGTAGAAACACCGATTCTCTTGATGAATAAAGTAGGCTATGCATCTCTAGATAAACTGAATATTTTTCGAACATGTTAATTAGTAGGCTTGTCTAACAGACGTTTTAATAACATTCTTTCCATCGACAAAAAAATAAGGCAACAACGAACTCAAGAAGCATTACCATGTGTTTGAATATCTCCTACACCACTAAATTTCATACATTTTCATCGTGGGAGACTATACCGAAATGTGTTGAGCAATTGAAAAAAATCGCACTGGCTTCATAAATGTCACTTACATGGTTTATGTATCAATATATGAACTGTTTTTTTTCTTCCCGAACACACGCTGAGTTGCCTACAAAAACAAAAAAGTCGATACAACAACAGGTGATACCCACTCATGTTTTGCTTTCATCTTTTCTTGTTTCGAAATTATCATTGAGCTATTTTTATCTCATAGTGAATTTTAGGTTTATTTTAGACATTCGTCTAGTTACATTCAAATACTCTTTATTGCAACCTTGGCCATCACAACATACTCAGCCTTGTGAGTACCCTTGAATTTCTCGAGCGTCGTGCAATACCTACGAGGGGAGATGTAATCTGACATAACACCAAACAAGAGAAAGAGACTATTGAGAAGCATTGATTTATAATCAGCAATGGGCCAATGGCTTCTGCTACTGTGTATTTTAATCATCATAAGGATATCCAAATTGCATTGAATTCTTCTAGCACATACAGTTGTTTGAACGTATAGTTTCTTTCAGTCATTTGAGAAATTTGAAACTGCTTATCTCTCAACTGAGAACCTGAATAGGAAGACATTGACGATTGAGCGTAGGAATTTGAATACACGAAAGAAAGAAAATATATTCGAGGAAATATATTTTCAAATTGCAATGAAAAGAGCTAGACAGCAGATGAATGTGAAGAAAAGTATTATATACCTACAAACCTATGAAATTTACATTGTGCAATTTGAACAACATGTCTGACCATGGTCCACCTAGATATTATGGACAATGGAACATCCATTGAAATTCTGACAATGCACCACCGACATAGAAAGAACTACCGGTCTATTAAGAGTAAGTTATAACCATAGACTAAATGGGTCCACATTGTCAAGATCTACTGAGCTTTTGTCAACAATGGGGTGGTGAATTTCCTCATCAAATATATTTATAAACGATCCTTCATTGTATAAATACTTTTTAATGGAAATGTTACTAGCCATTTTGAGCTGTATATTTTTAATTGTTCAAAATTATTATCATTCAGTGATAATAACATTGTTCCAGGTGAAAGGTGAAGTATTGCGATAGAAAATCCATTGTTGTTTTGAGGAAGTTCTAAAAGGACACGAATGTTTTTAATAACAGGGGTGAGTAACGAATTCTGGATTTCAAATGTCCTCATAAAAAGATGAATCATCATAAGATCTGGGTTGCCATAGAAAGATTTGGGTTGAGGGTACAATCCAATAACTCATCATATTTCTGTGTAAGATTTTTGTTTCTATTATTGTTTTGAACTGTTGTATTCGTGATTGAATCTTTTTCCAAAATTAAGTATCACGAATATGATGATGTAGATTACGAAGTAGAGGACACTGGGACTGGAAGAATTGATAACAGATTAATGACGTATTGGCTGGAAAAATTCCCTCATTTTGTCATAATGATAATAAATCAACAGATGAGTTACAATATTATTCACAAAAAAGTATTTACACATAAAATTTCGGCCACCTAGGAAACACATGTTTACCGTACGTGACTTGGGGGGTAGTGTATCAAAACAAACTGTCTTTTTACCGTTAAGTAGAAAGCCATTTCTCTCTACAACCACAAATTTTAAAACCCTTTGCATCAATATAGGGTGAAATATTTCCAAAACACGCTCTAGAATCCGCTTGGAGGAGTGGAAATGATTTATACATTGTGCATCTGTTTGAGCATCGAAAAATAGAACACCTTTATAGGTCAGGACGTCAGGACATGTGGCATTTCGAATAATTGATCCCTGTACACCATCACAGAATAGGTTGTAGGTAGATGTTTACTTTTGATGACGTTACTTGGCGCAACTTATTACGACTAGTGTGGTCGTGGCTACAAACCCGACCAACATTCGAGCCAAAAGTCAAAATAACATTGTTTTTTTCTTGCTTTGTCTAGTTCAGAACTTACATCAATTATCAAATAAATAGGTACATATTGTTAATCTTGCTACCTCATCAGGCTGAGAACAAATCATAGGTATTTGTTGATTAAAACAGTATAATACAAATAATTCACATTTTGAAAACAGTTTCTACATGGATAGTATAAATCTAATATGAGTACATGTACTAACTGAATTATTGGACTAACCAAAAACCAGAACATTATGACAGCAGAAACTAGCGCATTCACAAAAAAACAAGTAGCAGTAGAGTTTCAACAATGTTTTCATCTTGAAATATTGTTATACATATATCCACTAGGTTTATTATACAGAGAAGTGCACAAAAAACGCGGCTTGTATTGTAACTTCTGAATCGTTCGAGATCGGATTTTGTAAATTGGTGGGTAGCAAGTATACCAGGTTTGATGGGGTCATTTGAAACAATCACGAAGATATTCGCGTTCTATGTTTCCATATGCTCAATCAGTGTGACAGAGATAGATATTTCGATATTGCGAAGTCACACCCATTATGAGCATTCGGAAATTTTAAACGTAAATATGTTCGTGATCGTTTGAAATATCCCTATCAAACCCGCTATCGCCTAATTCGTCATGATATTCCCTAACCGAATGAATTGAATGGAATACAGGGTTTTCCATTTGAAAATCGAAAGTTGGGGTCGTTTCCGATGAAATCAGAAGTGATACAACAAAAACCGCAATTTGGTATTCTTGCTACCCACCAATATTAGAAATTAGATCTCGAATGAATCAGAAGATACAGCACTGCCCGTTTTTTGTGCACTTCTCTGTATGAGAGAATCTAACATATTATTGTTTTCAAGGTTTGAAATAATCGAGAAATTATATTTAGTATAAATCAAAGTAAATATTTATGGCACGGATTACGAAAATCGTAACATAGTTCTGTTCTGCCGGTGAAGTAGTCACTGCCTAGAGTAAAAGTCTAGCCGTTCAATACATTTATATCCGAATACCATTGCATTATTAGCTATTGCTATCACCATCACCTGTGGCAGAAATATGGGTCATTGTTATTCCATCATTTTTCATTCCCATTGTATTTTCCACGGCGCTTCTGCCGCCATCATACTATTAAATTGTAATCAATAATTCATGTTTGGAATAATATATGGCAAATTCATTTTTTCATGGACATTCCGTTTTTGTACTTTACGTATAGTTAGTTACTGATGAATGGGGGAATGAAAATACTTATTCATTTATTCCTCGTACGAAGTGATCGGCATAGGTTATGATTTTTTTGAGAAATAATAATAAGAATGAGATCATTCTTAGAATAACGCTTATACCACAGAATAATAGATCATATCTGTCATCAGATAATTAAAAATACCTTATTTGAAAGAATGTTCGATGGATATTCTTGTATGCTTGTAGGTTCTGATACCATCATAGCCGGATAGCTAAATAAAAGCTCATATTCGACCATCTCTTCAGTAGGTACTCTTCGTATGTTCAGCCCCTTAACACTCCCTGAGGTGGATGGATTCGGTTGAAAGAAGAGTCATCAGTCTCATGAATGCCTCAGCTCTAACAATATCAATGCAAATCATTAAACAGACATCGGCATTCTAGTTAGATGGCTGGAATTTAATCGAATTGATAGTTCCGATGTGATGACGCGAAAAATCACCAAACAATATTCTTGTATATATGCATAGAAACCTTGTAGGTCCTGATACCATCATAACCGGATACCCAGATCCTAGCTCAAATTAGACCATGTCGTGAGTGGGTATACTCTTCGAATTTTCAGCTCCAAAACGTTTCCTGAGATTGCTGGTGTCGGTTAAGAGAAGAGAGTTATCGGGCTCATGAATGACTCAGCTTTAACAGAATCACTGGCAACCATTGAACGGACATTGGCATGTTAGTTAGATAGTTGGAATTCGATTGATATTTCCACAACGAATAAAACTTTCATCTCCTGCTATATAAGAACCAACCCGAATGGTGTGCCTCGATAGTCCTTTCTTTCGAACCGGTAAGACCACGTCGTCACGGCAAACACGAATCTGAATATGACAAATGGGTCATGGAATTGTCTCAATAAATACAATTCGTGATCACAATACTATTGAAAATTCTTTTTGAAATCTTGCACTCGATCAAATTGCTTCGAGGTAACACCACTCGTACTGCAAGTAATTGGATCTCGTTGATTTCTATAATTGACAGCACTCATGGTATTACCCCTGATAGTTTCGATGTGATGAAGATTACCTTCACCCCATGTATACTTCATCCTCACTAAATGGATCATTCTTCGATTGAAAAAGGATCAATACCACGAAAAAAATCACCAAATATAATATTCTTGTATGCATAGAAACCTTGTATAGGTCAAGATACCATAATATCCGGACACCCAGCCCAAAGCTCGAATTCGACAATCTCTTGAATGTGTACTCTTTGCATGTTCAGCTCCAAAACACTTCCTGGGGTTGCTGGAGTCGTTTAAATGAAGAGAGCCTACGGGCTCATAAATGACGCAGAGTAACAGAATCACTGCAAATCATTGAACGAACATTGGCAATATTGACATGTGAGTTAGATGGTTGGGATTCGAATTCACATTTTCACGACGTATATATGAAACTGTCATCTCCTGCGATATAAGAACCAATCCGAATGGTGTGCCTCGATAGTACATGCTCCTTTCTTTGGAACCGGTCTGAATTGAACAAATGGGTCGTTGAATTAATTGTCTCAATAAATACAATTTGTGCTCCCAATACTATGGAAAATAGAGCAGTGTCAGCTGACTTCATAACATGGCTCACTCGTCGATTTCATCAACTGATCAGGGGACAATCAAAGCTGTGTGTGAATTTTGATTTAATCATTTCTGATCCATTGGTGATCATGTTGAACTTATAGGTATTATACGAAAAAAATGTTTACATGTTGTTGCAAACTGGGTAGGTATATCTATTGGGGTATATAACGAGGTATATAAGTATATTAGAGCTGAACTTCGTGTGAATCCAGTAATTTTAAATCGACAAATAAAAATAAACCGATTTGAAATCTTCATTGGACTTATACACTCTTCTCACAGTATTCATAATGGATGAATTAACAAATAGTCAATAATGCTCCAGGAATCATTGTATTTCAGTGGGAAATGTGCAAGAAAGTTACATGTACCCTCATGGAAAATGTTTATGCTTGTCCCTCCATCAGCTGTTCAATGGAAATTAATTTTACGTCATATAACGTCACTGACAGTGCTCTATTCTGTCAGAAATCTTGCACTTCATCAAATTGCAGTTTCGATGTGATGAAAATTACCTTCACCCCAGTTGCACTTCAACCTCACTGAATGCATCATTCTTCGATTAAAAAAGGGTTGATTTCACGCAAAAAAAATAATCAGACAATATCTTGTACGCACGCTGTCAGGCCATATCGAATGCGACTATCGTCTTCCTGGTATGTTCCCTTCGGGCACTAATTTCTCCTATCTCATTGTTGTCAATATGTTCATGAAGTGAAACGATAGGTATCGCTGATAGAATACGAGGGATCTAAAAGTTGGCATTGGCGCGCGCGCGAAATCATGTGCCGCATCTGTCTTTTGGCTTCTCACACGTGCTGCAGTAGACTTCTGCCAAAATATCACCGAATGACGTGTTAGTGTTAGCATAGATAGACCCGTTTCTGTTGAATGGCTAATGCGAATGTCTCTTTTCACTGGTAGGATTTGATGCGAATGACACATTTGTGATTGTGGATTTTGCGGAAAAATCACGTTCGACGGTTTTATCTTGATCGAAATAATTTATTCACCCATGCACTCGATCAACTGCATCATTGATGCGGTTTCCACAATTTCAATTTTCATTAATTTCTCTAGATTTTTGGTATATTGTACGAAAGCGTCTAGGAGTCACACAACTAAAATTAATTCATTTGTTTCCAATATATTGGAAAAAAATCCAATATATTGGAAAAAAAAAATGTATTTCGATTTTGTGACCCCTAGACGCTTCCGTAGTATTGTCTTCCCGTCTCGTTAAATATTAGTTATTTATTATACAAGGGAAAAAAGTAGGAGAGCCGTGAGCTAAAATATAGTATAATACACTATTTTTTTCTGTGACAGGAAAAACGACGAATCAATATTGAGAAGATATTAAAATTAATTAAATTACATTATATTAAAATCAGAAGATTATCGACGTCAAATTTGAAGTTTTTGAAAAGTAATTTATGAATAGTGACATTTAATAACCTGCTAACAAAGATGAAATGTCAATTTTTTCCCGTCACAGAACAAAAATTATCTATTATTACAATATTACGAGGCCCTGGAACGAACACCTAAAATTAGAAAAAATAAAACACTTAAAAATGCTTGGGATTTTGAAAAATCGACTCGAGTTTATCTCGGAATCTTACATCAAATGAGTATTCTGACTTCTATATTTCGGAATTTCAGAATTCTGACTTGGAATTTCAGTTTCACATAAAAATTCTGACTTATAACTTATACCTCAGAATTTTGAACTTGGATTTTAGTAAAAAATTCCGAGTTGTAAATGGGAATTTCAAAATACCAATATATATATGTCGGAATTATACATGGTGATCCACGCGAGTAATTAGATATAACGACATAAAAATATGTTTTTTTAATCACCTCAATCAATCAATCAATCAATACTGTGCTTTATTGTCCAAGAATAATATTTCTTATTGACAAAGCATGGTTTAAGTACACACACTTATATTCTGGAAAGCTTCAATAGCAAGATATAAATTGTTGAAATTTTGAAAAAACTAAATATTTCGTATATTGCCAAAACGACTGTTTCGAAAAATTTTAAATTGGGCACATAGACGAAATATGGTCATGCATGGCATAAACCTTTTCGATAGAATCATTCCCCATATTTTTTTGATAAAAACTATTTCTCTGTTTGTTTTCTATACGGTGCGCCGTTTCCAAGGTTTTTGAGATTTTCTCAGGTATGATGTCAGTAATCATTAAAAATGAGATAAGGATAAGGCATACAAATTTCAACGTTTTCTATCATTTGATGAAGTCCTGCCATCATTGATTGAAACACCCTGTGTAATTCCGTCTTGAATCTTAGAATTTCAAAATTCCAACCCAAAACAAGGAACATATTACTATACTGAGTAATATATCTCGGAATATTGAAATTTGGAAATATAAGTCGAAATATGTGGATTGTTTCAGTTTTTTTTCAATTTTCCCAACCCTCAGAAGTCTAGAAGTCTTCAAGAGACTTGTGCAATCAAGGAATGACGGGTGACGGGGGCCTCACCTTTTAACGTGTGATCCCAAACACTTTCTTAGGCCATCAGAAAAATTCCTGCAATCCGGGATTTGAACCCACGATCGGCAAGCGAATGCGATAGATTACTATAACCTTTGAGTATTCATACTAGTGTATATAATCAAGGCTATAACGCTTCAACCACGAGGCTCCATTAGTTTCCTTATAAAAAAATGTTTTAAGAATGTAGATGTACTAAAAAAATAGAAATTTTGTTTAAAGAAATTCAATTTCAAAAATTCATATGTATAAAATCTGTTCCATTTGAAGAGATATAAGTTTGGCCATAATTTTTTCATGAGAAAAAAGTATGAACTGTCCTTGTGCCCATATTAATTTGATGGAAAATATGTTTAATACAAATCGTTTTCAGAAATAAAAAACTGTGTATGCTGTTTAATAATGGCTCACTTATAGAAAAAAAGCAAAAATATTCGAAACAGACCTTCGATCTGAAATGAAGACAAAAAGTAAATCGAAAATATACACCTATAGTAAGTATGCTAGGCTGCATCTCGTGCAGAAGTGGTTCCAAGGTCAACGAGCATAAATATACCGATTGCAATGAGGGTACTTATTATAAAATTCGCATAAATTGCGGCTTTAGTCTTCTATGAAACATGCGCCACAGCAGCCAAAATATTTATTGCATCCTGCTGTGCTGGCTAGAAGCCAGTTTGCATACGTTCGTCAGTATTGATTCGGATAATTCTGATTCCAATCGGTTTCCATTCATTTTAACTTTTTCATTATCTTCAAAGACAAGCATTGAGAATGAGAAAATCGAATATATTATACTATACAGGGACTACAGGATGGCCCTTAAACAGTCAAAACGCACCTAGGTATATTCTATAGTAAAAAATACGTTATATTTTACCCCAATCAGAAAATTTCCCCTGCATAATTAACAGGAGTAGTAGCGTTAGGGTATGAACTTTATTGAGATTATGAAAACATGAATGTTCACGATCAACGGGAAATGATGTGCATGCAATAGACTTATACTAATGTCTAATACTGTTCAAGGAACGAATATTCCTGTTTTGCTGTATTCAATTTCTTCAAATACTTATGATGTTGTTTTTCATTGCCAGAACATGAAGCTTATGTGAAACATTGATAAAAGTTTTATCGATTCAACAGAATATCATCGAAATTCTCATCAATAGTATAACAAATTAGAATGCACATCAGAGCATTGGCTCCATAGTGAATCAATTCCCCTCTCAGATCTGCTGTGAATGAAGCATATTCTATCATTATTTCTGAAAAATATTTTTTTTTCACCTGCTACCAAAGGTAATGTCGAACAATTCCATTTCGAGAACAACTATTATTGTAACATCCATGAATATAGACTATAGAAATGATCTTCCAGTTATAAGGACAAGAAAATCAGTGTATATCTATGGGAAATTTTCAATTGAAAACTGTTAAATTTTCAATATTCATTGACCAAATAGAGATCACATGATTGTTATCTCAACTTTAATGAAGATCTTTCTCATATCACAGCCTGGGAACCCAGAACATATACATATAGTTGAATTCATCGCCACCCAAACTCAAGCCTTCATTTTTTCTAGGAAGGCGGAACTCCGTATGCCTGATATTATATCAATGTCTGGTACCACCATTTTCACAAAGTCCACTATATCTATGCTCGGTATTTCCATCAGCAATAATTTTTCTTCTCATGGTCGACAAAACACAGATATATACGTCTTTTTTTAGAAAACTGTTTCCACTCCCGGTTCAGCACCCAAACTTACGCTCTTATCATAGATTCCATCCATCAGAGACGAGCATGGTGGGCAATGCCACACTCACAAATTCTTTGACACTGAAGAAAATTTGCCGACCTTTCACTTTTCTATATAGAGAAAATTCCACGGGAAATGTTCTTCAGAAGTCTCTGCTAACATTACATGACTATAGAAATACCAATCAGCCGTACTCGACAAGTCCAGTCAGCATTCCCTTTCGTCAACTTCGAAATATGTCGAACAGATCTTTACCAGAACTCGTTCGTCCATAGAACGGCAAAGCTTTGGAATACTTTTTCAAAGGAAGTATGCTCCAGAAACTTTCTCCAAAAGTTGAAAAAAAAATACAATACATACCTCTTGTTCCTATCCTCCCTAGGTACGCACGATGGTGTTCACACATACTAGGAATTCTCTTTCGTGCGTTCCAAGAGATAGAAAAAACTCCTTTTTTGTTAATCTATTCTAATAAAATTTTCTGAGTGTATTCAACGATCGTTAATAATTAACAATAAGATATTTTCATAATGGAATTGTGACTATTGTACTTAAATTTGACGTTTTTTGTTGCAACCCCAATATTTATAAAATATAAAATGTGTGTTATTTTTATTAGCATTTGCAGTGAATGCATGGTATCCGCAAATCCTGCGGCTTCACAAAGTGTGATTCATGGGCGTAAGTACATCCTGAAATTACTAAGATTCTTGATGTACTGTTCACCACATGTTAAATTCGGCATACTTCTCCTGACCTGGCTGCAAGCTTGTTTATAATAATGAAGACGATCCTGACGATCATGTGTGTATAATAATACTCAGCTTGCTTCACAGCATATAAGATAATGCACGTGGCATATATAATATTTAGTTTATTGAATTTTTTCACTAAGATGCTTTCATGTAGAGAGGAATAATTTCATTTTCGAAGTTTTTTTACATGATTTCGTAGCTCAATTTGACAATTGTCAGGAGAATTTTGTACGCTCACCGAGAAAATGAAGGTAAATATTTGATTGGTATTATTTTCTGAGGTTTTTTAATCATATTTTCCCTATTGCTTTCCTCCTGAGGTAAGTCACTATGTATATGATTAAAGAACGTCTTTTTCTTTTATTTCAACCTGCGTTTTCTGTGAGAAAATTGAAGTGAAGAAGATTTTTCTTTAGGGTTTTTAATTCATATTTTCCTAGTTTCAATCTTCTGCTAAACATGGACATAGTGCGAAATACGTGTTTGAAATCGGTTTGGTTATTGGTAAAACAATGTAGTGTGATAATTTCTCTATTGCTTTTTTCCTGAGGTATATGTAAGTCAATGTGTATGTAACACGTAACATCCCATTTTCTGTGGAGGTGGAGAATTGATTGGTTTTGATTCTTGATTCTTTAAAATCATATATTTCTTATTGCTCTCCTCCTGATCTATGAGTCAATGTGAATATAACCCTTCTTTTTTCTTATTTCAACCAATTTTCTGATTATTAGAATTGTAAAAGTATTCTGTACCATAATGACCCAAATGCAAATGAAACCAGATACCTTCCATATATCCATTGTCTTATTTCGGAATGAAATGGATCTCCCATGATGAAATTTCATATTCCGTCCTAAAATTTTCGGGTTACTGTTTCAAATCGTCCTTCGGAAAACGATTCTACAAAAATATTCACTTTCTTTTCTCCGTATGGTTTATTTTTGACAAATCAGATAAAATGCCCATCCCTGAGAAGTTTGTCTCATTAATCATGCCAGCCTCTCACATCGCAGAGTCTTCGCCATTTCCAATAGTTTATCCCACACAGACATTGAATTGATGATAGACGACGAAACAGTAACACGTACTTATTTCCATTTTCTTTGCATAACGTCTCCGATATGTTGGCGTAACTTGGGCTAGATAATTTCAAATAACCGTACCTTGCCGTGTTGTTATGCTATTGTTTCTCCCAGCCTATACAGGGTGAATCTGAAAGTGAGGATCTTCATTTAACAGCGTAGGTATACAGGGTGGCCCACGGAAAACGGTACATTGGATTATCCTGAAAATTTGGTTACTCTAATAAGCGTTTGTGATCTAACGATTCAAAATATTTTCAGCGATGCTGCGTTGCCACTTTTACCAAAAAGTAGCATCATCTTTTTATTTCAAATGGAACACCCTGTATATCATTGCGTTTTTAGATTCTTCTCGAAGAGCTGATTTCATCAATGCATCACACTTATTTTATTACAGAGATATAGGGTGTTCAAAATCGAGATTTTTCAATTCCAGGAATTTGTTGTGTCGAAACTATTCATTATCGATCAAAACAGCTTACATGTCCCTATCTTAACTTTTGATCCACTATCTACTGACATTTAATTGGAACAGATACAGGGTGATCAAAATTCTGAATCCTGGACCATCCTGTATTTTTTCCAATTAAATGTCGGTAGATAGTTAATCAAAAGTTAATACAGGGACATGTAAGCCGTTTTGACCGATGATGAATAGTTTCGACACAAAAAAATCCTAAAGTTGAAAAATCTCGATTTTGAACACCCTATATCTCTGTAATAATTCCTGCTAGACCCCAAGTGTGATACATTGATGAAATGATCTCATCGAGAAGAATCTAAAAACGCAATAAAATACAGGGTGTTCCATTCGAAATAACAAAGATGATGCTAATTTTTGGTAAAAGTGGCAACGTTGCTTCGCTGAAAATATTTTGAATCGTTAGATCACAAACGCTTATTGAAGTAACCAAATTTTCAGGATAATCCAATGTACCGTTTTCCGTATACGTCTAAGGTACCATCGACCGTGGGCCACCCTGTATATCTCGCCAAAATCATTGTTTGGGCAAAAATTGTTTATGTAAGAAAAGTAAGATCTACATCCGTTATCTTTCTTACATCATTTCAAGGTTTTGTACATTAAAAACCTTCAATTTAACATTTATTAAGAGAACATATGATGGGAAAATCACTTCAAAAGGAAAATTAATATAGATTGAAAAAGTGAAAAGGGGTATTAGATTAATATATCTGATGAAATAATGCAATTGTAGGGTATCTAATGCTGGACCGTGCTGGACCAAAGATCTAATTTAGACCTACGGCTGGACTAATAATGGCTTTATAGTGTAAACAAACTGTTTTATAGATGGAATCTTCTTTAAACCTTCAGAAACCTGTACCTCCGTTATCTTTAATATCTTATATTGGCAATATTTTGCCAGACAACTAATTTGGAAATATATATTGTAAATTTGTTGATCTAAAATTGTTCTATCCTGGTTAAAAAGAAAACCTCACTTTCAGATTCACCCTGTATATGGAAAATTGTTTACATAGTCGTTACGAGCACTTACAATGAAGTGATAGAGATTTTTCCTTGTATTTTTCCTGGAATGAGCTTATTCTGATTAGATGCATATACAGTGACACTTTTAACTCCATAAAAACTAATGCATACTGGTTAGGTTTTGCACTCTTGGTATAACTGATGCATCCATAAACAGGGTTGGAATGAATTCCGCAAAAATAGGTATTTGATATTGATACTTCTGTGAGTAAAACAAATATATCTAACATTGGTGTTGTTCTTCATTTTTGGATCCAATAACCTCTTGCAACAAAATGGGAAAAAAATACTGATATGTGAATTTTTATGTTGTTATATCTGAACGAGAAAAGAAGATTAATTTCCATACATGGTGAATGAAATTTCCTGCAATATTTTTAATTTACTTAATACCATAGTGCATAAACTTTTATGTAAAAAAAACGCTAGTACCTATACGATTATTACATTTTCACCACAAAAGTCTACGCAGACATTACCTTTTAATCGGCCACATTGTTCGTCTACCAGACCATCATAGCATTGCGTTGTTTTGCTGTTGTTGGCGCGTTCCAACAAAGTACCTAGTCCTCATTTGTATAACAAGCAAATCGGAAATTCGAATGGGTTACGATTTTTGCATGCAATTTGTACCGGAAGCTCTCGGAAGTGTATGTGAACGCCGTCAATCGTAATTGTTAACTTCATTCGAAAATAAGAGAATGGTTGCGTGATGACCACTTATACTGAGGTGAAGTGAGGGTGACACTTTATACATTTTTCTTTAATCTCCTGGAGCGCACAAAAGGAAATTCCTATTATGTTCGAAGAACATCGTGCTTACCTATAGGGAGGATAGGGAGGAGGTAGGTGTTTTTTTATGTTCTGGTTACCATGGGAAGGGATATCCTGTAATGTTCAGAGAACATCGTGAGAACCAAGGGAAATAAGGTAGGAATTGGTGTTCTTCTTAAATTTCTGGAGGTTATATGCCTCGGGGAACACCTCCCTTGGCAATGGGTTCTAGCGCCTCGCTGTTCGTTGGATGAACGAGTCTTTGGAAAGAGATGTTCTGCAGGTCTCCAAAGTGACCACGAAGGGGTGCGAAGCCTCAACTCGACGGGTTAATCTCCCCGGGACTGCCAAGAGAGGAACAATTGTTGATATTTCAGAAGAGCATCGTCCATGAAAATATCTATAAAATGGAGCCAGATCGCCAACTTTTCTACGGTGTTCCAGAGAAGTGAGTGAGTTTGTGAGCGAGGCATCACCCACGAGACGAATATTGCCCTTTTTTGGACAGAATCCAACAGTTTCAGGGTATGTTTGGAATTTTTTGAACTCTTGGAGGTTATAAGTTCTTGGTAAATTATTCCGAAGCTCTTCCGTTCTACAGAAGGTTGACAACGAATGGATTTGCTGGCTGGGCTTGCCGAGTTCGTCTGGCTGGTATTGATATAGTGATGGAATGATAGCAGAGATTTCTGAGGAACATTTTCCGTGGAAGTATCTATAGAAAAGTGGGAGGTCGCCGACTGTTCTACGGTGTTCTGATGAGGTCAAAGAACTAGTGAGTGTGGCATCACCCACCAGGCAAATGGCTCTTCTCTGTATGGAATCAAAGAGCATCAGCGTATGTTTGAGTGCCGATTTGACTGCCGAACCCCATATTATGTGAATGCATTATTCTGAAACTGACCGTATCTTGCAAATGTTTGCACCCACCAGATAATTTATGTGAAGTAAGTAATTGAGTTACCCCTATAACTCTTTCAGTTTTGACAGTAGCAAAGAGAAATTAAAACAGCCTCACAGGGTATTCTTTCTCCTTGTCGACTCAACAGATACATTTTCACTAATTGAAATTGAAAATTTTGAAGGGAGCAGCAAAAGTGTATCAAGAGAAAAAATCTCAATCTTGAAGTCGTCTCCACAAATAATTCAATAACCGAAAAAGTTAATTCTGCTTCAAGAGGGTTGAGACATACATTTTAATTGTGTTTCTTCAAAGATCTTTGTTACCTCCTATTTACTTTTTCAACACACAATTCTTTTATAACAAATTTTCATTCTCTACGTAATCTTCCACTTATATGGTAACTTTATATAGATCAAAAGTAGGATTTTCATTCGAATAAATTGGCTTGTGCACTATGATTGATGATGACCATTTGAATGGTCGAAACATGTCTCAACCATCTTAAAGCAGGATGAAGTGTACATTCGCTTCTTAAAATATTGTTTTTTCTTGATCATTCCACTCCACTTTGAGTATGGACTACCTCAGAAAGAAGTGAATCAATTTTGAATTGAACACCCATGATATTTTCTCAGCATTAAGGAGACCCTTCAAAGAGATTCCACTCAAAACATTTTTCTTCTGTATTTCTCAGAATATTGTATACCTACTATATTCTCATCTATCTTTACCTATACACGACTTCGAACTGAATGTTCAATTATTTATCTGTTCGACTTACCGAAAATTGTTTCTCATTTGTTATCCTCTGAACATCTCAAAATTGAAACGAAAGCAAACTATGCTGTTATAGGAATTCTTTTTATTCTTATTTTAGGGCGAAACAGCAATACATTTTTCGTTCTTCGAGAATGAGTGGCTCTTGTAATTCGCCAGTTCGTTATTGGTTTTCTCACATTCAAGATAATTTTAGAACATCTACCTATATTCAGTATAGTCTTCTGCGATTGGCTAATGTAAGTCTTTATTAGCAAGTCCTTATATAACGTCGATGTGATGTCGCAAAAGTGCGCATTCTTATCGTACTGCCATACATACCGACGTTAGAGCATATAGTACAAGACATAAGAAGATGTCTGTTCAACTCGTTTATAACCTGTGCGTGTGCTACTTGGGTACCTTAATTTTTGTATTTGGATATTCAACCACAGTCTCTAAAAGCCACCTTTACCTTCAATGATCACCCTGTATTGGTGTGTTCTGGCGTTATACAACGATTTCGAGATCGAATATGCTCGGCGAAACATTATAACGTCGATGTGACGTCGCAAAAGTGCGCCTTCTTAACGTATTGCCATACATACCGACGTAAGGGCATAGTACAAAACGTAAGTCACGGACTCTTGAACATGGTCTCGTAGATGTCTGTACATCCCACTCATAACCTGTGTGTGCTACTTGGGTACCTTTATTTTTGTTTTTGGTTATTCAACCACAGTCTCTAAAACCCAACTCTACCTTCAACGATCACCCTGTATTGGTGTGTTCTGGCGTTATATAACGATTTCGAGATCGAATATGCTGGGCGAAACATTATAACGTCGATGTGACGTCGCAAAAGTGCGCCTTTTTAACGTATTGCCATACATACCGACGTAAGGGCATAGTACAAAACGTAAGTCACGGACTCTTGAACATGGTCTCGTAGATGTCTGTACATCCCACTCATAACCTGTGTGTGCTACTTGGGTACCTTTATTTTTGTTTTTGGTTATTCAACCACAGTCTCTAAAACCCAACTCTACCTTCAACGATCACCCTGTATTGGTGTGTTCTGGCGTTATATAACGATTTCGAGATCGAATATGCTGGGCGAAACATTATAACGTCGATGTGACGTCGCAAAAGTGCGCCTTTTTAACGTATTGCCATACATACCGACGTAAGGGCATAGTACAAAACGTAAGTCACGGACTCTTGAACATGGTCTCGTAGATGTCTGTACATCCCACTCATAACCTGTGTGTGCTACTTGGGTACCTTTATTTTTGTTTTTGGTTATTCAACCACAGTCTCTAAAACCCAACTCTACCTTCAACGATCACCCTGTATTGGTGTGTTCTGGCGTTATATAACGATTTCGAGATCGAATATGCTGGGCGAAACATTATAACGTCGATGTGACGTCGCAAAAGTGCGCCTTTTTAACGTATTGCCATACATACCGACGTAAGGGCATAGTACAAAACGTAAGTCACGGACTTTTGAACATGATCTCGTAGATGTCTGTACATCCCACTCATAACCTGTGTGTGCTACTTGGGTACCTTTATTTTTGTTTTTGGTTATTCAACCACAGTCTCTAAAACCCAACTCTACCTTCAATGATCACCCTGTATTGGTGTGTTCTGGCGTTATATAACGATTTCGAGACCGAATATGCTCGGCGAAAATGTGGCCCATCCGCCATGCGTCTTGTTTTTTTTCCACGTGTGTTGTTTTTTTGGCGATAAGAAAACTGCACTCACACCCCGAACACAAGCAACACACCTGCCTTCGGATATTTCCTTAAAAAATCTGCAAAACACATGTCTTGTGTTCCCTGGGAACCGGGCATCAAAGCAACAGATGCTGCTTGAACGAATCTGTACACCTACATTTATTTTATTATTCGAAAACTTACCTGCGCCACAGGACGGTCGTAGGTTTACATGGCACAGGTAAAGTCTATTTCTACTCCCTCGCAGTACTTTCCCATACTTATCCCATTGCATTTTCCATATTCCATATCCGTGAACAAACAAAAAATCGAACACATGAACGATCTGAAGGGTTTAGTGTTACCTTCGGGCCGGATCATGGGAACTTTGAAATTTGAAATCATCGTCATCTGTCGCCAAAACACCATTTTCGTGGCTCGTATACAGAGTGCTTTCCAGTTGTACAGGGTGATCTTTATTATGACGAAATAGGCTATACAGAGTGCTTTTCAATTCACAGGGTTGCAAGGGCGGGACCAGGGGGGGGGTATGGGGGTCATGAATCCCCCCATGGGACCAGGCGAACCGTTGATTTTTCTGTGAACTTTCTGCTCAATTCACCAAAACAAATGGATAGTGGCCATACACAACACGTTGCGCACACAAGGCTGTAATTAATCGATGGATCATTAATTATTATGTTATAGTTAGTTTTTTTTTTCGCATATACAGTGTATTTTGATAATTGGCTTTTGTCGAAAAGACCCTGGAGACAGTTTCTCCTCAATATTTCCGAAACCGTTCATTAAAAAATAGAATAGAAATAGAGCTCAGAATTTCAAAATCTTATTCAGGGACGTGGGTAACGTACTGGATGGGTTAAGGGTGAGAACAATGAAACATTTTATGGTGTTTTTTCCACATGCTCATCTCAGAATATTATACCTGAATGTGTTTACGTGAAAATAGTACTCTTAATTTAAATCGATAGGGCATGTTGTTTTTGAAAAAATCTTCGAAAAAATCGAAATTTTTTATATTAATGCATCGGCACCTTATAAAGATAGGTTTTCCTTAATATTCTACAAACCGCTCACACTGAAAATTTGAAATCTGGTACACTGGATACTTTTTACGCCAAATCAGATATATAATGAGCTGAAAATTTCAAAATTCTTATCATAAGTGAATGTCATACTGAAGGGGTTAGGTTAGAACCCCAGTCTTTAATGGCTTGAAAGGAGGTATAGGTATAATGGGTATCGGTGATGTGATAAATCGAAATTTTCTCGAAAAATCATTATAATCAATCTAAGAGTAAATTCACGTGAAAATCTATCAAGAATCTAATAAATTCAGAAGCAAAATAATGAGAATAAATCGTCATTACAAAATGTTTTTTTTTGACCTGTTAATTTTAATATTTCATTCAAGCGGTTTCGAAAATATTCAGGAAAACCCGTCTTTAAGGTGCCGATGCATTGATGCATAATTTTGTGATTTTCTCGAAAACTACTAGCCCTATATATTGATATGAACTGGACATACCTTTTCGGTGAAACACCTTCGAGTATCATGATTTTTTTATCAGAATATGTATAAAGAAAAAATCACAAAAACGCGATTGATTTTAACCTTAAGTAACCGCTCTCCAACCAACATGATACCATAGAAATTTCAAAATTTTGATTCAACATCAGATGTATCAAATTTGATGATTTTTCATTAAACGGTTTCGAAAATATAGTGAGGAAAAATCGTTTCAGGTTGCCCTATTTTAATAAGGGGCGTATAGCACCCTTAGGAAGCATTTTTCGACAAATATTTGCAAGATTTTTTTTCATGAAAATACGTCAGGAAACACCTCCCAAAATTTTACCAGTGTTTAGGAAATACCCTCTATATATTGACAGGGTGAGTCACTATTTTATGACGCAATAGGCTATACGCGTCCGTGAGTTTTATGTCGATCCACATTTAGGAACGGTCTATCTTAGTATTGGAAAACAATGATTAAGAACTGGAAACTTAATTATTTCTAATTGAATTTCAAGATGTTTTGAACTACCTTACCCAATGTTGTGATAATACTGGAGAGAGTTTATTGTAATGATGAGTATGCATATTATGTATAGACCTGCAGAAATAACTCCGTAATGAAGAGCGAGTACACTAATATCATTTTGGCTCACACTATCATCCCTAGTTCTAATATTTTCTCACATACATTGGCGGTAGATACTCTCATTTTTATCGGTTTTTTATAGAGCCATGTTTTTCTAGAAACGATACGTTATTCATAACTACGCATGTCTGCATATTGTCTGGGTATAATTGGTGCTCATCAAATTAATTAATTAATCGTGCATTAAGCAATTATATAAGTGTAACTACATCACTCAACACATAAACTCGTGCAACAAGTCTCGATTAGTGGAAAAATCAATTATACATACTTTGGCCCTCCAATGTTGTTTGACACCTACCCCACTGACAAGGTTTTACGAAATTTTCGGAAAATTTCATCCTCGTCATCTTCATTGAAATATCTCGAACTGAAACAAAAATCAAGTAATCAAAAAAAACTCTTTTATTATAACTAGAAGAGATATTTTACTATGATCATTGATAATTATGGCAAATGGTTTATCTCGTGACTGTATTGGCCAAGACAAGCAGATATCATCAACAGAACTCCCATATTCCATTGGAACTCACTGTGAGAGCTCAAAATAAATCACCTACACATTTAATGAAAGTTCTGAAAATCTGAAAAACGATCATTTGCCATTCAACAGAAAATGCTTCTTTAAGCCACATATATATATATATATGCAAAGTTTTCTCATAGGAAGATTCATAAACTTCCATATATTGTATTTTTTTTATTCTACCGAGTTAATGAGCAAATAATATCGGCAGCATAATCGAATCGAATAATAATTGAATTAAGATAAACATTCTGGTACAAAAAGTGTTAGATATATGCATTTTCAGCAATATACTCGAAAAATAAAAATGATATATTGAGATGAATGAAAAACAGAAAGTTAGGTAAAGAAATTATTATAGTTCTTAATCAGCTGTGACCTAATAAATGGGAATTCACCATATAGATTATGAATATCTGAATGTAACGCGAAAACAGTTATTCAAAGGGAGCTAAAATCCATTCGATTTCGATATATCGAATATACACGACATAAATGATATACTCATTCGATAATCGATATAACTATATTTGAAATATTGATATTTGATATTCAATTTTCGATATCGCCCAGCTGTTAATTGCAATATCGTATAAGGTGACAAAATAACAATGAATTGAGCGACTATATTCTTCAATGATACCTCATACTTTCCGTTCATACAGTTTTCATTATCAGATTAATCGATGTCGATTCGTGATTACAGAAAACAGAAAGATGCAGAATGCAGATATCGAACTGTTGACTCTTAGGTTTCTGAATAGAACACAATTCATCAATTTATCAATTCATGTACAAATCTCTATTTGAGACTTCCAATGTTCCATTATTGGAACCTCGAAAGTTTATCTTACTTCTGATGGCCTGCTGAAATATGAGACGAGTCATGTCATATACCTATCAACAAGAAAGTATTTCGAATGTTTGAATATTAATCGATTATATACCTATATATACATGGTCTTTGAAGTAAATTTTGACTCCCCCCTATATTACTATAAAACCGAATCCTCTTCTAGAAATCGCCGGTACGCGTCGATTTTTATACCTCATGGCGGGGAGGAATTTTTGACAATTGAACTTGATGTGTTCAACCCCCGATAACACCTAGCAACCACAACTATGAAATTTCAAATGTATTGCGAACTCATTGGTGCATCATATTTAGAAATCGGTTGAGATTTGACAGTTATTGAACGAAATCAATACTTGACAATAATTGTCAAATAACTGACATTCGCGTTATATATAATTTCTAAATTGCGCACTAACTAAAAGCTTTTCATCTAAAACAAAATTACATATTTATTAGTATTTTGAAGGCTATTGCCCTATGACTTTTTTTGCAAACAAATTAATAGAAAATGAAATATTTTTTTCACATGATGGTGCACTTCATTATGCTGTTGCTCTGTAGCAATTTCTAGATGATCATTTCCCAGGTCATTGCATTGGTAGAAGAGGTCCCATCGAATGGCCACCAAGATCCCCTGATCTAACCCATTTGGACGTTTCTTATGGGGTCATTTGAAACCGCGATTGTATGCCACACAACCTGAAACACTAGACGTACAAGTATAAAAATTGGCGGGTCCTCGATTTCTGGGAGAGGATTCGGTTATCTAATTATAGGGGGGTCAAGTTTTCGTTGTATTTATTTTGCATTGTAATCGTAGGTTAATTTCAGCATGAATGAGACCTATAAAAGTTCCATTTGGAGAGCTATCAAGAATCAAATTTCCTTCATCTCCCTATAGTAGGTATTTCTTAAAGATGAAGAAACACTGTATGTTCTTTTTTTTGTTTGTCCATAGCCCTTGGTAAGAGGGAGCCCTGCTATGAAATAAGCATGTAGCGTGGTTATATAAGTATACCTACTTTTTTTCTCCAAAACTATTTCTGCCATTCTTGGAAAAATAGTCTGTTGACAATTTACTGAGGTGAATGAAAACAATAAGTAATTGGTTACAATCGACTAAATCGTCTGAATATGTTACAGACGGAAATGTTTTTTCTCGTGTTCTGATGAATACCACCCTCAAATAAAAAAACAGAGGGTTGCGTAATGATGTATCTGCTTTCTCACAGTTACAGACTCACGGTCTTTTGTCACCGACACCGTATAAGAAATTGCCTACCGAGGGATTCCAAAATAACTACGTCTTCATAAATGTCGCTCTGTTATCTTTTAGCCCTAATTCTGGTAAATGACGTAAATGTTTTAACGGCTTCGACATTCGACTAAGTTGTCGACATGGGTAGCAAATGACGCCATAAAAAGAAAAATTACCGGAACCATTTTTTTTCGCGCAACCGTGGAGAGACATTATCCCCTCTAATGTACTGTGATATAACTGATATGAGTCGCGCTGTTTGAGACGAAGAATGTACGATTGTGATAAAAGATATTTTCGCGTTAATCTACTGCAGACGAAGTTGGGAAAAATCCATATGCATTCCCCGAAGTCAGAGAATCAATTTAGCTCGACTTGGGAAGCACACGGAAAAAAAGGATTTGTTGCATCAACGAATTATTTATGCTTGAATTATTTTTGTTGGACTAAGCAATTTCTTGTTGAATCAACCAGATACATGATTATTTCATGGAAGCAGCTTGTTCAAATCAAGAATAAATATATAGTCTAATTTAATCAACAGTATAATATCAATTGCATCAACAAAATATATGGTTTTATCAAAAACAAATTATGTTGATCCAAAATAATGTCGATGTTGATTCAATTATAAACATTTTGTTTATTTGATCCAATAATGATCATTTTGATGGGAATATATCTTTGAAACAACATACAAGTTTTCTTATTCCGATGTAGCAATGAACTTGTTTCGAACGGATCATTTGCTTGAATAGAGCAACGAAATATGTAATATCAATGAAATATTTTGTTCATTCTACATCAACTCAAATTTTCGCCTCTAGATGGCGATCATTCCGCCTCGTCTATGCGTGTATAAAATCATTATATACGTGAAGCCTGATTCTTCGTGTTTGAAATATCAACTAGATAAATCGAATTTTGGATGATTAGCAATCCTAAATAGTTTTCGATCAGCTGAAGAGAAGTAAAGACTGGTGATATCTATGCTAGGAGTCGACTTGTTTCCTAGTTTTGTTTATTCTATTGATGTGAAATTTCAGAAAATTCCCGAATATTGAATTTGGTAGCGATATCTTATTATTTTGAGTCGAACAAAATGATTGTTTAAGCCAATTCAATATCTCTTCAAAACCATTCATCGATGCGCTTGATTGAAGAAGATCCAGAGTTCATGCAAGACATATTTACTTGATTCAAACAAGATATAGATTTACTCATTTCAAGATTATATTTTGTCGTGCATATATGACACATTTATTTGCTCCATGCAATTAAATTTTGCTTGATTCAACAATTCCTTTTTTTTTCGTGCATTCGTATGATAACATTGATACCCTGTATCTCGAAAACGAAGTGAGTGAGGGCAAATGTTTTCATACACTCTTATATTCATAAAATATGACAAGGAATCATCCCCTGAATGTTCTCACTCTTATTCATTCACAGTATTCACACCCTGTTTATGGTGAAAAAGAACTCATTGAATACTTGATTCATGTTTCAAGAATGTTATTTATCCAAATCGGTGAAAATTCTTCAAAATACAAAATATGAGGCTGTAGCAATACTGAAGTCTCAAATCGCACACACAATCCCAATGCACTGGAATGGATTATTTTTTCAGTTCTAATCAACTAACGAAAAAATCGCAAGTTATCCTGGAATAATTCAAGAATCCTTCTTCTGATATTACAAACAATAACGAACCACTATATCCACATGTGTCTTAAAGCAAAAAAATCGAACTTTTGTTCGAAAATCGAAAAGAAAAGACGAGAGCAGAGTTTTGCGTCAGCCAGTGGATACAAGAAATCGAGAATGTCACTTCCATTTTTTTGTATCTAATACAAACATCGAAATTTTCCCACCCTGCGCATCCCCGAAGTCGAACCAACCAACCATCACTACGGTAATAATGACCGACTCAAAGTTATGAAAAAATAAATTCCGTGAATAATAGAACGGTAACGATTTTTTTTCGTGGTTCCGCCAATGAGTTTCTTGGGTCAAACATGAGTGTCCCGTCCAGCAGAGAGTGCATGGAGGATAGAGCAAGGCAGCCTAGAAGTCTACGAAGCGGAGTTCCGCCGCGGCTGACCGGAAGCCTTGACTCACGAAGACACAGCGCCAAGTCCACTTACCGAAACCGAGAGGTCTACTCCTACTTTCTTACATTCTCCAGAGCCGGCCAAAGCCGATATGTTCATTCTCAATAATATAATGTTCTCATAAAAAAAAACCTGCAGGCATAGATTAACGACTCCCCCTGCAGGTAAGAAGAAATACTTAATATGATTTGAACTGTGGACTGTGGAGTTTTTATATACTTAAATGAATACAAAAAGCTCGAAGTCATTACCACACAATGTTCATGAAATGACGAGAGAAAAACAACTACTTTCCTTTGCTGGCTAATGCCACGCAGAACATTGAATTACATAACGGCATCAGAAATCATGCTCTAAATCTATTCCAAAGTTACCTTTCCGATAGACTTCAGAGTGTAAGAGTGGGTGATGTTCTGAGTGATCGACAAGTAATCGAATGTGTGGTTCCACAAGGTACTGTTTTGGAGCCCACTTTATTCAATATTTATGTGAATGGATTGTTTTCCTTGAGAAGTGGAGGGGATATTATTGGGTTTGCAGATGACACTGCCATCTTCTACAGAGCCAACTCTTGGGAAGAGTTGAAAGTTCTAGTAGAAACTGACTTTTTTCAACATAAACTGAACACCATCAACCATGAAAAAATATGTTTCGTTTCATTCTTTTGCAATAAATCTAATAAATCCTCCTTCGATCACCTCATAATGGGTAATGAAAAGTATAGCAAAATTATCGAGTCAGTTGAACATGTCAAATATTTGGGTGTATATATTGATAAACACTTAAAATAGGACATTCATATTCAATATGTTTGCACAAAATTGAGAACAATATTATATCGATTCGAATAGCTTGAAACGATACTACCTTGCCAATTACGGCCTACGGCCTACGGCCAATTGAAGTAATCCAAAACAAATTTCTGAAATTAATTCTCTGAAAAACAACCCGATATCCTTCAGATAAGCTATGTACTGAAGTTTCTGTTCTAGATATTAGAATTATTATACTATTTAAACCTAAAAATTCATTATCACATTAAAAATCACCTCTTCGTCTTACCGAATCATGACCACAATACTCGACGTAAACACCAACATATCATCCCGAAAATGAATAAATCCATAGGTCAGCGCTCATACAACTACATGGCCCCAAAAATGTTCAACACCCTCCCTATAGAAATTAGAAATATAGTAGGTAAACATTCGTTCAAGAAAGCTTTGAAATTATTTATCAAAGAAAAAGATCGAAATATCATAAATGATTATTTTAAGTGAGCCCGATCAATAGATTTCGGAAGGATGTAAAGGAAAGTAGTTGGTTTTCTCCCGAAATCTACCATTGTTCTTCAATTTATGAACATTGTGTGGAAAAGACTTTGAGCTTTTTGTATTTATTTAACATTTCATTCCACTTTGAGCATTGTGGCAATTTCGTAGTTTTATATACTTTTTCGGTTCTACACAATATATTCTCTAACAGGTCATATTTTTGTAGAACGCTTCAAGAGTCTAAACAGCGAGTACCTACTCACAAGCTATCTATCTGTGTTGAGTAAAGTTTTGTGTCAATTTGGTACTCTTAACCAGATATCTTCTTACACTTTTTTGAAGTAGAACCTTGCCAATACTCCTTAAGTATAGACAAATTGTAGAGGCATTGGGATTCAATATTCTCTAATAATGAAACAATATTATTCTCACATTCAAAATATATCTATATCGGCCCAACATACAATCAGGATTCAGCCAATTTGATGTGCTACCTGGGAGCTGTAGAGGCTATTGGGTACACGAGATGTTCATAATTCGAATTATTCTTTCTATAACAAGTCATCTCTTTGTAAAAAGCTTCAAAAGTCTAAACAGAGATTACCTTTATCGACATGCTATTCGAACACGAGATGTTCATATGTTCTCTAATAGGCCCTCTTCTTGTAGAACGCTTCAAGAATTTAAACAAGCTATACATTATCTGTGTTGAGTGAAGTAGTTTTTTGAAATAGAATCTTGCCAAAACTCCTTGAGTGAGGATAAATCGTTTAGGACATAGAACATTCCTCCAGAACCCTGTATATTTCATTAACTCAGGCTTTCAATCCCTTCAGTTCAGTCAGATGGAGTCATGCGGTCTCCATAGAGGTTCTTGTTGCCAAACTTTAGCAAACTTTCAGGCTGTAAATAAAGAAAACAGGACACTGGCATACGAAATGTGATAGGTTCAAGTATGAGTTGCTGAGTTTTTTTACAAGTTCTTGTAGCAGAACCTTGCTGAATCTTCCCGATAATGTATTGAGAGTACAGGGGCACTGACCCAGGAAATATTGTGATGTTTCCAGATATATTTTACTGAAGCAAGCATCCTACACCTGTGTGAAGTCTATACTGGAGTCAATCGATCTGCTTAGCCAGAGATCTTCATACAGTTTCTTGAAGCAGAATTTTGGCAAAACTTGAAGAGTCTGAACATAGAGTACAAAGCACTCGTACATGAAATGTTGTGATGTCTCTAGATACATTTTATTCACTCAGGCCTCCCATCTGTGTGAAGTTGAGTCAGAGGAGTCTTCCGGTTCACTTTAGCGGAGATCATTTCATATGCATTTCATTGGTTATTGATTCTTGCGACAACATATTGTATCTTTCAATAACATCTCGTATATTGCAACAACATCTTGCAACTACTTGGTGAGAGTATTCTATACCTGAGGTTTGAAGTTGAGTCTTATGGTCCGGTACTCTCAACCGATCTTCTCACAGGTCTTCTTCTAGTTCCTCTTGTATCAAAATGTTGACAACTTGATATACCGGAAATTAGAGTACCTAGAGGATTAATGCATTGGTTCATTCTCCTTGGGCCGACTCTGATTTTTTGGAATCTTCAACAATCCATTTCTCGATGCGTTACATATATGCCTCGTTATATAATGTGTAATTAGAGTTGTTTGGAATGAATGAAAGTCCGTGTTCCTTCTACCTTCTCTTGATGGCGTTAATCTTTCTATTCTAGGCAATTATGTCTTGCGCATTGAGAGCAACGAGCATCAAGTTAAGTCGCTTGTGACTTACCGTATTGTTCTCCGAGGTAATGAACAGGGTTGGGGTAATTGTAGATCTCTACCTATTTCGACATTTCAAAAATAAGTATTTCCCACGAAATGTGTATTCAGTTGTTATTTCAAAACAAGAAGTTTTGAACATGATGACGATTCCATTTGTTAGTCTTTGTGAAATTCCTATGAATATTTGTATCCGTTAATTCCCCCACATTGAAAAATATGACGTGTTTGATCGATCCAAACGGTTCCCCTGTCCCCAAAAACCGAATAAAAGTACATTAGATATACCTCTCATCTCATGAAGGACTCTTTTCTCAAACAATGGTGGGGTGCCATTCTTTGGCACGATAGATCAGAGAGGTATAAGGACATTCAAGTAATCTTATATATCCACCCCTCTGATTTGAATAAGGCCATTTTCAACCGTCTTCTTCGTCAAAAGACTTTCCCTTATTTGTTTAAATGGCGTGTATTGAATAGATAAACCATTTTTTATGATGGATCGCTCGAAGGTAGTTGGAATGAAAAGAGGGAAATTTTGGCGCCTAATCTGAGATTTGTTTGTCCTATATGCATCAACTGCCAAAGATAAGTTGGAATGATTCGAAATGCAATGGAAAAACTAGTTAAATATACGTAGGTATCAGCTAACAATATCACGTGAGAAGGGAATACTATAGTAAGGAGTTTGAACGTTCATATAAAATCAACAATCAATGACATATATGCAATGTGTTGTACAGATTCATTATTTCTAAAATCCAATTTACATCTATATGTTATTTTTGGAAGGCGCATTTTAAATCCTATCATAAATATAGAGGGGGAACTTATTTTCAATAGAAATATAATTCACTGTCCTTTGAAGGGATATCCCATAGACATTATGAAAATTTTTAAACACGAGGTTTAATTAGGGATGCATCAATTTCATATACTCTTCATCCATCATGTCATAGAATTATTGAGATTTCCAAGAAGCTACCACACATTTTTGTGAACATATGGGTGTTTAACATAACAAATAAGGTAGAAGGTTATCACTAATTTAACATTGAAAATAATCATCTTTGCCAGTGAATTGATTAATATATGATAGTAGGTAAACTGATGATGGGATAAACATTTCTGGAAAGAAATCCATGCATATAGTATGCCAATTGTGAAAAAAAACATTTCGAACAAAACGTTTGGATTGAAATTCCCTACCGTTTCAGTAATTTTGTGAAGTTTCCTCCTGGTATAAGAAATGAGAACTACATTTTAGTAATCAGTGGAACATTCTTGTCGATCATAGGCCACATATAATATGTTAATATATTAGCAGTTTATTCAAAATGAATTGATGCATGCAATGATGCTCTTGCCTATTTCAGAATGTAGGAATGGCACTGAATACTGAATGTGTGCAGAAGACGCAAGGTTATAAAATTCGTGATCAAATTGCACCTTTTAGAATCTCAGAACCTGTACCCACAGCTTTCTATTCAACGGTTACCAGCATTTTAGGGTGTTAGTGGGACATGTTGTCAGTAACGAATGTAAATTACACCTTTGTGGAATTGTTCGATGTTATTTCACACTGCATGAAGGTGATTAGATATTCACTATGAATATGGAATATTGTTGAGTTGACATCTGACGCTAGGTACCCAGTGACACATCAAAACTTGCAAATATGGGCGTGAATTATATTGTCCTGGAACGTTGAAGAGTGAATTTTCGGTGTAAACTATCTGGCAAATTAATAGAAGAGTGTGAGTAATGAAGGTTATTTTTTCAGAGGATGGCGAATGAGAATCATACGATAAAATACTTTAATGCAATTTCACACGTCAGTATCGGTGAGTTTTCCATCCCAGAGCGTTTTCTCTATCTGCTTTATACTTTTGGCGATGAATGACGAAACACCGAAACCTATTAGTCGTTTTGAAAAGTAATGAAAGACAAGCTCTTCTCTAAGTATATCGAAATATTCTCTGAGAGCTGATTTGTCTTCAGGAAAATAATTTTCTGGAATTCTCCCAGAAATATTCTTTTATTTTCCTAGCCACACACTATAGATATATTTATAATTTTCACATATAGTTGAAGGTTCGAAAGGTAAAAATGATCCAAGAATAGAAGAACTCTGGGTATTTATTCTCAAAACCATTTTTGATTTTTGAAACATAATTTCAATCTCTGGAAAATCAGTTATGAGTAGAAAAAAATTGAATGAAACAAAAACAAGTCCTCGAGTAGATTTAATTTCCTATATATTGTGTGGACATTCTTCTGGGAATTCAGATGGAATGCTAAAGGGATGATTCACTCTGAACCGACTGAATTCTGATAGAATCAATCTCGCTACTGGAAATGTGATGAATACCTACACATTTTTTGATATACTTTCAGTATTCTTGTTAGACTTTTGTATTAATAGATTAAGACGGACTGCCATTCAGAACATGCTTCAGCTTCAGAAAATGACGGTGTAAAAATATATTAATAGCTAATACTTAGTCTATGAGCAGAGCATGAATGGTATTTTTTCGAATACAAATAAACTTTAATCACGAACTTACCCGAGGGTAGACTCCATTGTTGAAATGACAATGTCAGAGGACTGTAATCATGATGGCAAACACTCCAACCTGAAAATCATGTTGACACTGCTAGATGTAACACTTGCACTTTCAATTGAAGTTTCACTGAACACAACACTGGATTTTCTTGAAAGCAATTAAGCTCTCAATATCCTGGATCAGTCCTTATCGCACTAGATCAATGTAAACACTGGAAAATTGACTAACCCAGACAAATGAACTCTGCCAATAATAATGTGTATCGTACGGATTCACTGAAAATACTGAAACTTCATCGGAAACCTCATACAACTAGTTCATGTTTATAGAACGATGATGGAGTTAAAAGTTTTCTCCGCTTTATATTTAGCGAATAAGATGCTTCCAAGTTCCGACCTCTTCTAAGGAAGATATAAATATCTTGGGCCTGTTTAATGTACTATTTGTTTAGTTTTATTCAAATTCAATCAAGACTAAGGATGCTACTTATATGACTCGATGTCGATATATGCATTGAACGGTTGTTCACTTCAAGTTACAAAATGATTCATCTATATCAATTCTGTTCGCATGATATAAGAGATAAATATTGGCGGTCATTGAGATGAATTCTTCGGAAAAACGAGATGAATATATTAGATTGACTAATGACTAAACTTGCATGAGCCAAAAATCTTTTTAAATGAGCGGGAAGGTTTTTCAACGATATATGAAGGCACTGCAATGGGTAACAATCTGTCACCATTCGTTGTCAATTTGTTCATGGGTAGGTTCGAAAATGATATCAAAAAAGGGGTCCAAATTCCAAAGAGTCTCTCAAAACAGTGACGTAAATTAAGATTCATCACTGGGGGGAAGTCAACGGTAGATTGCCATTATTGGATACACTTCCAGAATTCCTATTCCTTCCCAGGAAACTGAAAACTCACGACGAAGGCAGATGAAAGCTATCAATGAAGTTTTGAAGAGCTGAAATTATTGCCGGAAGAACCAACAACCTGGTGATACGACAACCATTCCCACGAGGTCCACTTTATCTATAGTCGGTATTTCCATCAGCAATACTCCATCATTTGGAAATCATGTCATATCCCCTACTCCTCATGATCCACAAAGCACAGATACGGCCTGTTTCAGAGTACTGTTTCAACATATGGGGTTCAGCATCCAAACATATGCTGATGGGTGTTGCCACACTTGATAAGCCCAGTAAGCACATCCTTTCGTCGTCAACCTCGAAATATGTAGAACAACTCTTTGCCAAAACCCGTTTGTCTATGGAACGGCGAACCTTGGGAATTATTGAGCAAAGGAAATATTCCTTTATAAGAACGTATAGTCTTCCTATACCTACCTCATCTTTCAATCCTCCCTAGATACGCACGATGTTCTTCGAACATATAGGAATTCCCTTTCGTGCGTTCCAGAAGGAAAAAAACACTAGTCATCAGAAATGACAAAAATGATTTTGAATCCATCATCAATATTTATTGAACTGAAATATATACCTACCTTTTAGTTTGTATAGTATATTGTGGTTCCGGATGAATTCCTACTGTATTAATGCATAACGAATTTGACAGTTTGATGAGTATCCAAGAATTTATTCGTCACAGAAGCCATTGTGCTGAAGAAACGATTCTCCAGGATTGTGAAAAATTCATTTCAATTGACAAATTCAATTGATATCGAAGAAATTGATCAATGGTTTATAGGTTAGATAGATGACTGAAATATGGTGATTGAATACACGTTCTAAGTGATTTAATTTTTTTATGCTTGCTGCATACGAAGAAATTTCAGTTTTAAATAATAATAATAATAATAATAGTTTATTTGTAGTTCAATAAGATGATACATTAAGACAAACTAACAACATAGCTCTAAAGCCTGCTGGTCTAAGTAGTTGCCTTGGGAAAAAATTAACAAAACAAAACAAAACAAAACAATATTTTTCAAATTAATGATTTTACACGGAACCTGAAATCACTACTTGATTGAAAAAGGTACAATAATCAATTATCTGTCTAAACATTTTCTTAATATATACCATTTTAAATCGCACACACGGTATACAGAAAGTTGGTATTTCTGTGTTTGAATATATTGTTCGGTAGGTGATAAATTGAGATAACATCGAGTGCGACAATCAATAGGTCCCATCTCCGGGCGACACAAAGGCTGGACTTGAATATTTTGCATTACCTATTGTCTGGAAAAATGCTGGAACGTTCTAAATGAAATTCCCCTCTAAGAAAGGAGTCCATGAACTTTTGAGTGGATTCACGACTGAAAAGACGCTTGAAACTCAATCAATAACTTATATACTCATCTGGATTCTACCACTAGACACTATTAATAGATTTATATTATTCTCTTCATGAAATAGGTGAGATTGGTGAATATTGTGGGGAATATTGAATAATTTCTTTCTTATTATTCTACAGAGGGTTAATAGTGTCCATAATCTTTTTCAGAAATGAACTTGAGAGGTGTAGGTAGATATAGTCTGTTCCACTTTGAGCTTTGAGCAGAACCACTCTTGTATAATCTTATTCATTGACCGATATGAAATTTAATTTGCATGTACTCAATGCGATCTTTTTTCTGAGTTATAGATTTTCTCATTACAATATTGCACGGCCATTTATGATTCAAAATGCAGAAAACTAGTAAGTCATACCAGTGTTTTTTTCAGCAAAAACTAATAACGTCAGCATGTTGAGAAACTGCTGAAACACGTGTGTTTCAGATTTCACGATACATATGCAAGGCGAATTTCATTAGGAATTATTTATTTTCCGATAGAACAATGATAACATGATTTTATCAATAATTGGAGTATTGAAGTATTTTATCAATAATTGAAGTATGCAATAAGTTCCCAATAGTTGAATTTGAAAAATAATTATAATTCCTTGTAAATCCTATATGAACTTTAACTTCAGAAGACCTACTGAAAAGGTGTTCTAGGAGAATCAGAATATAATCTTGATATCATTTGCATTCTCCTTCAGACAAAAATATGTATATGCACACATCATTCTGAATATTCAACAGAAAACAACTATACTTTCCTGATACTTGCCACGTCGAACATTGAATTATATCTGATGAACATTCAAAAGGAGAACATGAAAAATAAAAAATAAAATCCTCCGAAATTGAGAATTGACATTCTTCTTCAAATCGGATGAATAATATGATAATATGATGTATGATGATATAGAAATATAACTTACCAATATATTCAGCATTGAAATGAAAATTGGAATGTATAGGAGAAGTAGACTGGCATAAACTCTGATCTTGATGAGCTTGAAAACTTCCAAAAATAATCATTCATATCAGTGATATGGGAAATATTATCTCTCACACACAGGTTATATGACTTTATTGCAATGAAACCATTTCGGATTTCTGAATCCTCATCAGTAACCATGATGTCCACTTATTCTTACAGCCATTCTTCATGATATACACAATTTTCATCTTTCTATAATACAACTAAAACCGAGTGAAACTATAACAAAATGATATATGAGAAAATTTGTTGACATTCAATCCCTGTCATTTGGACGTTTTTGCTTTTGGGTGTATGATAAATTGACATTCATCATACAGGGCGTGGAAAGAAATTCTGAATTGAGACTCTATCACCAATCTGCATATTTAAGCCCATTCTGACGCAGAATATGTAAAAAACCTACAAATACCTTTTTTATTTTTCAGACCCTGAAATCAGCTGCAGGACCACTGAATTTCTACCGATACTGAATGTCACAGCTCTGGACTACCCGGAATCTGGAGATCAAATAATATCACTGAACACTGTTGAAAATTGAATAAAAGTATTGTAATTATTTTGTTTTTATTTCAGTCCAGGTTAACCCATTCCAAGACATTCTCAAATGGACATTTGTCCTGTGAATACGGCCTCATAACTGCTGAGGTTCTCCTGCTACACCAATATGAATTTGTGTCTCTCTTGAATGGAATTTTCAATTGCGATAGACAATTCATTACCATTTCTTATTTTTGGTCTTTGCCTATTTGAAACCAGGATTTGCATTTTCGATACACGAATCTAGATTTTTGCCCCTTCAAAATCGGTATTTGCATTTACGATGGACAACTCATAATAACGTTTATCCTTTCTGCTCTCCTGATACACGAATTTAGATTTGCCTTTTCGAGGGACAACTCGATATCTTTTCTCATTTTTGCTCTCCTGATATGCGAATATGGATATTTTTGGATTTCGAAACCAAGATTTGAATGTTTGATAGAAAATCCAGTACCGTCTCTCATTTCTGCTCTCCTGATACACGAATATTGGTTTAAGCCTACTTGAAACCAGGATTTTAGACTATTCGCGAACAGGATTGTCATTTTCGATTGACAACTCAATGCCTTTTCTCATTTATCTGCTTCCCTGATACACGAATTTAGATTTTCACCCCATATTTGAAATCAGATTTTGCATTTTCTATAGACAACTCAATACTGTTTCTCGTTTTGCTCAAAACCGGATTTCGCATTTTTGATTGACAACTCAATACCTCTTTCCGTTTCTGCACTCCTGATTAACGAATTCAGACTTTCGCATTTTCAATTTGCTTTTTTGGTAGACAATTCAATAGGTATCTCCTTCAATTTCTGATATCCTGATACAATAATCTAAATTTTTGCCTGCTCGAAATTGGATTTCGCATTTTTGATAGTCGATAACTATCAATAATTAATTCTTCTCGATTCTGCTCTCCTGATACACGCACTTAGATTTTCGCCTTTTCGAAATCCGAATTTGCTTTTTCGATAGATAATTCAATAGCTACTTCAATTTCTGCTCTCCTGATGCAAAGATCTGAATTTTTGCCGGCTCGAAATCATAGTTCTCGTTTTTGATGGAAGACTCGATACCTCGTCTGGTTCCTGCTCTCCTGATACACGTATTTAGATTTTCGTCATTTCGAAACATGAATTTGCTATTTCGGTAGACAATTCAATACCTTTATCAATTTTTGCTATCCTGATACAAGAATCTAGATTTTTGCCTGCTCGAAATCGGATTTCGCATTTTCGATGGACAACTCGATACCTCTTCTCGTTCCTGCTCTCCTGATACAAGCATTTAGATGTTTGCCCTTTCGAAACCTGAATTTGCTTTTTCGGTAGATAATTCAATACTTTTTTCAATTTCTGCTATCCTGATACAAGAATCTAGATTTTTGCCTGCTCGAAATCGGATTTCGCATTTTCCATGGACAACTCGATACCTCTTCTCGTTCCTGCTCTCCTGATACACGCATTTAGATTTTCGCCTTTTCGAAACCCGAATTTGCTTTTTCGATAGATAATTCAATGGCTTCTTCAATTTCTGCTCTCCTGATGCAAGGATCTGAATTTTTGCCGGCTCGAAATCATATTTCGCGTTTTTTATGAACAACTCGATACCTCTTCTCGTTTCTGCTCTCCTGATACACGAATTCAGATTTTTCCATTTTCGAAACCTGAATTTGCTTTTTCGATAGATAATTTAATATTCTTTTCAATTTCTGCTATCCTGATACAAGAATCTAGATTTTTGCCTGCTCGGAATCGGATTTCGCATTTTTGATGGATTCCTAAATACCTTTTCCCGTTTCTGCTCTCCTGATACAAGCAATCAGATATTCGCCCTTTCGAAACCTGAATTTGCTTTTTCGATAGATAATTCAATGCTCTTTTCAATTTCTGCTTGCCTGATACAAGAATCTAGATTTTTGCCTGCTCGAAATCGGATTTCGCATTTTCCATGAACAACTCGATACCTCTTCTCGTTCCTGCTCTCCTGATACACGCATTTAGATTTTCGGCTTTTCAAAACCAAATTTGCTTTGTTGATGACAATTCGATACCTCTTTCAATTTCTGCTCTCCTAATACATGAATCCGGATTTTTACCGGCTCGAAATTGGATTTCGCGTTTTTGATGGAAGACTCGATACCTCTTCTAGTTCCTGCTCTCCTGATACACGTATTTAGATTTTCGTCATTTCGAAACATGAATTTGCTATTTCGGTAGACAATTCAATACCTTTCTCAATTTCTGCTATCCTGATATAAGAATCTAGATTTTTGCCTGCTCGGAATCGGATTTCGTATTTTTGATGGATAACTCAATACCTCTTCTCGTTTCTGGTCTCCTGATACACGCATTCAGATTTTTGGCTTTTCAAAACCAAATTTGCTTTGTTGATGACAATTCGATACCTCTTTCAATTTCTGCTCTCCTAATACATGAATCCGGATTTTTACCGGCTCGAAATTGGATTTCGCGTTTTTGATGGAAGACTCGATACCTCTTCTAGTTCCTGCTCTCCTGATACACGTATTTAGATTTTCGTCATTTCGAAACATGAATTTGCTATTTCGGTAGACAATTCAATACCTTTCTCAATTTCTGCTATCCTGATATAAGAATCTAGATTTTTGCCTGCTCGGAATCGGATTTCGTATTTTTGATGGATAACTCAATACCTCTTCTCGTTTCTGGTCTCCTGATACACGCATTCAGATTTTCGGCTATTTCAAAACCAAATTTGCTTTGTTGATGACAATTCGATACCTCTTTCAATTTCTGCTCTCCTAATACATGAATCCGGATTTTTACCGGCTCGAAATTGGATTTCGCGTTTTTGATGGAAGACTCGATACCTCTTCTAGTTCCTGCTCTCCTGATACACGTATTTAGATTTTCGCCATTTCGAAACATGAATTTGCTATTTCGGTAGACAATTCAATACCTTTCTCAATTTCTGCTATCCTGATACAAGAATCTAGATTTTTGCCTGCTCGAAATCGGATTTCGCATTTTCGATGGACAACTCGATACCTCTTCTCGTTCCTGCTCTCCTGATACAGGCATTTAGATTTTCGCCTTTTCGAAACCCGAATTTGCTTTTTCGATAGATAATTCAATACTTTTTTCAATTTCTGCTATCCTGATACAAGAATCTAGATTTTTGCCTGCTCGAAATCGGATTTCGCATTTTCGATGGACAACTCGATACCTCTTCTCGTTCCTGCTCTCCTGATACAAGCATTCAGATTTTCGCCTTTTCGAAACCCGAATTTGCTATTTCGATAGATAATTCAATACTTTTTTCAATTTCTGCTATCCTGATAAAAGAATCTAGATTTTTGCCTGCTCGAAATCGCATTTCGCATTTTCGATGGACAACTCGATACCTCTTCTCGTTCCTGCTCTCCTGATACACGCATTTATATTTTTGCCATTTCGAAACCCGAATTTGCTTTTTCGATAGATAATTCAATACTTTTTTCAATTTCTGCTATCCTGATAAAAGAATCTAGATTTTTGCCTGCTCGAAATCAGATTTCGCATTTTCGATGGACAACTCGATACCTCTTCTCGTTCCTGCTCTCCTGATACACGCATTCAGATTTTCGCCTTTTCGAAACCCGAATTTGCTTTTTCGATAGATAATTCAATACTTTTTTTCAATTTCTGCTATCCTGATAAAAGAATCTAGATTTTTGCCTGCTCGGAATCGGATTTCGTATTTTTGATGGATAACTCAATACCTCTTCTCGTTTCTGGTCTCCTGATACACGCATTCAGATTTTCGGCTTTTCAGAACCAAATTTGCTTTGTTGAATGACAATTCGATACCTCTTTCAATTTCTGCTCTCCTAATACATGAATCCGGATTTTTACCGGCTCGAAATTGGATTTCGCGTTTTTGATGGAAGACTCGATACCTCTTCTGGTTCCTGCTCTCCTGATACACGAATTTAGATTTTCGCCATTTCGAAACCCGAATTTGCTTTTTCGATAGATAATTCAATACTTTTTTCAATTTTTGCTATCCTGATAAAAGAATCTAGATTTTTGCCTGCTCGGAATCGGATTTCGTATTTTTGATGGATAACTCAATACCTCTTCTCGTTTCTGGTCTCCTGATACACGCATTCAGATTTTCGGCTTTTCAAAACCAAATTTGCTTTGTTGATGACAATTCGATACCTCTTTCAATTTCTGCTCTCCTAATACATGAATCCGGATTTTTACCGGCTCGAAATTGGAATTCGCGTTTTTGATGGAAGACTCGATACCTCTTCTCGTTCCTGCTCTCCTGATACACGTATTTAGATTTTCGCCATTTCGAAACCTGAATTTGCTATTTCGGTAGATAATTCAATACTTTTTTCAATTTCTGCTATCCTGATACAAGAATCTAGATTTTTGCCTGCTCGAAATCGGATTTCGCATTTTCGATGGACAACTCGATACCTCTTCTCGTTCCTGCTCTCCTGATACAGGCATTTAGATTTTCGCCTTTTCGAAACCCGAATTTGCTTTTTCGATAGATAATTCAATACTTTTTTCAATTTCTGCTATCCTGATACAAGAATCTAGATTTTTGCCTGCTCGAAATCGGATTTCGCATTTTCGATGGACAACTCGATACCTCTTCTCGTTCCTGCTCTCCTGATACAAGCATTCAGATTTTCGCCTTTTCGAAACCCGAATTTGCTTTTTCGATAGATAATTCAATACTTTTTTCAATTTCTGCTATCTTGATAAAAGAATCTAGATTTTTGCCTGCTCGAAATCGCATTTCGCATTTTCGATGGACAACTCGATACCTCTTCTCGTTCCTGCTCTCCTGATACACGCATTTATATTTTTGCCATTTCGAAACCCGAATTTGCTTTTTCGATAGATAATTCAATACTTTTTTCAATTTCTGCTATCCTGATAAAAGAATCTAGATTTTTGCCTGCTCGGAATCGGATTTCGTATTTTTGATGGATAACTCAATACCTCTTCTCGTTTCTGGTCTCCTGATACACGCATTCAGATTTTCGGCTTTTCAAAACCAAATTTGCTTTGTTGATGACAATTCGATACCTCTTTCAATTTCTGCTCTCCTAATACATGAATCCGGATTTTTACCGGCTCGAAATTGGAATTCGCGTTTTTGATGGAAGACTCGATACCTCTTCTAGTTCCTGCTCTCCTGATACACGTATTTAGATTTTCGCCATTTCGAAACATGAATTTGCTATTTCGGTAGACAATTCAATACCTTTCTCAATTTCTGCTATCCTGATACAAGAATCTAGATTTTTGCCTGCTCGAAATCGGATTTCGCATTTTCGATGGACAACTCGATACCTCTTCTCGTTCCTGCTCTCCTGATACACGCATTTAGATTTTCGCCTTTTCGAAACCCGAATTTGCTTTTTCGATAGATAATTCAATGCTTTTTTCAATTTCTGCTATCCTGATAAAAGAATCTAGATTTTTGCCTGCTCGGAATCGGATTTCGTATTTTTGATGGATAACTCAATACCTCTTCTCGTTTCTGGTCTCCTGATACACGCATTCAGATTTCCGGCTTTTCAAAACCAAATTTGCTTTGTTGATGACAACTCGATACCTCTTTCAATTTCTGCTCTCCTAATACATGAATCCGGATTTTTACCGGCTCGAAATTGGATTTCGCGTTTTTGATGGAAGACTCGACACCTCTTCTGGTTCCTGCTCTCCTGATACACGTATTTAGATTTTCGCCATTTCGAAACATGAATTTGCTATTTCGGTAGACAATTCAATACCTTTCTCAATTTCTGCTATCCTGATACAAGAATCTAGATTTTTGCCTGCTCGAAATCGGATTTCGCATTTTCGATGGACTTCTCAACACCTCTTCAAGTCGCTTCTGCTCTCCTGATACATGAACTTAGATTTTGGCATTCTGAAAAAACAAATTTGCTTTTCGATAGGCAATTCGTACCTACCTTTTTCAATTCCTGCTCTCCTATTTAATACATGAATCCGGATATTTATCTCTTAGAAATCGGATATCACATCTTTGATAGTCGATAGCTATTAATACCTACCTCTTCCCGTTTCTGCTCTCTTGATATACGCATTAAGATTTTCGCATTTTCGAAACCCGAATTCGCTTTTTCGATATATAATTTAATAGTTTCTTCAATCTCTGCTCTCCTTATACGAGAATCAAAATTTTGTCGGTTCGAAATCGGATTTCGCGTTTTTGATGAATAACTCGATACCTCTTCTGGTTTCTGTTCTCCTGATACACGGATTCAGATTCTCGCCTTTTCGATAGACAATTGATACCTTTTTCAATTTCTGCTTTTCTGATACAAGAATCTAGATTTTGGTCTACTCGAAACCGGATTTCGCATTTCTGATGGATAACTCAATACCTCTTCTCGTTTCTGCACTCCTGATACACGAATTTAGATTTTTGCCATTTCGAAACCCGAATTTGCTTATTCGATACATTTTTTTAATTATGGTGGCCAGATCCATGCATTTAGATTTTTGCCTGCTCGGAATCGGATTGCGTATTTTTTGATGGACAATTAACTCAATACCTTCCTCTCCTCGTTTCTGCCCTCCTGATACACAAATTGAAATTTCTGCCTTTTTGAAACCCGGATTGCTTTTTTGATAGACAGTTCGACACTTATTTCAATATCTGCTCTGCTGATACATGAAACCAGACTTTTGCCTGCTCAAAATCGGTTTCGGCAATTTTTATGTAAAAAAGAACTCGATCGTCTTTGGAACAGTACAAATGATTTCGTGGTCGTGGGATAATAAAATAGTTACTTATCTCAAAAATATTTATTTAAAAAGATACCTATTAAAAATAAAAATATTTACAAGTTAGTCAAACAATATTCATTTCAATGGGATATTATACATACAAATTGTTCAATAAATATCATACAATAAATACCTAATAAATAAAACCGGGATCTCTACCAAACCTGGTCTTCAGAAAATTTTACAACTACATTTTGATGTTCTAGTAACACAACTACAACAAAGCTACTCAAGAAATTATGTACATCGAGGTGATGATCAAAATTATTTTACAAAAAATATGATGAAATTGTGACTATAATATTTATAACCAATCAATCTATGAACTCTTGCAATAATTACAAAAGCTCTGTTCGTTCCTACGTTCCTACCTGTTTCATGAGCTAGGCATTGATAGGTATTTTTCCTACTCATTTTATAATTCTTAAGTACCCACCCAGTCTATCAATAACCAATTATATGGTACCTTTTTCGATAGTTCAAATCTTGTATCTTTTCCAAAACGTTTTAAACTCGATAGAAGTGGTGTTATCTCTATTTCTGCTAGATGAAGGAATTCAATCTGAAGGCGACAATATTTATTCAAGGTGAAACCTAACTATTGTTGAGCCGTTATTCCTTCCATAGTCGCACTGTTGTCTATTTCGCAATATGAAGTTGATTACTACGAAAACGGTATTTACCATTGTCATTTCCCCTGCATTATTGAAATTCAATTGGATCATAGAATGGGAAATAGGGTGCCAATACAAAATAATGATGTCATTGGACTAATTACTTCAATAATTGTGACCACTGTTGAGAAAAAAAATGTTGAAGACTAGAGAATACAAAAAACACCTCTGAACCATATAGAAAACTAGAACAATATACAGTGGGTACCTACAAACGAAAATTGTCAGGCCATCAAGTACCATTATCTCAGGAATTAAAGAAGATGTCAAAATTACATCTTACAATATATTTTTGTATACAAGAATTGTTACCCCCTGTCTCCACCTACTTCGATTTAAAAACCTGAAATGGCAACATAACCAACTTCCAATTTTTCTGAAAATTATTGTTCATCTTTCACCGCATCTCTGAAAAAGCTATAAGCGATATACCCTCACCATTGTTCCTTGTATTATTATAGAACTGATAAAAGGAAGATATTTACTGGATGATGAATTCAGTGGAATACAGAAGCATCTAACTTTCATATCTTTCTGACACTTTTGACAGCTGAAAAACTTTCATGAGTTTCGACCTATGTATCTTGATCAAAAATTCGAGTGGTCCACTTGTTGCTCTAAACATTTCATATGATTTCGAACGATCCAGATTCATTGTCCCTCCCAGAGATGATAGTTTTGTTGACAAGTCCAAGTAACAAAGTAACAAACAACCATACGATTTGTCATCGAGAAAATCATGAACACTACGGGGTATTGGTGATGGATATATAATTGTGTCGAAACATTTGGAGGAGCCTTTCAGAAATTGTTAAGGGTATGTTGTCATTAGAGGTAGAGATTCTTGAAACACATCAAGCAATTAATCTTACATTATTATGCAACTGTTTTACCGCACAAAATATGTGAATTCTTAATGGATTGCAGAATTAGCTACATTGAGCATTTTTTGAAATAGGAGTAGTATATTTGAAATAAAATCATAGATGAATCACTTTATATTATCATTAAAACGAATCCCCATGTGAATATGGAACAAATGACCCCCGCACGAACTTCCAGTAAGTTGTAGTATTCGATGAACTGATTGAACGTGCAGAATCGCAACGTTCCTCAATGGATAGATTTTGAAATACATGGCGTTACAGTTACAGATCGGTAATTATTATTTGATTGTTTTATCGGGAAATGAAGGTGCCAAGTGCCATTAACTTATCTTCATATCACTTGGTAACTATCAAGATTGTTCAGATTACGTCGTTATTTACAGGTTGACATATAAAAATATGTTGGTGATGTCTGAAAATTGAGAAACTGCGATTCTGCACGTTCATGTTCAATCAGTTCATCGGATATCTACTCCAACAAACTGAAAATTCAGGAAATTTCACCGAGAACCATAATTTTACCTAAAAAAAGTGTGGGGTCATTTTTTCAGATAAGTTTTAGCATAATTCACACATCGCAGTATATTTTTACGTTCACGAGAAAATGATTTCCGTTGTCCCACACTGCATAAGTAACAAGAAAAACAAAAACAACAAATTAGCCATCAGGAAAGTCATGAAACGAGTAACTCGAATACTGCGTGGCATTGTTGACAACACGTGCAAAATCGCAGTTCTTCAATGGACATATTTTGAAACACAGAGCGTTAGAGTTACAGATCGGTAATAATTATTTGATTGTTTTATCGGAATCAATCAGTTCATCGGATATCTACTCAGACAAACTAAAAATTCAGGAAATTTCACCGAGAACCATCATTGTACCTAAAAAAAATGCGGGGTCCTTTTTTATGATAAGTTTTAGCATAATTCACGCATCGCAGTTTGTTTTTACGTTCCCGAGAGAATGGTTCCCGTTGTCCCATACTGCACAAGTAACAAGAAAAACAAAACCAACATATTAGTCATCAGGAAAGTCATGAAACGAGTAACTCGAATACTGCCCGGCATTGCTGACAACACGTGCAAAATCGCAGTTCTTCAATGGACAGGTTTAAAAACACAGAGCGTTAGAGTTACAGATCGTTAATAATGATTTGATTGTTCTATCGGAATCAATCAGTTCATCGTATATCTACTCCAACAAACTGAAAATTCAGGAAATTTCACCGAGAACCATCATTGTACCTAAAAAAAGTGCGGGGTCCTTTTTTCCGTTAAGTTTAAAAGATTGAAAATCATAAAACGAGTAACTCGAATACTGCCCGGCATTGCTGACAACATGTGCAAAATCGCAGTTCTTCAATGGACATGTTTGGAAACACAGAGCGTTAGAGTTACAGATCGGTAATTATTATTTGATTGGTTTGTCGGAATCTGAAGATGCCAAGTGCATTAATTTTTCGATCATATCAACTTACCTTCATATCACTCAGTAACTATTCTGATGGATTGCGTCCTTATTTACAGGTTGACATATGAAAATATGTTAGTGATGTCTGAAAATTGAAGAACTCTGCGATTTTGCACGTTCACGTTCAATCAGTTCATCGGATATCTACTCCAACAAACTGAAAATTCTGAAAATTTCACCGAGAACCATCATTGTACCTAAAAAAAATGCGGGGTCCTTTTTGTATGATAAGTTTTAGCATAATTCACGCATCGCAGTTTGTTTTTACGTTCCCGAGAGAATGGTTCCCGTTGTCCCATACTGCACAAGTAACAAGAAAAACAAAACCAACATATTAGTCATCAGGAAAGTCATGAAACGAGTAACTCGAATACTGCCTGGCATTGCTGACAACACGTGCAAAATCGCAGTTCTTCAATGGACAGGTTTAAAAACACAGAGCGTTAGAGTTACAGATCGTTAATAATGATTTGATTGTTTTATCGGAATCAATCAGTTCATCGGATATCTACTCCAACAAACTGAAAATTCAGGAAATTTCACCGAGAACCATCATTGTACATAGAAAAAGTGCGGGGTACTTTCATCCAATAAATTTTAGCATAATTCACGCATCGCAGTTTGTTATTAAGTTCCCAAGAAAATGGTTTCTGTTGTCCCACACTGCACAAGTAACAAGAAAAACAAAACCAACAAATTAGCCATCAGGAAAGTCATGAAACGAGTAACTCGAATACTGCGTGGCATTGTTAACAACACGTGCAAAATCGCAGTTCTTCAATGGACATATTTTGAAACACAGAGCGTTAGAGTTACAGATCGGTAATTATCATTTGATTGTTTTATCGGAATCAATCAGTTCATCGGATATCTACTCCAGACAAACTAAAAATTCAGGAAATTTCACCGAGAACCATCATTGTACCTAAAAAAAATGCGGGGTCCTTTTTTATGATAAGTTTTAGCATAATTCACGCATCGCAGTTTGTTTTTACTTTTACGTTCCCGAGAGAATGGTTCCCGTTGTCCCATAGTGCACAAGTAACAAGAAGAACAAAACCAACATATTAGTCATCAGGAAAGTCATGAAACGAGTAAGTCGAATACTGCCTGGCATTGCTGAAAACACGTGCAAAATCGCAGTTCTTCAATGGACAGGTTTAAAAACACAGAGCGTTAGGGTTACAGATCGTTAATAATGATTTGATTGTTTTATCGGAATCAATTAGTTAGTTCATCGGGTATCTACTCCAACAAACTGAAAATTCAGGAAATTTCACCGAGAACCATCATTGTACCTAGAAAAATTGCGGGGTCCTTTTTTCCGTTAAGTTTAAAAGATTAAAAATCATGAAACGAGTAAGTCGAATACTGCCCGGCATTGCTGACAACATGTGCAAAATCGCAGTTCTTCAATGGACATTTTTGGAAACACAGAGCATTACAGTTACAGATCGGTAATTATTATTCGATTGGTTTGTCGGAATCTGAAGATGCCAAGTGCATTAATTTTTCGATCATATCAAATTACCTTCATATCACTCAGTAACTATTCTGATGGATTACGTCGTTATTCACAGGTTGACATATAAAAATATGTTAGTGATGTCTGAAAATTTAAAAACTCTGCGATTTTGCACGTTCACGTTCAATAAGTTCATCGGATATCTACTCCAACAAACTGAAAATTCAGGAAATTTCACCGAGAACCATCATTTTACCTAAAAAAGTGCGAGGTCCTTTCTTCAGATAAGTTTTAGCATAATTCACGCATCGCAGTTTGTTATTACGTTCCCGAGAATAGGGTTTCCGTTGTCCCACACTGCACAAGTAACAAGAAAAACAAAACCAACATATTAGTCGTCAGGAAAGTCATAAAACGAGTAACTCGAATACTGCCCGGCATTGCTGACGACACTAGAACCGGCCGCAGAAGTAGTACCGTCAGAGGGCAGAGGTACGGGCAGCGGCCGCGCCGGTTTGCGCGGCCGGTACGATCCCCGCGAGCCCGCGTTCGGCGGCCCGCCTGGCTTCAGGCGCGGCCGGCCGGGGCCCCTGCGCGCGCCGGACGAGCCTTGGCCGGCGCTACTCGAGCCGGCGCCTGCCGGACACTCGGCCTGGGCGCCGGAAGGGGAGGATTGCGAGGAGGATATCGACGAGGCGGAGTCCGTCGGGGCGGCGTCTGCAATGGGAGAGCAAGTTGGAAAATTGAAGGCATCAGAATGAATTTTTGGATGTATGATTGATATCCATCATACAGGACGTGGAAAGAAATTCTGGATTGAGAAAACCCTAATCACGAATCTCCGATTGAGGTCTATAAAAATAACAAGTTTCCATCGTTCAAGTTAGAACCCCTTGATTGGGTTAAAGTATTGGACAACAAAATCCTCTGAAGTAGAGAATTTGCATCCTCCTTCATATAAAGATATGCATATATCATTCTGAATATTCAACAGAAAACAACTTCTCTCCTGGCCATTTGCCACGTCGAACATTGAATTATATCTGTTGAATATCCAAAAAGAGAACTTCGCTTGTCACGATATACAAGACAACACGAGTCCAGAAAAACGATATAATTATAATATATTTCGAAGTTGAAACAGGTGTTTGGTTAGAATGACATCCTCTCGTCACTCTCGTAGGTTCATAGTGATAACTACATATCCGGGTTTTTTCAAACTGTCAAATTTTGATTTAACAGTGCACCCTCTATCGGCCAGTAGAATCAGTAAGTGTATTTGTCCAGTTATCATCCTCGACGATGTTATCACATTCGGATTATTGAAATCTGGTTCAATCCGGAAATTGGACAAAATGACTTTCATCCACTTTTCATTCTGATGCATTCAATTATCATGCACCTACTGATTTCAGAGATATATCTTTTTACGCCCAAAAAAATCGGTTAGGTACATAATCAATTGTTTTGGAACTTGCGATTCATGGAATCGATAATTTTTTTACGAAGGTCGATCGAAAATTATATCTTCCAAAGCTTATATCCAGAAGTGATTAATGATAGATAATATATCAAATCGATATATTCCATTAATATTTTGAAATGAAGATCACTATTTGTAGTTTTATGATTTAGATCTGGAACTTTTTATATATTTGTTACTGTGAAAATATTATAATTTTGTTCCTTATGTTCCTTCGTTATTGAGCATTTATTTTTCAATTTGATCATTCTTGATGAAATTTTATACTGTTTCGTTGCATTGACGATATTCTTCAAGTTACCTCGTAATGGTACCTAATCTGAAAGAAAAGAAATTTGGCGAATCGATTAATTTCTACCTTGATTTGAAAAAATCACTAATTGAAGTACAAACTTTCAAGAATTTCCACGAAACTGTCATATTCAATCAAGAAAATAGATACGAAGTTCACTTACCGTGGCTTGAAGGTCATCCTATACTTTTGAAAAATAAGGATTTAGGATGTAGCGGATTACAATCTGATAGCTGGAGTTTATTGAGTTTAAATAAATGTGATGACTACGAGAAAGTATTGAACGAATGGGAGGAGTTAGGTTTTATTGAAAAAATTACCGATAAAATAGGAGAAGGAAATGAATCACATTATTCACCACATCATATGGTGGTAAAGGAATCAAGTTGAACCACCAAAATACGTCCTGTATTTGATGCTTTGGCTAAAGACGCATTTGGAAATTCTTTCAACAGCTATTTGGAAAAAAGACCAATTCTGTTAGAATTGATTTTTCCACTATTGATCAATTTTCGTACCAAACTCATTGGCGTAACTTCAGATATCAAAAAAGCTATTCTACAAATAAGTGTAACTGAGAAGGATCGAGATTTTTTATGATCTTTATGATGGAAAGATTATTCAACTCAACTAACTGAGGTATACAGGCACTGTAGGTTGTTTTTGGAGTTGAACTTAGTCCATTCATTTTATCTGCCACAATTATTCATCATCTGGATAAATAAATCTCCAGTACAACTAAGAGATACTGCAGAAAAACTTGAGAATTCCTTTTATGTGGACAATTGTGTAACTAGTGTGAAAAATAAATCAGAATAAAAAAAGTATTGATGAATCAAAATATTTGATGTCCCAGGAAGGGTTCAATCTCCGAGGATGCAATTATACGTCATTATCAGACAAAAATTCATCTCAAGAGCTGTTAGGCATACTCTGTAATATTCAGAAAGATTCACTTTATTGCAACATACATTCTCCAAAACAACTTCAAACTCCTCGAACTTAACGAGGTTTGCTGTCAATATCTCAAAAATTGTTTGATATCAAGTCCAGGGACGTTCATTCTTAAGTTATTGTTACATGAAACGTGGAAGTTAAAAATCAGTTGGGATCAAGAATTGCCAACAAATATTTTGAAAACGTTCGAGATCTAGCTGGAGAACATAAATCTGATAAGTCTATCATTCTTGAACACAAAGTGGCTCTCTGAATCCCGAAAACGTAATATAAGGAAGGAAAATATCTTCGCAGCATACGGAGGGATTTTTCAAAAACAATGTAACCTAACTCGGCCTGAATGAACATACTTCCATTAAAGTATATTTTTCAACAAGGCATCGTTCGTGTGTGTTCCAAGACTGTGGTTGAATCTAAATATGGGCCGAAAGAAATATGGGTGAACCGAAATGTCGGCGAACCGAAATTTGGGCCCAACGAGCTATTCCCCTCATTTCAATACTGTCTGTAGGTAAATTCAAAATTAACTGATGAAACCATTCTGCCACTCATTTGACAAAGCACGATTTCTATGAAATAAATGAAAAATATGATTTATTCGATTAAAAAGTGAATTTTTTACTCATACTGATTTTTTTCCACGAATATGGAAATTATGAAATACAAAATCACTCATTTTCATTATTTTTCTCTATTCGCCCCAAAATATTTATTGCCAATATTAAAAGTTATAAAATCTCCTAAATATAGGTGACCATACCTAGTATATACCTTGTTCCCATCAAGAGATGATGATAGTACTGGCAATAGTTGTTACCAACATGATAATACAAAATGCCACATCATCCTCAGCTGAATTAACTAGATCCCATGGGACATGCGCAATTATTGTCTGCAGCTAAGTCAACGTCAACGGTTGAAATTTTCTGGTTACAGTCTAGATAGTAGGTTGAAGTCGTTCAATTCGACAAGGCCTGTCAGGTTAGGTTAGGGTGCTTTGGAAAAGAATATGACAAACTACTTTTTTTAACCAATTTCAATAATCGTCGTTTTCGTATTTTTTGATATATGAGACTTCATAACAAAAATCGAAAAAAGAATAACCACCTGCGAAATATCACATCGAGATATTCCACATTGCCAGTTAGTTTAATAAATATTTGTACGAGAACTCAAGATTAACGGAATTGTCTAGAGGACGGCGAAGTTTGTTGTTCTAAATCATGTCATTGAATACGTTTTGCTAGTACAGAGTTGCTTCAAATCTGACACTAATTTTCTTTATTATATTTGTTTCAAATTTGACTCATGTACCTCAGAGCCCAGGGGCTCTAACCGTCTTTGACCCTGAGATAACAACCCAATTTTTTTTTCAAAATCTTGAAAACGCAATTGAAGTTAACCCAAGAATCTTCAGAAAAGATCGTCACTATAAAATGAATTATTTTCAAGGAAACCGCTCTTCCACTTTTGGTTGCACCATGTTGTACTGAATGAATAACTCACTTTATATCATTTTCAACCACAACAAGTTGCCTTGGTAACGAGTTCCGGAACTAATTATTCATAAACATGTTTCTATAGCAACTCTGATGCTTGTTCCCGAAGCATGCTATTGCTAATGAACTGAGTCTATCAATAAAAGTTAAGACCCTTTGCTTCCAGGAAATTTGGGTTGAATTAGAAGAGTATCATTACCTACACTTGAAAATATTTATCAAGAAAATATCATTTGGAAAAATAAATTTTGACCACTGTACTGTCAGTTTTCAGAATAATGTTATCCTCAGAGTTTGTTGTTCATCATTCCAGGACACACCCTGTATGTTGACTAAGATATCGATGTAGATAAGTTACCATAGGTAGAACGGCAAAGGATTGTATTTTCACAGTTTATCATTCACTTGTGAACTAATGAATGAATCAGTGAGGCACTGGAAAGGAAAAATAAACATGTAAAATACATTTTTCCAACGCTATCAGTTTCCCTTCGAAATACTGACCAGTAGAAAAAACTCCGCTAGATGAAGTTGGAGTTATCCCAGCAGTAACATTTCGGTTGACTCCTGAAGTTCTACTTCTAGAGCCTCTTGGTCGTCCACGTTTCGATGTTCCTCTACCCGAAAACCTCGGCTTCACAGTTGTACCATAAACATTATATACAGTGTATTCTGAAAAAAATAACATCAAGATTTTCATTCCAAAATATATTCATGGTGATGCAACATCAAGGTATCTGACTTGGAAATTTCGAGCAATATTGATAATTCACCATTTGTACTGAATTTTATAAAGGAATAATGAAGTTTCAAAGTTATTGTCCTATAAGCAGTAACTCCAGAATATATCAAACCACTCTCCCGATGTTGATAGTATCTGTAATAAGTTATCGAATTTCAACATGATTTAAATATATTTCAAAACATGATTGATTGCTTGTTGTCTAATGTCAATGATCTTCCAAAACATAAATGTAATTGAAATAAACCTGTATATATAGTTGAACAACTATGAAATCCTTTGATGATATAAGTAATGTTTCATTAAAAATTTGTGAATAGTTGTTGAGAAACATTAAAATTGATCCCAACAGCCAGATAACCTCCAAAGGACGTACATCTGGGACGAACAAGACGTCCTGAAGACGTCCAGTGTCGGTCGAGAGACGGGGGACGTCCGATGTTACAAGATAGAAGAGAGTGAATGTTTTGATTGGTCAGATATACGACAGGACGTAGAATGTGCATATAAATTCATCTTTATATCCTTCGAAATCGGCATCCTATAAAGATTGGATATACATTATTCAGGATGATAATATGCCAACATTGCCAGATTCACTTCAATTCCTCCACATTGTTCACAAAAAATCACTTTTCGAACCCGAATGAACCTGTCTCGTGAAAGGATAGGTTCATTCGGGTTCGGAACTATTACGGTTCTAGAACTGTCAGGAGTTTGTACAGTAGAATCGGTCGCGTTCGGGTTTTGTAGAACTGCTCTAGAACTGACTCTTTACGCGTTCGGGATTTTCCAGAATCGTCCTGGGACGGTCTTAGAACTATCCGAAACCAGTACCTGCTCTCGAGCATGAGGCATGAACCGTTCTAGGATTATTTGTGGTGCATGCTCATTTCATTTAGTTTTCGATTCGGTCTGTTGTAGCGTAACGTCATAATGATATATTTTTGTTTACTCTACTGTTTATTGCTCTTTTCTCAATATGATGGAGTTAGTACATTCATTTGATAGTAGTAGATCTTCATCTTCAGGTAGCAGTAATAAAGGAGTTACTTGCTGAAGTTGCTGAAAATATTGTACCTAATCTAATAATTCTCGAACTTTTGTTTCAGGTGGGTGTCGAAATTCATGTAGGTACAAGTGACAAAACATATTGAAAACTAGCTACGACTGCTATGATGGAATATATTCACCATTTCTCCACACAGAGATATTGTGAATAGACTCAAAGGACAGTTTGAAGCTTCAGAATATTATTCGAATAGAGATACAGGTTCCAAACTATTGTTTTTTTCGCAAATTCTGAATAAAGGTTATGTTCTCAGAGGTTCTCTTCTGCCGCGTTCGGGTTATCATAATTTGTGAACCATTCTGAAACAGTCCTAGGATTCGAAACGACTGCGCACTGGTTCTACGCAGTTCGAGAACGATTCTTGAACATTCTGAAATCGCAACCCGAATGAACCTACTGTCTCGTGAAAGGATTATATACTGTGGTTGTACTCACTATTGGTTATTGGCGAATCAGCGTCATCGTTGTACCCGTCGGTGAGATCGTCCGTCAGGAGGTCCGAGTGGACGCTGCCGGGACTGTTCGGACCGCTGTCGAGGACTGCGCCGTTGCCACTCGCCGGCTCCGGGCAGATGACCGGCGCGGGCTCCTGCTTCGGCCTCTTGGCCTCCGGCAGGCTGCTGCTGGCTATCGTCTGCAACAAGGATCGACGCGTTGATGGACAGCAACGGTTATAGCCGGTGTTGCCAATTGGCGGGAAATTTCCCGCATTTCAAGAAATCCGAACGGATGCGGGAAATCATTCTCGGGGAATTATGTGGGAAATCGTATATGTCCACTGACCACTGACGTGAAAGTTTGTGTACAGGGTGCGCCTCTCAAAATGGAACCCTCCCTTAACTCTTTTGTTTTCAGAGATGTGAAAAAATGTTGAATTGAACAGTTGTTTCAAACGGCTCGAACTTTTATTTCGTGAAGTTGCTTCATATACAGAGTCATTCGTTTTTCCGGAACGGACATTGACTTTCATTTTTTCAATGGAACACCCTATATATTTTCTGACATGTCCATAGAGCCTTTTTTTCTGATCTCAAAAATATATATGAGTTGTATATTTGTATGAAAAATAATTGAGTTATTGATTATCATCCATTATATCCATACGCCAACTTAGGAGCAGCACTGTTATTTGGAATGCAACAGTGAATCATGCAGAATCATCTCCGGCTGAGGCTACGAAAATCAGAATCTATAACTCATTTTATAAATAAAAATTCTCTGCTCTGCCGGGGATCCGAACTCAACAACCTTTCGATGTTCTGATTACTAGTGGAGTGCCTCAAACACTGCGCTATTCCGCCGTACGTTTTTTTCATTGATAACAAACTGTATAATTGCAAGTTAACTGGACGACATAAAACAAATCTGAACTGTTGTCTTTTTACTAATAGAATTCAGATCTTAATAGCTGTTAGAGATATATTTTCGTTGCAGGCGCATCAAATGGAAGTCGGTTGCCTGATAATTACAAAAGAAACACAAGAATCATGAAAAATGCTGAATAATCCTATAGACATGAGTATCGTAAAAGGTTGATGAAAATTAATAAGTAAAAAATACCTTATATTGCTGCTTTCTCTTTCTTTCCAACTCTTTATCCTCAGGCGGGTTTTCGATCTTCAAATGATCTGAAAATAAAATGAGGAGTGAAAACTTAAAAAACCTACTTTTTAACTTAGTCATTTTCACTTACACTTATGTACGAGTTCATCGTCATCAAGTAGAAGGGAAACCACCTCTTTTGGCTTCAGCGTATCAGGTTTGAAGTTACCTCCACTTATGACCAATTTTTGGATCTGAAAAAGTATTCATCAAAAACAAATCCACATCTATTTACTCCAAAAACCTCACCTCGCTCTTTTCTCTTGCCCTTTGCAAGATACGTTCTTCGATAGATCCCTTGCATATCAACCTGTAAACTGTCACCTGTTTGGTTTGACCCAATCGGTGAGCTCTGTCCATAGCCTGCTGATCCACCGTTGGATTCCAGTCACTATCATAAAAAATAACCTAAAAGGGAAAAAACAGTGATGAATATCAAAGAAAAACAACAAAAACACTCGGTCGGTGTTTTAATGGTTTTTCTTTGAAAAATTGGACCCCTTTGGGATATTTGTCCATTTCAGCGATATATTGAGATTGACTGATAAACTTCGATCACCCTGTAAGTACTCCGGAAACACTCTAAGTTTCTGGAGTTGTATCACACTTTGAGTATTTTCTGAGTTTATTGTGGTATTCACAAGAGAACTAAACAAGTTTGATAAACTATGTCGAAAATTCAAGAAATACAATAGGTATGCATTGCAAACTTTATGTCACATTCATTAAGATTGTCATAAGATCATTGAAAGCAGACGTCGTTTTTTTCAACGAGAGATATTCAAAACAGAAGAATAGTTTCCCAATAGTTCTTGAAAATTGGGCCTAGCCTACTATGAATCATGCAATTGAAAGTCTCATAACGTTCTCATAAAAAATCTTTTGTAACTCAAATTTGGAGGTGGATATTGAAACTGCCTATATAAGTCTAAGCAGCATTCAATCGTGTATTCCACTATTCAATAATATACAGGGCGGTTGAATCTAAAATTATACTTTCAGAGATTTAAATGACCTCTAAATGTCAATAGAATTTTGATCACACCGTACAACTTCTGATGAATTTGGAATAAAAGTAGGTACTAGTGCTACTCAAAATGTTTCTCAAAAATCGCAATAGTTAAGAAACGGAATGTGATATACGTAGAATACAAAAATACAATAAAATCAATGCCACTTCTGGTAAATATGTAGTTTTGATTATCACGATTTAGTGATTTGAAATAAAAACTTCTTTATACTGTTTATTTAGGAATATACAACGCATACAGTTCCAAATATTTGCTAATATCTATTCCATGTTTGAAAATCATTAAAATTCAATATTACTTCATCATTCAAATACTCAAGACTCATAAAGAGGATATATATATACACTGTGATATCATCTTCATGGGCAGACCCAGTTACAGATTGACGTTTTTTTTTTATTCATAAAAGGACGAAATGATCGTCCTGAAATGACGTCTGAGAGTCGTCAATATGTCACAGCCACAGAAATATTTATATAAGTAAAAATTACATCTCAAAGTGAACGATAAAGGACCGAATAACCAGAATATCCTAGGCCATATATCAAGACCTATCAAGACGCTATCATCATTACCCATCTCCATATGAGTATATCGTTAGCTGATCATATTTGTATCTGAAGATATTGGCGTCGGCGAGATATTAAGCGGGCTAAGAGCTGTTTTATAATAATGAAAGTTTCACATTGTAGAGAAACGTATAAATACAAATTCAAATTTCGTAGAAACGAGAAGGAAAGTTTCGATTTTGTAGAACATTTAGTCCACCAGTATATTGTTCTTTGTTCTAAAATTGTTCTGATCCATCATTCGGTAGCCCCCTTACTAGCAACTATCAGAAGTCTTCAAGAGACCTTTTAACGTGTGATCCCAAACACTTAACGTCATGGATTGGCGTCATTCGTACGTAAATATGATGTCTTCTTTGGCCACTCTACTACCTTAGCACTTTTACGGGTACCAGTAATATACGTCAATAAAGTCATGGATATGACGTCAATATTTGTAGGTCATATTTTGGTCAGAGTCTTGGTGACCAAAAAATGACGAGAAAACTAACTTCAATATGACATCATGTCTTCTTAGGTCACTCTGCAACCTGATGGCCATAGTTTTCCTTTATGTGTGTCGATGACGATCCTATTCGAATTACAGCCGGGGAGCCAACAACCTAGTTGAATTCAACGTCATCAAAACTCAAGCCTGCGTTTTCTCTAGAATGGCAGAACTCAGTATGCCTGATATAACAACGTCTGGTGCCACCATTCCCACAAATACCACTATATCGATGGTCGGTATTTCCATCAGCAATAATCTTTCATGGGAAAATCATGTCCGATCCATCGCAAAAGCTGCTTCACAAAAGCTCGGATCTTTATTCCGTGCAAAAATCTACTCTACACCTGAACAGCTTCTCATGATCTAAAAAGCACTGATACGGCCAGTTTTAGAATACTGTTTTCACATTTGGGGCTCAGCACCCTGACATACGTTGATGCTCGTAGATTCCTTCCAGATAAGGGTCATCCACCGGGTTGGTGATGCCACACTCACTAATACTGTTGACTTCGTTCGTCTATAGAACGGCAAAGCTTTGGACTGCCAATGGAAGTGTTCCCAACTAAAGTTCAAAGAAAATTCCAACACCTACCTTTCCTATCCTCCCTAACGCATGATGTTCTACGAAAATAATAGAAATTTCCATTCGTGAGCTCCAAGAGTTAAAAAAATTCAAACCTGCGTATACCAATGAGAAATTTTAAATAATAATAATAATAATAATAATAAAAATGTTTATTGAAGTTCCAGAAATATACATAAATATATAATGTAGATAAATAAAGAAGAAAACTTCGGAAGGCTAGAATATTGGCTGAGCCATTTTTCAATTCCGCCTGTAGTTAATGATGCCAAAATTATAGGACATAACAACAATCTTTTAAGAAGATCTCATACAACATGCATATATAAATAAAAGAACAATCAACGAAAGATATACTAGTAATAATAATACAATAAGAAACTATGTACTCAAATTATCCGAAGTGTTGAGACCAGAACAACGCTATATGAAGATAATAACAGATTATAATGTTGATATTGATATTACGGCATTGTCATACAGGGTGGAGACTTTAACTGGAATGAATTCGCTACCAGGGGAATGAATGAATTTTCTGCAAATTCGCGAGACACGTCAACGTGTGAATGTATTTACCTACATTTGGTGAGCAATATAAGGAATATAACCCTTCAGGGGTAGCAGGAATCTACCCCAACTTGTTTTCAACCCTATGGCTTGTGACCCCTCATTGGAAAGCTGGTTGAAAGAGGAATCCAGTGTACTGATCTTATTTCAGTATAATTTCAAAGTTTAACCCTTAACTACTAATCATACGTCTCAGAGACGGCATATCAGCATCCGATTTGTTGGATTTCCCCTGCATTTCAATATCGGCCATTGTCCTACCACGTAAATTATGTCCACCCAGCACTCATTCAGTACCCTGAAGTTGATCTACGTATGTGGTTCAGTTTTAGAAATATCTTGAGTGAAAGATAGATTGCCGTCTCGTTGACGTATAGTTAGTTATTACGTAACAATAAAAGTTCAATTTCGCCTATAATACGTACGATTGCGTCTATATCTAGATATACAGGCATTGTCATCTTTTTCAATTTGCATGTTTATGACTTAGTTCTGTGCCATATTTCATTACGACTCTAACTGTATTCAGAATGACAATAATATCATCGATAATTTTAGTATTTCAATTTCCTCTATGAAATTTTGATCGCCACTGAAATTTGAGTTTCTATTTCAATTCTGAACATCATTTTCTCTTCGCCAAATATCAAGAGAACGTTTTTGAATAGCTCACAAAAATAAAATTAAAAAAAATTTGGATTTATATGGACATTTTAATAGTCCCGTCTGTGAGACGTATGGTTAGTGACAACGTTATAAATTTGGAACGTTCGTAGTTAAGGGTTGATATATTTTCAACGTATTTTCATCAAAATTTCGACTTTCAGTGACAGCGATATAGGACACTTCCACCAGTTTGCAATAACACTTCGTTTCGAACTGTGAATACAGCAAAAAACTGAATTTATTTTTGCGACTCTATAAAAAGCTGGAATACAATAGCAGATATCAGTTGTAGCAGAAAATTGCCATCAATTATTGTTCAACACACATTATGAGCGATTGATATGTTGGAAAAAAATTGATTTTAAAAGTACATTTCAATTTTATGCAACCTTTAAACGTATGGAAAACTGAAATTTGACTAGTATGCTGGATTCCTCTTTCCACCAGCTTTCCAATAGCCATATGGTTACATTTGAAAAAATCATGTTGAGGGTGGTTTCAGCTACCCTTGAGGGGAAATATATTCTCGATATTGCTTGCAAAAAGTAGGTAAATACATTAAATTGTTGACGTATGTCGGGAATTTACAGAAAAAATATTCACCTCCCCGCTAACGAATTTATTCCAGTTAACGTCTCCACACTGTATTCCCATATTACGAGAGTATATGTTGTTGCTGTTCTGATAACAATTTTTCTTTCAAAGCATTTTTAAATTTGTTATGGACCAAATACTTATATGTTTGTGATGGGCGTGTACACCTTAGTAGAACTTTTAACTCAAACCATGTTTATAATGATCCTTTTATACATAAATAATGATTGACGACATAATTCGATTGAAAAATTAACTGGAATGTTTCATTTTTGGACATAAATAATAGTACCTTCTGAAAATGGACCCTCTTATGACGTAGAAACCTCATCTCGTCATAGTTTAAAGAAAATACCAAACGCCCGACGGAGACTGAGGCAACTGAGTTATTAATCCTTTCAACTGTGATCTCACGCTCATTCACTCAGTCAGAAATCATGTATCATTCATCTCTGTCTGGAATAGTCTTGTTTCAGTATCAGGGTTTTGACGTCATATCATCGCCTCGTTTTCAGCGGTCCGAAAAATCGGGGATTTCAATAATTTTTTATAAAACGTAGGGAGCTCACAGCAAGAAACGGTTTGCAGTGGTGAGCTAGTTTGGGTGAGTTCTATCGAATTATGAAATAAAAATTTCTTGTGATATAAGCCCATTGTTTAGCAAAGCCGGAGCAACTAATTCTAACCATTTCTCAAACTTTGTTGTATTATGTCTGGGCATTGAGTAGTCGTCTATTATTGAACACTCCGCCACAAATATTTGAGATAGGTAAAACCGAGTAGATTTAAATAACGCCGAAGAAATTTTTCGTCCGTTCTCATAGTCGTCGTCCCATAGACTTCGGCAAATTTTTGAAATTTCTCACGAAATCTGATTGTCGTCCCGACAGACCGCTACTCAATTTATGTTCATCTCTTTGAGCACAACATAATGTCGAAATTCCAGCGGGTAGAGTTGTTGGGTCGGAATTGGTTTCTTTGGTCTCGAGACGAACGAATGCCCGCGAATAATTCAATAGCAAATTAGCGTATCATCGAGTTAGCGCTTGAACGAATAAAACTTCGTGACATTTTTACGAGTTGAGAGGAACAACCATCCGACATATCGAGAAGTGTACATTAACGAAGCACAAAAAACAATCGAAATGAGACACTGTGGAAAATATGTTGAACTTAAACCCAAGAATGTGAAAGCAGTAGACACTTCAGGTGTGTTATTAACAACTAGCAGACCTCACAAACGTTATTTTGCTATATACATTATTTCTATGATATATTTTGACAGTTCAATATTCATCAAGACACTAATATTATTATATTTTCTACTTCTTTTTAGTTTCGATATCTATAAAAGCTTGTTTCTTTAGTTTTTCGAACTACCATTTATTTCAACTTCTCTTTATTTCTCTTGAATTTCCCAATTTTGACGAGAGAATCATAATATCCGATTCCTAAAACCCCAGATGAAAATTTTCAATAGAATCGGAACATAATCATAGAACTCGTCCGCAATATTGGATCTACCATCTTGAATAGAATCGGTATATAATGGGCTTATATCACAAAAAAATGTATTTCATAATTCGATAGAACTCACCCAAACTAGCTCACCACCGCAAACCGTTTCTTGCTGTGAGCTCCCTACATTTTATAAAAAATTATTGAAATCCCCGATTTTTCTGAACTCTGAAAACGGAGCGATGATGTGACGTCAAAACCCTAATACTGAAACAAGATTATTCCAGACACAGATGAATGATACATGATTTCTGACAGTGTGAATTAGCGCGAGATCACAGTTGAAAGAATTAATATATCAGTTGTCTCAGTCTCCGTCGGGCGTTTGGTGTTTTCTTTTAACTATGGTGAGATGAGTTTTCTACGTCATAAGAGGGCCCGTTTTCAGAAGGTACTATTATTTATGTCCAAAAATTAAACATTCCAGTTAATTTTTCGATCGAATTATGTGGTCAATCATTATTTATGTATAAAAGGATCATTATAAACATGGTTTGAGTTAAAAGTTCTACTAAGGTGTACACGCCCATTACAAAACTCGTCCAGTATATTGGTTCCACCGTCTTGAATTTCCAAATCCCGCCTTTTCCAAATTTTGACAAAAGAATCATGATCTCCGATCACGAAAACACCCAGATAACAATTTTGAAGAGAGTCGGATCATAATAACCATACTCGTCCGCTATATTGGGTTGAATTTCCAAATTTTCATGAAAGAGTCATAATCTCCGACCCCGAGAACCACCAGATACCAAATTTGAATAAAATCGGATCCTAATTACAAAATTCGCCATGTTGGATTCGCCGAAAACACCCAGGTACCAATTTTGAAAATAATCGGATTATAATTACAAAACTCGTCCGCCATATTGGTTCCGCCATCTTGAATTTCCAAATTCCGCCAGAATTTTCAAATTCTGACGGAAGAATCATAATCTCCGACCCCGAAAAATCCCAGATACCAATTTTGAATCGAATCGGACCTTAATTACATAACTCGTCCGATATATTCGATCCGCCATCTTGAATTTCCTAATGGTACCGGGATAAAAAGTATCCTATAACCTTCTCCTGGTTCTAAGCTACTTCCCCACCAATTTTCAGCCAAATCGATTTAGTAGTTTCGGAGCATATTCAATACATACAAACAATCAAATCTCTTTATAATATTAGTATAGATAATATTTTGATACAAAATTATTCTTCGTAAATCATCAAAAACACTTTTCGAAAATGATGAATAATAAGGGTAAAAGGCGGATTGTTTGAAACAAAATATGGCGATAGGACAAATAAGTATGCCTTAATAAAATATTGCTATTTACCAGCAACAATTATCTGACAGTACAAAGCAGAAGCACAATCTTTATAAATGAAATAATCAAAAAAGTTGCCAGTTGATTTCATCCTCATTAATATTTCACATGGCACCCCTGTAACAAACATTAAATAATATTTCCTGTATGAAATTATGCCTCTGTGCTGATTTTGATAACAATTGACAAATATACAGTGAAAGCATAGCAAAAAACGAAAAAAAAATCTACTTCAACGCCTTAGCCTATGTCCCAATAGTTATGTCTCACCCTGAATATACCACTGATATTTCTCAACAAACAATGATAACATAACCAAATAGCAAGAATTCATATGGTATACCTGGCAATTCAAATTCGAGGGCCATCATCAAAATGTTTCAACCATCTGACAATTTCCCGTCCTACAGATAAACCACTTCAAAATTTTCAAATTGTACAAGGGATCAAGTTACACGTTGTTAAGAGGTATTTTCAATCTCTATACAACAGGCTATTTTTTAAAATTCGGTTGTCATATGTCCGCGAAGAGCAGTCGAAAGATTCAAAATTTATTGGAATGTTTGTCGAAAGTATTGGTAGGTAATGGTAGGTACTATTTATTTGTATTACTTGAAAAGTGATTCACTTTAATTTAAAACTCCGTATGTATAATGAAACAGTACCCTCGGTGCTATCATTACCAATAATACCTATCATTTAAGACATGACCTTTCCGGAAATCCTGTATTACTGTTATAAATAGAGATACGAATTTTGGAACGATCATGGAGACTACACCTTAATATTTGAAATAGCAAGGTTCTAAATCTTGGTTCAAATTGTTCTCTTTTGACACCCTGTATCATTGGAATTTATCTTATACACGGAATTCAAAATATTTTTAAAGGGAAAATATATTGTAAAGAGCTATTAGTAAGGATCATTATGAATTTACCACTAAGGCGAAATAACCCTTTGGACATTGTATGAATTGAATATAATATTTATATTGCTTCAGACTGACAGGCACTTTTGTATTTCCGTTACAAAACGTCAGATACGAATATCCGCAAAATCATCCAACTCGAATAAAAAACAACACCAGAGTTTTTTGAACGACAAAGCATTCATTAATTGATTTGACTAGAATATTTTCACACGGATCATAATTATGGCATGCAATCACGTATTGCATTAAAATTCAATATATTCTTAGAACCCATGTGATATTTTATTATGGTTGTGAATAAATTACGGGTCAGTAAGGAAGGATATTTATGCGAGTGAGAAATGAATGGAGGTTGAATACGGAATTCCATAGATGGCATACATGACGAGGCAAGAAATGCCAATCCTCGAAGAATTTTATTCGCGATGAGAACCTGTTTCGACGGTTGCTTTCATGCTTTTGTTCATAAGGATGAGTAAGACGACATCTCAAAAACCACCCTGCATCACGATGGTGGAAAATCATACTAAACCCTTGAAATGATTATACAGGATGTGTCCCTAGAAGGTCTTTAGAAAAACCTACCACTACTCTTTAGACCAAAACAATGAGCGTGTACACCTTAGTAGAACTTTTAACTGAAACCATGTTCATAATGATCCTTTTATACATAAATAATGATTGAAGACATAATTCGATCGAAAAATCAACTGGAATGTTTCATTTTTGGACATAAATAATAGTACCTTCTGAAAACGAACCCTCTTATGACGTGGAAACCTCATACCTCATCTCGCCATAGTTAAAAGAAAATACCAAACGCCCGACGGAGACTGAGGCAACTGATATATTAATTCTTTCAACTGTGATCTCGCGCTAATTCGCTCTGTCAGAAATTATGTATCATCCATCTCTGTCTGGAATAGTCTTGTTTCAGTATTAGGGTTTTGACGTCACATCATCGCCTCGTTTTCAGAGGTCCGAAAAAACGGGGAGTTCAATAATTTTTTATAAAACGTAGGGAGCTCACAGCAAGAAACGGTTTGCGGTGGTGAGCTAGTTTGGGTGAGTTCTATCGGATTATGAATTTTTTTGTGATATAAGCCCATTCGATATGAACAAACTTACGTCAGTACAAAGTTGATCAGTTTGGACGCTAGACGGCTGTGAAGTTACATTATTTAATTTGTTTTTGCATCATATAACTCTGAAACGACTCATGGGATTTTACTCAAATTTGGTATGTTCGCATAGGTTTCTTGGGCAATTAAACCCATATCATGGTTATGATGAATATCATTCCATAGGCAAAAAACTTGATTTTTTCTCTAAATGAACATCTAAAACTTCTACGCTAATGGAAATATGAAGGTTTGAATATGAAATTCAGATTTCATAACTTGTATACTACAACAATAAAGGTACTCTTGATTGAATCCGATTCCTCTGATGGTTTCGACAAAATTTGAATTTTAGTAATTCAAGCATCAGTCAACACAAAAACGAACAGATATTTCATAACAAATTTTCAAAATGAATTATTGTTACGTATACGAAGATTTATACGACGAAAAAACTGGATATAAGCAAATTCACCTCAGTGCAAAGTTGCTCAGTCAGGAAGCTAGACGGCTCTGACTTACTCAATACAAAAATGAAAACAAGAAAAAAAGCTGATAGCACATTTTAATTCTTTTTCGTCGTATAAATCTTTGTATACGTGAAGATGATGGAAATTTCAATTTTTATGAAATATCTGCTATGCTGGTATTCTGCACACCGGCACAGACCCTGTAGGCTATGTATAATTCCATTTTATAGAATGTAAGGAAATCGGTATTCTGTCAGCGCGATCCGATTTTCTCACTGTAATTTATAACTAACTTATGTAGGTAATAATATAGATGTTATAAGAAATCTTCATATATGTTTGGATCCAAAATTATATAACCATAAAAAAGGACAATTAGTCAATAGTATTGATATAGATAAGTACCATTCTGAAATATCCATTTTCTTTTGAATCTCTCGATACCAACCCTGAAATGTGAGGTTAATGAGTAGCTATGCAGTTAGCCATCTATCAATATTCAGTTAGAGGACAGGCGTAAATTCCGACACGGGGTTGAGCGTTTGGTAGAATACCATTATCTGTTGAATTAACAGAATCTGTAAGTATGTCTGTTACAGAGTATGTATCCTACATACCTCACATAACTATTTAAGTTACATAGACGGTCGGTAGAATAGCATATAGTGTTGACTCATTATTTGAATTAATAAAATTCAAATTTTGTCGAAAGTAATGGACATTTATCGAGAGAAATTGCCCAATGAAGCTATGCCAACGTATCAAATTTGAGTACAAAATGAGCCGTGTAGATTCCAAAAACTAATCAACTTTGTACTGAGGTAAGTTTGCTCGTATCGGAATATTTTGGCCAGCAGAGAAAGTCGATTTTGAACACCCTATATCTCTGTAATCGTTCCGGCTAGACCCCAAGTGTGATGCATTGATGACATCAGCTCTTCGAGGCGAATCTAAAAATCCAATGAATTACAAGGTGTTCCATTTGAAACCTCAATGTTGCTGCTACCATCTGCTACTTTCTAGTAGAAGCGGCTACGCCGCATCGTTTGAAATATTTTAGGCGTGTAGATATCGAGATGTCAATTTATACACACCATCAAATTTTCAGAATCATCTGTTGCTTGACATGCCAGAAAGGTCTAATCAACGCTCATCGTGAAATAAAAAGCCTGTAAAGAAACATTTTTGTGCTATCTGGGTATCTCTGCGACGCCTCAGGCCTCAACAAATTAGACCAGACCATCACGGCGGGCTCCAACCTTACTCGAGCACGTGGACGCCTTTCTCAAGGGCCGTATCCAATGACAGATATCGGAAAACAGCGAGCCGCAGCATCCAGCCCGGAGCGCCGAAATCGTTCGGCGCACAATGGACCGGAAGCGCCGAGAGACCGTTCCAGCCATTTCCTGCCAGGCGCACGTGTAGAAAGGAGCACGTATCGCGGATCTCGAGTAGCGGGTTGCACAAAGAGCAGGGTCCTTCTCTGGCCCTAAAGGAACTCCCGATCGAGGAAAACAAGGTTCTCTGATTTCCGACACGAGGGTGGTTCACTATGGTTTGGCTAACCCTTTTGCTGAAAGAGCTGAAGAGCTATGAAAAAAGGTCATAACATTGACCCTATTTCATTTTATTTGGAAAAAGTTCGAAATTGTATGCTATTTGTTGGCAGCGAACTGATAGCGAATTGGTGGTGCACTGGTTTTGCATCAGTTTTGCACACGCACTACTTTAGTTCTCTCCAAAATGTGAACTGGTGCATTCCCAATGGAATACGAAATGATATTATAATAAAATTATTGTTGGAGGTTAAATCGGATAATTGGTTTGTCTTTGTTCATAACATAAGTAGTTGTTTCATGGAAATAATCATTTTATTTTTTGATAAGTGCCTCTCCATCATTGAATTCTCAAAATACTTTCAACAAAATTATGAATTCTGGGTAATCTCCTTTATTTTCTTGGAACCTCTAACTTTTCATCACTATATTTGATGATGATGATTGGATTGTCACTTACAATTTGGTTTTCAAACTATTCAGAGAATTGTTGCACTGAGCTCTAAACTATGTGAACCAGTTTTCCAATGGAGTTCAAAACCCGACACCAGTTTTACCAATGGAATACAAAATATAAACTCAGTGCGAGCCAGTTTTACCAAGGGAATTCGCTATGAGAGTCGTTTGTCAGGGCAGTGGGCCGACTTTATTCACATTTGACATTTGACACCTTTGTACGCAACCCCACAATGCGAATTGTCTAATTTTTCAAACTATACAGGGTGTCCCAAAATTGCTGGGACACAGAGCTACCACGTGTAGAGAAGGTAAAAATAAGTTGATTGGACCCAATTTATTTATGTGCCAAGATGTACCGTTTGTCCGTGAGAAGGGTTCAAAGTTCACATAACAAATCACATTTTTGCACGCTGTTCAGAAATATGTGAAACGAATTTGATGAAATTTGGCAATAGTGTGTTTCAGAGGATTACTTTCCTTTTGGAAATCGAAAAAACCTAAAAGAGATTGTAGAAGGGTTAAAACCACCCTGACCCCCTGACATTTTTTCCAGAACTTTTTCAGGGGTCATAATACGGTTCTGAAATTTTTTGAGCTTGGAGACTAATCAATTTCCTCCATTTTATTACTCGTGTAAAAATTTCATATTATGCGGTTTCGAAGAAAAAAAAATCTGTCAAATAATGCTACTAGATACAAGTACAAGTTTAATCAAGTTGTGAAATAAAACATAGTTGGAAGTGGAAACGAAGGCAAGATCTTGACAGGAAACAAATTTATTGTCATTCAAGTTTGTTGTTGACGTTGTCTGTAAATATGCAACGAAAACACATTTTGATGGTATGAAGAATGTTTTGAGGTCTGTATTAAGACAGTCTGAAATTGTTGGGTGTGAAAAGTTGAATACTCCTTGTAATTTCAATATTTTGGACCGAACTTCCATGGATATTTCATGAATAATAGAACAATATACAATCGTAACTGAAGATGTAATGTATGCTCTACATTTATTTTTTTCATGTATAATGAAATAGAATTAAGAAAATTGAAGTTGAAGGTAATATATAGGGTATAGGAACAATAGGAAACAAACACCCTGTACATCGGCGTTTGGCAGACAGTCCCGCAATCATTTTCCCAAGCAAACTGGCAAGGCCAAGAATATTTCCTATATCAGACCGTGGGCGCTACTTTCAAATTCAAAATCCGTTTCATTAACTTTCCATTGTTATCTCATTTACATTCAGTAAGCATTCCAACTCCAATAAAAGTAGAATACTATTACGTATTTCTCATATTATAACATGTAAACAATGAGAAAATGTCACCGCGGTTATATTTTCACACGGGTTTGATATCCGGAAGAAAAAGACCAATATACCGCTAGTCCTTTTATCGGAAAGACTGGGATTTTTTCCGTTATAATTTGATGTCGCGAAATTGCATAGCAGATCATAATGGATTATTATCAAGACTACTTTTGCCAATTAGGCAAAAATCAGCGTGACGTTCATTATAGGATCAGAAAAAATGGAGGAAGGAAGAAGTGATTATCGAAATAATGTAGTGAATATAAGTACATGAGAGCCTCTCTACCTGGGATATGACTTCATTAATGTTCTCGAATGAGAACCGGAACCATGAATTACCATTAACGTTGCCCTTAAGCACCTTTTAAATGTTATCGAGAGTACTTTTGCGTCCATCCAGGCTGAATGATTATAATTGAAAAGTAATTTTCATTCGAACTTATCTAATTAACAGCTTTTTTATTTCACCAAAAATCAAATTCACAGGATGTAATTACAGGGTTGTTTCAGAATATTTAAAACCTGCTGTGAATATTTTGATAAACAAAATTGGTGACAATATTAAAAATACTAGCCTAGGAGTCGTAAGTAACCTTGATCGAGATAAAAAATTTAGTTTCTAATTGAATTTGACGTTAAATTCACCAATTCAACTTCGGTAAGTAAATGGATTTGGAATAGAAATCAACAAATAGAAACGAATATAGAGAATGAATATTTCGGACTTCTAATGAGTGTGACTAATACTGGACAGTTTGTTGCGAATACATGGACCTTCTAATATCAATAAATTCTCACTTAAAAGGGGCCATTCACGATAATGAATTTGATCGACATTCGTTGCCCATCAAATCAGGTAATTATTTGTATAATGGATTGAATAATATCGGAGACAAGTGTTTGAAAATAGGTCATGAGATATTTATAGAGTGGAAATTTAGTTGTTTTACAAAGCTGTAGATCATTAAAATATGTAAACAATGGAAAATTTCATGTCTTTAAATAAGTTATTTTAGTTATATATAGCTGAATTAGAAAGTCCACAATACATTACAAAAATATCAGTACCGATTATCCATTGATGACAAAAAACTTAAAAATGATTAATTTGAGAACAACATGGATGAAATTCAAGACAATTTAAAATGTCTGCTCATTGTTAAACCTGCTGAAGTTGATTTTTCTCTTCGGATGCTTCATCACATGAGGAAAAAAACATGTTCGGCAGGTTGAGCAAACACTACAATCTATCAATCAACGCTACAGTAACTCTTTATTCGCGATAGAAAATAACACGTTGCCCCACCTGACGGCAGCAACTTGAACACTTCTGAGTGGTTTGTTTTGATGATATGGCGAATAAGCACAAACAAAAAACAAATGTGAACCAATGAAAACAAAGTGAACATGCCGCTTTCACAGCTTTCAAGAACTTGAATAGGTGGCGTATGCTTATTTTCTATCGCGAATAGAAGAAATAGAGGCCTTTAGTCTGAAAAAACATGTGTAAATCTGCAATCGAGTAGTTCAGGCACTATCAGATAGATGGCGGTTTTCAAGAACACACCAAACAGTTCTCATCAAATGCGGTGGCGAAATACAAATCAGATGCAATATATTTCACGCATTGTGCGGTCAATGAGAGAATAACGGTATAATATTAGTTATAGACGATTATTTGTTCAGCTGACACATTTCTGACACTGTTGAGCAGGTCCCCTGACTGACAAGAATGAAGACAAAGCATTGACATTTACCCCGGCTTCAAACAATAAACGCCTAGCTATCTGTGGCAAGATCTGTTTGAAGCAAGGTAGTATCTACTTCAAGATTAGAGAGTTGAAGTAATCACTGTACGTAGACCTCCATGTAGACGTTAACGTACGTACGTACGTAATAATACATTTTGTTTTCGGTTTGTATTGGTCATTTTTGGTTGTGTGTTTAGATTCGAACATTTATTCCTGTCAAAATTAGAGGACTCCTTGATGCAGAACTCGTTGGTGATCTCGAATTTGATAATTTTGGCTCATCGGCATATTTCGAGTATAGTTTGGTAAACGTACGTTGATATTTAAGGTATACGGTATACGTGAGAGAACGTGAGATAACGTACACCCGTAAGCCCACTAACAACGCAAACGTGAAGAATTGGAAAATGCGCATGCGTAGCTGTCAATTTCTACGTTAACGTTAACGTTCATGACAACACGTCAACTCTCTATTATTTTTCCCACAATGTATACTATCACATACAGGGTGTTCGGAAATTATGCGCAAAAAATCAAGAAGTTGATTCTGCATGAGATAACATGAAATTTATTCCATATATACGTGGGTCCGGATATGGATAATTCTCAAGATACAGTGTGTTGAACTTTTTAGAAAAAAATCGGTTTTTTATGAATATCTCAAAAAATACCCTTCCACCGATTCTTTTGAAATTTGGCAATGATATTTTTTGTCGTGGGGGGCTGATTCAATCAACATTGAATTGGAATTGTGAAATCCAGTGGCGTCCCGGGGGCACCCTACCGAATATTATTGTCAATAAAATGTGCACCACTGATTTTTTTAAATTCTATATCTTCATATCCTAAAGAATAACTGTAAATACAACATTTTGATCTCTTGAATTGTTCTGCTATTTTGCTGCGTTTCCGTGGAAAAAAATGAATACAAATTCATTGTATAAATTTGAGCAAAACATTGCTTCAAAAACAGGGGTGAAATAAAATGTGTGATCCATTTCCATAGACGTAGGATAGGAATGACGATTCATTTTCTTCAAATATTCATTCATGTTTGACACACTTCGTATGATCGAAAATTACACGTTCCTGGACCGAGCATACATAGTTCTCAATATACAGAATGTAGAGTGTGTCAAACATGTATCAACAAATATTTGAACAAGATGAATCGTCATACTCATTCTATGTCTATGGACATTGATCACACACATTTTCACACCAATTTTTGAAGGAATTTTTTGGCACAAATCTATGCAATAAATTGGTATTTATTTATTTTTTTCCATGGAAATTAAGCAAATTATCAAATCAATTCAAGAGACCTAAATGTTGTATTTCTAGTTCAATAGGTTATGAAGTTACAAAATTCAGAAAAATCAGTGGCGCACATTTTATAGACAATAATATTCGGTAGGTTGCCCCCCGGGACGCCACTGGATGTCATAATTCTAATTGGATTATGGCTATATCAGAAATTGCATTTCCGGACCCACGTACATATGAACCGAATTTCTTATTTTATCATGTAGAATCACCCCCTTGATTTTTTGCGCATAATTTCCGGACACCCTGTATACAGGCTGATTCACGGTGGATGGCACATTAGACGTTTCTGGAGAACGCAACGTAGTATTATACTGAAAATTTGGTTTCTCGGATAATTATTTATGTTCTATTCACCTAAAATATTCTCAACTCTGCGACATAGCCGCTTATATCGAAAAGTAGCAACATCTTCGATTTTTTTAATGGGATATATTATTTCATTTTCAGATTTATCCTAAAGAGCTGATTTCATCGATCTACTACACTTGGGGTATAACGGGAATGATAACGAAGATATAGGGTTTGAAAAATCGAGATTTTTCAACTTTAAGAATTTTGTGTCGAAACTATTCATAACAGTTTTCATGTCCCTATCTTAAATTTTCACGTACTATCAATTGATATTTAATTGAAATAGATACAGGGTGGTTGAAAATCTTTCTGAACCACCCTGTACCTATTTCAATTAAATATCAATTGATAGTAAATAAAAAGTTGGGATAGGGACATGGAAACCGTTTTGACCAATAATTATGAATAGTTTGGACACAAAAAAATCTTGAAGTTGAAAAATCTCGATTTTTTACACCCTACAACTCTGTAATTGTCACTGCTAGACCCCAAGTGTTATGGGTCAATGAAATCAGCCCTTCAGGGAAAATCTGAAAATGGAATGATATACAAGGTGTCCCATTTAAAAAATCAAAGTTGTGGCTACTTTTCAATATAAGCGGCAACGTAGCAGCGCTGAGAATATTTTAGGTCGATAGAGCACAACTTATTATTAAAGGCATCAAATTTTCAGAATAATCCCAAGTTACGTTCTCCAGAAACTTCTAATGTGCCTTCCACTGTGAATCAGCCTGTATAACCTACACCAAAACAAATGAAAATAAAATCGAAAACTCACCGTATCGGCAGCTGTCAAATTGATTCCAAGACCTCCAGCTCTGGTGGAGAGTAAAAATACAAAAATATCAGTTCTAGCCTGAAAATCGGCTACCATATCTCTCCTTTCGGAGATCTTAGATGAGCCATCAAGTCTCATATATTTGTGATGCCTATGCCACATGTACTCCTAGAAAAAAACACAAATTATAACACTCAGAATAACTACAAACATTTTACAAATCATCTACCTCCAACAAATCTATCATCTTAGTCATCTGTGAATAGATCAATACTCGGTGCCCCTCTTCCTTTAACCGCCTCAATAATCCATCCAAAACTGACAGTTTCCCTGAATCAGTCACTAGCGTTTCCTTATCCGGTATTATTATGCTGGACCAACCTTTACTCGGTTTGATATCGTCATCGCAACTGTGAGGCTCAGGGTAAAAGGTCTCCGAAGATTTCACATTCAATTTGTGACCGGTTACCCTGGACCAGTAGTAGTTCATGGAATTGAAACTGTAATCATCGATGTGTCGCTTCAAGTCCCAAGCTGCCCTTCGGGAGTAACAGTATAGACCTAGTGGGGCAGTGGATACCTGAGAAACAGTGACACAATAAGCACTTTCCTGATGCGAATTGTGTACAATAGTTTTCCCATAATCCAAGACCGAAGGATTCCCAAAAAAAAAATTGTTAGACTCATACTCATTGAGGTTTTTCGAAACCGCTTCCATAAACAGAAAGATATTAACAGTACCTTCTCTATCAACATTTGAAAATGTAATATGTTTGTCAGGAATAATGCAGAGAATTTCAAGAATGCATCTGAACATGAGCATAATGACAAATGAAATGATAATCTATTACGATTCCCACAGAACAAGATGAAATTCTACCCTATAAAGTCAGATGTATCGGTAGTGATAATATATTCCGCGATGAAGTCGAAATCTTTCTAATACAGAAACATATTATAACTATCAAGAATACATGAAGCAAGTCTAAGGATATATCTATTATAACATAAAGAATAGGACAACAAAATGAAATGTGATGATGTGATAATATTCCCATGAAGAAAAGTTGAATCAGTCACGTCAAAAGTCATAATATTAGATAGGTGTGATATTGCCAATATTAACCAATCAAAGCGAAGGTCAACGCTTTCCTATGATTCACTACGCTGTATTCTTAGTTGGAATGGACTATAGTGGCAAAATTTGAAGCGGCCTATGTATGGTACTTGCCAGCTCAGTTCACGACATTCACGTCAAAGTATCGTCGAACTTGAAGTTTCATACCCATCAGACAGCTTCCAAATTGAGCCACTATTTAATATCTTCTGCCCAGAGTGTGAATTTACGATGTCATGTAATATGCACTATACACTACACTAGGTGTGATATTGCTAATATTAACCAATCAAAGCGAAGGTCAACGCTTTCCTATGATTTCCTACGCTGTATTCTTAGTTGGAATGGACTATAGTGGCAAAATTTGAAGCGGCCTATGTATGGTACTTGCCAGCTAAGTTCACGACATTCACGACAAAGTATCGTCGAACTTGAAGTTTAATACCCATCAGACAGTTTTCAAATTGAACCACCATTATTTTATATTTTCTGCACAGAGTGTGAATTTACGATGTCATGTAATATGCACTACACACTACACTATGAATCAGCTAATTTGTGGTACAGCTGCACCAAAAAATATGGAAGGAATAAAAAAATAATTAAGGAGGGAGAGTGCATTTTGTAACTCAAGTTCCAAGATTTGATGTAACTGGTATCCATGGCAAACATAACCACACATGTATGTTGACTCTATTTTTTCATCACGATTTCATTCATTTCATAGATGGGGTTGGTATGCACTTCTCAAAGAAATACTCAAATACAGTTCAAATTACAGGGAATGTAACACTTTATATTGTGAAAGAAAGAACATACTTACTCTTGGCATATTATACATGAGAAAAGAGGGAATTTCAGTTCTAACGCATTCAAACTGACATGCTGGTCTCCTCAGATGAGGAAAATCGTTTCCTAAGAAACTGTGTAGGGGTTTCTGCAAAAAAGAATTGTAGCTTGGTGACCAAAACTAAAATCACAAATTATCATTCCATTCAATAGAATTCTACCATATGATTAATAAACAAATCAAATTAATTGCTATTATTTATTCAACTCACCACTCCATCATCACTGACTACATCTATAACGGACAAATCATCCACGAGATAATCTCTATGTTTCATCCTGATATTTTTATGTTCAACGGTTTCTGGCATGGAATGATAAAAATGATCCGTGTGAGTATAGAAAACTCTGCTCCCTTTGCTATGTCTAGTGAAAACTAGATCACTCAGTACTTCACTGTTTTCAATTTGTGGTACAGATAACCTAAATGTGTGCTGCAATCTGACAGTAGGATTGAAAGATGAGCGTGGGTGCCACAGATGTTTATGGTAAAGTATTTTATCACGATTTTTCATTTCAAAATAATTGTGCCACCTGGAAAATAATGGTGGTTGAATATAAAGACTAAATGGCATTCTCAATACTGTACCTATGTATAATGTCACCTTGAAAAATTTTATAGATATCACAAAATGACAAGTTCAGTCCAATGAAGAAATTAAATATTGAATTTTCGAAATCATCCTTGATTTCATGGGCTAGGTAGTCTGGATTGAATATAAAAAAATTGTTTATGATAGAAAACGCTTTCCTGACATTGAAATCATAAACTAAATAGGGGATAGTGTATTGCACAGATGTAACTCTAATTGGTGACTTTGCATCTCTTCTTTCAAACAACTCAGGATGATTACAAACCTTGAAAAAAAAAACAATATTATAATACTGAATTGGAAGTTTCACATTGATCACAAATTGGAATAAATGACCAGATGGAAAATTGAAGTCCATGATATTAAGATTACTGTGATATTTTATCAGCAATAATTAACGAACATCTAACTCACCTTCCTAAATTGCATAACTAAATTCATTAAATTTGATGTGAAATTCTTATCCACTGTGTGTGAGTCTCCACCCCCAACAGTATAATGCAACAAATCCTCAATTTTAATTTTTTGCTTCAGTGCTTGATACAACAAATTCTGTCTAGCTGTCAAAGGGCAATAAACCATCACTTCAATTTTGTCTGACAGTTCATTTTCCACATCTTTCTTTATTCTCCTTAACATGAAGGGTTTCAAGATCATATGAAGCCTCGAAAGATGTTCTAAAAAAAATTTCAAACATATTGAAAGTCCGGGAAATATACATGAAAAAGTGAACTCAACCTCGGAACCATGTTTAAATCTCAGTCCAGTCGGCTATTATAAAAGGTGGTTCAGGGTTGATTTCTAGATGAAAAGAATTTTTTTTCTCCACATACATGTGCAATAACTTCGTTTTCGAGATACAGCCAGAAGTGATTATTGAAAAAACGATATTTTTCTAATAACTCTGATACTCTGTATCTTGAAAATCAAGTTGGGACATGATTATAGGAAAAAATATAATTTTCATCTAATACATATTGATCCATATCGTTTGACGGTTCAACCCAGGTCAACCCTATACAGGGTGTTCAGAAATTTGACAGACAATGCTTCACAGATGAAAACCATGATTTGACGGAGAAGTAAATAGGAACATTTTCTAGAAATAAGTTGAAAACGCCAGAAAGCGCTGTCGGACGAATTTTGCAACACCCTGTATAATGGGGAAGTTTTGTTCTGGTGAATTGGTTTTATACTGAGCAGCTTTGGCTTTATGTATGATTTGAATCATTTTTATTTTCCAACTAGAGCAATTAAACATTTTTCAGGCGGCAACCGCTGACATAATCAATGAATCTAGTATGATTATAGGTACCTATGATAAGTTTTCCATTAGTAATTAAACATCTGAATACGCTGGAACTCAGTATGAATGAAAAGTCAGAAGAATGTAAAACCTTTTTTGTCATAAATTCAGATAACTCCCATTACCTATATCAATAACAATCAAAAAATGAATGAAGGAGTACTAGGAAAACAGTGCATGTATATACTAGATCATGAATAAATTTATAAACAGATAACAATATGAACATAACCTCAGATTTTATCTACATAGGTCTTGGAAACAATAATGATCAAATAATCGACTTCAAAATCTTTTGATTTCAAAGCTATAATTTCAGTAAGACATAAATTTCAAGATTCACCAAGTATTGAAGCTATTCTGATCACCCTAGAAAAACTAAATGGAGAAATGAAAATGCAAATATAGGAAACTTCCCCATTCAATACAATAATAATCAGCCACAAAAAAATGTTTTTTAAATCTTCAACAGATGTGTTTGTCCTTACTTTCATCAATTCCAGTTTTATTTTCTGCATGATTCTCAATGTCTTTAGAGAACCATTCATTGAACTCCTCATGGGAATCAAATAATGTTGGCATGATGAAATGCAGCAGAGCCCATAGCTCTGCCATACTATTTTGTATTGGAGTACCACTGAGCAACAATCTATTTCGACAACTGAAACCCAGCAATGTCTTCCATCTCATTGAGCTTGTACTTTTGATGGCCTGTGCCTCATCCAGAATCATATACTGCCACTTTATCCTATTGAAATACTTGATGTCAGTTATAACAATTTGATAAGATGTCACCACAATATGAAAGCTGGCATCTTTGGTGTAAATGTCTTTCTGATCCCAAAATTGCCTAAGGATCTTCCTTTCGTTCGGATTTCCCCAATAAGGAACCACCTTGAAGTCCGGGACGAATTTTGCTATTTCTTGTTGCCAGTTATGAAGGGTTGATGCTGGAGATATTATCAAAAAGGGGCCCCAAACAGCTACCAACATATATTATTATGAATAATGAGATATAAATAACTGCAATTGAAACTGAAACGTTAATAGGATTAATCGCACTTTTCAAAAAAATGTGAAAAAACTGTATACAGACTGCATGGTAAATGGAGGTATAAAAACATTGAAGGGAATTTTGAAGTGGACTTATGATTATCATAGTTAAAAATATAATTAATATGCCATTATGTAGACAATCTCACATAAAGGGTTCTCATTTATTTTAATTTATTTGATCTTTCTGAACATAGTGAAAAATGATATTTAATTTATCATCATTGAAACCACAGGGTGTTTTGCTCAAAAAATTTAAAAAGTAATAATTAATTGGTTGTGCAGTTTTTGAGAAAATATATAATATTTTAAATTGATGACATTTCTCATAAATTTCAAGAAATGCTACTATTACTTATTACATACACAACCATTGGCATGAATATCAGAGCTACATTGGTTGATGTGTTTTTCTACTTTTTTCTACAAAAAATACGTTTTATAACCTGTAAATCTGGCCAGAGTTGAATTAAGAATTATATGAATAATAAATTGATGAATAATTGTTCAAGTTGTCAGATGTTTCATTTCAATTGCAGCATTTCATTTGACAAAGAAAACTAAAAAAAAGTACTTACAGTATTTTTCTGCTATGTGACATAAAAATGCAATACTTTGTACAGTTTTTCCTAATCCCATTTCATCAGCCAAAATTCCACTGATTCCTTGGGAATATAAATTGGCCAACCAGTTCATACCTCTCAATTGGTACCCCTTCAACTTCCCACGGAATTTGTCAGGTTGGGGCTGTTCCCCATCTAATGACACAAACTCATCCAGACATGAACTGGCCTGAGCATCAAAATGACGTGTCCTTGACTTTTCACTATTGAATGCATCTAGTGCATTTTTCTTAGCAGCTTCCTTCATTAATTCACTAGAAAATAGATTATCGTTCATTATTTATACAGTTAACAAATACATACTTTTAGAAAAATATTTAGCTCAATTTGAAATTAATTCATGGACTCACTGTATACATACCTATCATAAGTATCACAACTTAGCTTGGTGGAACTCTCCTCATCTAACTGACTCAATATGCGCAACTGCTCTTCAGGTGAGGCTTGTCCTAATTTTTTTGACATGAAATGAGCATAGAGCTCTGTTTGAGTGATTAGAAAGTTCAATTTTCTTTGCTGACGTTTGGCCTCAATCAGTTCATGATCAATTTTCCTTTGCTCTTCAGCTTCCTTTTCCAATCTCTTTTTTACTTCTCTGTCAAACCTCCTGGATCGTTTCCAATAGGCAATGTTTTCTCTGGATAATCTTTTCATTCTCCATTGCTGTTCCTTTACTGTTCTAGCACTTTGTAACTGAGAAAAGAGAATTAGAAAGGAGAATAAATTTCCAATCTGAGTCAAATATTATGGAGAAGTCTTCTGAATTTACAAAAGAAAAACCATTGTTTCTTCAGATGAAAAATTATTTGTAAACCTCTTCAAATCATTCAAAAAAGCCAAACATGAGCTGCTTTGAGAAGTGCAAATAACTTTCTTTTACATTTACAATTTAGTTTTCATTATTTCTGAACTATATTGGAAGAGTTTAAAGTGAAATAAGATCAAAATCTTAGTAGTGCTGGATTTGATGCATTCTCTGAACAAAGCAATTTTTTTCAAGAAAATTCACTGATTTCAGTCTTTTTGAAACAATGAGGCATACAATCTCTACAGACCACATCACTAAAACTCACAAGGAAATTTAGAATCTGAATATTGTTAACACAGAGGTTCTTTTTTTTTTTCAAGGATATGAATATTTTCTTTCTGTTCCTTAATGCTCTTTTCTATGCACCTGATTATCAAACTTTGCTGTATTATATATTTGATTTTCTGATGTTCACTAGCATGAATTAAAAAATTTGTAATTCCCTTTATATTATACAGAATATAAATTTTCAAAAAATTTTCAAACAATACAGAAATATACATACTGCTTTCTGTCTTGCATATTTCACACAATGTGATGCTATTCTTTTACACTGTAGAAGCATTTCTTTGTGCTTATTTGTTTTAGACCTATGTTGTTTGCCAATCTCCTTTTTAACAATATTTGTAAACAGTTTTCTTCTTTTCATAGTCATCATATCTTCCCATTTTCTTCTTGATTCCTCATCCTTGAATTTCTTTGCTTTCCTTTTGGGAGCAGAGACTATATTTTGTGTTACTGGCAAAGAATGTGTTGGTATAGGAATACTATATTCTGAATTCATGTTAGAATCTTCCATATCTTCCATACTTTGAAATTCTATTGTGTTTTGAAGATTCAAATCTAAACAGGGTTCATCCTGAAAAAATATGAATAATGGCAACTAGGGGAGACTACTATAATTATAAACTCACTGAAATATCATCCAATATCTCTGGATGGTAAAGTGGAGACTTAGATGTGTCTTCATGTTTTAATACTTTGCGTTTTAATTGAACAGGGAGATTTTTTTCTATTTCAGGATAGTGGTCTACTGCACTTACAAGACCTGCTCCATAGAACATATAGTTTTCATATTTCTGTAAAAACATTGATGAAGAAGCAGAATTGAATATATTCAAACATACCTCTTTAGATTTTCTTAGATATTTTTGATAAGAATGCATACGGATAATATTCTTGTACTGAACATCCTCTGGTGTAGAATCAGAATTTTCTTGTAATACATCAGCTAACCACTTACGTCTGGAGGAAACATTTTTCAGATTGTAATAATCTTTTGGAGAGTGTGGTTCATCTGAAAATTTGTGTAATAGTTCAACAGTGTACTCATGAAGACAGGTCAAATATACCTCTCAAGATGTTATCTAAATTTACATCATCCATCTCCTGTCCCTCATTACCATCAGACTCATCAGAATCACTACTAGGGTCCAACTGATTGTTGATATTTTGCAGGAACATATTGAGATCTAGGGCTTGTTCTACTCTGCGAACATGTATGGGCTTTGCTGTACATGGTTTATTTTTTTTATCTACATAAACATCACCACCTAAAAGACCATAATTTATTTATATATTAGGAATAGTGTATGAGCAATATACTCACTAGGCAATACTTTGTATGTTTTATCACTACTATTCCTCATGACAGTCGAGATATCACGTATCCTGAACCTAAAAAAGCGTAATTGAATTAATTGTTCATCTTTTTTCTCTCCTGCAAATGTTTAATCTGATAATCTTTAATTCAAGTTTTTTTTTATTTTTAATTTTAACCTCAATGTTTTAGAAACCATGAAACCAGAAAACATACTTTGGAGAAGTGAAGTGATCCTCAAAGATCAACAGCCAAACAAAAAAGAAGAGTTTGTAGGTTGTCATCTGTCATCGTTGTCATTGATGACATGACATGATTGACATAAGACGGTTAAAGCTTTGTTTTCATGATAACGTTTTGCGTCGTGCGTCTTGCGTTGCCTCGTTCTGATTGGCTATTTCAAATGACGCAAATTCCATGAAATTTGTTATAATTTTCATTCATGCGTCCGCTTCCAGATTTTGACAGGTTGAATTTGAAACCATCTCGAATCAAATATTCGAAATTTATTATAGGTTTCCAATAATTATTGCCAGAAATGGTTGTAATTTGACAATTGCAGTGTTAAAATATTCATTTTCCATAAATATATACGAAATGGATGAACAAAATTGGCGAAGAGAAAAATACTAATTTTTTTGTATTTGAGAAGAAAAAAACGTACCTACCGGAAAAAAAAAACAATTTTTGGTGAGACCTATATTCCAAAATAGAAAAAGATTAGGAGCATTTCAAACCTTGATTAGAGAGCTTGCTGACCAGGACTCTGAATGCTATTTCAATTTCTTCAGGTACAATGGTATTCTATAGTAGTCACTTACTCTTCCATATTTCAATAAACCATTAAAAACCCAAGTAAGTACACTGTGAATAGTCTGAATTTTATTAAATTCAAATTTTCTTGAATCTGTGCTCTTCCTGTTTTGGGTGATTGGGAACACCTAAAACATAACCTACAAGAGTAGAGGTTCTCTATCCCACATTTCTCGCGTTCGACGCAAAGAAGTTAAATATTTTTAACTTCATTTCTACTAAATAATGCGTCAGTCAAAATAGCCAATCAGAATGAGGCAACGCAAGACGCACGACGCAAAACGTTGTCATGAAAACAAAGCTTAAGTTTGACTGATAATAGGTTTGTTCTCGTTCGAAAAATAAACAGTCCCAAACCATCGGAAGCATGCGCAGTTCCACGGAACATGAAAAATACTGATAGTTCTGTGAAACTGCGCATGCTCCTGATTCTCTCCATCCTTCTCCTGATGGTTTGGGACTGTTTTAATTTTCGAACGAGAACAAACCTAAAGATAAGATGTGATAGTGTTTTCGAATGCTAAAAAATAATCAAAATCCAAGCAGAAATGATGATTATTGTGGATGACTTATTTTAGACATCAATGCATGCAAATACCGTGAAATCAATCGTGGTTCAATTAATAATTTTGTATTGAAAAGTATAGTTCTCTGAACATAACAAATATGTCGGAAAAATTGAAGGTAAAGAGGGTCTGCTCTACACTATACAGAATAATATTTATGTCCACTTTTCCAGAATATACCAGAGCAAAAATTGAAAGCCTTTTCTATCGGCATAATGGGCAAGAGAAACTTATCAAAGAAAGAACTGGAAGAGCAAAGAAAACGTGAGGAGGAAAAAGCTGCTGCACATGTGAGTACCTATACAATATGATATATTTATTATTACCTTATCCTCTATTTCTTAGGTTTTTCAAGAGTTTGTTGAAACTTTCCAAGATGCTCCAATCAATGGAAGCTCCAAAGTTTGGGTTAAAGCAGGAACTTATGATGCAGGAGCTAGAAGTAAGACATATTCTCATTTTTTATCTAGCTGAAGTAGTAATGTTCAAATTGTTATAGAGGAAGATACAAGGGAAAAAGGTAAACTGTACAAACCTACTTCTAAGATAGCTCCAACACAGGAATTGATGACTTCTGCTGAACGTGCACAAGCTTATGCAAAATTACTTTCTTCTGATAAAAAACCAGAAAGATTAGGAAAAAAGAAACCATCTACAAAGAGTAACTTAGAGGCTTTCATGGAAGAACTCAGACAGTAAGTCATTGATATGTTTAAGAAATCACAAGCCTAGATGATATTCCTAAAATTGATTTGTAGGATTCAAGAAGAAAGAGAAGAAAGACACAAATATAAAGGAGCAATTAGAACCCCAATAGAAAATGAACTGGATTTGTTTATGAGAAGTGGTGATATTGGATCTTTTGATAATGGGGACCCAAACACCACAAATTTGTATTTAGGAAATCTTAATCCAAAGGTAAATGCTGACAATCATCTATTCAGCAGTATCTTTAAAAATCTTTCTTTTCACAGATTACAGAACAACAGTTATTAGAGTTATTTGGTAGGTTTGGGCCCCTGGCTAGCATCAAAATAATGTGGCCAAGATCTGATGAAGAAAAGGCAAGAGGTCGCAACTGTGGCTTTGTTGCTTATATGGCACGTAAGGATGGTGAGAGGGCATTGAAAAACTTGAATGGAAAGGACATACATGGCTATGAAATGAAACTTGGTTGGGGCAAAGCAGTAATAATTCCTCCACATCCAATATACATTCCACCATCCTTGCTTGATTTAGCTCAACCTCCTCCACCTTCTGGACTACCCTTTAATGCTCAGCCTGCTCTTAAAGACAAAGATGTGCTACCCAAATCACAGGAAGAGCTGAATGAGATTCTGTCCAGAGCTCTGGTTAAAATTGTCATACCAACTGATAGAAACTTGTTAATGCTCATCCACAGAATGGTTGAATTTGTTGTCAGGGAAGGTCCAATGTTTGAAGCCATGATAATGAATAGAGAATTGAATAACCCACAATTTAGGTGAGAGGGAAACCAATTTAAAGTTTTGCTTTGCAAATGGAGTTCATGTTATGTTAACATATTATAATTCATAGGTTTTTGTTTGAAAACCAAGGCCCAGCTCACACATACTACAGGTGGAAAGTATATTCTATCTTGCATGGTGATTCACAAAAAGAATGGAATACCATGGAGTTCAGAATGTTCATTGGTAAGGGTATCATACAGAAAAAACACAACAACCTATCATGCAATAAATTATTGATAATTCAATAGGTGGATCAATATGGAAACCTCCTATCATGAATTGTTACACAGCTGGTATGCCTGAAGAACTAGTGAGAGAGGATGAAGCAAAAGAAAACTCTAAGGGAACATTATCAAATTCGTATGTACTAAAACATTTGTGCTGAATTCCAAGTGTAAGTGTCTTTTTACTTTAGGCAACGTGATAGACTGGAAGATCTGATTCGTGGTTTGACTGCTGAAAAAACTAAAATTGGGGAGGTTATGGTATTCTGTATAGAACACAGTGAAGCTGCTGAAGAAATTGCAGAATGTATAACAGAGTCACTGTCAAATGATAATACAGCCTTGACCAAAAAAATTGCCAGGCTCTATTTGATATCTGATATTTTGCATAACTGTCAAGTGAAAGTTAATAAGGCTTCTTTCTTCAGAAAAGCGTGAGTAAAGACACAAAAAACACCATTTCTTTCAATTTCATCACATCAATTCAGGGTTCCCTGTGAATGAAGCAGTCAATACATGTTTGAAACCTTATCAGCATATTTTGACAAGTCAATGAGAAAAAATGTGATGCATTCACTGATATTTCTAGGTTCGAAAACAAATTACCTGAAATATTCAAGTACATAAAACAGACGTATGACAAACTGGAAGGTAGATTGCAAGCAGAAGGGTTCAAAGTCAGAATATTGAGGACTCTGAAAGCATGGGAGGATACCATCTATCCCAAGGACTTTATGAACAGATTACACAATATCTTCTTGGGTTTACAAGAGGTGATATTGACCAAGGTTGATGCTATTGTAAAAAATAATGTAACAAACATTTCAGGAAGAAAAACAGGAACCTAAAGAAATAGCAGAAGACATTGATGGAAATCCATTGGAAGCTCATGAATCTGATGAAGATGCACCAATGGATGGAGCAGCACTATTGAAATCGGCAATGCTGCAGTATGAGAGTGGGTCTGGTGATGAACTGGATATAGATGGTAAATTATCCATGCAGTTTCAAGAATTTGTCTAAGGAAAAGTCTTTGCAGGCCAAGAAATCAAAGATGACAGCAAAACTGATGGGGCACTTAGTGGATTCATAACTTCAAAGTGGGAAACAGTTGATCCAGAAAAAGTTGAAGCACAAGCCATGACCACTAGTAAATGGGATTTACTTGAAAATAGTCAAGATGCCAGCCATGAGAGCAGTGCAAATGAAAAAGAAGACCTTGCTGATTATTCAGATACAAGGTATTGACATAGATTTATCACCATGTAATAGTTTTTAGAACAAAATGTAACTTTTTTTTCCTCAAAATAGGCCAATAAGTCATCTCACTGACACTAGACACTTACTATATTTCTCATTTTGTATTCAGGAACTGATTGAATTTTCTCAGTGTAGATGTTGATCATTTTGTTTTTAGGAATATGACAGAAGAAAAGAGGCAAAAATTGAGAGAGATAGAAGTGAAGGCAGTACAGTATCAAGATGAATTGGAATCAGGACAAAGACAACTGAAAAGTGGTTGGACTTTGCCTCAACAAGTGGAGCACTACCGACGGAAATTACTCAGAAAATCGGAGAAGGAGAAGAAAGAGAAAGGCGAAAAAACACCAAAGCCTGAGAAACATAAGAAGGACTATGAAAAGAGTGAGAGAAAAACTGTTGCAGATAGCTCAGATGATGAATCATACTACAAAGAGCTGTAAGTAAAGTGTTTGTTTCCTATATTTATTTTTTGTTATGATCAAAATATTATGAATTCAATGTATCTATGATGATATTTTCTGAGAAAACACACATTCAGTTTGTTTCTGTTCTTGTATACTTCATTCAATTGGAATTGTTGGTAGCTTAAGCCTATCTTACTAATTATTGGTTTTGTAGTACTTCTAGGAAAACTAAAAAACATGCCAGAAGTTCGTCAACCAGCTCATCAACAAAGCACAGGTAATCATAACTTTTTTCTGTTTTTTATGAGATTATATATTGAATTTGTGAAAATTTGTACTGGCCACAAATTCTGAGAACTTGATGAATATAAGCATGCATTTACCTACCTGAGGTATATTTTGGCAAAACAGGTAGAACATTGAACCACCCTATTCACAAACATCAAATGAGTTGGGGTTTATGAAAATCAACTATTTTGACGATAACCATGCAATTTCACAAACAGAAAATGAATTGAAGTAATTGTCTGATCATCAGAAACTCAGGAATGTAAATTTGTTATGTAAATACCATCTAGGTATTGGCTATTCAATTCCAATAACCTGTCCTTATGAAGGATGTCCCAACAAGAGCGTCGGATTTAAATTAGCTGCCATTTTGTATGGTGATATTAAACGGCGAGCTCGCATTATGGGCTTGTAAGTTTTCAGAGCTTTTTGTATGGGAGGGTGATGTGATTTTTGTTTTACAGTTGTCAACATACAGATTATTTGGGACTAAATTCACGCTGATGGACTCAAATTTTGTTATTAAACGCCTCACTGTCGATTCCTTTGGCGCATTATTGTGACCGGAAATTTGACGTAATTAGCCACATTCTATTTGACTGTCACCGGAGCTACTCCAGAGCATGAAAAATAGGCAGGAACGCGTTCTTTCTGTTAGTGCTTGAAGCCCCGGTGCTTCACCGTGCTATACCATCTACCTTCTCCTACCCCTCTGTCACTGTCAAATGACAAGCTATTTTTGGTTATTTACGAAGATTTTTTTCTATTTTCATGTATCAGGATAGTTCAACTCACGATAATTATAATATGCTGGTCTTCAGAATCAGACATTATCAACATAGATTGGCTATATTTCAATATTTCCAAAAGGTGAACGATAATAAGAGCAAAAGGGCGTTCATTGTAAAAATTCACTAAAATGCGTTGGGAGTAGCTCAAGTGCAACAAACACTGGGCTGCTCAGGTGCATGATACATCAAAAAGAAAGTGGCTATATATCGGCGAACTGTTTTGCAAAACTCACCATTTTTGTAATGTGTTGGATCGCGTGATCTACGTGACAACTGTAAAAAAAAATCACCAATGGCGACAAATATAAATCTGGCACTCTTATTATTGGGACCCTTTATTAGTAGTAAGCTTGTATACACGCACGTATCACCTACATAAGTTAGGCTATGTGGCTAATTCCCAGCCGCAGAGTCGCCAAAATATGTTCATACCGACTATCTAAATTTGTCGACCCGGATTTCAGGTCTAAAAGCCGTTCTCCGTCTCGCAAGAAGACCAGAGCTTTGAGTCCGCCGAGTCCCCCACGAATCAGGAAGCATTCTCCTGTCGTTTCGTCATCCCGCTCCTCCAGGAAGAACAAAGACTCCCTTTCCCCCACCGGTTCGAATGGTAAATATTCCTCCCCAGTGAGGAGGCACAAGGCGACCCCTTCTCCTCCCAGGAAGCACAGCCGCAAGTCCCCTTCACCTAGAAGTAGACAGTCCAGTCCTCCCTCTACCAGGTCGTCTAGGTACCACTCCCCAGAACCGCCAAGGAAACACAGGCACAAACACAAATACTGATGGGGTTAGTATCTTTTCATCGTCTGGTACAGATTCAGTATAGTTTAATGATTTATTTTATTAAAATACTTTGATTATATATGGACTTAGAAATATTTATTCCTTTTTTTGGAAGTATATTTTTTTGTTTTCGTTGTAAATAGTTGTGTGTGTTATTTGAATTATTTCCATAGTCACAATAAACAGGATATTGTACTTTGTGTTATGTTATGAATTTTTCAATTGAAAAATGGATACTTTCGAAATTAATTTTTATGAGAATCTAATTCTGTATTCTTGTTGATGATAGAGAAGTTTCCTATATATATTTTTAGTTCTCCTTGAAGTTGATGAAAAATCGTTATTTTTCATTTTCTCAATAGGTTAAGAATTCACTTCAGAAAATAAAAACAAAGAAATAGTTTCCCCTCCTTCACCATTCTGCTGACTTTATATCGCGACTGCGACGCTGCCGTTTCCATTTATATGCTTGCATAATTTAAAAAATTCTGCATATATTGTGTATCGACTGCATTCAGACTTTATTTATATGTTGGCTACATTATATGGAATGATATTTGTTATCATTGTTGAAGACCCGGAATATGCGCTGTTTCCGTTTTGTTCATATTCGTGATATTAATCAAGTTGTTGTGATTCATGTTGAATTTTATCTCTATAGACTTATTAGTTCCTAATATTCTCTGATACCACTGATGGTAAGCAAACAAGCTCTAAATTCATTTTCATTATTTTTCAGGATATAGTCGTAATTATTATGTGTAAGCCTTCTGGAAAAGTGAAACTTAGATTTTTTTTCTGTTTTCAGTTCGGGCTTGTCCGGAGATTTGTATCTCACAGTCGAAAATATTACTTAATTGCTCTATTTCCAGAATAGAAATATTTGAATTGTCATTATGAATTGCAGAAGCACAATGCTTATCAGTGTGAAACTACTTTGATGTAAATTGGTTTCCCATTTTTGTCCAGTCCAGTCTTTGCAGTTTTGTGACAAGAATTTGGTAACCGATAAACACACATAGAAAAGAAAGTTCCTGTAATCATTGGTCAGAGAAAATAAATCTTTATCTAAAAACAGGGCGTTAAAGGTATAAATCGAGATGTATTTTTCCATAGTTACTGGAAAAACTTTGAAAATTGGCAGACCATTTGTACACAATGAAACTGAGCAAGTTTCATCGCTTCAGCCGGTTGAAGATTGGAAATTTCATACAACATATCCCAAATCTCTGACGATGTCATTCAATTTTAAACTAGCTATAATTCAAGCATGTGCTGAAGTAATTTACCCGTTGATTCACTCATGTATTGTGAATTGAATACATAACTCAATCATCTCCAATCATAGAAACCATCAATTTTTGCCAAAGTGGTCCTCGTATATTAGAAAATAAGGCAGATCTAGTTAGTCGATCACAGAAAATACTATAATTATTGTGTTACTAGTTTTGACCCTCAACCAACATCAGACACAATATACCAGGAATTGTATCTCAAAAGCGTATGCTGAAACCGAGAAAAATCAGTTATATGAATCAGCGGTCTGAAAATCTCATAAGTGTTCATTTTTCGAGTTTCTTTTGATCTTCTCCTAAAGATGCTAACATAGTTCGCGAAACACGTGTCGAGGCGTTTAAAAATTCAGTTTGCCTTATTTCAACTCATTCCTTTGAGGCACAATTACTCACATCATTTTTTTGTGTCTAATATTGGACGTGAGCCGAAACAAGTAACACTCTAATAATTTTTGTGTCAACCAATTTGGTGTTTTATTTTCTTCAGTAATGTGAACAAATTAACATTTCCAATTTTCTATTTGTATCAATTCTTAATCAAAATAATGAAAAAAATAAATTCCTAACAATTTTATTGAACAAAAAACTCAGCAATTATAATTAGTAATCTAGCCAACTCAGAATATAAATAAATAGAACAAAGGGCCCTTGAAATCACACTCGAGCCAAAAACTGTCAGTACAATAATGGGATCATTGGCGACCACAGAAGGCGATCAGACACACAAATTACTTTTTTGGTTTCGTCGCTTTCTTCGTTCCCCCACTACTCTTCCTGGGTGGTGGGGTAGGTCCAGACGATGTCTGTTGAGTAACAGGAGGAGGCGTAGCAGGAACTGTCGTTTCAACCTTCAGCGCCTCGTTTGCAACTTTTTCTTGCTCAGGTTGTGGTGAATCAGGACTAGCAGGAGGACTAGGGCCCGTAACCTGCGCGTGCGGCTTCTGCGCATGCGCAATCGGTACTTTGGGGGCAGCAGGTTGTCCCGTAGCAGGAACGGCCGTTTCAACCTTCAGCGCCCCTTTAGCCACCTTCCCTTGTTCAGGTTGCGGCGATTCGGGACTGGCAGGAGGACTAGGGCCCGTAACCTGGGCGGGCTGCGTCTGCGCAATCGGTACCTTGGGAGCAGAAGCAGGTTGTCCCGTTGCAGGAACGATCGTTTCACCCTTCAGCGCCTCTTTTGCCACCTTCCCTTTTTCAATTTGCGGCGCTTCGGGACTGGCAGGACTATGGGCGGTAACCTGGGCTTGCAGCGTCTGTACCTTGGGAGCAGCAGGTTGTCCCGTGGTTTCCGAGGTCGCGGTAACTGGAATGACAGGCACGTCCACGTTCTTGACAGGTTTCCTCATTGGACAAACTGCTTTCGTTGGTGGAGGCACAGGTGTTTCTGAAGTCTGTACTGAGGGTTGGGGCTTTTCTGATGTGGGATCAGGACTGTCAGTAACGGGATATGTGGGTTGAGGAATTGCAGATACAGGAACAGTACTATCTACTGGTTCGGATGATGGTTGTGAAGGTTCTGTGGCCACAGGAGTTGCTGAAGTAGGACTTTCAGTTGCAGTTTGAGACTCCAGGGTAGGTGTTGAAAGCTGTGGAGGGAGTTTTGGAGATTCAAGAACTGGGGCTACTGGAATATCTGGAGCAGAACCCTTTGTGGCTGGTAGGGTGTCCAAAGTAGGAGGAGATGGTTGGGATGGTTCAGGAACTGGGGCCACAGGAAGTACTGGGGTAGCTGGTTGAGGTTCTGATGTAGGTGTATGTTCTGTCGGAACAGAAATGTCAGAGGTTAGTGTTTCAACTGGTTGACTTTGAGCAGGAGCCGTTTCGGTTACTTTAGCAAGTTCGACAACTGGTGCTGGGGTATCAGTGGCTTCAGCCTCAGTCTTTGATTCTACAGTGTCTTTGAGTTTAATTGCTTCCGCCTGTTCAATCTGTTTAGTTACAGTGATTCCACTGCATGCTTCTGGTTGTGGTGTTTCTGCTAATGGCAGTGGGGTAACCTGTTCTACCCCCTTTGTTTGTACAGGTTCGGCCTCTAGTACTTGTTTTATTGGTTGAATATCTGAACTAGCAACTCCCATTGATTGTTCGTCAGATTTGACTGAAACATTTCTGTTGTTCATTCTCTAGTGCAGATTTGTTGTTAATGGAGTTTCAAAGGTTCCAGCGTGCTTTTTAGTCCACCCATTTGTTAATAAGCATGTTTCAAAACGGATGTGATAATTTATTCAAGGATGATCATTATTGGGTATGATTGGGGTAGTTATTGCATAAAAAATATCTAAAAATACATTCTTTATTTCCAAAATAAATATAGGAAGCATTAAACTATTATATATTTAAAGCATTTTTCGTTATAATCGACCAATGCCGTTCAATGAGATTAATGATTGGAATGAAACTGAATAAAAAATTAATAGCCAATCGGTTCCATTCGAGTTAAATATGTTTATTTTTGCCTGGATTATTTTCTTTGCGCCTTCTTTGGTAACTCACCTTCGACTGGCAGATCCACCACTGGTTTTGACTCTACTGCTGGCGGAGATGGTTCTAGATTCCCAAATATTTCTTATCAATATATCAAAACTATTTTGAAAATGTAGCTGAGAAGCTTATATTAGTTAATGCTGAAGCAAAGTGATGTGCACTAGAAAAATTAGCTGTGACAGTGAAAGAGCTAATGACGAATTAAGGAAGCTAATAGGTGAGGAAGAAGAGACAGGAGCAGAAAAATCAATGAAAAACTATGAGGCAAACTCTTCAATCACACCTTTTGTGGCAGAAGGTTCTTCAGGCGCTGAGGACAGGGTTTGGCAGATTTTATTCCAGATATTCGCGAAGGAATCTCTTCCCAGGTAATCAATGTTTCCTACTTCCCAGCCTTGTCTCCTGAGGTGGTCATCTAAGGCTTGTTGTTCAGCAGTTCTTGGTGCTCCTAAAGTTAGTTTCGCGAATGCTCCAGCTAAACCAGCCTGCAAATACAGAAATTATCCATAAGTTCAAATTTTCTATTTCTAATAACTATATTTTATATTGAATTGTGTATTGAATTGAAGACGATGAACCATTCAACAAACTATTGCGTTGATAATAATAATTAGACTCAAAACTAGCTAATGAATAAATAAATAAAAGCTCACTTATTCATCAGTAGAAGCTAACACGTTTCACACATTCGTATACAGGGTGTACCATGACCTTGAAGATCTCAATTCTTAAATTCGAAAATTCACTTTATAAATTAGATTGAAATTAAAGAACCATCATATAGGTATCTGGATTTTGGCTAAGGTTTCTTTAATTTTAATTTGCTCGATTTTCACTCATCATTTTATCAATATTTGCCACCCCCATACAGTAAATCTCAACAAAATCGACTGCCTATTCTTTGGAGAACTTATTGGATGAATTGGTCAAAACCATATTATTTTATCACATGAAACTTTTAGGTTTTCTCAAAACAAACGGAGTTGCCCAAATAACTATACAATTTCCACGAAATTCAAACGTTTATCAATGGTCCAATGAAAATATAATTTTGGTTTGTGGTAAATTACTGATCAGCATATGCTGCGGTCAGATTCGACTGCCATTTAGTAAAGGCACAAACTGTATATTATATGGTTTTGCCGTGGGATCATGGTAGAACCTGTATACCCGTATCATTTCATTCCTTCTCGAATTTTATAACGATTCTGGCGAACCATTTGGTCTGACACCGGTATACTTACATTGCTTTCTTTGCTATCTTCTTTAGAGTCAGTTTGTAATGTCATTTCGTTGGACACTGTAGTAGTTGCCATACATTCGTCAGGCAGTTTAGGAGCGGGAGGATCATTGGTAGGGGGTGGCTTCGTGGGGAAAAGGTGTTCTGGTATAGGAACGATGGCAGGACTTTGCGGTTGACTATATACAGGATTGGGGTGATCATGATGATGATTATCAGCTTCGGTGCATGCATTTGTATTAAGAGATTCAATATGCTCTTTGTGTCCACTATGGCTTTGAATGCCATGATTCTGGACAGCATGTCTTTGAAAGTTGTGATGTTCAACGGAACCACTTTGAATGTTGTGATGTTCGACGGGATGATTTTGAATGTTGTGATGTTCAATGGGATGACTTTGAATGTTGTGATGTTCAACGGGGTGACTCTGAATGTTGTGATGTACAACAGGGTGACTCTGAATGTTGTGATGTACAACAGGGTGACTCTGAATGTTGTGATGTACAACGGGGTGACCTTGAATGTTGTGATGTTCTGTCGGATGATGAGTTTGAACTATTTCAATATTGATATGTTGATTGTCTGATATTTGACTAGGAATGTGATTTTCGTGGGAAATTTGACTGTGCGGTTGATGGTTATTCTGCTGTCTAGAGTCATATTCTTCCCACGGATCCCATACTTTTTGGTAGTCTTCCGCAGGACAAGAAGCAGTAGGAGTAGGACAGCTTTGGGAAGGACTCTGATAGGTACTGGACTGACTACCATGCACAGTGTCCGTATGGCTGGTCTGAATAAACAAGCATGCAAAAGAAAAATAGTTGAGTAAGTACTCAGTTAGTTATCAACTAAACAAATATTTGTTTAGATGAACAATAAAAAAACAAAAAAAGCGAAACAAATGCGTATCAAAACTCAAAATACAAAGGCGGCAGGTCTGCTGCATCATGCAACATGATTTCTCAAGTAGGCAATCAAGAAAGTTATAGGAATGGTGCAATTGTCATAATTTACAGGTTATAGGCAGGTATGATATGCTGATATCCATCAGGATATAATCTTGCATCAAAGAAGTTTCCTTATTGATTACAGAGCGTTTCTCTTTCTGATACCAAGATTTTGAGAGATGCAAAATCATTTGATTACTTTCAATATATTCATGTCTGGAACTTTCAATGACGAATAATTTGGAAATTATATTTCTATGATGAAATGAAAATTGGAAGCCAAAAACTGCAAACTTCAAATATATTGAAGGTTGAAATTACATTTTCAGAGATGAAAACGCTGGATCTCTTGGTATTAAAAACGGACACATATTATTAAATCATTATTGTCGATGTTTTGTAAAACCTGGTTGACAACAGCATACTTTGGATAAGAAAGGAAATGTCATAGAGGAAATTTAAAGCATATAGAATAAAAATACCTCCGGCACATTCCTAGATATATCATTTTTGATAGAATTAATCAAAATACCTACATTGGATTTTCATGAAAGGTAGAAAAGAATTCAAATAAACAATTGAAACAAGAAGACATATTTTGTAACGTCTTTCGATTAGATACGTAAATTCATTTATTATATTCAAATTCACGTGATTTTTCATGAATACCAGATATTTGCATATGCCAGATGTAGGAATTTAGGATTAAGTTGCTCAGTATCAAGAACTAGATAAGTGTATTGTTAGAAACAAAAAAAAATCAAGTTCGTTAACACAGGCTTTGGAAAAGAAACTCATTCAGATTTTAAGGGAGCATTATAAACTTCTTTTGTAACTCACCTCAGAATCAACTATTAAATCCTCATTAGGCTTGTAAATATTTGAAAAAAATGTCATAGTCATCACAAAACAATCCTAATTCTTCATGTTATGTTGGCAGTTTATCAGTATTCGTTTCATGTTTGTGAATTATATACCTCTGATTATATGATGGTTGAAAAAATAGTAGTATGGTTTCATCTTTTTAGATATAAAAAATCTTTTCATTGGTTACAAAAATAGATCACTATATACAGTACCGACATTTGTCAATGAGAGATTAGTTTCATTTAATGTGATGCAATAAAAAGTGCTTGTTATTTACAAAACTCTCTGACTCATTTTAGAATGATTAATTGAGAACTCACCTTCATTGATTCAACTTTGGAATCCTCTATAGGCTTGTAAATATTTCAAATGAACGTCTATTATAAAGGAAAACCACAGATGAAATATACATCAGTGTGTTCCACTTTGAGTAGTTACATCTCCGCAATTCGCAGTATATTATCATTATCATTCAATTTGTTATTAGTTCCAAACATCGAATCATAAATGATGACAAATAAATATTGTTCATGTTGCCAAATTTGTCTTAGAGTACCTTATGTGAAAAAAAGAGAATAATAGTAACGGAGTGGTATCTACTCAAAGGGGATCAGATTGTTTTCAAGTCATTTGAAAACCATGGCGAAAAATTGGAAAACGTTGAATAATTACCATTTCAGGTGATAGGTTAGGGTGGATGAGATTACAGAAAATATTCCACCAGAGTTGTAAGACTTCTTGCAGATGTTGCACTCCTTCAGCTGGGTGAACTTTTCTGGACTCGGTGTCGAAATATTGCAGCCATGGTTTCGATGATCCAATGAAATGGATGATTTTTGCACTTTTACCGAACCTAAAATTCCCCATTCATTTTAATGTAAAACAGACCGCCGTAACGTGTGGCTCACTTACTGTTTAAAGGCAGGAAGGTAAGAGTAGCATGCTGTCGAAGCCATGTTATAAATAAATGGTAAATGCTTGCTAATGTCTTTGTGTGCCCAATCGGAAAAGTATAAATTGAGGAGACCTTGATCACCGCCTAAAACGATAAATAATAGGGTAAATTACTGGGTAGCATTTTTCCCTAACAGAATGAAAGGCGGAATTTATGGTTTCAATTCGTATTAACTTTAGTATTTTCATAGTTTTCAATACTTTTTCATCATAATCCCATCTCTCAGATTCAGGAATTCAGTAAACAACGAAATAAAGAATGAAAATCATCGAATTATATTCCGACAAGCAGAGGTCGATTTTGAGTTCTGTGATTATTTCGAGGAAACACATTGGTCAATATTCCAATTTGCGAATTGCACCCACACAGTACCAACCATAAAATCCCCTCCGAGTAATCAGGTAAGAGGAGATGAATTCTGCTTTTTTCCTCGGGTATATGTAAATTCGGCCCCAAACTTTGTTTTATCTGATACTGCATAGGTAAATAGTTCTGTGAGGGGCTCAGTAAATAATGACATGAGAAAGGAGACTACCTTTCCCAAACAATCTGACCTAACTCGGCCTAATGTATTATATATGTATATAAGTAGGTTATAATATGAGGAAGGAAAATATCCTTCCTGCATTAGAAGGAGACTACTTTTTCTAAACAATCTGACCTAAATCGATTATGCAGGCAAGTATTGTAAAACCCTTAGCAATTGACATGGTTGGGACCGAATTCACCCACCGATAAAAGGGTATAAAATTCTTAATTTCCTTTATACATCAAATTCTAAGGACCTTTGTGGAACCGCTGCCAGAGATTGACAATACAAGAGAATTTTTTGGATAAAACAATATAAACTGAACAACTTTCATAACATTTCGATGAACTCATTAAAAAACAAGTGGTAGAGTCCGACCACGTTAACTTTGGGACAGCATATGCGTTGAGTCACGTGTGGTGTCCTAAAGTTACGTGGTCGGAATCTATATGATGTTGAATGTGGAAAATCAAAATAAGCTGAACTATTCTGCTATCACGTTGGTCAGTTGCCAATATCCTGCAAGAAAATGTAATTCACGATATCGTGGGACGTAAGTACCTATATTGTATATTAACCTAAAAACCCAAATAACCACATATTTTTCATATTTTTTCATGAGTCTGGACTCACCATCAAAACTTCCTTTTTCCAATGCGAACTGAATGAGTTTTTCGTAAGTCTCCATGGAAGGACGGAATACGAAAACGCCAGAATTGAAACAGTCTGGCCAACCAATATCTGGAGCTGCCGAAAATTCTTCCCTATCGAATAGTTCATCACAGTTTTCTAATACCTAAAATAATAGAATGGTCTAGTCAATCGATGAATCATTCCTTCATTCTTGCTTGCAAATCCGAGAGATGATATTGGGTTACCGATATATAACTGAATAAGCCAGACATTGACATTTCCACGCATGCTGCAAAACCTTCTGGTAATGGAAACAGATATTAATCTTTCTTTGAAAAAAAAATAATCGAAAGGATATTTTGATCTCTCAGGTTTCATGAATCATATTCCTGATATGATATCAGGTAGGTAATTTCTACTCTTTCGTTTTCTTAGTGAGCTGTAGGCATCTGAAGTGGTTTATACTAAACCATTATAGAGTTATCTCAAACGTGATTTATTTTTGGAAATATGATCCCTCTGCTGTTATTTCAAGGAGACAGGCGTCATTAACCCTTCAAAAAAAAAAGTGAAAACATACCAGCGTGTCTGCATCCAAAAATACACATTTATCGAACTGTGTAAGACGCCAACAATGTAGCTTTGTGAATGTAACACCTAACTCGGGTCTTTTCAGGAGACGAAGATTCGTTTCGTCTTTTGAATCTAGCAGATTTACTTCTATTACTACGTTGAATACTTCAGACAGTTTCGATCTGAAAAAGTAAACAGTGACAGTTCCTCAACCGTTTCACTCCCATACTTACTAGGGAAGAACAATTCCATAACTATGAAATACCTCGAAAAAATAGTTGTATAATTTTTTTTTCGAAATGAATATACAATATATGCCGGGTTTTCAAGTGGCTCACCACTATAACTTTCTTGTTTCTATACATAAACAAATGAAATTCGGTGTGTGAGTATAGTTCATAAATATGCACTATTTGACGTATTCAATTCATATTTTCTTATTTCAAATGGGACACCCGGTATATTTATACTTATTTCGATAAAGAATAAAATTTTTCATCCTCAAATTTTTCATTTTTCAATTTTCAATCTGAAGATAAAAAATAACCCTTTCAGATATAGTGATGAGCCTCCCTTGTTCTATTTGGAAAAAAATTGTTAACATCATAATAACGATATTGTGAATTTTGAATGAAACTGTGAAACAGATAGAAAGTTAAACTTTCATAGTGATGATTATTGGTCCATATTTCACTTTCACAGGATTATAATGAGTGAAATAATTTGCTAATAGTGAACAAAACTTATGGGCCTTATTTTATACCCTCGGCTGAAGCCTCCGCATATAATCTTGGGTGATAGTTATTCTTTACTTCCTTGGTGTATAAATATAACTATTATCTATATTTATGATTTTTTGCCGAACAAGTTATAGACTTCGGCATAGACTCTGTTGATTAAAAATAGTTATACAAGGTGTCCCGAAATTAGCCTGCCAAACTTCACCAGCGGCTTCTACGACCAAAAATAGGAAGAAAAAATTCGATTAACATGAGTCGAACATTGTATCCTGAGGAAGCTACGGCCATGAAATCATTCCAAAATTTCATTCAGGAGTGTTTAATACAGGGTGGGACTAGATTAAATATTGCTCAAACTTTTCTGTATGTATATTTTTCGACAATTCAATCTCGGATTATGAAAATCTATACCTCTTACAAAATGATTCTTGTTCCATATCGATCAAATGTATTATTCTCGAGTAAAATTGATTTAGAAATATTGTTACATCTCACATATTATGCATAAAATTGCAATAAATCGTAGTGGCTATGGAAGAAATGCACAAAAAGTTGAAGCAATTATTCATATCATTTTCCTATTTTACGCGCATCTGCGTATCTATGAAATTGTTTGGTGAAAAACAAAGTAGTTGATTTTTTTAAAGCCACTTTGATTTGAAATTTGGCAACGTTATGCATAATATTTGAGATGTAATTTGTAACAATATTCGATTTCACTCGAAACTGATACACCTGATCGATACGGAACAAGAGCACCTTTTTTCAGTGAAGAAGTGTGGTTTTTGATAGTCCGGTCGAAAAAATAGGCATACTAAAAATTTCAGCAATAATAAATGTAGTCCCACCCTGTATCAAACACTCCTGAATTAAATTCTGGAATGATTTTAATTTCACTACATTGGACATAGAAACTTAAGTTGTTGTACCGAATTGCAACATTTCATTACATGGCGTTTCCAGAGGGCCGTAGCTTCCATAGGCGACATTTTTCGACTCATGTTCATTGAAACTTTTCTTCCTATTTTTGGTCGTAGGAGCCGCTGGTGAGATTTGGCAGGCTAATTTCGGGACACCCTGTATACTTCCGTTATTGATTTTATAATTTCAAAATCAGGCTTTCAAATTTATTCTGGAGTGATCATAAAATGAAAGTTCAAATAATAATCTATATATGGCTGAATTCTTACCTCATGGAACCAGTAACTCCAGGTGTTATAAGAACGGCTAGTTGTTGTTGGGTTCCTACTTGTTTCAGGGAATGGGCCAAGACCAAGGCCCCAAGTGAATAGGAATCATTCGTGGCTAGTGTGACCCAAGCATGACCTGTAAATTGAAAATTGAAATAGATCCTTTTATAATCAACTAAACTTGTTTGTACATACGGGGGATGTTTCTAAAGTTCTATGCGATCCGGCGAAATGTATACCTCCGTTTTATGAATTTTCTACTACAAATTTAGAATCATCAAAAGATTTGAAGTCGATTTGGAAATTTCCTGAAATCTTTTCGGAAATATCTCTAAGAAACAGTTTATAAAGCTGAACGTGGAAATATGATCTTTGGTGTAGGATGGTTGATTTATTGAAATTCTGCACGTATGCTTACAACAGCTGCACTGAAAATGTCACAAGATATGGAAGTTACAATATTTACTGCCACGTACATCAGTCTACAACTTTTTTGTTCTTGTTTGAGTTACACCAATAATGTCTTTTGGGCATGGTTGAAGTTCATTGAAAACTGCAATAATCGAATAATGACTAAGCAGAGTTTATAGGCTCCTGTGAAACGACAACGTATATATACCTACTTATCTTACTATACAGAGTGTTTCACAATTTATCAGATAATATAGACCGAATATGTTTTTTTCTAGTGCTAATTAATCTATTATTTCATATTGGCACCTATCAGACTATTAAAAATACGAAATGAACCTCATCATTCACAAGTTGTTTTTGAAAACTTTTCAGTGTCAGTAATGACTATAGTACATCAGTTACTCAGATACTGTAGTGTATATGTTTTTTCTTTATCTCTTGGAGCGCACGAAAGGAACTTCCTAAAATGTTGTCACGAGGAACATCGCGCGTACCTTGGGGGAGGATAGGGAAAGGATAGGTAAGTGTTGAATTTTCTTTGAACTTTTGGAGGTTATAAGTTCTTGGGAATACTTCTATTGGCAAAGAGTTCCAAAGCTTCGCCGTTTTATAGACGAACGAGTTTTGGTAGAGTATTCTTCTACATTTTTCAAGGTTAACGACGAAGGGATGTACTGACTGGGCCTGACGAATTCGTCTGACTGGTATTACTAGTGATGGAATTATAGCAGAGATTTCTGAGGAATATTTCCTGTGGAAATATCTATAGAAAAGTGAAAGATTCTTCTCTGGATGGAATCTAAGAACATCAGCGTATGTTTGGTGAACCCCATACATGCGAGAACAGTATTCTAAAACTGCCCGTATCTGTGCTTTGTAGATCATGAGGAGCTGTTGACGTGTAAAGTAGATTTTCGCACGGAATTAGAATGCGAGTTTTTGTGAAGCATGCAGCTATTGCGATGGATTGGACATGATTTTCACATTAGAGAGTATTGCTGATGGTGATACCGAGCAAAGATATAGTGGTCTTGGTGGTACTAGAATTATTGTTACATCAGACATACTCAGTTCCGCTTTTCTAGAGAAAATACAGGCTTGAGTTATGGTGGCGTTGAATTCAACTAGGTTCTTCATTGACAGCGTTGGCCAGTCGTAAGTTCTTAGTTGGCGGTAAAAAAATTCGTACGAGTTATGGATCACCCTGTATATAATGATAACATTACAGGTAGTAACAACTCAAAAAATATGCTCCGAAAGATTCCGTATGTAGGTTTATTTTAGATAAATATTATAGAAAACATTATTTTTATTGGCGCGTCTCATCAGTTTTTAGTGTGATTTTACAGCCTGTATGTAGGAGGGCCTTGCCTTAGATATTCAAAATAGTTTCGATATAATAGCGAACTAAAAATAATGCGAAGTAAATACGCAGTAGCCAAAAATACATTTTAAATTCGAAAGTTCAAGTGATATATGTTTGTTGCGTCTTTCACTATCAATTGACAAAAAGCGTCACTAAAAGGATATCAAACTTAGGCCAGTCATCTTACTCTTCTGTATCATTCAGTAAGGGCCACTGAGTCAAAGTATCATACGCAAAATTAAGAGATACAATTTTAATTTGAATTGAACCCTGATCGATAAACATTTTGAAACAACGAAAAGTGTTTTCTAAGGGTAGAATTAGGGATTATTCAATTCGCTCAATTAAGGTGAGCCGCATTATTTAACTTTCAAAAGGAAGTCCTATTTTCAAAAATTTCAAAATTGTTCATTAGGTATTGATTGATATAAGAGGCTGACTCTTTTCTTCTGAAAATATTCTCAGTTTTTATGAAAACAGTTCCAAAATCATTGAGTTCGTCACGACAATAATTGATCTCAGGTACTTTTCCATGAAACGATAAAGTTCTATTTTCGAACTAGATGTAGAAAAACTGATTTCAGTGGCCGAGAATCAGTTATCAAGACAAACTCAATGCTTCATAAATATTCTCATTGAAATAGAAATAGTATATCTGCCCAAAAATATTGTTTCAGCCACTTTTTAGAATGCAAATTTTCGAAAAAATTCCTAATACCTAAATCTGAAAGATGATATTGTAACAATATGCTGTTTTCTCCATGGTTTGTCATGAAAATTCACACTCAGACATCAGTTTCAATCTATCTAGATAAAAAATAGGACTTTCGTTTCAAAAGTTTCCAAGTCGGCTCAGCATGTATGTAAGTGATATTTTGATAAAACTTCGTATGCGAATATTTGAGACATGAGAGAATAGAATATTTATGTTAGTTTCAAAAATAATAAATAATTTCGGTGTTGAAATTCTGATCAGAGGAAGTCATGAAATTATAAATCAAATTCAAATCATAAAGCATCTTGATGTACATTTTGAAAATAATTTACCTACGGCAAAATACGATGAGGTTGGTTATATACAGGGTGATTCATTAAGAATGAGGAATCACTGAAGATAGTAAACATAATATCAAGATTTAGCCCAACGTGCCTGATAAGAATGTTGCTGTTTCAGGAGATACGGGGTGTTTTTGGGGGAGGTTTTTTGTATTTTCAGGCTCTTTGACATGAGAAATACGAATTTGCAACTTAATTTGTGATTTCTCATAGAGGGCGACAGTGGCTTTCTGTTACTTCGGTAATTCACATCATATCTTCTTTGTCTGTTGAATGTTGATCAAAATAAGTGAAAAATCTGAAAGCCCCTTCGATTTCACATAAAAAATGTACTCGTTTTAAAATTGTCTAGCTCTAACGGTTTTTGCGTTATTCGCTCATGAAGAGATTCATGTTTCACTTATAACATTTCAATAATTTCAAATTATGAAGTTAGCGAAGTGATAGTGGAAATAAAAAGAGAAATCAATGATGACAATGACCAACAACGCCACCAACAAACAGAATTTCAAAGTAAATGTTAGATCAAAGTAAATGACACATTTTGAATTCAATTTTCCCTTCTGCAACATTATTTATATAAAGCATGTTTAGCTCAATCTTTATATTTTGGTCTTGACTATCTGTAGTTCAGAGATTTCCATTCTTGATTAATCACCCTGTATATATTTGCAGCGGCACACTTCTACTTTTTTTTTATCTTAGAACTGAAACACAGGTTATATGTGATTTTCATCTCAAAAATGAAAAACAGGGTATTTATTGGTACAGGGTGATACACCATAAATGTCCCCCCCCCCTCCAGCTCACTTATTCTTGAATCGATTTCAAAATTTGAAAAAGAATCAGAGTGCTCAGAACAAACGATCTACAGGGTACTAGTTGATTTTTTCAAATGAGACACCCTGTATTTCATTGCATTTCTAGATTTTCCCTGAAGAGCTATAGATATATTAAGGTGTTCAAAATCGAAAATTTTCAACTCTAGGATTTTTTGTGTCTAAACTATTCATTATTAATCAAAACGACTCACATGTCCCTCTCTTTACATTTGATTGAATATCTACTGACATTTAATTGGAATAAAAATACAGGGTGGTTCAAGATTCAGAATTCTGATCACCCTGTATATGTTCCAATTATTAAAATGACAGTAGATAGAAAATCAAAAGTTAAGATAGGGACAGAAACAATTAATTAGTAGGTACCCTGTAGATCGTTTGTTCCGAGAACCCTATAAGTATTTTCTGATGTATAACAGAAAACACATTCATCAAAAATAATTTCAAATGATTCTTAAATTTTGGATCGATTCAAAAATAACTGAGCTGTAGGGGATGGGGGGACATTTTTGGTGAATCGGCCTGTACCTACTCTGTCGCGAATATTATGGGGAGCAATAAGGTATATAAGTTTTCTGCTATCTGAATCCGAGTCTGAATCTAAACAAAATGATCACCCCAATCCTCATGTCATCAGTTGTGACTTGCCCGCAGTTGCCCCTATACCTATATTTGGTACAAATTATTTGATCAACAATGCTTTATATACGGCTACCATACTTCATAGAAGTGCTCACAATGTTCTTCCATACCATACCAGCATCTTTTGACCTAAGTAATTTGAACAATATCGTTGAACCTTCATTCAATATGATGAGGGTTATTTGAGAAAATCAAGAGCGAAGTATTTTGTTTGATTGGAATATGAAATATCTTCATTCAGTATCTTTCATATATACTTACTTATAAAGGGTGTCGTATACTCCAGGAGGTACTACAGATGAAAATAAAACAACATGGTCCTATCAACATGGATCCAAAAATGCTTCATTATGGCGATGAATGTCACGTTTTGACATGAATTTTTTTCACCGGAAGTGGTAATAAATATTGATTTTCAAATGAAACACACTCTGTGTATCATCGCCTCTTCGAATTCTGATTCTGCATCCTTTTTTGAATCCACTGATACGACATAAGTAGAATTTCAAACTTCAATATTGATTTTAATATCGTATGTTATGTTTGATTTTCCATCTAAGTGTGTATACCTATCTATAGTGTGAATATTGATCTAATTGAGTCTGATGTATAGATACTCATATAATATCAAGAGGCGTATTGCTAAAACGATATATTTCCTGTCAAAAACGTCAAATTTCTTGATTTATCACCAAATTAAGTATATCATAATAGTTTGTTATACCATGATCCTTCCACCTGGTCCCTGTATCAGTATTTTATATTTATTCACCTACCAATATATGTATATAAACATTCAAAATATTTTAATATCATATTGAATTTTCATCAAGGATATAGACACACTTATATAGACATTCTTGTCTCTTCACCTCATTCAATTTTTTTGCCCAAATGCAAATTTACTGTTACATATATGTATAATAATGTTTTTCGGACAAATTTTAAAATATTTCACAAACAATGAAATATTTGAACAAACAAAATATGATAGGTACGTCATATATTGGTATTTAAAATAAATCGTGCTATATATACCGCGGCTATATACTGTTGACTCCTCCAAGGTATAGAAATGTATTATTCAATAAGAGGTAGGTATTCAAAAATTACACGAAATCGTTGAACATTTCCTTTAGGCATTATTTATACTCATTTCAAAATTTCAAGAATATTTTAAAAACTTTTATTGACTCAATTCGTGGCCAGATATAAGTGACCGGTTTTTTTTGCTACCTCAACTTTGTGATTGCTGAAACACGAAATCATGAAACAAATTAACAAAATAAAAATATTTTTCACATTAAACATACCTACTTGACCTACGTGTATACCTAGATATATGGACCTTATTTTTTCGTCACCTAATTAATTTTTTTGTCCAAATGCAAATTTGCAGTGATCTCTTGACTCTTTTTCGAATGAATTTTCGAATTTTACATGATGAAATTTATAAAATGAACATCTCAAAATATGGCAGGTACCTATACATACTAGGTACATGTACATACTGAAAATATCGAAAAACAGTAATAAATCGATTATTCTATACACCTATACATACATACTAGGTACATGTACATACTGAAAATATCGAAAAACAGTAATAAATCGATTATTCTATACACCTATACTGTCACTGTCAACTCCATATCAAGTATTAAAATGCACCTATTATTCAATAAAAACAAGATATTTCCGCCTCATGCATAAAATTGATTGAACTTAAAGAGTGCAGGTCAGGAATAATACAATAAATCTACTGAGCAATAATAAACTACTGACCTATATTTAATGATAATGAAAATTTCTACATCGCACCGCTCGCGTCATTATTGCTGTAGGTATCTTTTGCTATGCCAAATTGGATAAAAAAAAACACAAAAAACTAAAGAATAGGTGCCTACAGCTGTGTAGGCAGGTGATTAAATTTTAATCACAGCACCGACACTTGTCGGAACCAACACAATTTTTTATAAATTGAAATATCAGGAGTAACCGGTACCTATACATCTCAAATTCTAATTGTCATCGTGCTTATTCTATCTCACGTAGAAATAACGTATTTTTTTATCAATTGAAATAATGAAACGGCTTGAACATTATCACTATAGATACATCATCACATTGGTTGACTCCGCCTAACCTAACAAGGAAAATCAATCCAAGAAAAACCAATCCCACGCACACAACTCACCTCCCATGTTGAAAACGTATCGAAAAAAATAGTGCACTTGAGAATAACGAAGGTTAAGGAGCCGTCCGACTAGTGAAACTGTAACGATAACGAAATACCAAAAATCAAAACAACCGCAGGAATCGGCAGCAGGAACGAAGTACCGAGGAAGTCCGATGATATTTTCAGTAGTGTGCTCCGAATGAGCCACGATAACTAGAGGGCGGGTTCGATAATGAGAAATTGACACTTATGCATGAGTGAATAAAGGTTGCAGGACCGCGTCTTGGTGTATCGTTAGGGCCAGAGTCGGTAGCAAGTGGATTGCGGAGCAGGGAGAATTGGCATAGCGGGAGATGCGAGTTATTCAATTTTTTTATTTTGTTTTTAAATGCATAGTGGGGAAGGTATCTATCAGTATGAAATATAGTATAATCTTATCTGCCTATTCTTATTCCTATATCGACAAGCAATTTCCAATTACTGCTACTACATATATATTCGATCGATATCGATATGATGATGCTGATGCTGATAGCATAGACGGAAGGGGTTAAAGGTGGAAACATTCGTAGAAGGACTTTGAAGTCTTTTTAAAATACATTCAGTCTAGTGGTCCTTATATATTATGATTCGAATATGAAATAATTGCATTATTTTATTTTTATGACATAGGTTCTGATCAATGAACAAGTACCTAATAGAAAAATAATTTCGAAATAATAAACTCATTATATGCTGGTGTTTTTTAATCGAAATATTTATAAGTAGGTATTTATACAGTTGCTGATAAAGAAGATTATCGTTAAATGACGAAATTTGAGCTTGATATTGACTTTCTGACCTTCAATATGAATTAATAATATACGATCAAGAACACAGATCATCTATACCATACAGGGTGTTCCAGAGCTTTTAGGGTCAATGTAGTGGTATCATACCAGACAATGGTGTTAGTCATCTTCTACCACTTCTTAGACTTAGAATAACTTAATGGAAAGAGGAGTTAGATTTGAAAAAATAAAAGTTTCAGTACAGTTGGTTGTTCGATGAAAAATTTATTTATAATTACTCACCTCAAGAAAAAACATTGGAACCAAATAAGTGATCCATAAGGCACAGATCCGACCTGTCCTGGAATACTGTTCCCATATTTGGAGTGCAGCAACCACACATACCCTGAAACTGTTGGATTGTGTCCAAAAAAGGGCAATTGGTCACGTGGGTGATGCCTCGCTCACAAACTCACTCACTCACTTTTCTGGAACACCTCAGAAAAGTTCTCTATTTTATATATATTTTCATGGACGATGCTCTTCTGAAATATTAACAATTGTTCCTACCTTCGCAGTCCCCGCGAGACTAACCCGTCGAGTTGAGGCTTCGCACCCCTTCGTGGTCACTTTGGAGACCTGCAGAACATCTCTTTCCAAAGACTCGTTCATTCAACGAACAGCGAGGCTCTGGAACACATTGCCAATAAGGGAGATGTTCCCTAGGCAAATAACCTCCAGAAATTTAAGAAGAACACCAATTCCTTCCTCATTTCCCTTGGTTCACACGATGTTCTCTGAACATTACAGGATATCCCTTTTCGTGGGAACCAGAAAATGAAAAAAAAAGTGATTCAAACTCGATAGCCATCAGAAACAGAACAAATATCCTTGTTGTCTCTCCTTATCATCAAATGATCCATCCTATGAAGAGCTCTTCGAGTTCTTGTCCCTGAAGATATAATTCAGCAGAATAACCATCCAGCAGAAATCATCATTATGGGCGATTTCAATGTACACAATACTGCTAAGCTAGGCGACAAGCCGAAGCTTTTCGCCATCACTTACGGCTTAGAGCAGATTATCAAGGAAGCCACACGAATTCCCAATGTCAATAATAATAACTGTTCTAGAGCTGTTAGTTGCCTGGAATCAAACATCCTACCATCGCTGGCGAAATAACCCTAAGCACGTGACCAGAGCAAAATATGTTGAAGACAGGGATAACTGCAGCCAAACGATAGATGCATCAAAAGAATCATACGATGCCAAAATAAGATCAAAACTCATAGATTGTCCATCGCTTCGTTAGGGTCCATCGCTATAATGCAGTCGGAAGAAATTTCACTAATAGTTCATTTCCCACCATCTACAAAGCCAACGATGACGACGGATTGATTCTCAAGTCGGGTATTTTTCCATCTTGCTGGAAAATAGCTAAGAGTCCAACCAATCCCCAAAAAAGGAAACAAAAGCTTCCCCAACAACTATAGAAAAATTGCCCTGTTATCAGTCATCTCCAAAGTGATGGAGAAAGCCATCAACATTGAGCTCATCGCAAATATCTGGAAAGCTCGCAGGTATCATTAATAATAGACAATAATATGCGGATTTCACCACCCAATATCTACTCGAAATTTACTTGCCTATGTCACCAATATATGGCAAGCTTGATAAGAAAAAGATGGGGAATCACTAGCTGTGGCGAAAGCATTTGACCGTGTTTGGCACCAAGAACTCCTCTACAAACTATCATCATATGGCTTACCACCTCGATTCAATTTTAATAGATTTTTATTTTCTGAATATCCAATTTTACGAATCAAAAAACATCCTAGCATCCTGAATTTCCCTACTGCTGTTATAGGCCTCTGGTGTCCTTTTCAGCATGTAACAAACCGTAATTATATACAAAATAAAAGGAGAATGATTTGAGGTAGCTATATTGTATGGTGTTCGGGGAAATCTACGGTCTTTTACCCGATTTTCTACCAGCTATGCATTATCGAGTTTTTTTTTCAAGCAGATCGCTCCATGTGTTGGTGGACGGAGTATCGTCTGATACCATTGTCATCAATTCTGGCGTTCCACAAGAATCAATAATTGTAGCACCAACATTATTCCTACTTCATATCAATGATCTGTTGGGAGCAACCACTTGCCATGACCACAGGGCAAGTCCATACTGCGTTCTCTTCTAGAGTTCTATTTTCTTCCCAGAAAACTGAGAACTTACGACGAAGGCAGGTCAGCGCTGTCAATGACGATCTTGCTGAAATTACCTACAGATGAATTTAACGCCACCAAAACTCAAGCCTGTATTTTCTCTAGAAAGGCAGAACTCAGTTTGCCTGATATAGTAATGTCTGGTATCACCGTTCCCACCACGACCACTATATCTATGCTCGGTATTTTTATAAGCAATATTCGTTATTCAAATCATGTCTGATCCATCGCAAAAGCTAAATACGACCAGTTTTAGAATATTATTCTCACTTATAGGCTTCAGCACCCAAACATACGCTGATGCTCTTAGATTCCATCCAGAGAAGACCCATTCGCCTGGTGGATGATGCCACACTCACTAATCTAATCCTGTGACCTCATTAGAACACCTTGGAAAAGTCGGCGACATTAAACATTTCTACTTCTATTTCCAGAGGAAATGTTCCTTAGAAATCTCTGATACATGAATTTGATTTGTACTCAGTAATTCGAATAGCCTTTCGCAATATACCAATATCATAATTTTTATGAGTGTAGAATAATTCAGATATCGCTGACCTAGTCGTCCAAAATGTGTTATAATCCTTCTGAATTCAATTAATTTGAATTATTTATAAATAATCTTATCTCCTTTGACGTTTCTAAAATATCTGCGATTTGGTTCATTCATATCTCATTTTATTGTATCTTCAATGTCATCTCAATTTGAGAACATTGATAGGCCCTAAAATTCAGGCACCTATCAACCTTCTCAAACAAATAAAACCTTTTCGATTCTGTCTCTATCCGCGTTAGTGATAAAGTATATCGATTTCAGAATACCAATTTGCAAATTTGGTGAATGCACATTCGCCAAAAATATTGTCGCCATTTTTCAAAGTCCGTTATGGCGGATTCCTGGAAAAGTACGAAACATTCATCGGCAGCACACGTTATCGAAAATGATTGCAAGGGTATATGTATAGGTATTAACCAAATTTGATTCTCCTATATATAATGTGTATCAGCCGAATGTAATAAATTCGATACCTATAGTGATTAGAGAGAAAACGAGGTATGTTTGAAAAAACACTGGGGCACGTCGATTGATCTTTATCAACTGAAATTTTCTAAACATTTACCAGCGGCGAATGCCAACTTTCTCATTTCAAATGCAACATCCCATATATTTTATTGGATTTTTGAATTCTCCATAGAATTCTAGACGTATTTAATGAAAAATGTCCTATAGCCATCTTCGACTGTTTTGAAAATATGAAGTGTTCTCAGCCGAATGGAATAAATTCTATATATTTCCATATAGGGTGAATTCCAATTTGCAAATTTGGTGAATGCACATTCGCCAAAAATATTGTCGCCATATTTCAAAGTCCGTTATGGCGGATTCCTGGAAAAGTACGAAACATTCATCGGCAGCACACGTTATCGAAAATGATTGCAAGGATATATGTATAGGTATTAACCAAATTTGATTCTCCTATATATAATGTGTATCAGCCGAAAGTAATAAATTCGATACCTATAGTGATTAGAGAGAAAACGAGGTCTGTTTGAAAAAACGCTGGGGCACGTCGATTGATCTTTATCAACTGAAATTTTCTATACATTTACCAGCGGCGAATGCCAACTTTCTCATTTCAAATGCAACATCCCATATATTTTATTGGATTTTTGAATTCTCCATAGAATTCTAGACGTATTTAATGAAAAATGTCCTATAGCCATCTTCGACTGTTTTGAAAATATGAAGTGTTCTCCGCCGAATGGAATAAATTCTATATATTTCCATATAGGGTGAATTCTAATTTGCAAATTTGGTGAATGCACATTCGCCAAAAATATTGTCGCCATATTTCAAAGTCCGTTATGGCGGATTCCTGGAAAAGTACGAAACATTCATCGGCAGCACACGTTATCGAAAATGATTGCAAGGGTATATGTATAGGTATTAACCAATATACAATGTGTATCAGCCGAATGTAATAAATTCGATACCTATAGTGATTAGAGAGAAAACGAGGTCTGTTTGAAAAAACGCTGGGGCACGTCGATTGATCTTCATCAGCTGAAATTTTCTAAACATTTACCAGCGGCGAATGCCAACTTTCATATATTTTATTGGATTTTTGAATTCTCCATAGAATTCTAGACGTATTTAATGAAAAATGTCCTATACCCATCTTCGACTGTTTTGAAAATATGAAGTGTTCTCAGCCGAATGGAATAAATTCTATATATTTCCATATAGGGTGAATTCCAATTTGCAAATTTGGTGAATGCACATTCGCCAAAAATATTGTCGCCATTTTTCAAAGTCCGTTATGGCGGATTCCTGGAAAAGTACGAAACATTCATCGGCAGCACACGTTATCGAAAATGATTGGATTTTTGAATTCTCCATAGAATTCTAGACGTATTTAATGAAAAATGTCCTATACCCATCTTCGACTGTTTCGAAAATATGAAGTGTTTTCAGCCGAATGGAATAAATTCTATATATTTCTATATAGGGTATGTCATCTCACAGCGGCCAATACCAAGGTTCTTATTTCATAGCAACACCCAAGGGGATTTGATAGAGGATATACAAAAATCTGAATTTGTTAGGAATAATTTCTGTTCTGTTCTTTGTCTTATTTTTGATGTTATTTTTTAGGGCTAGAACAGCTCGACTTTAGACTCTTGAGAAAACATTATAGAAGAGAAAATTTATTCAAATATATAGGGGGAGAGTTTCATTCATATTGCCCAAAACTTATTCGAAAAATGTACAATGCATGTACTGTGAGTGTACAATAGGTGTACTGTAGTTGTCCAATTCATATCCGGTAGTTGTACAATTGATGTCCAAAAGTTATAGAATTCATGTCCAATAGTTATGCAATTGTTGTACAGAACTTGTAGGTACAGTAGATCTACCCGGATGGTATTCACAATGGATGTCTATTGGATAGAATCTGGACATTTTGAGCCATATCCATAATGTATATCCAATAGGTCCAGGAACGTCTATCCAATGGACATCCATTGGATAGCTTTGTGTTACTAGAAACGTCTGAATAAATACGTAATTACACCATACATCAGCATTCTTCAAACAAATCTTCAAACAATTTTATATACAGTGATTTCGTTATTTATAAATTTATATTCGATTCCTGTTTACTCTGGACATCTCGTGGCTATCCAAGAACATTACATATCCTTGATGGATATCTTACGGATATCCATTTCAAATCCAGGGATAACCCGATCAGAATTGGACATGAAACGGATATCCATAGGATAATCCGCTTGTGTTATGTGTGTTGGGTGTAGCAGTCGAACAGTTTACAACCATTTCCACAATAGCGGTTGTCAGTTGATTCAATGCCACACCAGTCACCAACAAAACCAGTGGCTCGGACAACCGTTTCAGGTTCTGTCTGCTGTCTCTTAATTCGCAATGCATCGCGTTTACGAAGAGGGAATTTGGAATAACCTCGCTAGCGCACGCTCTGTGAAGTTCATACTACACACTCTGTCGACAGACGATAAAGTACGATGAGTCCGACTTTTTTCTTTTTGAGACGTTCTGTGATTTGAGTGCTGCGGAGCGATACTATAGTGCCCTCTTGCCAAACAGCTGTCAATTCAATTAAAAGGTGTCGATCATACCTTGTTCCCGATGCCGAATACTATCTCCGCCGTTGATACTGTCGGTGTTGTCTGGCATTTAGTGCCTCAACTATGGCCGATATCACTTTGAAACCCCGAATCGATCCTATTCTGCTACAATTTCAACGTAGAGCTTGGGGGATATGGAAAAGACCAGCATCGCGAGGTCGCGGAGCTCTTATCTAGATGCTGTATCGACGGGTGAGTTTTCATTTTTGACGGGCAGGTGTTTGTGTTATTTTGACGAACAACACGGAAGAGCAGGTCCTTTTATTTCCGCCAAACACCTACGATGTGTGCCTTCGATTCAAAACGAAAGGTTCAATGCACCTATATATTTAATGAATATTGGAGCAATGCATATCGAAGAAAGTAGTTAGCGGTTTCGCGATCATAGTAAAGTTGTATTATGTCTATACATAGGTATATATAATGATCCACCAAAATATTCAGAAGGTATTGAAAACTGCTTATTATTCATTATCAACATTGATAACACGAAATGAAGTTAACGAACTAGAAACCAACTTTAATTATGATATCAATAAGTCACCAAGGCTTCGCAATAAAAAAAATAATCAGTTTCAACAGGAAAAGTGATGTCGTCTGGAGGATTGGAGGACAACATAAAATGATATTTATTACAATTCAACATTCAGGATTATTGGAACTTGTTTGCTTCAAATAGAGATAAGGAGTCACAGATAACTGACCAAATTTTAAAAAACTTGATAATAAGTGGGCATAAAATATATTTTTATTCAAATCTACTGAATACCTATTCTAACAATGTTTAGGTGAGCTACAATTTAGGATTAACTCATTATCAGCCTAAAAATGAAAGTTTGCATCAAACAATATATATAGACTTCAAATGACATTGATTAACCAGAAAAATAATTTTAGGACGAAATTAACCTTATTCTCATGCATAATTTAATCGAAAAAATTCAAAATGATTTTGAAAATCATGCATTAAACGATTCGTAATAGTTTGGTAATAAATTGACAATATGAAATATTGACCAAACTTCTTGATTTTTCTCAAAAAAAAAAAAATAAAAATTTAGTAGTCGTTATGCATTTTCCATCGTGATAAATCATCTCCGACTGATATGAAAATCAATCAGGACAGCAATAAGGTTCATCATACTATACCCAAACCAAAAACTCTTGGTTCCTATGCCCCACTCTGTATAATTTAGGTACCAGGAACCAGTATTAATGATATAGGAATGAATATTATGTAATTTTTAGATGCTATAGGTACAACTAGGTACCAGTCGAGGTATGTATATACCACCACAGATTAACAAATTTGTTAATCTGTGGTACGTGGTACCACTGCGGCACCAGCTGATTCTGATACGAATCTTAATTTCATTAATAACCGACATTTGATATGTACTTTTCTTTATGTACCTTAGTAATTAACATTAACATTGATCAAGGTTCATTTATCATGGTAGGTAAATAAAACGTGTATACCCGATTTTAATTTAATGAAGGTTCTCACTTTATTTTATCTCGAATTCGCATTACGTAACTTGACTTTGAGAGAGTTCCGAGTTCAGTGTCAATAACAAAACAAATCGAGAATCCACCATCAGGTTATTTTCAGATTTTTCTAAATTCAATTCGTGTCAATATGGTTGTGTTTATTTAGGCATTAATCTGAAAATAACAGCATATGTTCCATGTACCTCAAACCCAAATAAATGAAAGGGGAAGCCATGCATGCACTATTGGTAGTACGAAAGTATATACGAACAATCTATAATATAAACCATTTGATCTAAATTTAAGGCACCGAAATGGCTTGGACATCGAAAACTCGGAAAAACTACATACCGAATGTTTCGAGGAATGTTTGGAAGAAGGGTAGTACCATATCGACATAGTATACACCCTAGCGGTGTATACTGTGATATCGACTTATTAAGTCCATGGGTTTACACCTCGGTGTTTACACTATGCATGGTAGTTTAACCTATACTTACACGACCAGTGGAATCAAATTTCACAAAAAAAATTTTTTTCTCACTTGAAATGGTCATGTCTCGCCATTATGTGTATAACAAATATTGTAATAATGCAGAAGGCCCGTTCCTCCTATTTATTAGCTATACAGAGTGACCCATTTGAAAGCGCGCCATCCTCATAAATCTTTTATTTATGTCTTAGCGATTTTGACGAGGATTTTGACATACGCCACTGGAATCGACGTCTGCTGAAATAGTGTACCATGTTTCATGAATGAATGTTCAACATTAACAATGCTATGAAATTACAATTTATTATGCATATAGGTATAAGAAGCTTTTCATGCGAGTTTTCATCATGCGATAACAAATGAATAAAAACTTTATTTAATAACGACATTCTCATAAAGACATTAGACATTATTCTAATATAATATTGCATTAACACACATGAATTGATTTCAGATACTTGATTTCACAACTTTTTTTTTAGAGATCTGGGAGGGAACTGCATTGATTTGCGGTCATCTGTAACTTTAGTAATTGTCTACTACTTACATGGTATTCGGGAAAAATTGTTAACATCAATAACAATGTTAACAATAGATATAACAAAAATTTAAGTCTATTCTCTTAGGACCACTTTATAAAAAAATTTGGATGGAACATGGAAATATCATTGGTTATGTTATAAAACCATTAAAGACTTATGATTTTACATTCAAGATTCAAAAAGAAGGCCAACTTCCAACTTAAGAAGTGCTGATAAATGATCATAAATGGAATAAGGAGTGCGAATCCAAAAGTGACATCTCAATTTCCCGCCATTCAAAAATTATTCAAAATATATTGGGTTGTTATTCCTGAATATTTGTTCTTCTTCTGATAGAAAATGTGGATACCTAACCGTTTTTCAAATATACACTAAAATGTCACCTTAACTCTTTTGGAATTCCAGTTGTTTGTACATCAGAATTATACCGCACTTCACTCAAGGAATTCCAGTTCTTTTTAGCCCAGGAATATACCTCATTCCACCAAAAGAATTCCAGAGGATTCCAAGGAATTCCAAGGACATCCAAGAATTCCAAGGAGATCCAAGGAATTCCAATGAAATCCAAGAAATTCCAAGAAATTCCAAGGAATTCCAAGGAATTCCAAGGAATTCCAAGGAAATCCAAGGAATTCCAAGGAAATCCAAGAAATTCCAAGGAATATTCCAAGGAAATCCAAGGAATTCCAAGGAATTCCAAGGAAATCCAGAAGAAGTTCCAAGGAATTCAAGTTGTTTGTACACCAGAATTCCGCCGCGATTCTCGGATTTACCCCCCGGTGCTTTTCTGGAAGTCAAAGAGAATCAATGATAATAAAACTCTCAAGCCCGGAGCAAGCCCCATTTGCCCATTTTTCATAGTAAAACATCGCGCACTTATTGTTTGTTTGTTTAATCTATGCATTCTGTAACATTCAGTGTGTGACTATTGAATTTATAGAAAACTTGAAATGAAAGTGTTCTTAAATTTTTTTAGTCAAATCCCAAACAAAAAATAAATTGTACAGAAGGGGGCTACGAAGACAGGGCAGTTCTTCTGAGCTACCTTTGTTTCACCTCATCGATGATCAATATGATTTTTCTTTAGTCTGACCTGTCCTAATTTCTCAACTAAGGCATGCATCGAGAAGAATGGAATCTTATAAGAGATTCAACTTTCACTCTTTTTCCAGATCAAATTATCACTATAGTTGAAGTATGATTATATTTCCATGAGAATTATGTAACTAATCAATGTATGAGAAAATTTTTGACCCAGTTTTGTGGCAGGACAATTCTTATGAATTTCTATTTCATTCTCTTTTCGATATATTTGGCGTTGACGTATATACGTATAGTTAATCGGAGGAGATACATTATTAAATATCAGATCGTTGGAATCGTATCAAAATTTACTATTCAATGAGAATGAAATCCAATATATGGCACATTTACAATGCAGCAATGCAATGATATATACTGTTTAAATACGTATATACAGGTTGTCCCATAAGTCAAGATCAAGGGACGAGGGGGGGGTGGGGGGTAGGCTTATGAAGTGTGCTTTGGACTGCCAAAAGATTGTTGCTGGTGCATGAATCACATTTCTTGCCATTAAATAAATTTTGAAGCAAGTTAAGTCAATACTTTGTCTATATTGATAAAGGCTCTGTATCTTTTTCCACAACAATATTTCATCAAGGCATATTCGGTCCCATCGCCATATTGTTGTCCAAACAATCCACCCTTAGCCTCTATGACTCACCCTGTATAGGAAAATAGATTTTCTGAGTTGTTATATCATTGTTCGAATCCTATACACCACTATAACACCGAGTTCGGTGACTATATGTAGAAACTTCTCTGACATAAAATTTCATGGAGCTTCTGAAACTCTGACAATGTTTGTCTCAGATCCAAGCGATAACCAAAGACAGGATTTCAGACAGGGAAATTATTTGAAAAAAAAGTTATCTCCGTTGTCTACTGTAGGCGCGACAGGTTTTTTAATCTGTGGCGAGACTATATTATAGGACCCTCTATTACTGAATTTCTGAAATGTCTCGATACATTGAGGAATATTCAAATTGAATTGAAAGACCCATCAATAATTGATATATAAATAATAAATAATTTGATTTTCTTTTGTTGATATTGATGAAATTTCAATTAATCACAGTTATTTCAAAATGGTCCATTAACTATCCCTAAATGCTATTGAAAAATGCGAATGATATTCTCGATGTTATCAGTTTGTTATCAGTAAATGGTTTGTAGATATAAGAAGGATATGAGGGATTATTCTATTAATTATGTCTAAAATGTAGGGTGTTCGAAAACGATATACACAGGCAAATACCTCGAGGAACGTTTCTAGAATTCTATTTACAGGGTGTCCCGAAATTAAAAAGGTAGATTTGAAGATTTCAACCACAGATTCTAGGAACAAAAATAGTGGAAAAAATTCTTGTAAACATGAGTCCAGAAATGGCCCCCGGGGGAGTTAGTTATAACCGGTTATAGCCATCTGAATAAAGAGGGCCCGAGATAATGATTTTTTGTACATATTTCCGAAACAACATGGTTTTGAGATAACGAAATTTTGTACCTTTATATTACTTTTCCGAAATTTTGATCAGGGGCGAGCGAAATAGGTGGGGCTCGAACCATTTCTCCCCGCAACTTTTTTTTCTATCATGAGCACTTCCCGGACTGTGTACAATCATGAATCAGATCTATTGCCCTTCCCTCCTCCTCTTATCCCGCGCTTCCTTCCAGGAGCACAGGGGTAGGTATTTTTCAAACTCGAATTGGGTAAATTTAATACATGCCTATTCATATTCAGCGCCCCCCAAAACTCCCAGTATCAATTTTCGCGGCGCTTCGTTGATTTTGGCAGGTTTTCCGCATTTAAATCGGACCTGTACGAGAAAATTGCTTTATTCCGAGGTGAATCGTGATTGCCTGGTCTAATAAATCACTATCACAACAAGCAATGCTTCGAGGATATGCGCAGTGCGCAAACGCAGGTACGGGAACAGGCGCAACTACAACGCGCATCCCACCAAAACCAAAGGTGAACTTCAACGATGCCAAGATATAGCATTTGCAACGTATTCATTCTTGCAAATTTCGAATTGTTTGTTATTAAGAATTATGAGTTGAACGACACCTTTCTGATCGCTGTGTGACGTGAATGGATTGGGTTTTCAAGAGCGGCTTCATCAGTCAATGAACCAGTGGAGAAAAAGGAGGATTAATCTAGAAAAAGGTACGTCAACTGTGCATGTAATGGATGCCAATATGGGCTACTTTTGTGTGTCTACATTTCTAGCCGAGCGAAATTGGTCTCTTAGGTAGCTCTGTAAAGACGGTTTTCGCTCGAAACATCACTACATTTTGGTTAATGTCAAGCTTTTGTTTATAAACAATTTTCATGCTGTCAAAATACATTTTGATGAAAATTATCATGAATTGAATCAGTTGGAACCATGATTGGAGCGATCGTAGATTATTATTCCTGCTAGGTAGGTATTTCTTCCTTTCAATCCAGTTGAATCTGTTAATAAAGATATGGATTTTAATTATTTTAATTTGATAACCACTAAAATCATTCCATACTAATGGTTATGTACCTCGATTGGAACATTAGGTAGGTGGGTAGGTATAAACATTTCTGTATTCATGTAGGTACTCACAACATTTACATTCACTATCATTCCACATTCATAAAATTTGACACAAATTTTAATTATAGTTGTGTATTACTAGGTATTGTAGCTACCTATTCTACCAGTTATGAAAATATAATTTCAATTAATTGTTCAGTAGACTGGGATAAAATGGGATTATGTAATAACAAAAATACCTACACATGCAGTGAATCAAATTAGCCATGAAAACACATTGCTCAAGTATCAATAAACTAGGTATGTAAAATAAAAAATGTTATAATGATGGAAGTGATTATATTGTGAGAACATTTTTGAATATCAGAATTTTATTTTTGAATTACATGCTGTGCATTGTACACTCCTCTTCATCAGAGAACATGTCACACACATGGAGACACCTGCAGCTGTAGAACGCCAGAAATTGCAGTGATTTCTGCGATTTCTGGCGCACTACAGATGACGTAAATTTATTCAAAAAAATCTATATATTTTTCCAAAACTGACAAAACATAACCTCAATGAACTATACAGGGTGTCCCAGAATTACGTTTGTATACTTCCGGAGAAAATTCTGCAGACAGAAATAAGAAAAAATCTTCCTATCAACATGTGTCCGAAAATGCGCTGAGCCCTTTAGAGGAAGGTCCTTGAATGCAGTTTTCTTCAATTACCTTTGCTATCTTTCATCCTAGAATCACGAAATTCGGTACCTTAGGGTGATTCCGAGGGTGATTCGATCTTACAAATCGTTTCATAGTACGGAAAACCATGCGGAAAACATTATTGAATATACAGGGAGGTGCGAAACCTCGTGCGAAACTCGTAACCAATACAAAAATGCCTCATTCTTTTTTATTTTGCGATTTATCTCATTACTACTACTAGAGTTAATAGTGATGTTGATTTATCGAGAAAATATCCGCTTTTAAATAACTCTTTTCCGAAAACTTTCCGTTTTACGTCATTTTAACAAGAATACTTTTTTATGTAAAAGTATTTGAAGAATCATATTCTGGAAGTATAATTGAGATAAATATTGAAACAAACACACTTACGGCATTTTTATAGCATTGGTTACGAGTTTCGTACACCCCTGTATATCAAATCATGTTCACGGTACCACGAAACGATTTGTAATACCGAATCACCCTCGGAATCACCCTTAGGTACCAAATTTCGTGATTCTAGGATCAATGATAACAAAGCTCATAACAAAGATAATCTCGAAGATAAAAAAAGAAATCTGCATATTGCAGGAACTACCTTCAAAGGGCCCTAGCGCCCTTAGGAAGCATTTTCGGACACATGTTGATAGGATCATTTTTTCTTATTTTCATCTGCAGAATTACCTCCCGGATTATACGAACGTTATTCTGTATATATATATATTCGAAATCAAATCAGAAGAGCTCCACCGATTAGGAAAATGAAATACAGGATATGTTCCATTTAAAAAATAGGTACCAGTTCATGTAAAATTTTTGGGTTTACGATATTTTTTTGCATATCCTAGTTCTCACTTAATTCTGAATTCATATACAGAATACTTCATTTTGGCACAATTAAACGTTTTTGTGAGATCATTATTAACCAAGGGGTATATCGCGGTCAAAACTGTGTACATCAAACTTAAATTCCACAAGGAATTCCAGGGAATTTCACTTGTTTGTAGAACTGAATTATACTACATTTTACACTCGGCAACTTCTCCCAAGGAATTCCAAGAAAGTCTAAAAACTCCAAAAACGCTTTTTTCTCACAAAAAAACGATTTTGACTCTTGCATCTGCAGTATTTTTAACGTATACAAATGATTTTTTTCAAACTGTGATCGTAGGATAATTCAATTTGAAATTCCAAAGTTGGCGTTATTGTTTCTTCTGAAGGAGTACCTATCAATACTGAATTTTTTTCGAATTCTCACTTTTAATAACCCTTGTGCCAAATTTGAATTACAATATGCTCTGAAAACTACGGCTTGCATGAGGAACATGTTATTACCCTGTATATAGGATTTTTCAGCAGAATTTTCTTCAATCACTACTTTATGTCACTATCTTGGCTATCTCTTCATTCTGTTGATTTTAATTTCTTCATCAGTATACATTTGATATATAGTCCCTATTTTCCAACTGAATTTGTTGAAATCCTTGGAATATCAAGATGGATAAAGTGAAGAAAACAATATATTCCCTGGTTGTAAATATTCGATCATAAATATTTTATATACTAGATGGCTGCAGTTGATTCAGCAGAGAAAGAAGCCAGTGAGGTACTGCACACTCTGCTTTCAGTTGAAAGAATAGAAAAACAAGAGGACAATAACGTTGACAACCAGTCAGCATCATCACACTCCTTCCAGTCGAATACGACAGTGGTTGCCGAGACACAGGATGGTGAATCTCAAATCCAGTGGCATACTCCTGTGTCCATATCCCACTCCCTCTTCTCGGCAATCGACGCCAATGGACACTTCACTCAAAACATGGACGATCAGCAGGTAGTTGTAGAGTTTAAAGTTCTGTAGTCAATCTATTCACATACTCATCAGACAGAGATAATGTTGTGGGAGAAAAACTTCACTGATATACCAGTTAGTGAACCAATTTGAAAAGTCACCTACACAATCATTGAATGGATTGGAATGTCAAGCATTTGACGTTAGACTCCACCTTGTCTAATGAAGTTGGATGAACAATTTCAATACTTGTCAAGATGTCTTTACTCTCTGTTTCAAGTCATAATCCCAGTTGGGACCATATCACTTTTCTTTACTTTGTGTTTTCTATTATTCAATATTATATTCCTCTGAATCAACTGATAAAAATAAATTTCAACATTGCAACCCAAATACATATATTGATTTCATGTTATATAAATTAAAATAATATGGTACAATATTGTGAATGAAGACTAAGAATATCCTTTTTCAGGTTATATGGGAAGGGCATACAATTGTGGACCCAGAAACGAACAACATAAATACCATATACACTAGTCATCCCATTGAAGAATCAGAGGCAGAAGAACTAGCAGTAGTTCAAACCAATGGCAAACCCAAAACGCCGCCCAAAATCAAGAAGAAAATTCCGGTGAAGAAGAAAAAAAAGAATGGCGAAGTTGGCTTCTCAAACGATCCGACTAAACTCGAAGAAAGTGCTTCTCAAGTGAAAGACAGGTTCAAACGAGGGTGCGAATGCCAAGACGAGAGTTGTTTCCGGGGACTCAACCCAGAAAGTGTATACAAACACCGACTGAACATTGCAGAACTGACCAAAGGCGAACATGATATGTACTTGATGGGAGTTACCATGGCTTGTTTAGCAAATCCGGATACGACAGTAAGACATAAGGAGAGAAGACGACTGAGGGCACAGTATGTGTACCAAGGAAGGAGAGTCTGCCTTGACGCCTTCCTCTATCTAGAAAACTGTACTCATTACCAGTTAAAGAGGATCAGGAAACATGTTATGACACATGGTGTGGCACCCAGGGTACATGGCAATCATGGTAAGAAGCCACACAACACATTTTCTCTGGATATATATAGGCACGCGACGGAATTTCTGAAGCAGTATCTCGAGCAACATACAGGGGAAAGGGATATTGTGAATACCAAGCAACCAATACAGTTACCATGGGATGTAACTAGAAAAAATTTACATGATGCCTATAAAGAGTATGGTCAAATACTAGAGCCAGGTATCAAACTTATGGGGTACTCAACCTTCAGACACTTCATGAAGGAACAGTTTCCACATGTGAAGTTCTGCAAGGTTGAGCCCAAGTCCTGCCCATCTTCTCACCACAATAACAATTCTCATTCCAACTCACAACAACAGCAGCAACAACAACAGCAGCAGCAGCAGCAACAACAGCAGCAGCAACAACAGCACCAGCAGCAACAACAGCAGCAGCAACAGCACCTGCAGCAACAACAACAGCAGCAGCAACAGACCCAGCAGATTCAGGTACAAGTACAAGCTCAACAAATACAAGCTGTTGTGGAAAGACCACAAGAGCAGCAGATACAAGTACAAAAATGTGTTATCAACAATGAAGTGCAGCAAGTTATACCATTGGTTGTGGCGCCATCTAATGATGGTACTACCCAGCATCACCAACAGACTTTCTTGGTTACTCCAGTTCCTCAGTTAGTGCCCACAAATGGAAATATTGTTACACCACAGAATGCCACTAATCATACCACCACGAACACTTTCTCCTACCAATTGGCTAATACTGGTTATGTTATTAATGAACAAGGCAATATTGTCACTACCATGGCCAGTGCTCAACATCATACTCCCTATACTTTTGGCAGGATGTAACCATTCGAGATATAGCCATTTAGGTTGTGATATTTTTTTACTGTAATAATTTATTTTATATGTACTTTTAAGTGTACTTTTTGTTACCTATATGGAAAATATAAAAAAAACATTCAAGTGAATCGGTTCGTCTATGGTTATGGAGAGAAAATGAATCTGTTTGATAGATAGACTTGATAATTTATTAGAATTTGTGAAAATTATTATAATTTTTGTTAATAGTTCAAGTACATGGAGTAATTGTTTTCTTGGTCTATTTTAGTTTAAGTTCTATAATTTGAGCCAGAAACAAAATGTAATGTAATTACTTTTTAACTTGCAACTATATATTTATGCTCCGTATTTGGAGTAGAAAATAAACATTGTTGTTTAATATTTCGTTTCATTTCAACCTGTTATCAGCTTTTTGTCTTTTATGAAGTTTATTCTATGAACTGTCTCGGATTTAACTTATATTTTCAACAACTGTATTGATTTTTATACAAAATATATGATCATATTTGAACAGTTATTTGTTTATATAATATTATCCGTAAAGATATGATTAGATAAATCTACCATCAGAGTTAGGTAAGGGTGTCGCAAAAATCTATTCACTAGGCAGCAGGTTATCAGTGTTAGTTGATTATTTTTGTAGGTGTTTTGTTGTGTGTTCTGGAATTTGATATATTGATTATAATAACATGTAGGTATAACCCGAGTGTAATATAATTATATATTTTGTTCATACTATATAAGTATGTCTTATAGACACAAGACGAATTTGTAATACAATACTCACGATTGAAGAAATTAATTTCACAAGAAGTGCTCATTTGTGTGTCGTCAAAATAACCAAAAATGGAATTCTCTGTTCTTGTCTGAACCTCACAAAATTACTATTTCTAGGAGATTCTTCAAATGAGTGCGAGGAGTTCGAGATGCAAAATTCAGTTATTTCAGAAACTTTGGGAGTCAACGATGTCCTGGAATTGCTGCAACAACAGTATGCCATTATCTCGGGTGGAAAATCTAAGGAAGGCTGTCCAATCATTCATTTCCCCGATAACAATAATTTTGAAACATTATCCGACGTAGAATATCAACGTTTGATGTTGTATTTAACATCAGTGCCTTCGTAAGAACTAATTTCAAATAATATTATGTATGTAGGCATATTACATTTATATTTCAATATGTTATAGCCTCCATGATGCAGATTTGGGCTTCCATTTAATAATAGATAGGAGAAATGACAGATGGAATTCGGTCAAAACAGTACTTCTAAAAATATCGGTGAGTTGAGAAGTTGAAACAAAACGGGGTGAGTCAAAATCTTTCCCACTGGAAGTTGACTCATCTGTGTTCTCTTGTGAAATTAGGTATCAATGAAGTTTTTCAGGTGTTTTTTCCTGGCCTCATACATGTCGTTTATGTTCTTAGACCAGCTAGTTTCATCCAAAAAGCCTTATCCGAAGTGAGCAATAAATTATTCAAAGACGAATTCAAATTCCGTATGATAGTTCTAAGTACAATAGAAGAGCTGCACAAACACATCAACATCAGGCAATTAACACCAGATATGGGCGGCACCTTACCCTACAATCAAGAAGACTGGATACAGCAGAGAATTCAGCTGGAAACTTTCTCAGCTATAACCCACCAAGTGTCTACGGCACTGGATGAGTTTACTAAGGACATAGAAGAAACGGAGTTGCCAAATGATGTCGAATCTACCCAGCAGTTATTAGATAAGCATAGCATGATCTACTCGGATTTGAAGAGAGATATCCTATCAGCGGCCAAACATGGAGAAGACCTTTTGACCAGTATTAAAGAAAAAACGATATCATATGATGACGATTATTTCACCTTATCAGATGCCAGTGGTAATGTATTTGCTGTTGAACGCTTACTTGTACAGTTAGAAGAAACAGAACGAACTTTCGATGAATTCTGGCAAAATCATTCGATTAGGTTAAGGAATTGTTTGGAATTGAGACGCTTCGAGCAAGATTTTCGTGAACTTCAAGTAAATTTCGAATCCAATATCAAAACGATCACCGAGATGAGTGAAGTTGGCGAGAGTGTGGAAAAACTTGATAACCTTTTGAAGCAAGCTAAAGCCTTTCAAAAACTGTGCAGTACGGATACTGATAGAGCTGAAGAGGTGATCTCATCGGGGCAACATTTGATTAGTATCAACTCTTGTCCTATAGAATGTGTACAGCCGAAATGTACTGAGCTTATTAGGGTGAGAACCTTATTGATAGAACTACTCTCCAAGAGGATAGAAACAATCAGCTCAACTAAAACTATCATGGATAGGGTGGAAAGTGTAAGTGTATACATTTTACGTCAAAAGTACCTACTTAAAAATAAATGAGTTTTTATAGGCAAATAAATGGTGTAGCAATGGCGTTGATCTCTTAGCATCCCAAAGAATCGAACAATGTGCTAACTCAATAGAACTCGCAGAGAAATATTTGAAAGAGATCGTTGAGTTCTCTGCAACCTCTAAAGAATTTACAACAAAGGGACACCAAGATTTCAGGGAATTTTTTGATGATTCTATTACACATGAAACCAAGGCACTTATATCCCAAGTGAGTCATGAGAAGTAATTTTTAGTTTCGAAGCATTTTCCGATATTGGTTTCTTCCAGGTGATAAAAAGGATAGAAGATGTAACTCTTATGTGTACCAAACGGGTCAGTACTTTGAACAAGTTGACTGTAAAGCCTGTTAGGCCGGTGCAAACTGTTCCACCTGAACCAGTAGTTCCTAGGCAACCTGGTGCTCCAGCTCCAAACCACAATCGGGCAGTTTTGAAAAAAGCATATACGATACCAAAGGTAAGACGATTCTTCATAAGCTTCTTCTACATACATCATTATTATTAGTCCAATTGGAGCAGCTCCAGCAAAAAACATACGCCAGGCGTAGTCATCGGCTCGTTTGAAGTCAGTGCACGTGGCGGCATTCCTTGCTCGAGGCTCTCCAATTGCCTTTGGATAAACTATACAGAACTATCTGAACTGAATATGTTTTGGTTGGACACATCAACTTACAAAAAACAAATTGAGTGCCTTTTTTGGGGAGTCCGTGGAAAACTGAGTTAATTAAAGATCTATGCCAATTCAACTCAGTGCAGATCCAGGGGCCATGCACCATCCCTCGCGAATCTCATGATGCAAAAATGCAGGTATACTGGGTACCAGAATATAGAATAACTATAATTTTGAGAAAACTTTCTTTTTTTCATCCAATATCAAGTATTTAAGAAATCTACATACATAAAAACATCAGCGAGTCATATTTTTTTTCAAATGTCGCCATGCATAATATGTTTTTTTTTCTGATCTACGATTTTTTTGGAATACAGTGGTGTGACAAGTTGACTTTTGAACAGAATTAGTAAATGCTCAGTTGACAAGACATCCATACAATTTTGAGATGCATCCGAGGATGCATCATCAAATTTGACAGTAAATATAAAGGAAATTAATATCAGTTTTCCATTTGTCAGATATTTCAACACCACAGGAAGTTTTTAAAGTGTGCTGTGCAATAAATTGAAATATTCAAACTGATGGCCGTCGTATGTTAACAAACAAATAACACATACTTTGAAATTACATAAGGTGTTGAAATATTTAACAAATGAATTCTTGACAAACAATCCAGTTGGAATTTGAAAAAATATTGATCACAGCCTACTCCTACTGTTTTCTAAAATCGGATAGTTAATAACGGCCCTATGGTTTTCGGTGATTTTGTCAGTTAGCCTGTATATACAGGGTTGGGCAAAAGTATGGAACCAGGTGAATATCTCGGTGACCGTTTTTTAGATTTCTTTGAATATCTGTACAGGGTGATTTCGAAACATGGTGGATTTGAGAATGTTATTGTCGATGTTGCCACTTTTTCAGTTATTCCGGAATTATTATTAACTTCCTTATTTCAAATAGAACACCCCGTATTTTATAGAATTTTCAGATTCTCCCTGAAAAGCTGATTTCATCAAATCATCACACTTGGGGTCTAGCAAGAATGATTACTGAGATAAAGGGTGTTCAAATTCGAGATTTTTCAACTTTAGGATTTTTTTGTGTCGAAACTATCCATTATCGGTCAAAACGGCTTTCATGTCCCTATCTCAACTTTTGATTTACCATCTATTGGTATTTTATGGGAACAGATACAGGGTGATCAGATTTCTGAACCTTGAACCACACTGAATTTGTTTCAATTGAATGTCGGCAGATAGTAAATCAACAGTTGACGTAGGGACGTGTGAGCTGTTTTGACCGATAATGGATAGTTTCTACACAAAAAAATCCTAAAGTTGAAAAATCCCGATTTTGAACACCCTATATCTCTTCAATCTTCCTTGCTAGACCCCAAGTGTGATGCATTGATGAAATCAGCTTTTCAGGGAGAATCTGAAAATCCAATGAAATACAGGGTGTTCTATTTAAAATAAGGAAGTTGATAATAATTTCGGAATAACTGAGATAGTGGCAACATCGACGATAACATTTTCAAATCCACCACGTTTCGAAATCACCCTGTACATATATTCAGAAAAATCTAACGAACGGTTACCAAGATATTCACCTGGTTCCATACTTTTGCCCAACCCTGTATATATATATTTTTTTTTTTTGAATTGACTCGGCCGTTACTTGATGGAAATCCATTGCGAATGTAAAAACTTCACAAACGATAAGATTTCCACAAAATACACACAACCAGGGTACAGGGTTTTAGTTCATTGTACCAGTATATCACCTGACGAAGCTACTGTGTTAGCGAAACATGTTGTGTGTATAAGAATTTTGTGGAAATCTTATCGTTTGTGAAGTTCTTACATTAGCCTGTATATGTTTATAAACAATTTTTTTTCGAAACAAAAATATTGATTCTTGAAAGAGTCTGTATATTATTTTATGTTTACTAGAATCAAAGAATCAATCTTTCTGAAAAAACAATTTTTTCTGAAGGCACCAATGAAAATTCCTTTTTTTTTGCTCTCAGTGAGCCGTGACTTCCCATGTCCCCCCTTCAAATATCGCCTGGATCCGCCCCTGATTTAACCTTCCTAATAGGACGTTTTTGGATCTGTAGGTAATGTGAATTATAAGTCAAGCAAAGCCTTATGTTTTCCATACCTGAGATATGATATGTATTATGCTGATGATAAATATCCTATCTACCCACTTGTAACAGGTAGGTAATCTTATTATTTCGTGACTTTTTTCAAGATAAGTCATGACTAATGATGAAAAGAAATAATGCAAGTGGGGCTAGTATAGGATAGAATCTATCAATATGAAGCCCAGGTGTCATGAAATATTTCGTTTCTAATTATTGAAAATTTGTTATGTTCAATATTTGATATAATGAAGAGAATAACCTTCCGGTCAGAGTATTATATTTGGGTGAGTTTTGCATTGATAGAAAACCTCACTATATAATGATTTCCTTATCATTAAATGTAATTACTATGAAAAGATAAGCTTTCGGTATGAAAGTATGAATTTTTTTAAATAATGTGGAATGGATTGAAGAACATGCATATTATATATGCCCTCACTCTATGAGTGAAGATATTTTAGATGATTCATCGATGTTGAAAGTAGTATCAGTAAACGCTGACTTACTTATTCCCTCTCCCCATATAAACAGTGATGTTCTTTCAAACACATGCAAACTTTTTGATCTGATAAAATGTAGGTACTCATGATTTTAGAACCTCAGCTTTAGGGATTGGGCCATCAAGAAAAAATAGTTATTTGCAACATCGGTATTTTTTCATGAAACAATAACATTTATTCACAATATGAACCAGATAGCTAAATCTAGCGTTGGTTGTAGCCGGGCAATATCTTGAAAATATTCAAGTTCATTTTAGATACATATGTGAATTTTGGCAAGTTGTTCACAGGATTCGACATACATACTGATAACCTAGCCTTGAAAAAAATTATGTGTAATTTTTTTACCAAAAAATTCGGGTTGAATAACAAAAAATATTTGTTTCATTGATTTAATAACATGGAAGCTTATGCATTTTTTAAACTTTTCGATAATAACTCGGACAAAAATATAAGCCATATGAACCTAAAATATGCGAGGCTCTCTGGAACACATTGCCAAGGGAGGTGTTCCCCGAGGCATATAACCTCCAGAAATTTAAGAAGAACACCAATTCCTACCTCATTTCCCTTGGTTCTCACGATGTTCTCTCAACTTTACAGGATATCCCTTTTCGTGACAACCAGAACATAAAAAAAATTATGAAATCAAAATATCAAATTCATAAACCCAATGATCAAACTATCTGATAATAAATAGAAGTGTTGCACAATTTCTGGTCTCATTCACGATTTGGGTAGGTAGGTATGTACTGAATGATAGGAATTATGTACATATACGGGATAGTTTGATTAATTTGAACCCCCTTTTATCTTTATTGTTTTCCGACCATTAAAAAAAGTGATACTTATTTTACACAATTTTTTGTTCTAGTTTCAATTATATTGATCATCAAATCTATCTTCAAATATATAGGATATACAGAAACATATATTTTAAATCGTATCGTATATTAACTATATAGCGGTTCTTCATTCCCAAAAAAATTCCCCTATAACAGAGGACGTGTATCGATTCGATTCATGAAAAATATTTTAAATTCATAATTCTGTGCCGAAATGTTCCTACGAGTTCATTTTTCTGCAATTAGAACAAATTCGGATTTTCAAAGCTAGATCTGAAAAGATCTGGTTTCTTGTTCTGAAGGATTCTCCATGCATATAGACCTGCTACAATATTTTTTCACGTAATTCAGTTGAAAAAACGCTGATGAAGTTTTTTCAAAAAATTTATGCAGTAGATAGGCCTTTTCTTCTCCATACTGAACGATTAGAAAATATCGTTGAAACCGGACGACGAATGAAAATTTCAGCTGGGCGTTAGCAAGTGTGTCATAGCACAGATTACTCTAATCTGTGGTCATAGTGTAGTGGATGTCCTAATCGCGTGCATAAAATGATCATTTCCGGATATCAACCAAATATCTCCGAAGAGAACGTAGGACAGACTTGGCCAGATGTGCTCGTTAAAACCTGTTTGTTGAATAAAAGTGGATTTCGTAACTACAGATACTCATAATTAACAAATTTTCGGAATATGCAATTCAGGATGACTTTAGTGCCTACCAAACTTTTTAAGTCTGCGGACTGCGTGATGGATAGTGATCGGTCGTGTGAATTTAGTGGCTCAAGCAATCTTTTATGGGATTACGCACATTATTATTATGGCTTCTATAAAGGGATATACTTTTCTTTAGTACGTATTCAATATTTTGAGGTGTTGATGAAAGAGCTTGATTGATTGGTAGAAATTATATTATAATATACAGGGTGTATCTAAATAACACCGAAAAAATTCAATGGGCGATTCCTTGTGATATTTCCATAGTTCATATAAACATGTGTCTCAACTTGCTTCGTTTTCGAGATATACAGGGTATTAATATTTCCATGAAAAATATTTTTAGTGTTCATTTCTCAATTGTGTTTTCATCAATTTCAAGAAAACGTTGTGGTTTTGTTAATAATAATATGGAGCTTCTTCTAGTGCAATCAGATTCGAAATGATATTTCCAGTGGCGTCAAAGTGGGTAAATTTATCGATATTCATGGTGAATGTCATTGTACACCACCGGTTTTCCTGAGTTTCATATTTTTGTTAGATTGAGCTATTGGAATAACAACTTTTTTATCATCTGTGTGATTTTTGTATCTAGCTTGGTTTTTGAGGAAACAATGAGAATTCGATTTGACTCCAAATTTCAATGTAGGTGTTTTCAAGACTTCCATTGAGATTACTCAATAACCCCAATTAGAATCATTTTGGGATTTTGGGGCTTTCCCAGTCTCCATCCATATTGAATTTTGGCACCATGAAAGCTTATACAGGGAGGTTATAAATAAAAACAATTAATACTTTCAACTTCAACATCCTGTATCTCAAAAACGGAGCAAGTTAGGACATATGTTTATATGAACTTTATTTGCTAGAATGTCAAAAGGAAACACCCCTTGAATTTTTTCGGTGTTATTTATATACACCCTGTATATATTGTCTTCGAGTTCCACATCTGAAACTCTGAAGATTACATAATTAATAAATTTTAATTTTTTTTATTCTAGGCTGTTCACTAATATGTATCGAGATTCTCAGAAACTAATTATACACATTGTCCCTAAAGTTCTGTACAATATCAATAGCATTCATTCCTGAGGTCAAAATAAACTGATTCAGAGCAACTTATCTCAGTCAAAAATCGCTTCGTTTCCGAAATAGAGGGTGATGAATTCAAAAAATACAAATCGAATTTTGCAGAATATATGAACACTTTTAAATGTATCACTTCAAAAATTTGTTGTCCGAGAATTTTTCGGGATGCGAAACCTGAAAACGGACACCTTGTCACTGTGCCATTAGAGGGCGCTTACCAATGCAATTCTTATGGTTCAGAATGGCCATAACTTTTTCTTAGTGTAGTTGTTTACTTTGTTTGTTGAGGAACTAATAAAGTGAACATTTTCGAGCAAAAATGGTACTCCTGTGAAAATCCGCTAAAGTTAACCGATTTCGAGATATTTCGTTTTTAGTGTTCGATGCCGCACCGGAATATTCAAATCATTTCGAATAAAAAATGTTTGCTGTTATCTTCGTGGATGTCATTTGGTCAGTGAATTAGCAGTGCAAACATTGATTTTTCAGAATACTTTCTTGGAGTGTAAACTTCTCGATTTTTCAAATTTACCATCAAGTATCTCGGAAACGAGACAATTTCAGAATGAGGTAAGTTGCTTTAAATCGGCTCATTTTGACCTCCGGAATATGTGCTAAGATGATATACAGACCTTTTAGGAGCACCCTGTACAGTACAAGACGCAAAATTATGGAATAGATTCATTTCTTCAACTTTGCAGAAAAATCCTGAAACATCATGTCAATTTTAATTTTCAATTCGCCAAACGTATTAGGGAAAATTGAATATATAGGGTAATCCATGTTTGAGTTATGACGTTCGCGACAAATCTTTCAAATAGAACACTCTATATGTCATTCAATTTTTGGAATCCATATAAAGCTTAATTCAAATAGATATCACAATAGGGTTTTCATACAGTGCGTTCATTTTAAATCTATAGTGCTCTCGTAATAAAGTAGTGGATGAATGAATTGTTCGTCAAACTATCCATTTCTGAGGAATATCCTGAAACAAATCGATTTTCGTATTTAATTTGCCACATTTATAATGAAAAATTGAATATAGCTACACGGTGCGATTCACACGTTTGAGTTAAGTCCGAGACAATATTTTCAAACCTAACATCCTATATTGATATTATTCAATTTTAGAAATCTCCATGAGCAGCTGGATTCAATTTTCACAAATAGTATTTCTATACAGTGCGTCCGTTTAAAAATCTTGATGACGTAATTTTATCTACACGAATCATTCTGTATGTGTTAATCGATTTTGAAAGGATGCCAGAATCGAAATAAAATTCGACGGCTTCGAGCGTTTTGTCAAAAAATTATATTTTCATGGAGATTCCAAAAATTGAATATTATATCGGGTGGTTCAACGAACACTGAAAAACTTTTTTTTACGGCATTTAAATGAAAATTCAGAAGAACGCTCAGACCCGTCGATTTCTGATTCGAGGAGGAACGATTTGTCTGCTTTCTTCATCCCCATAACTTCAACCCCCAACCAGGGGAAGCACAACCTCCGGATTTGGAATAGGGATGAGGGGGTGTTGCAATACCTCATTTTGAAGAATTTATCGAGTATTATCTGACCCTCTAATTTCGCGACAAAATTTTCAATGATAACGAAATAAGAGATAAAATAGTAGGAGAGGCAATGTTGAATTTATTTCAAGATCATTATTTTTATTATAGTAGGATTCGACGAGTTTTTATTTTTTTGTGATATTTCGTCAACAAAAAATTATGGGAGAACGGGACATAGGATCATTTTGAGAATTCGGTTTCTTGGGTAATCACTTCTGTTCTATCCATGGACCTATCGATCTAAAATATTTTCAGCGCTTCGTGTTGCCGCTTCTATCGAAAAGTAGCAATAACTTTGTTATTTCGAATGGAATACCCTGTATTTTATTGTATTTTTTTAATCTCCGCGAAGAGCTAATTTCACCGATCTATCCCACATCAGGGTCTAGCACGTATGATTACAGAAATATAGGGTGTGAATAATCGAGATATTTCAAGTTTAGTAATTTTATGTGTCGAAACTATCAATTATTGGTGAAGACGGCTTTCGAGTCACATGTTTCGTTTCAACCATAATTAATAGTTTCAAGACAAAACATTCCAAAAGTTGATAAATCTCGATTTTTTACACCCTATATATCGCTGAAATCCGAGGGGTGTCTCACTCTGACAATCTGGTGTACACTTCCTTTCCAATCCGCTTCGAATCTCGGAAATCTCACCAATCCAAGCTTCAATCTTGGAAATCCACAAATATCTCTTCGAATCCCTAAATGTTTCTTCAAATCTGACAATCCGCGAAAATAATGTGTCAATCTTTGGAAATCACAGCTCGATTCTTGAGATTTCATAAATCTCTTATCGAATCTCTCAATCTTTCTTCGAATACTACCAATCCCGAAAATATCGTGACAATCTCTCAATCCCAAGCAAGAATCTCTCAATCCCAAGCAAGAATCTCTCAATCCCACGCGCAAATCTCTCAATCCAACATCTTCCATAATTAGATTTTTTTTAACTTTTGGAGATTATACAGGGTGTCCCATTGGGAAACGGAAAAACTTCAACGGTGGGTAGAGTTCATCAAGGTGGTTCTGAATATACCATATTTGTAGGGTCTAACAAGTTTTATATCCGAGATATAGGGTGTTTTATCAATTTTGCCCAATTCTTTGTGAGGACATATAACTTACGAACCACTTAGTATATTCTTCCGCAATTTGGTACACAATTCCTCCTTTTTTTACCAAAGCGACTCACCTATCAGTCACGAAAAAATTCCAGGTCCGAATTAACGAAAATTGATTATATTTCTGGGCCCCAAAAAAAACACCGTGTATTTTCGAATTTCCATTTTATGCTTACATATTTGAAAGTTGCACAAAAAGCTGAATCGGATTGTCTACTTTTCATTTTCATACGAATGCTATTTCACTACTGATTTCTAATTTTGAATTTGAGGTTTTATGCATTTGGATAGGTAGAAATCGAGGTGAAATGGAAAGTTTTGAGTTTTCAGAATCAGAAATTAATAAGTGAAAGAGCATGCTGGATATTGAAAAGTACATGACTCGATTCATCTGTTTGTGAACTTTCCAAATATGGATTCGGATTTTGGAAAATCGAAAATACTGGATAATCTTTTTCGGGCCTAGAAGATCATAATTCTTCGTTAATCCGGACCTGGATTTTCATTGTGACTGATAGGTCACTGGGGTACAAGAAGGAGGACTTTTGTACCAAATTCCAGAAGAATATACTGGGTGATTCTTGATGGTTTTTGTTATTCGATTGAGAAAACTCAAAACATATCATTTTTACCCTCGTTTTTACCTATCTAAATGCATGAAACCTCATATTCAAAATCAGATATTACCTAGTGGAATAGCATGCGGAAAAAAGGAAAGTACATCATACGATTCAGATTTTCATGCACTTTCCAAATATGTGAGCGGATTTTGGAAATTCGAAAATACAGGGTGATATTTTTGGGGTCCAGATATATGATCAATTTTCGTTGATCCGGTCCTGATGGGTTTTTCTCGTGACTGATAGGTGAGTCGCTTTGATAGAAGAAGTCGAAATTGTGTACCAAATTCCAAATGAATATACTGGGTGGTTCGTGGATTATGTCCTTACAAAGAATTGAACAAAATTAATAAAACACCCTATATCTCGAATATAAAACGAGACTCTACAAATATGGTATATTCAGAACCACCATCATGATGAGCTCGACCCACTGTTGAAGTTTGTCCGTTTCCCAATGGGACACCCTGTATAAGTTCTTGAGAATATTTCCTTTCGCAAAGAATCCCAAAGCTTTGCCGTTTTATTAGATAATGTAAAAACGTCACAATGTTCATTGTACCAGTATATCACCTGACGAAGCTACTGTGTTAGCGAAACATGTCGTGTGTTTAATAAATTTTGTGGAAATCTTATCGTTTTTACATTTATCATGGATTTCCATCAAGTAACGGCCGAGTCATTAAAAAAAAATACAATGAATAAGTCATTGTGTAGGTCTCTTATTTCGATGGACCTATAGAGATTTTCCACACTATATGTGGAGACCCGGTAAAAGAAGAGCGATTGCGAGAGCGATTGCTTATTTAAATGAAAATGTCACGAGATTCAATTTTTTTCAAATCTCACCTCGACCAGTTGGAGTCAGTGGCAGCGAGGCAACGAGGATTCGCTTTCATTTTGTCAGAGAGGTATACTTTCTGAAGGTTATTAGCATTTCTCTTTTCTGAAACTTTTGTTTCTCATAACAGTGTATTTCATTCTTGAAAGAACATAATGATTGTCAACCATTATGACCAGAAAATATTTTTCTGATCTTGAAAACTGAAATGTTGAAAAAATCCGAGAAAAAATCCGTTCAATTTTGATGAACCTTGCAAAACTTTCGACAGTCTCATGTATACTGAAAATCTCCAGAAATCTCTCAATCCTTGATAAATCTCGTAAATCCTTGAGGAATCCCTAGGAATCCGAGAAATCTTGAAAATCTCGAAGATTTTTGGGAAATCCCAGGATTCTTGATGAATATTCAGGAATCTCTCAATCTTTGATGAATCCAATAAATACTAAGAAAATCCCTAGAAATCTGGAGAAATCTTGGAAATCTTGCAAATCTTGAGGGATTGCTACAAATCTAATCAATATTGCTTCGAATCTCACAATATCCAATATGGTGTACACATTTTGTTGAAGTGAGACACCCCTCGCTGAAATCATTCCGGATAGACCCCAAGTGTAATAGACCGATTAAATCAGCTCTTCAGGAAGAATCTGATGAAAACGCAATAATATACAGGGTGTTATTTTCGAAATAACAAAGTTGTTGCTACTTCTTGATAGAGGCATCAAGGCCGCAGCGTTGAAAATATTTTTAGATTGATTGAGCAGAACTGATTACCGAAGGCATTGCATTTTCAAAATAATTTTATGTTTCGTTCTCCAGAAGCGTGTGGTTGGCCATCGATTTTGGGACACCCTGTATATACAAGTGGAGTTGGAAGAAATGGAGCTTATCATTTTTATATATACAAACTGTCACATGTCTAATTATTATCATGTTATTCTATTGATTTTATGTTCTAGATGAGCAATCCTGGGAATGATATAGACACAAATTACCTCCAAAATGATTTTCCAGCAGATTCAGACGAGATAAATAACATAAAAATCAAACACATACTGAAAGAACTTTATGACACTGAAAATGTGTACGTCACTGAGTTATATACTATCTTGAAGGTGATGAGATTCCTTTTCTCAAAATGCTGTTCGATATCCTTCAAATTTTTTAGGGTTACAAGAAAGCTGCTCAGAATGAAGATATGCTTCATTTGATTCCTTCCGATGTCGATGAAAAATTTCACGTTATTTTTGGGAATTTGGAAGAGATATTCAAATTCCATTCGGACGTATTTCTCAAAGACTTGGAAAACTGCATTACTTCAAGAGACCTCGTTGCTTTATGTTTTCTACAAAGGGTACGTCATAGTTCGTGTTCGAAAAACTCTAGTACTAAATAGTCTTGGCGCTTTTCAGAGGGAGACATTTTCTCAACTCTATAGCTTCTACTGCCTGAATATATCGAAAGCAGAACAACTAAGAGAAAGCTCAACGGATTTGCACCAATTTTTTTCAACTTGCCAACAGCGTTTAGGCCACAAACTCCCCCTGGCCGCTTACTTGTTGAAACCAGTTCAGCGGATAACAAAATATCAACTCCTTCTGAAAGATCTTCTGCGCTATTCCAGTTATGATAATTGCGGCAAAGAGCTACAACAAGCATTAGACAGCATGCTTGTCGTCCTCAGGAGTGTCAATGATAGCATGCACCAAATATCGATCACAGGGTTTCCCATGGACTTAGGGCAGCAAGGAGATCTTTTGCTGCAAGGCTCTTTCAACGTTTGGCTGGAAAATAAACGAGACCTAAGGCTCCGCCTCAAGCCTATGCAAAGGCATTTATTCTTGTACCAAAAGGCCGTATTGTTTTGCAAACCCGTTTCGAAAACAGTCCATAACAAAACTACATATCACTTCAAGCATTATCTTCAAATGTCGCAGATTGGCCTCACGGAATCCGTCAAAGGGGATGTCAAGAAGTTCGAACTGTGGTTACAGGGCAGGCAAGAAGTCCACACCATTCAAGCCACCAATTTGGATCAGAAACAGACTTGGGTCAACGAAATCAAGAAGGTGCTATTCAACCAGCTGGAGGAGATAAAGGGAGAGAAGATAAGGCAGTATGCTGCAATTTCCCACAAGTAGGTTGTCATTCTGAATTCAAGCTGTGGGGTCACATTATACAAATGATGATAATTTCCATGGATTAATTCCATTTTTTACAGACCTCTGAGGCAAACGATTTCTTGGGAAAAGCAGAAGAACATGGCTTCCGTTGTTCCAATTATCCATCATAGAGCAATGAGCTGTGACTCTGACCAATCTAGTCATTGCATGGATGATGCGTCAAATGAAAGCATAGAAAGTGAAAATTGGTCCTCTGATTGTAGTAATAGTGATGACGAAGATCATTTGGCTGCCTCACCGGTATGTAGATTTTGTACGTAGCTATGTTGCGCTTCATACAGCTATTTAGTAGTAGTATAATAGCAATTATAAACCAAGAAAATGTGAAAGCGAGGTAAGAATTATTGTCTTCTGTACCGCGGTTTATGTATTAGTAATTCCACTTGTTTTTTTGACACAAAATTATCAGTTTCTTGTGAATGATTCATTCTGTCATTGAGAGTCGTTAACAGCTATCAAATGATTTCACATGAGAAACAAATTCAGAGCATTTCAGAGAGGACAGATGATGCCAATTGTTATTATTAGTATGAGTATAAAAAACGATTTCTCCGGTCAAAGATAGCATAGCTGTGTTCTAGAGCTACGTAGCGAAAACAGAATATATAAATCACCTCAGAATGCTGCTAAATTCTACAGACGCTATCCAACATGGAAATCCAATGAGTACATATTTTTCCCCATATGATATTAAGCTTGTATCGAGGTGAATTGGACGGAACGAACCAAACTCTTAAGAGTGCCTATGTCCTGTACATAGAGATACCTATTTTAACAATACTTGAATCCAAAAATGAAGTGACCTTGATAAAAGCTGAAACTGAAATTACTATGTCAACTTATATACTTAGGTCATAAAATTAACTAATAACTTTGAGAATCTTGAATAATAATTAAAAACCAATCGAAAACTAAACACAACTGAATAACATATTTTTATGTCAAGAATATAGATACTCAATTCCTTCGGACTAACACTGTATTACTTACTTAGAAGTATATTGATTCCAAATGTGACTAACAGGTTCACTTCAATTATATAAGTACATATTCACGTAGCTACATCATATGCTTTTTTTTATTCGTAACACATGTCTTTCTTTCATTATTATTTAACACAAAATATATTCCTATAACTGTATATATAAAATACCTATACCACTTTGAAAATTGCTCAAAGCAGAATACAAAATAAATAAAATCTATCTATTGCTTTGGATCCTCGCAGTTTTCTTCTATTTCCATAAAGTTTGTTCTCTCAAACTCGAAATGATATAGTGTGTTTCGTCATCTTTTGCGATTTATTTTGTATTCTGCCTTGAAATTTTGTATGTTTTTACAGTAGATTCTTTGAACAATTTATTGCAGTGGAGAACTGTGGTGAAGGGTCATAGCACAATAGTTGATCGTGTCGTTCAGTATTTCATTGGCAGTACGACAAACACCACAACATTTTATGTTGAAAATTTCTAATTCTCCGCTGTTCCATTATTTATTTCATTCTAGTAAGTTGAATTCTTTTTTCTTTTATTCACCCACGTTCTCATTTCTTGCGCAGTTTTTCCTTTTCAGTAACCTGCTTTCTGCTATTTGTCAATGGATGTGCCAGATATATCATCTGTATGAAAATGTGTATGCTTCTTATGGTGCTACTATTAGGGCTATGTTCCGAATTCAACTGTCTCAGTGTCAGTATAGTGCCACTGACCCTGCTGAAATTCTGCTGATCCGGAATAGTTCAGTTCCTATTTGCAGTGAGATTATTATTTGTGCTGAAATTCGGCACAAATTCTACAACATTGAGTTGTCACTATCCAGATATTCACAATTTATTTCTTTTATAATTATATTTGGATGAAACAAATAAAAAATTATATAATTCGTAGGTAGAGCAGCAATTTATTATTTCAGAAGGGTTTCCATGATGGCAAATCGAGCAAATCAGCTTGGAGATTTAATGAGCAAAATGTAGAAATTTCTTGATATGAACAACTTCCTTCAATGATCATAAATTAATCACGATAATGTAGCCAACTATAACATTGTTATGCCCGAAACTGAGAATATGTTCACAGATTGCTGACTCCACTCCTCCTGTTAGTGGTCAGTATTTTCAGCAGAAATCTGAGCCGAAAATATTCAGTTGAATTCAGTACATACCCTAACTCTTTAAGCAAGACAGTTGATACCTACTAAATGTTCTCATCACCTAACCTTAGAGATAACAAACCATTGCACTACTTCAATCATCAGTTTTTCAATATGATGAAAATCTATTAATTCAGTGTTTAATTTACACATACTTAATTCGATTTTTTTGTCTGGAACTAATATTGCATCATCTGTCATTATCTTATGTACTTATATACGTTTTGCCCTCTTTCTATCATTCTGGCTCCTAAGATTCTTGTTTTTCAGAATGGGCGATACGTTGCTCTTGCTGATTACTGTGCAGTTGGCAATAGTGAGGTGAACATGAGAGAAGGAGATGTCGTCGAGCTGCTCAAAGTTGGCTGTGCTGGATGGTGGTTTGTGAAAATGATAGGTTGGTAAAAATTCTATCAGATTCGAATTTACTTAGTTTCTCGTAGTAATAATGCTGAACTAAAAAGGGCCAATAAGCTACTGAAATAGTGAATACTGCTACGAGAATTTTAGGTATCACTAATAGAGATATAGTAGACGATTCCTATTATTAGTTACACATGAATCGTCATACTGCCATTCACTTAGATCTTTTCTTGTCTAGGGTTCCATTATTTTGAAACCCCTTTTTTCAATGCATATTGATATCTCAAATGAGTGTCTAAGAGCTTATCCATATCACAAATAATATTGAATGAAATTAACATGTCACTCTGGAAAAGTACATTGGTGTTGGCTAAACCTTTTCTTAACTCATAATTCATATCAATACTGAGCTTTATGAGGCTGAATTCTTCAGCCATAGAACAATCCTCCTTCATTGGATATGGTAATATGGGAGCCGCAGTCATGTGGATTTACGTTAATTTAAAAAAAAAGTAATATTGCGGTAGTTCAAGCAAATCCTTGCATCCTTTTATTCCTTCACTTCAACTAGTGAAAATTTTCTGAAAATAATAACCCTAACGTTATAGATATCAATAAATATCTCTCCCAACGGGAACCTCCAGGTTTAGTGAATCCATGGAAGTGAATCTGTCAAACTTGCACTATAACTAAATACACGTGCAATGCTGCTCAGTATCTTCAATTTCGGGCCATAGAAAATAATAGTGAGAGACTCGTACCAGGGCCTACTCAAGGCCCTGCTCGTACTCAAACACTTCTAGACACTCCTCAAAATTGTCAACACACGTATGTGTTGAGAGAATCCACGTATGTGTTTGTTATAATTTGTCATGTTCATCTCCCAACGGGAACCTCCATCTGTCAAACTTGCACTATCACTAAATACACGTGCAATGCTGCTCAGTATCTTCAATTTTGAAATAATAGTGAGAGACTCGTACTCAAACACTTCTAGACACTCCTCAAAATTCTCATCACACGTATGTTGAGAGAATCGACGTATGTATGTGTTGGCATTTGTTTTCGAGTTAAGCATTATGAATTGTTGAGTGTACTTACTTGCGGGTTTGCAGGAAAATATCATTTCAGATGAGTAACCATGATAACGGAAATAACAAAACTTTTATCGAAAAATTGCCCGATTCATAATCTTCCCTAGAAATGCATCTACATTTTATTAAAGCTCCAAGAATGTAATGTTTTCATGAACATATTTTTTCCAGAAACTAATGTTGAAGGTTGGGCACCAGCTGCATATTTGGAGACAACGCATGTGAAGAATTCCCGTAGTCAAAGGAGTCAGGATAAATTGAATATCTAGTGACCTGACAAAAAAAAGTAGTATTGCATTATCCTACATACTTGTTTCCTAACCCAGCAAGATTCCATTTGGACAAAGCTATACGTGGAATATTTTGAAAAGAGTTGGATTTGTGATTTTATTATAAGCTGGTTTTTGTATATTGTTTCGAGAAATTGTTATTTATTTGGGATTCGAATATTTTATTTATCAGGGACAAATATATTTGGGGAAGAATATTTTGTGATATAAGATTTTTTAAAGTGTCAATGGATGCAGGCTGATTTGAATAAGTGCTTTCAAAAATGCGGGAATCCCACTGAATCACATATCTTATTCATTGATAAAGAACGCTCCTGACCAAAGTTTATGCCAAGATAATAATGTACCATGTCATGAAATTGTCAATTTTTGGACTGAATGTTTCTTGGCACTCAATCCGTCTATTTATTTACATAACAGCAGGCCAGATGAGACACATTATAATTTAGTACAAATTACTTGTTTTGTTGCTTATATTTATTTTCCTATTTGATTTTAGACTGTTTTTATTGTATACTATCAGATACGTAAGTATTTTCAATTAGTCTATATTATTTTGTAGTTAACAGTTGATTTTACTCTTTACTCGAATATTAAAAGAGTATAATATATATAATTACAATCAAGATCAATTCAACATGATAGCTTGGCATACCTAATTATTATTAAATTTGTAAATTATAATTTCATATACCAGATGTTAATGAAAATTTCAAATATGAATCCCTGTCGTTTTATTATTGTATGCCCCACATTTTAAAATATCAAGTGTACCATATAGATCTGAATACACACATTTGAATCTATGAGTGTACATAGAAAATTTGTGAATGTAGAACATACTTGTTCAGTCCACTTAGAATTAGGACTAGGCACTATGGCACTACTATAGATAGTGGAAGTAGGGAAAAAAGCCTGAATCTTGCAATGGATTCGCATCACGTGATATGTTGACATTCGTGTTACCTATTTGATGATTTTTATTTGCAAAAACCAGGCCAAATTTGGTCAGAAAGTTTTACCTTAGTTCGCGCTGATATTATGGTTTTGTTCATTGGCGTATTAGGCCATTCAGGGTGGTTTTCCTGCGAGCGAATATGACACGCGATCTGGGAATGCTTCGTGAACTTTAGGCTCTCGTCTTGAAAGTAATATTCTAGATGCCTGTAACTTAACTAATCGAAGTTTTCGAATTTACTCACAGATGTCGTTACGGATATTAAAGTTATATTGCTCTGAGCTCTAATATATTTTTTGTCGCCTACTCAAGTTGATATGGGTCAGCGACTATCGGGGATTTAGAACTTCAAATAATTTTTATAAATATGTTTTGAATACTGGTGATTTCCAACAAACAAATCCTTATATTTATTGCATATTAGGATTCAGCTCATCGATTAAAGTGATTCAGACCCTAACAACACAGGGATGTCCTAGGTGCGTCCCTTTTATGTCCCGCGGTACAAGGAAATGATTGGGACATCCAGGGGATGTCCCGCCAGTAGTTGTCCAGTGGACATCCCACCCGGTACATCCCTAGGTTATCCCATTCGTGTCCCTGGAATATCTGATATCCATTCTTCACATCAGAGAGTCATTCAATATCATCAAAATATTGAGTCGAATTTTTTCGAAAATGTATTTCTTCCGGAAAATAATTGTGATGAAAATAAAGAATATAGTCTCAAAACTTCTCAAGAAATGACCATTTTTCGCAAACAGAGATCGTAAATGCATAATGCCCCTCATTTTCAAACACCCAAGAATGATAATAATTATACCCGAATCCTAACAGTTTTATTTATCCAGGTTTCTGTAGTTGTCCTGTTTATAAATCTGTTCAATACATGAATCTTCAGAAGGCATATTGGCCATTGGAGTAAGGTGCGTGCCTGATAAGCTGAAGGTCCCGGGTTCAATCCCAACTAGACCTACATTTTTTTTTCTTTTGTCGAAGGGATGTCCCTGGGATATCCTTGGGACGTCCTAGGGATATCCCTTCTTTGTACTCGGTACATCCCAGGGACGTACCAGGAGGGACATCCCTTGGATGTCCTTTTTGTCTGAAAGCGGATGTCCCTGGGACGTCCCTAGTATGTACTTTGTCCCAGAAAAGATATCCCTGGGATGTCCTTATTTGAAATTAGGGACGTCCCTGGGAAGTCCCTAGAATGTACTCGTGTTGTTAGGGCGAAGTTACAGGGGCGGCCCGGTTCTCGTGGCCACCCGGTATATGCGAACTTCAATATACATGGTGGACCAATAGTTTGACAAACTAAGATATCAGCTCTGCTATTAGACATGGAAGACATTTTTTAAAGGGGTTTTAGGTCCAACAGATGCATATTTAAAAATTATTTCACACTATATACAGTGTGTCTCAGAGAAATGTGACAAATCAAGCTTGTTTTTCATAACAGAACACCCTATATATTTCAACATATATGGATTCTCATCAGATAATGTTTACTTCTGGATTCAAAAATTCGAAGCGGCGTTTCGAAGTTATATAAGCGTTTTTCTGGACATGCAGGCATTGAAGAAAAGTTCATATAGGTACCTAGGACTTACACTTTCAAGAACTCATTAGAACATTCTTGTTGATCAATATTCAATTTATATCATGTTCTATGACATGAAATTCTCATATTTACCATAAAGTATACAGGGTGGTCAGAATGACACTTCAACTGTCTCGTGACTTCACAATATCGAAACTTCTTTCTCTGTCACACAGAATCATTGAGCAAATGGAAACTCAGAACGCGAATATTTTCGTAATCTTTTGCAATAAACCTATCAAACTCGGTATCGTTGAATTCGTCATAATAATCCCTATATAACCAATCGTGGAATTACGTACAGGGTATCCAATTTAAAAATAAAAAGTTGGGGTCTGTATATCTATTACACTATACAGGGTGTTTCATCACTAATTGGAAATATTTCAACCATATAGAATTCTGAGCCCAAAATGTTAAAATCTCTTGTCTGAGGGTGATTTATTTGAAAATTTATAAATTATTTTTGCCTAGTATATATATACTTCGAAACTAATTGACGTATCATTGTCATATTTGGGGGGACAATAATGAAGTGACTGGTTGATCCTTCCCAATTCTACGCCACTTGTGGAATTGTCATTTTATCAAAAAATGCTAAATTCAGACTATCTGTCACTGAGCAAAATTCTATAAATGTCAGTTTTTTTTTAATATTTTACCACCAGCTGTTAAATCTTCGAATTTTTTCCAATTCAAGAAATGAGTAAAAAGTCATTTACTATCACATATGCATTCTATTCAGTTGAGGAATTCCTCTCATTTATCCATGAACACATGATACTCACCCCAACTCCACAAACTTATCAATAAACCATAAATGATTATAACTAAACCCTCTTCAGGGCGTTGTATTGATACAATCCTGATGTACTCACCTGGATTCGCTCTCCAAATTTTCAAGTATTTGTATGTTTGTAAAATTTTCGAATCATGTACATGTATATGTACCATATATGTTACTATTACTGCACACAATATGTGTGTCTTTTCAATCCGTTTTCTTCTTCAATGTTTTGCTTTCAAGTTCCAACTTGACATATATATTATACTACAATGATAAAATCTGTTGTACCTTGACTTGCTACAAACATGTAATTCATGTAAAGTGGGTAAATGAAACTATCTATCTATCTATCTATCTATCTATGAACTTTGATCTTGATGAGCTTGAAGCTTCCAAAAACCATTCCTATCAGTGATGTTGGAGATACATCTGTCACAAACAGGTAATATAGGTATGATGACTTTATTCGAATTGACTCATTTCATCAGGCACCTATCAAACTATCTCCTCAGTAACCTGAAGTCTAGTTAGAAAAATGTCTTCTGCACCTTGGTATATCATTATATTTACATTTATTAAGCAATATTTCCCGTAAAAAACACTTGGGCGGCAGGGCGGCATATTTCCTGTAATCAAAGAAACCATATTGTTTATTCCTGCAGCCTGACTGCGTCTCCACAATACTTGTTTGCGCCGTTATATTGGATGTGTTTTCTGTTCATTTATTCGTCGAAAGTCGCATTACCATATCGAGTGGACTGGCGGTCCGCTTTATACAGAAAAGATAACGACGTCGTCTCGACAGGGCGTCAGCGTCGACATCAAAGTTCCGGCGTCGTAAAGTGCCAAAGCGTCCCGATCCGCAGGAACGTCCCACGGACAGAGCGCGCTTCGCAGGAATCTCGACCTTATTGCAAGGGCGCTTAGAGTGGAGAGTCGAGCTGCTTCGTCCGGCTAGGAGGCGAGTAGCTGCATGTTAGGCAGGAAACCTCTCGAATGGTACAATGGAATTCGAACTTTCTCAAGCGGATATCAAAAGTCAATTCACATCACAGATCACACAGCCTACTACATAAATTGAACAAATTATTAGGTTCCCTTCTATACAAACGGCAAACGAGGAGACTTGTAGGTGCATCATATATCTATATCTCTTATGCCCTTGTCCAGGAAATGTATAGGGTTATTCAAATAGACTCGACTTTCATTGAATAGCAAAAAATACAATGATGCGGAGTATAGATACATGAGTATTCCGATAATGCACGTATGTACAGGTTGGGCCAAATTGCAGAGAGAATTTTGAGGTTATGTAGAGAAAATATTATTTCACTAATAATAATAATAGAGAAAAGAATTATTTGATTAGCGTTTCAATAGCATCTACAATAACGTTTTACTGGTAGGTTGAAGATGATAACATCCTGTATGTCTCCCATCGAGAAATTATACACATACTCGACTTTTATTATTAAAAATTCAAATTTTACCGCCGTGTTTTAGAATAGGTACATTCCCACATATGGGGTTCAGCAGTTCAGCACCCAAACATACGCTGATGCCCTCAGATTCTCTGTTCTGTCCAGAGACGAGCTACCTATTCACCTGGTTGGTGATGCCACACTCACTATATATATATATACTTCAATTTCTTTCCACAAATACATATGTACTCATAATAGTAGGTAATATTGAAATATGTCAAAACACACTGGCATGCATATTCGACATCCAGGTTCCAGGCTTCCAGGTTACGAATGTTGACAATGACTGTTCAATAGGATATCTAAGCAAAGTGTGGTAAATTTTGTTATTTTCTGAAAAAATCCACCACTCTCCGTGTTCAATTCTTCATCTGGTATTTCGTATATTACAGGGTGTTTGGTTCACCGACGTATATCTGAAAGGGACTTATAGGTAAGAACATTTCGAATATATTTGACCATATAATATATCATATACAAAGTGTAACGAACTTTGAGATATCTCCGCGTTTGGTCGAAAATTTCATCTGATTGTAATTTCTTCTTTTTCAAGAGTTCACGGAGAAAAATAGATAGCAGGTATTACCAGAATTATTGTACAGATTACTAAAATTTCTGGTACTATATGTGACAGCAATAAAATATAGTAAGTATTATGATACAATTATATGGGAGAAATATTGTAGGTACCAACATAAATTATTGTAATATATCTGAGAATATTTTATAGTAATTCGAAGCACACGTTCATTGTCCATACCAAACATACTTTTTTGTAAAAAAAACTATACATTATACTTCCTTATGAAATACTGTATTCTCATTTCTAATGACTTTGTATGTCTATAGATTGACACATTCTTTTTAAAATTGGAATAATGTTATATTCATCAATTTTATAACCGAGATAGACTATAATATTGCATTGAAAAAATTGAAACCAAAGAAAGCAGCTGGAGCAGACGGAATTCCGCCTTACATTCTCAAAGCATGTGGAGATTGGCTGAGGCAACCACTGACTCATATTTTTAATATGATACTTCATCTTAACGTCTTTCCATCGACATGGAAAAGTGCTATAGTTACTCCAATATTCAAGTCCGGTAACAAGATGGATGTTGAAAACTATAGACCTATATCAATAATGTGTGCCCCAGGTAAATTATTTGAACAAATTATCTATTCAAGACTTTACCAGCATGTCGAAAAATTCCTAGCATATCAACAGCATGGTTTCGTAGCGAATAAATCAGTAACGTCGAATTTGTTGATATTTAATAATTATGCACATGAAGCTTTGGACCGTAAAAGTCAACTTGATACTATTTACACAGATTTTCGCAAGGCATTCGATACGGTTGACCATGATGTACTGTTATGGAAGTTTAGTGGATATGGACTGTCAGATAATTTTATTGAATTAATTAAAAACTATTTGCGAAATAGATCTGTGATAGTGAAGCACGGTGGAAATACCGCGGGAAAGTTTGAGTCTAATTCTGGCGTTCCACAAGGTTCTAATTTGGGGCCTCTCTTATTCCTACTCTTCATTAATGATTTACCGTCAAAATTGAAATTTTCCGAATGTCTATTATTCGCGGACGACTTGAAAATTTTCAAATCGATACAAACAGTTAGAGACTGTGTTCTTCTGCAGAAAGATCTGAATAGCATTTTTAAATGGAGTTCAGAAAATAAATTATATTTCAATGTTACTAAATGTTTCTCACTAACTGTTACCCGCAAGAAAGAACCTATCATTTTTGATTATATGATTAATGAAGAATTCCTACAGAGATGCTCTGAATTGAAGGATCTTGGTATCACTTATGATCAGTCATTGTCTTTTACCAAACACATAAAGAATATTACGAGGTCCGCGAATCGTTTACTGGGTTTTGTAATCAGGCAGGCCTCAAACTTTTCCAGCATAGAGGCACTGAAGACTCTTTATTATAGTCTGGTGAGACCCAAAATGGAGTATTGTTCCCATATTTGGTTTGTTGAAAACCAGTCCACATTATCTTTGTTGGAAAAAATTCAAAACAAATTTTTGAGATTTATTTATTATAAGAAATATCACTTCCGACCAGATTATAACACAGTGAGAACCATACATCTCAGAAATGAATTTAAGATACTATCTTTAGATGATAGGCGAAAACTTGCAGTATTGATCTTTCTTTTTAAAATTATTAATAACAAAATAAATTCCCCTAAGATTTTGTCTCAGTTGCGTTTTAACGTTCCTCCAAGAAGGACTCGCACTTCCGTAATGTTTAACATTCCTTTATCTCCCACTTCTACGAGAGCTCCTCTTGTATCCATGTGTAGATTAGCAAATCACTTTAATTCCCTTACTGACTTAGATTGGACAGGCTCACAAAATGTTTTTCGAAAGACACTGTTATCGCAAATTATTAATTTATCATTTTAATGGCAATAAGTTTATATTAATGTAGCTATTTCTTTGTATACATATTATGTATAAAGGTAAATCTGTCAAATATTATTTTTTATACTGTACAGGTTTCAGTCTGATCTACTTCATCACCCTATGCCATATTATGTACACCTGCATTATTATATAAGTTTATATTGTATTGATCATTATCCATGTAAGTAGACCTAATAGGTCTGTTTGGATATAAATAAATAAATAAATATTTATGATTATGAGATGGATATTCAATCATTGGAAATATTTGTATTCTCAGTTTGAAGACATGATATAATAATAATAATTTATTTCCACAAATAAATGTGTGATTATAACATTATATTATATTGAGGCTTCGCACCCCTTTGTCGTCACTTCGGAGACCTGCAGAACATCTTTTTCCAAAGACTCGTTCATCCAACGAACAGCGAGGCTCTGGAACACTGCCATGGGAGGTGTTTCCCGAGTCATATAACCTTCAGAAATTCGAGAAGAACATAAATTTCTATCTCATTTCCCTTGGTTCTCACGATGTTTTCTGAATGTTACAGGATCTCTCTTCTCGTGGGAACCAGAACATGAAAAAAATACTGCTTCAACATTGTGTTCAGTCACCCCTAACTCATTGGAAAGAGTTTCCAATTTTACCAAATTCATAATTTTCACCAACACACTCTTGGACTCAATATCACGCACAAAAGAACTTAGGATTGTGAATTAAAGACTCTAGAGGCTGTCGCCCAAGCTGTTCCCACTATTACTGCTAAAATGTAACTGCGCACTGCTCACTGCACTGTGCATCTCTAGCGTTTCGTTTTAGTCTAAAAATAACTCGAGTAAGCGGAATTGCACCAGGCACGAATCCAGGGGGGCATACAGGTGTCGCCTAGAATAATATTCATGTTTGAAACTCTTATTTGGTAAATAATTTTTGAATCCTGAAATTTGGATGAATGTCAAAAAAAAAATTCAATATTTATATCAATAGGTATCCGCGAATAGGAAATTCACATGGAATTCTGAAAATAACCTGAAAAAGTATGTCTGGCAGAAATTCTTGAATTTGTATGAATATTACTACTTCAACGTTAGAAACCTACTATTCAGAAGTCGATAGTTTTGCGAGACTGATGAGTGGAGCAAAAATCATCAGGCGATTGCTGGAATGCTGGATTCGAAATTCCGTCAAATCGTTTTGAATCCTGCGCTTCCTAGTATTTTTCTCAATGAAGTTCTCAAATTTTCTCAGAAATCAAAAAGGTACACTGATACTGTGTTGCCTAGTGATATGTTTAATGTTTTGAATGAATTATAGTATACAGATACCTTGACATAAAATACCACTTCAGAAGACAAAATTACCTATATACCAATTTGATATACTCTTCAGAAACTTGAATTTCTATTCGTATGCCTTTGATCTTGAACCAGAAAAAAAATTGTCTCTGCATGGTGGTTCGTTTATTCTCCTATGTTCACTGTAAGCGTACTGCTGGATCCGCGCCTGTAAAACCCCCACTTATCTCTTTTGAAAAGAACAGTATCCTTATATCTAACATGCATATTATGCTCTTCTAAGAGCAAATTATATTCTATAAGAGGTGGATATTTATGAAGAAAGCATTATATGGTACAAAATGGAAAATTATTATTTTCATTTTGACAAACATACTTTATGGTAATATTCAACATAAGATATACCGAGAATTTGGATATACATTTGAAATGAGCACATGCTTATTCTAATAATAAGAAGATTGTATGTTGAATAAAAAGTTACTTAGGAGAAAGACAAACATTTTCTAGATTGACATATTTTATCCCAGAGGGTGGTAGAATTTCTATACCATAAAATATGTTCTACATATTTCTCTCCGTGTTGGATACGATTTTCACAGATATTGAACAATTTTGAAAACGAGTTTCTGTAATATACAACTTCGTATTCATTACAGCGATGATTTCTTTAAAAATGTAACACTTTGTATAACAGAAAATATGTTTAAATATTTTCAGAATCACATCACATACCACCCAGATATACGTCGGTGAACCAAACACCCTGTATATATTTTCCCCCGTATAATTTCATTATCATCATTAGTCATAGACTCGGTCATAGATGAATCATTTGTTCGGAAATTAAACGGTTAGCAGCAACTTCTTAGTCATTCTTTCGGGATCAGTGGTTAATCAAGACAGTCTTATATTAGATGTCATCATGTACGGTCGAATTTTGTGACAGGCAGTGAAAAAGTGAAAAATACACGAAAGGAATAATTAATAATTATTCCAAACAGATTGTTCACTAAGAAATGAGTGATAGTATTGTGTTTTCGTGTTTCTCATTCAAACCAGTGTTGTTTTGGTGTTTCCTGCTGTTGAAAATAAAAAAATTCAAACAATGAAATAGCAGAAGTGGACTATTTTATACAAATTCATTTTGTTTGTTCGTTTTGTTTTCACACTGGTGAGTGTTATTTTCATTATTTTATTATGAGTGATATACACAGTGTCATGGTATAACCCCATTTCTCTTTTCTTTTTCTAGCTTTATTCCTGAAATTTGAAAAATCGAATATGCTTACTAGACCTTAGACTCATAGACTACACCTTATATCACATTTTAGGATTTTTTTTCATTGTCCAGTATCCCTATTTTCAAATTCAGCGTTAATTAGACGGATACATGATCTACACGTCTAATATATTTTTAACGATGCGGCGTTGCCGCTTCTACTTGAGAGTAGCAGCAACTTCAAATTTTCAAATGGAACAACCTGTATTGCATTTTTATATTCTCCATGAAGATCTAATTTCATCAATGCATCACTTTTGAGGTCTAGCGGGGATGATTACAGAGATATAGGTAGAGTGTTCAAAATCGAGATTCCTCAATTTTAGGATCCTTTTGTGTCAAAACGGCTTCCATGTCCCTGTCTTAATTTTTGATTCACTATTTACTGACATTTAATTGGAACAGATACAGGGTGACCAGAATTCTGAATATTAAACCACCCTGTATTATTTGCAATCAAATGTCAGTGGATGAAGGATCAATAGTTATAAAACGAAAAGGAAAGCCGTTTTGACCGATAATGAATAGTTTCGACACAAAAATATCCTAAAATTGAAAAATCTCTATTTTGAACACCCTATATCTTTGTAATCAACCCTGATAGACTCCAAGTGCGATACATTGATGGAATCTGATCTTCAGGGATAATCTAAAAATGCAATGGAATACAGGGTGTTCCATTTGAAAAATCACAGTTGCTGCTACTTCCTAGTAAAAGCGGCAACGCAGCATCGATTGAAATATTGTATTCGTTTAGATCATGCCAATGTATACATAACATCAAATTTTCATATTGATATTTTGCTTGGTTTGCCAGAAACGTCTGATTAACCCTCATCGTCAAAAACCCTGTATACAGGGTGTATCTGAATAACACCGAAAAAATTCAAGGGCCGATTCCTTGTGATATTCTAGGAAATAAAGTTCATATGGACATGTGTCCTAATAACTTGCTTCGTTTTCGAGATACAGGGTATCAATATTTCCATGAAGAATAACCGTGATTTCATTTTTGATTTGATTCGATGTTGCAATCCAACTACGAACGTTGCAGAAAAATATTCTGGTAATCATTTTTCATTCATATGATTCGATATTCGATATGTGATGTTAAGTTGCAGATCCGAGGAGCACAGTGTTTGATACTTGACAGAAATTCCGAGAAAACCATCCAGTCAAGCCGAACCTAAGAAACGATCCACAAAGAAAAATGACCAGAGTATACTTCTCTAAATCCAGATCACCATGTTCGTACGGAAGGCGATATATTGATTTTTTTTCCAGATTCTCAAGCAAACGGATAGACAGATATTCACCTTTATGTCTCTATGGAAACACGACAGGTACCCTTACGAGGGGAGAGTACCAACTTTGCGTTCATAAACCCTCTCTGCAAAGGAGGTAGACGCTAGATGGGTTAGGTATATACAGTGTTTTTCATCGCAGAGAAAATTGTTGCTTATTTGCCTGTCTCGTATTCATTGAGATAGTTGATTAATTGATAAATTACAAAAATATATCGCATTCCAGTTACGAATGTTGAAAACAATATCCAGACTCTTCATTCCATGTTCGTCTCACGATACAAATTTCAAATTAATACTTATATATAGTTTTAGGTCCGAGCAGCACAGTGTTTGGGATTCCAGGTCTTTGTTATAAATCACGTCAAGTGGAAATGTGAATGAAGCCTACTGAGGAAACTTCTATTCGGAAACAAAACTTATGTGTTGCAATCCAACCACGAACGTAGCAAAAATATTCAGGGGAGTTTCTAATTTAACATCCATGTATGTACAGCATCTAATAATGATCATTTTTTATTCATATGATTCGATATTTGATATGTGATGTGCAGTTGCAGATCCGAGAAGCACAGTGTTTGATACTTGAAACAAAATCCGAGAAAGCCATCCAGTCAAGCCGAACCGAAGGAACGATCCACAGAGAAAAATGACCAGAGTATTCTTCTTCAAATTCAAATCACCATGCTCGAACGGAAGGCGATATATTGATTTCTTTTCCAGATTCTCAAGCAAACAGATAGACAGATATTCACCTTTATGTCTCTATGGAAACACGACAGGTACCCTTACGAGGGGAGAGTACCAACTTTGCGTTCATAAACCCTCTCTGCAAAGGAGGTAGACGCTAGATGGGTTAGGTATATACAGTGTTTTTCAGCGCAGAGAAAATCGTTGCTTATCTGCCTGCCTCGTATTCCTTGAGATAGTTGATTATGAAATTATGAAAATATATCGCATTCCAGCAACGAACAATATATACAGACTCTTCATTCCATGTTCGTCTCACGATTCAAATAGATACTTAGTTTTAGATCCGAGCAGCACAGTGTTTGGCATTCCAGGTCTTGATTATAACCCACGTAATGTGGAGATGTGGATGAAGTCTACTGAGAAAACTTCTATTTGGAAACAAAACTTGAATGTTGCAATCCAACTACGAACGTTGCAAAAAATATTCAGGTAAGTTTCTAATTCAACATCCATGAACCGCATCCAATAATAATAATTTTTGATTCATATGATTCTATGTTTGATATGTGATGTTAAGTTGCAGATCCGAGAAGCACAGTGTTTAATACTTGACACAAAATCCGAGAAAACCATTTAGTCAAGCTGAACCTAAGAAACGATCCACATAGAAAAATGACCAGAGTATACTTCTCTAAATTCAGATCACCATGTTCGTACGGAAGGCGATATATTGAATACGTCATAATAATCACTAACCGATTATGTAATGAAACATAGGGTGTTCCATTTGAAAATCGAAAGTTGATGTCATTTCCAGGAAAGCCGAAAGATTTGAAAAACATCTAAAATGTCTGAAAGGGTCCTCTTGTGAGCATATTCGATGTTCCAAATTTCAGAAATATAGGGCTAGAAAAACAAAGGAGAAAAAGGGGGTATACCATGAGTCTGTGTCACCCGGTATACAGGGTGTTTCTTGAAGACTTGCTAATTTTTGAGGTGATTCTTTTACTTATTTTAAGAAGAAAACTTCATATGAAAGTATGTCCTAAAAGTCTTAACTGTCGAGATACAGGGTGATGAAGTTTTGAAAAATATTCAGTTTTTTTATTATAACTGAGACAATATTGTATAAATCTTCATGAAATTTGGTACACGTCTTTTATGCATCAAGGTGCATTTTCTGATGTACAAACATTTTCTCTACCAGTGGCATCGTTACGGGAATATTATTGTTTATATTTTACTTGAAAGTGAGCATCGACAAAACATTTTCAAATGTCATACAATGCTATAAAAGGCTATTTCATTATGTACAGAAAAGATCCTCTTGTTGATACTAGATAGAACGCTTCGATTACGAGAAAAAACGGAAAAACGAGACCAGACTTCAAATTTTGATGTCCGAGTACTCCATTCAGGACATCCATTACTGGATAAACACAGTATGTAAGATTTTGAAATTTGTGTACCGATTCAGTCACATAGCAGGCTGAATTTTGTCATCACGAAAAGCTATACAGGGTGGACAAAAAAATTATTTATGCATATTTTCAACATTCTCAGAAGTTAGGACGTTTAGGACATACTACGTTCATATGAAGTTTTATTCTTGAAATGGGTCGAAGAATCGGTCCCTTGAATATTATAGCATATCATTGAGGAATACCCCTCGGAATACCCTGTATAAATTATTTGATAAAAAAATTCATGTTTTTTCTTCACCCTCATATCTCACAGTTCTATATACACTTATTCTTGAGATATATACGAATGGTATAGATCCATGAATAACCCTGTAGATGTACATCAAAACTTCCCGTCTTTGACATGCAGAATGTAATTAACAAAGCTGTGATCTTCATTCGAGTGTCATCCACTGTAAACACCGTGCACCTAGTGATGCGAAACGGGTGCATAATTAATGCAAAAAAACAATCTGGTCTTTTCAGGAAAATACCGAACTCGACTGAATCATTATTCGTCTGGTGCGATTCTTTTGAAGACATTGTTAGTGTCGATAATCAGAGCAGATTGTTTCAGATGTAGATTAGGAAATATTTCAATAGAACGACTCTTTCTTTGTGCTTCCCTAGGTATATGCTTCCTGGACATCGTCTTCATTTGTATATAGGAGCGATTTTTCAAATGCTGATGCTCTGAGAATAAATAGCATATATCGTGGGCGTACAGGCAGAACCCTGTAAGTCCACTTTTTTCGCAAATGTGGAATTTATCACACATAAGTCCATATTAGCATAACGCTCCAGGCAAATAAACATTCAAGTCTATTTTGCGTTTGTTTCCGGAGATATAGTCAATGAAAATCCACTTAAGTCTAATTTCGTTATAATTTTACAGGTTGATTCGAATATTCAATAGCGTTTTTCTCCTTATATTATTTTCTGGACTTACATGATTCTGCTTACATATTATGTAAGTCCACCATTGAAGTCAAACAAAATAGCTTTCTAAAAATCTTCATCAACATACCCGTTCATTTACTAATTGTTCCGCCTCTGTGTCTCATAGAGAACAAGTTCTCCTCATCTTCTTTCTTTTTTTCCATGTTCCTATCTTCTTTTCTTCTTCCATGTTTCTATCTTCTGTTCATCTTCCTATTTGCACACCGCTCGCACTTCTAATCGATCCTCTTGGCTTTCTTCTTTTTCCTCATTATTAAAACTTTATTTCTTCTTCTTACTTTCCCTTCACAGAGCTTTCTCTTCTTTACTTTCGTAATCTAGGTTGCTGATACTGAGACCTTCTGTCATTCGCCATTATCTTTTGTTCCATGATGTTCGTGCCTCATATGTTACTATGTCAGCCTGTCATGTCAATTGTTTGTTTTTCCATTCTTTGAATCAATTCCCTCCAGTCAACATGTGACTTTTTGAATTTAGACAAAAAAACTTAGTTTTTTTCGATGTTCAACTTGATTAGGGCCAGACTCTTCTGGCTCTTCAGCCGTTTTAAAAGAAATATTTCTTTTACCTGACTTCTTGGCCTAATGACTTTTTTGATTTTGTAAAATCTTTTGATGGTTTTAATGGGACTTTTGTAAGTTTTTGTTTCATACTGACAATTTCAATTTCCACATCCATAATGTATTTTAGGTACTGCACAGTCTGATGATGGCCGTTGTGCCGAAACCGGTCACTGTTTTTTAATCTTTTATATAAAGTGTGGTGGACTGACTTTGAAATACATTGGACCACTTGGATGATTTCTACAATTTGAAATAGCTTTCTGTCTTGGTTCATACAGTTTTTACAGGGTGTAGGGTGTTTCGAAATTGGACCGACAACGCTTGGCAGGTTATAGACCTCTTCGTCTTTAATTTTATACTTGAAATAAAGAGTGTGGAAGTTGAGAAATGAACATTTTTTTCTTCACATCAACCCAAGAAATGGTTGAATAGTTCCCGTTCCAATTCGGTATATACAGGGTGTCCCATTGGGAAACGGAAAAATGTCAACGGTGAGTAGAGCTCATCGAGGTGGTTCTGAAGATGCCGCACATTTGTAGGGTCTCACAACTTTTATTTCCAAGATATCGGGTGATTTAACAATTTTGCTCAATTCTTTGTGAGAACCTAACTTACGAACCACCCAGTATATTCTTTTGCAATTCGGTACACAATTCCTTCTCCTTCTACCCAAGCGACTCACTTATCAATCACGAGAAAAACCCAGGTCGGTATTAACGAAAATTTTTTGACCCCAAAAAGAACAACCCTGTATTTTCGAATTTCCTCTTACATATTTGGAAAGTGCACAAAAAGCTGAATCGAATGGTGTACTTTTCCCGCATGCTATTTCACTACTGAATGTCTGATTTTGAATTTGAGGTTTAATGCATTTTGATAAGAGTGAAATGTTTTGAGTTTTCTCAATCGAATAACAAAAATTATCACGAACCACACAGTATATTCTTTTGAAATTTGGCACACAAGTCCTCCTTCTTCCACCCATACGACTCACCTATCAGAGATGAAACCATATTCCGAATTTCAATGGGATATAAAGATACGAAGTTTTATTGTACCTAGTATATTGATATGAAGATACGAAGTTTTATTGTAGTAACTTCAACAGCAATATCCCTCTGGGTCAACCAAAAATTAATGAAATCGAAGTAAAACAATGTTTCTTCTGAAAATAGATATAGGTTGAACAATGGAAAATAAATTGGGTTTGCTCAGTAAAAAATTCAAGGTACAACTTGTCGGAAAAACAATTTTCAAACACATTTTTCACGATTATTCCTTCTTTATTCTTGGTTGTTTCAATAATTTTATAATTATTATGATAATAATGCTATTTTTTTGGTTCTGAATAAATAGTTGATTGATTTTAATAATAATCAATTCATGCCAGCATCATCAGTGATCCATTCATCATTTTTAAATCAAAATATTAACTCACATCAGCATCGGGTTTCAACAAAAGTGAATTTTTGGTAGAAAATTGAATGATGTTCAAGTTCATATGAAATTTGGATTAGAAAATCCGAACTCAAAAAAGTTATGTTTGAAACTATATTCAGTACGAACCGTGTAACTATAGCTCCCGCCCTATTTAGACTCAAATATTATGAAAACAAAGTCATGAGATGTTACAGCTTCCGAAACATATTCATACAAAATGTCTTTACAATTTTGCCAGTAGTTTAGTCATCATCGTAAGAAAGTGTAAACTTTTTTCATTACCTTGTACCTTGAATAAGGATTCCGTAATGTTTGTAAGAACATAAAAATAAAAAAATAAAAATTACGAAAATTTTTAACTGCGCATACCCAACTAAGTTTGCATTGTTGCATCCTCGGTCCTACCTATTCTATAGTAATGGTGCCCCATTATTTTTTTAAACACCATTTATAAATATTGTGATTTTGAAGCCAGTGACCCCCCCCCTCACACGTGGGCTGGATGCGCCCTTGAAAGATACAGGGTGCCTGCAAATTTTTGATTCATGTTTTCTTCGTTTTTGTGATATATATTTGAATTTGAAGGCTTGCAAGAAGGCCAAAACTTAATTTTGTACCTAAAGGCTGTGAGTATATATGGCTTATTTCAATGATCTTTATGAAGTAGACATTACAGTGTTGATTTTGATGTTTCCAAACGTAACGCGGCCCGTCGTGAACTCAATCGAGGTGTTAAAACTCTGACATCCTGTATCTTCGTTAGGACAAATTTTTCCACTTTTCTCATGAAACTCTACTTTTCTATTGTTGTTTCAACACCCAGCAAAATTAATGACATTCAACATGGACCCTCCTGGATAATCAATGGCTGGCTGGCTTCCGTCATCAGAGATCAACTGGTGACCTGCTCTCTTACGTCTCACATATAAGGCAGCAATCTATTGAAAAATATGGTGAAACCTAAGCCGTGGCACTTGATATCTCCAAGGCACTCGATCGAGTCTGGCACCACGGACTCCTCGCCAAGATTCCATCTTATGGCTTGCCTCCCCAGCTATGTTCTCTGCTAGCATTTTTCTCTCAAACAGGTCTGTCTCTTCATGTAGTGATGGTCGACGGAGTTTCATCTGACTCTCTTATCATAAATGCTGGTGTTCCGCAGGGATCAATTCCATTTTCCATTCCTTTTCGATGCTTGGTATTACTATCAGCAACCTTTCACGTGAGATCAATTGCTAAAAGTGCATTCCAAAAACTTGGTTTCCTGTTTCAGGCCAGGAGCTATTTCACTTCCAGTCAGCTACTTATGATCTATAAGGCACAGATACGACCTGTCCTGGAATACTGTTCCCATATTTGGAGTGCAGCACCCAAACATACCCTGAAACTGTTGTATTCTGTCCAAAAAAGGGCAATTCGTCTCGTGGGTGATGCCTCGCTCACAAACTCACGCACTTCTCTGGAACACCGTAGAACAGTTGGCGATCTGGCTCTATTTCATAGATATTTTCATGGACGATGAGATATCAACAATTGTTCCTCCCTCGGCAGTCCCCGCGAGATTAACCCGTCGAGTTGAGGCTTCGCACCCTTTCGTGGTCACTTTGGAGACCTATGCAGACCATCTCTCTTCAAATATTCGTTCAACGAACAGCGAGGCTTTGGAACACATTACCAAGGGAGATGTTCACCGAGGCATATAACCTCCAGAAATTTAAGAAGAAAACCAATTCCTAACTTATATATTTCCCTTGGTTCTCAGGATGTTCTCTGAACATTTCAGGATATCCCTTTTCTCGTGAGTGCATGGAAGTTATGTTCAGATATAAAAATGGTATAATAACTATTCAAATACTAAATTCTTGAAGATGATGACTGACTAGTAATGTGATGATCCCATTAATCTATATACCAAGTATTTTTCTTTGCGCTGGAAAATTAATCACTCAGAGATATCTGATCAGAATATCGCACTCGTCCATCTGTTATCTTCCTGACCCTTAGCGGTGAATACATTGAATCCTTTTCATTTGGTCTCATCATCAAACTCTTGATACATGACGCTCAGTCGTCACATCAGGCGAGAATCTTTTCACGAGACGACGCTTTTGGGGGCGCCAACGCTGCTAATGGACATTAAAAGATCCATCTTTTCGGGCACATTACTGGCATTTGACAGGGCATATATATATTTTGATGAGTTAACATAATTCGAATCCATACAATGGAGAACAATAAGTAGAAATAGCACGATTCTGAAAATTCGTAGGAACGGTGAAGAAAACATGGAGAATTCAACTAATTTCTTGGAAGAGTCTATTTTCGTTATTGTGAAGCGTTCGGTTTTTCCGGAAGTGACGTCATCTTTGTTATTCACATTGGAACACCCTGTATTTCATAACATGTTTGAATTCCTCCCATTAAATGAATCGTTTTTGAGTAATTCGATTTTTATGTGAATTGCAATTTTCAGTATGATATATATGATGCAGTGATAAAGTCGTGGATATTGAACGAATCACTGACTATAATCAAAATCATCACTAAATAATTAACAGGGTGCGCAGGAAAGTGGGTGCAAAACAATTGAAAATCTCAATTGTTTTCATATGGAAACTCCATTTCTCATAATCCAATTCTATATATACCTATATCATTATAAAAGTGATCCACAGCTATAATTTAAACTTCCCTATACCGAAAACCCAAAATTTCGGAAATATTCCATATAAATAGGTAGGACTCAATTCTGCGTAATAACTGCCTGAACTTTTGGATGTTCCTGAGAGGCTGTGCAAAATATCTATATATACCTACAAATGAATTGAAGTTGTTTTTTATTTTCTTACTGTTAAATTCATCATTTGCAAAGTTGCAATATGGCTCTTTTAGGTTAGAAACTATTATTATACCCAATACGAGTCATATTTTGCATTTTTGCAGATCATGAATTTCTTTTTATTTTTCGATAGATATATTTATTTGCACGCAGCCTATATACTAAAAAAATCCGGGTTTTGGGTAGGTATAGGGAAGTTTATAAGAGCTATAAAGTTCTCATTTTCATAATAGAATTGAATCATGAGGAGAAAAAAATGGGGTTTCCATTAGAAAAAATGTATTGTTTCACATTCACATTATTGCGCGCACTGTAGGTAAATTATTCAGTGTGTTATATGTTCGATAGGCTGATGCATTTGCCACTTTGTCTAGTATAAAACTAGAATACCTACATCAAAAACAGTCATTTTAGGTATAGGGTATAATAATGAATGAATTTGAATTAAAATCATGATAGGAATTCAAACATGGTGTAGAATACACAGGGTGTCCTGTTGAAAATAATAATAATATGACCCTTGGACTAGTCGGGAGCTTCACAATAACAAGAATATTTTATTTGAATGCTCCATGTTTCCTTCATCGTCCCTACGAATTTTCAGTATTGTGCTACTTTTAGTTCACCATATCATATATATATAGATCGCGTTAAGTCATCAATGATACCTTCACCCTGTATAATGGACATCATTAAGTTTTGCAAAAACTTCACCGGGCCTGAATAAAATAGGTTAGGTATAAGTGAGCTAGTGTCAAAAATGTAAATTTTCATACAACTGGAAGTGAATAAAGTGGTTACAGGGTGTTTTCAAAGGTGAGGCATCTTTTTTAACAGGATGCAGATTCTATCTATATAAGAACCATTACTTTTATATCGCCAATATAAAAGTTGAACAATAGCGAAGTTGAAAAGACTCACTGATGAAATAACAGTCGTGATGCCCGTGATGGTCAAAAACAAAGTTGTCTTAAGCATTCCCTGATGTACCTACACCGACCTACACTGAAAAAACATGCTTGCACTATTTCTTTTTTATTTTACTTTATTATTTGTGATTTTCTCTCTCCGTTTCGATGAAATAAAAATATGAGTATTATTTCAATATATGTGTAGTAGGACAAATACTTGTGTTCTTTCGTCCTTATACAATATCAAGAAAAGACATATCGATAAATCAACGCTAACTGAACATATCCTTATCGAAAATGAACAACATATGGTAGAGTCGAATATATTGAATTCATAGGAATGGAAGATAACAACCAAAGGAGAAAAATAAAGAAATCCGCTTGCATTCTTCTGAACGGAGACAATAACATTGCTTCCTGTTCAGTTGATATGGATAGAACATGATATTCACTACTGAAAACTGAACATGAAAATGGTATAGATTCAAGATCGATCAATGAAAACATCCTGTAACTCATTTGTATACTCTAAAATCACTCATTTATATGCCAACATCAGTATATGTCACTGAGAAGTGTCAAACTACCTATAAGAACACAACTTTCAGAGAAAAATGAAAGAGGAGAGAAAATAAATGTACTTATCACCTCCTTGATTAACCTTCAAACAGTATTCTTGTTTTTTATTGAATAACTCGCGATGGATCATCAGGAGTTATAGCCTGGACTTTCATATAAGTGCATGTTCCACAAAATGTAGTACATTAATTTTGAACGGTTTTGCAAGATAAGAAAGCATGTGGTGAGGTGAACTACTACGGCGGTAATTATTTTCAGAAAAATTGATATATTATCTCGGAAACTGATGCAGTGATCTATAAGTTGACATCATGGATCAGGCTGTCTAAACTCGAAATTAAAGGGCAAATCGAATGGTGTGAAAAAATGTAGGTAGATACGTTTATTTTTGTGAAAATTACGTAGGTAGGTGTAGACATCATCATTCGCAAGAGCAGTAAATGACCAAATCGAGTTGGCTGTATGGCCGCCGATGGTCGACAGGTGATGAAGTGGCAGAAGTGGGCCCCCCGCCAACTGAGCAAGCGCGGGCCCTGCAGAGCACTGCATCGCTATAAACAAGAGAACAGCTGCCGATCCCGAGGGATCTAACAATACAGCCAGGGAGCAAGGTCCCTCCCACGTTCCCGCCCATGGCAGCGCGCCATTGGTCCGAAGCCGGGAGGGTGGGCCCCATTGGCAGAGGTAATGTCCTTATACAGCCTCTTTACATAGTCCTCATCCTTGGTCCACAAATTATGCAAATGGCCTTCTTCTGGTGCCAACCATCAGGCACTGTCTTGCTTGCGCTTTTGCCAAACTTAGAAGGGGCAAAGTTCATGTTACCATCGGCTGCCAAACAGACAGCTACTGGTTAGCCCTTTGAAGCCTTCAGCGAAAAGGATTGCCGGACTATTCCGTTACTAAACATATTACTAAGTACATCTGTGAGTTTACGTGTGTTGAGTTTCCGTGGATGGCTTCAACAGTTCAGTGACTGTGTTGGTGTTTTCGAAAACAATGTTTGCTTAGCTTTAGTATATCCTGCAGGCATGGAGGAGTCTGACAGCAGCATTGTGTAGAAGAGGATATAATATACATAGGTAGGATTTATTATTTTCTATAGGTTGTGCTTCGAAAAACGCTTGGTACACAATCGCCATTTATCGCAATTCTTTATCAAAATCTATACCTACCTAACCCGTATATATGCATGTTTACTTAAAAAAGTATATAGGTATCTTTTAAATTCATTGTTGTTTATGTTTGTAATTATTTTGGGCATCTTTCATCAGTTATTTCATCTATACTCAATCTGAATCGTTATTGAACCAATAAAGTTAAGTAGCTATATATAGAGCTTCTGATGGATGGCTTTATCTATATGTATATACGTATAAACATATTATAATAAGGTATTCCAAACAATCTTGAGTTGAGGCTGAGATTGAAAACAAAGAAGATATATAAACAGCCAAAAAGTTTTGCGTCGGTACAACCATCATGTATACAAACTATACCACTTCATGGTAGCGCATTTTTTTTCTGTGTATCTATATATTCTATATATATAGCAAACCACGATAAAATGGAATACATAAAATTAATATAGGTTTAATGACAATGAATCAGGCTGTTCATTTATCTAATCGTATAATTTTCAAATAAGTACACGCGGGTATAAGGTACCTATATTATATTAAATCTTATTCTTCGTGAAAATATGGAAACAAACTGATTGATGGATATCACAATGAGTTCAAGAAAGATTTCGAAACCTATCCTCCTCTCCCTATCTGTCCTAGGTACCTACGAACATAATAGGGATTCCCTTTCGTGTGATCCAGGAGAAAAAAATTAAACTTCAATCAGTATTCAAATCAATAGCTGATTCCATTGTAATACGGCGCTGGGAAAGCAAAATTCATATACACGCATCTGGAAACAATGTAATTATTGTAATTTCTCTGATTTTTTTCATTTTCTCTCGTCGTTTCTACAGTGTGACACGCAATTAAGATGAAGAAACCCCTGTATTTTAGTCTTTTTTGGAAGCAGAGATTGGAGTTTTGGTACCAACGACGAGACGTATAGACCTTGGGCCGCACTTTTCGCAAAACTCTGCCTGAGTGACAGCCTCACCTATAAACCTATGATATGTTACACCTTCCCTAAAGTGGTATACCTATATATATGAATACTATGGGATCCCGCGAATTCTTGATAATTTGCTTCGCATTGGAGGTATGGAGAAAAATTATTCGCAAAAGTTGCTTGTACATAAATCGATTTTGACCCTACATACCGAACTTCAACGCAATATTCAAAATTCAGCAATCTGTTGATGGGAAAAGTTGTTTACAATTGAAAGTTATGCCAAAATACCAAGACATGGCCTCCTAAGACATATTTGAGTTTTATTGCACACTTAAATGACCACACTGTATACATTATGTTTCCGAAACAAAATGACTGTCAGAAAAACTAACGAATGAACGACTCACTCTGTATATACCGTGTGATTTATTATAAATACCTCATCATGGCGTAATTCCTGTATAGATATTATAGGTATACAGGGTGTCCCATAAGTTATATGCATGGATCAAAAGAAGTATGGTGGTATAGGAGGGGGATCATTTGCAATCATACTATAACCTCATATGTGGTTATCCAATTGTTGATTGTTCAAAAGTTATTCAATATTTTCTGAAATACGCGACCAATTTAAAACAATTCATAAATAAAAGGCTGTTTTGAATAACTCCAATACCATTTCGGAATCTGATGTATATTATAAATATAGGCAACTTTTTCTGATTCCATGGTCATCTTAGTGGGGTAGTTCTTAAATTCGCCAGCGGCATTGAAAAATCAATTGAATTATTTCATTCAACAAAACACAATTATTCTTCTTAATCTATATACCTATGAAGTACCTAACATAGGTCAGAAAAATCATTTCTTGGGAAAGGTGCATTCATGCGTGGATGAAATTTGTAAAAGAAAACGATTTTTTAGTAAACAAACTACATGGTTTTAGGGAGAAATGAAAAATATTGAATTACTTTTGAACCATCAACAATTGGATAATACCACAAATATAATATACGGTGAGTTTTGATTGGAAATGACACCCCTACCATACCCATACTTCTTTTGATCCTTGACTTATGGGACACCCTGTATAGAATAGGTAACCATAATCATCATCAGCAGCAAATAGTATAGGTGGTATGATGAAATGATGTGATGAGGGATATGGAAATCGATTTTTCATTTTCAAAATTGTGGAACTCAATTGGTCGGTATAGAGAGAATCCATTAAAACATTATTATTATATCTATAAGGAAGTAGATATAGGTATATTACCTATATCGACAGTATAACAACATATATTATATACTATAACTACTGCCGTTATGAAAACTCTCCGTAATTACCTTCTCATGAGAGTTAAAACAAAACTTTTCCTAAAACAAAGGACCACTTGAAGAACAATATAGTGTGTGCATAACTGGGAATGTAAATATTGATTGCTTCGGCAAAAGCTGTAGGTACTTCAAGAATAAACGTTAGGGAGTGATTGTAAAAGCTCGCTGCAACCCCGATTTACTTTTGTTTTTAATATTGAGTGCACTCGGGAGTTTCTTCAGATTCAGAGAAATCAGACCCTTTCGGTTTCAGACAAGAAGGGGTGCGTTGTTCCGGTACACACATTTTTTCAACGAGTGTATATTTCATTGAATAGTATGTTATTATTTATTATATAGTGCAAGACTCTCATCGCTAGAAGTTGATTCAGTTGAATATACAAGGTGCATCATCTAAGGAAAAAAGTGTCCTATAAGGTATATACCTACCGGGTGTCCCAGAGCTTCTATAGGTCAAAGCATTGTGGAATTTTGGGAGCAAGACCTCTCCAAAATAGTGGGATGGAACCACTCTTGTGTCAAACAATCTATACTACAAACCCCTCCTTACTTTGGTTTTTCAAGTTGGTATTCCTTGAAAAATTAGAGCTACACACGAAGTCTGAAAAGGCGATATATAAGGTAAGTATATATATAGCAAGTATGACAACAGTCATTTCAAACAATCATTCAAGGAAAAATCTATATTCTTCCATAAAAATTTTCACTGGATTTAGAATGGAAAATTCTATAAGATGAACCTAAAAAAACATGAGGGAGGGGAGCAACTTGAAAAACCAAAGTTAGGGGTCATTGTCTTGGAGAGCTTCTGAATTCATGAATATTCCACATTTTTCTGTTTTTCTTTGTTAGATAATCCATCCTCATCAGATATCTGCTGGCCTAGAAAGCCTGGGACACTCGGTATATAGGGTGTGAATAAATAAGTGCAAAAATATTTATAGGAGGTGATTTCTTGTAATATTTTAGGACAAAAGGTTCGTAGATATATATAGATTTATTTGGCTATTACAAAAAGGTTCACAGCACCTCGAATTGTTGCACAAAAGAGCAATATCGTCTATATTATGTACAAAAAATTATTAAATAAAAATCAACACATACCACATATAATATGGGGTTCAAAATACAAGTAAATTTAAATTTCAAACAAATTTCAACTAATAAAAGTAGGTATATCTCTGATGTTTGAGTGAATTTGACGAATAGTTTGATAAATATATATATACAAGGATTACAAGGTAGTGTCAAAATTTTTATTTCGGTAAATAACGGTCGACAGTGTTCTCTGAAGCCCACACCAGCAAGATGCCGAATGGCTTTCTTTTGAGATTTGAAAATAGTTATGGCATTGCTCGAGTTCCCCCATAAAATTGTGCCATAGCTAATAGGGGAGTGAAATAAGCCGAAATATATTTGTCTCAACACTTCAGGACTTACAACAAATCGCAATATTCTTATAAGGCATAATATACTGGAGAGCCCATGCACTGTTTAGTTTTTGTGTGATATTGTCAGTTCAGAGAGTCATCAATCGTACTCCCAACGAGAAGTTTGCAGTGTGCATATGATGTATATTGGGTTTTGCTGGAGATAATCATAGCTTTTGCGTTTTTTCACCATTGAGTTATAAGAAATTGGCAGAGAACCAATTTTCAGCAACGTCAATTGAATTTTCAGCTAAAATCGAGAGACCAACAAAATCTGAGGAAGTAATCATGAGTGACGTATCGTCTGCGAGAAGAATAGTACTAGTTTTTTCCAACATGAGCTATCATTTTACATAAATTTACATTCACATAAATGATGAAAAGTAAGGTCCAAGGACCAAGCTCTGTGGAACTCCAGTTCAGATGTACTGTCATTAATTTTGATCAGTTGTTTTCTATCTTTCAAATATGCAGGCATTAGTTCGAGAGGTGTTTCCCTGATCCCAAATATCATTACTTGACACATAACGCTTTAGACAGATCGCACATAGAAAGGATGGAATGATTTTTTTCCACTCCCTCGATAATGTCTCCCACGACCTTCAGCAACTTTGTTATTGTTTGTTTTTTTGTAAATCCGAATTGATTTTTTGATAAGAAGTTATTTGATTCAAAATAGAATAGTAGTCTATCTTTCAGTATACAGTAACATTTCCAAAATCTTAGAAAATGTATTGATTATTGAGATTGGAGGATAACTGTTAGAATATAATGATATAAATAACATGATGTGTCCTATTACTTGATTCATTTTTGAGATACAGAACTTTGAAGTTGAAAGTGGTAATTGTGTTTCTTTTTGTGATCCTCCTGTACAACTGCTACTATACAGTAGCAACATTTATAGTCTGGTTGGCGATTGACAAAGCCTCAAAATTTCAAAATGATATACTTATTGGCCTAATTGTGCGTGATTATCAATACCAAATTTCAATCAGGCGCAGACCACCTATACTAAGCGCGTTTAGCAGCCGTTCAAAGCGGCAAATGTCAGGGGACGGCAAATCTTTGAAAATTCAGAATGTTCTATAATCCGTTGTAGACGTTCATTATACCTCTAAGGCGAGTGGTTAGTTAGCAAGGATCAAAACACAAAGTTGTCTCAGCGAAAATTGAAAATTATGAAGAAAAAAAATGACCTATAATTAATATGATTATAGAAGTCACAATACGGCAAAATGAGTATGGCATTTCATTTTTAAAATTAAATGCTATACTCCTGTTGGTAACTAATAGGTATATCAATTGAAGTTTCATAATGATTATATACTCAACAAGATTGTGCCTATAATATCAATAATCATTAGGGATACATAGCAATTATTTATGAATATAGAAATAGTATATTGTTTAACGAGCACGGAATGATATAGTGAGGAAATTAGCATTCCGTGCAGTTATACAATATAATTTTTCTATATACGGCTAATAGATAACAGCAACAATTTCGATTTCTTCGTCTTGGTCTTGTAGCCATCTGATTTCCTGTCATCTATTAGACAGAGCTGCCATTGCTTGAAATTTGACATTCCATGGGCGATAAGTTTTTTTTTTAAATAATAACACAATGGAGTCACAGTGAAGTCAGAGACGGAAATAAAATTGATGATATACAAAGTATATACCTCATTGATGTATCGAACACAGTGAAACAAGAGCAATTTTGTGATAGGATAGCCATGTAGAAAAAAACTATTTTCACACAGGACAGATGTGACAGGGTTTTATCGAGAATTTCTCAATCATGATGATCGTTTGAGGTCATACTGACTGCACATAAGTAACAACAGGGTCGATTTAAATTTTAAGCAAAATAAAGCGTTGGTGCTTTATTTCACTAACCTATAGATCAGATTATATCTGAAGGATTGTCTGCAGGGGATTTTTATTATCTATTCAGGACTGTTGGTCATGTGATGGTTATAAATTTACATGTTTATAGCGTGATTAAAGTTGCGTGGGGCTTTGCTGAAGTTCAGGTGAACACCAGATTTTCCTGCTGATTTTCACCGGCCACTGACTATATATGGTGCGATTCATTTTTCGTCCTCACAAAGCCATCATATAGCACGGTAAACATTCGAAAAATTGATCGGCCAAGAGCAGAACAGTCGAATTATATTTTTTCAGACACTCAGTAATAGTCAGTAGTGTTATATGTAGTCTGCCAAGGATCATGATATTGATTTTATTAAATATATATAATCGTTTTATTAAAAAAATATATGAGAATCGAATGAGGTATACGTGAATATATACCTATACCATATTATTTTACAAAAGCTGAATAAATATAATATATGATACGGAAACATTTCTTCAGAATGTGTCTTTATGTTGGGTACGGAAGAAACTAAGCGTAGTTGTAGTTATATCTCTCTATAGTGGGAACGATTTTACTTTTTTTCTGAATAAGTACTCCTATTTGCCCATATACTACTTAGGTAATGTGCTGTGCATTATAGTTTGAAAGTACTCCTAGAATAATATTATGCTGCAAGCTATCTATACCTTGAATCTTTATGAAACTGTATTCCGAAATTCAATAACAATAATCATTTCAAATTTAGAAACAGAACAGTCAATGTCATTGCTATATTTATTATTGTAACTATGCAATCATCTACAGTTTGGACGAGAATCAAGATCTATAATGAGGGATTGTTGATGTACATTTAGAAGGGTCAGTTGGTAACAATAGGAACAAATATGAACTGTGGTACTATTTGTCGGAAATGAATAACGACTGAAGCTTATTGATATGTTTTTTATATGAATAGAAGAAAAAAAAGTGGCATATTCTCACTTTGTGAGAAATCAAGGTGACCCTTTGTTCAATTTCCTCAAATCACCGATTCAACTGATTTTTGGATAAGTAAGTCTTAATTTAATGCCCTTGTGATGAAGGAAGTTACTTCGAAAAAATACACAGTGCACATCTTAAACGGACTGTGCACTTCTAACAAAAACACCGGTATATAAATAGGAACTCCTGACAATTAGCATTTCACTTCCATAGCAAAACTGTGATAAACAGACAGACAGATAGACAGACATCAGACAGAGAAGCAGCATAAAATAAATAGAATAATTTGATTTACAATATTCACTCATCCCAAAGACATCCTAGGATCTATAGATCTCTTATCCGTTAGGTATACATTTCAATATGACGACTTTCTATTTCAATATAACAGACTCGTTCAATATACTAAATTATATATTCTGTAATCATATTCGTTTTATAACTCATAATCCTAGCATAAGTTTCAATAAATCTTATATATTTGCTTGTATTCACCCAACCGAGATCAACTTGCTGTCCCATTTCATTTTTATTACTTTCCAGCTGCAATGGTTCTCAATTGCTGGATATTGAAAACATCGAGTCGTTATGGAAATGAATAGGAGCGGGAAATTGGGTCCTTATATATTGGCATTGTACTGAAAAATTCCAAATTCCAATCGAGTAGAACATTCAGAAAACACGATTTTCTGCGATAGCGTCGATTTGAATATTATGATTTTCATTCGTATGAATCAGAATAACTTCGAACTCTCGTTATTCAGGTTTGTATACCGTGTTTGAAATTATTTCATATAGGTATCGGTCGTTTCAGTAGGTATAACTATCGTTCTCGACAAATGTTGATTTTTTTTTTCAATATTCGAAAGTCAGTGTGTAGGTACCTCAAATCTTGTAATATCACATATTATATTACTTATATTGGGTAACAGTGATTAGTTTGATCTTAAATCAATTTTGTACATTTTTTCAACCATTCATGTTCCTAAATTCCTGTACTAGTCAATTTACAGTCTGCCCAACATATGTTCCAAGGTACCGCTATGGATATTGCGATCTTTGCATTGATCGAAGCAAAAAGCAGTATTAACTATGGTGTAGGTCATACCAAAGGTCTCCCTGGTCTATATTATCGAGTCGATTCGATCTATTTCTATCTAGAAGACAAATGCCCAACCGGAAGTGGATGATGGTTTGGCTGCCGTCCCACTTGGGCGTTGCATATTTTAGTTTCGCGTGCCCAGTCCAGAGTTCACTATTATCTGATTAATTTATTCCTGCTAGATGGTCATCAGTGAACTTTTGCCCCTTGAATGCCCCCATTGTCTTTTGTGGCGTTGGATTCGTGCGATCGCCCCCCTATAAAGGCCGGATGACAGTATTTCGAAAGATTACATTAATCTTAGTCTATGCACGGATGAATAATTGAGCTTTTTTCTGTGACGAATTATTTTGTCACTTTGGAGACCTGCAGAACATCTCATTCCAAAGACTCGTTCATCCAACGAACAGCGAGGCTCTGGAACACATTGCCAAGGGAGGTGTTCCCCGAGGCATATAACCTCCAGAAATTTAAGCAGAACACCAATTCCTACCTTCTTTTCCTTAGTTCTCACGATGGTCTCTGAACATTACAAGATATCCCTTTTCGCGGGAACCAGAACATAAAAAAGGTATACGTAGTACCGAGCATAGTACTTACCTATTGATGACTTTAACAAGTTTTACATAGTGAATCGAATGTATACGAAAAAAATATGATGTTTCAATAATATTATGTACTCATGGCTAAATAAAGGTTCCTTCAGTTTCGTATAATCTGAAATTATTCAAATTTTTTGTATAGGTAATCGTTTCAAATGCACCTGGGAATAGTAGTGACATTAATATTCCAAATTGAAGTTGTCATCTGTTCTTTTAATGTTGATCATGATTATCGGTGTTACCTATATCGGTTTCTATACTTATTAATTACTTTGGACAATGTAAATACGAATGTGTTATGAATAATTACTGAGCTCCTCCTATATTTACTCAATAAAATGAAGGAATTTCTCAGGCTAAGTAATTATTATCAATTTATCCGCTCGATTTTCGTTCACATTCTTGTCATACCACAATCAAAAGTTCACCAAATTTTCAAGACCTGTGACCATATCACAATAATCTATTTCCATCAGAAATATGTAGTATCTATATATATTTACCGATTGTGTTCTTCCACAAGAATAATGTCTGTCATCAACTCATCACTCCTGTATGTGATCACACTCTCAATCACTATTTTTCACTGACCGAAATCAATACATGCGAAATAATATCCAAGGAAACTTGAAAGAACATTTTGTTTAATTATGAAAAGGTAAATAGGTAGCGATATATAGACTCCTGCTGACTGTTTTAACACAGAACACAGATATACCTGGGTCATGTTTCGATATTGCTGACATTACTGGCCACAGTAAGCAATTTAGGAACACAACACAGTAGCAGTAGCTTTGGCACTGGCACTGGCAGCAAAATATAACCATAACCTATGATCTTTCGATTTTCGATGTTTTATTGGTTTTTCATTTTCCTCATTCTTATTATATCATCTTCTTTACTCACGGTGAAATTAGTATGAAGTGATTAATCATGTTATCTCGAAAGCTGTGAAATATTTGATATCAAAAGTGAGAATAAAAAACCATCTTGTAGATTAGTGACAGTTTCAGTGTCTACTGCCTCTGAGAGATCTTCCAGTTTGAATTCACACATTTTTCCAAAGTATTTGAAAATAATGATATATAATTTTTATCGTCTCATACCTAATACCGAACAATTCAAACGCTCAACCTAACATTTCATGAATACTGTCACTACATCACCATTTCTGATGCACCAGTGGTCAACAGTACACTTTTAGCCTCCAACAGGGTTCCTTGCGACGATCCGCGAAAACGTTGCCAGTAAATTTCAGTAAAATCGGAACAATAAAACATATTATACTGGGCAGTATATACTGTTCCGGAATATCGGAACATGCTCGTGAGCATGTTCATTGTAACGAACCCTGTTAGAGGCTAAAATCTTACTGTTGGCATAGATTAACGACTACCCGTTGGCCACTGGTGCAGAAATCGTCATGTATAGTGCCAGTATTCTTGAAATATCAAAATAATACCTACTTTTATTCCTATAAACTCTCTGCCACATATTTATGGGAAGAAAGTTCTATTTTTACCTGGAAAATAAGTCCCTAAATTTTTGATACTGAATTTTGAACAACCTGTATATATTTGTGAACAGAAGCAAAATATATTTCGATAGGGTGTTTCATAAAAAAACTAATTTGGACTGTTTTTTTTTTCATTTTGCGATTCGCATCCCTTTATTTAAGGAGTGCCAAAAGATAGTACCAATGAAACCCTACAACTCTCATATTTGAAGTTTTGTTCCACCTCGTTAGGTTGCGTCAAATATAGGGAGACAACTTGATGAACATTGGCTCCAATTGGTGCACTGGCAATTATCATCCAAAGAGTTGTCATGATTTCATTTTATAAAATTTTCCACTTTATTTCAGCATTTCACGAAAGACCTAAATTATCGTGCCTGGGTGCTGCACTGCCAAGCGCAAAGTTCAAGTTCTAAGCATTTCAACTCACATCGATTCCGATTCGTACCTTCGCAACAAGAATTGGATTCCCTCCCCCTCCCCCTTACCGCTCTCCCAATGTAATCAGAACAACAATTCCGCGAAGGAAGTTTCCTAGTCGGATTAGGGAGTCGCGAAAAGATTAAAAACTGTGTGTTTACTGTTTAACAGAGGGTGAAAAGGGCGGCGGGAAAGCACCGCCAACGACCGCCACCATGCTGGCGGCAGCGGTGGCGGTCCGTATATATATATACGTACATGATCGTTCGCTTAAAGTCGATCCCGGATAGTTAAAAGGTAAATGCAGTGCAAATATTTGACAAAGATAATTACACCCGCGCCTGAGAGGCGTGCCGGAGCGAAGCATCGAAATATGAACAGAACGTCGACAGGACCGGGCCGCGAACCCATGTGCAGTATCCAGAGCGCCGCATTATACTCTGTGTTCTGTGCTGCACAGTGTTTTGTAGATCATCAACGACGTAGCGTTATTCCGAACCCATGTGCAGTACAAAGCGCCACATTATACTCTGTGTTCTGTACTGCACATCGTTTTGTCGAGCATCAACTGCTACTGCAGATTCGATGAAAAACCGTCATCTCATGTTATGTCAAAGGTCAATGTTATTGCTGATGTTCTGAACATTGCTCGTGGAGACTGAACTGCATCAACGCTACTCCAAACCCAAATACAATGCAGACGCTACGGGTGAATTGGCTGCTATAGAGCACACACTGTGCATGGAAAAATGGAACAATTTTGAATATTAATTCATAAGCAGTCCAAACACACTTCACGTCATACGTCAAAATTGTGTTATTGGTAAAAAGTTCTGAAGATATTTCAAATAGTTTTACTGAAAAAAGAAATTACTATTGTTTTATATATATATATACATATACCTACCTATATACAGGGTTATTCACGTTATTCTACACGAAGCATTGTGCATGGTTGAAACATTTGATTTTTTGAAAGTTTATTTTCTTTCGGATGAATAGAGACCTTTGAGCGCTACATTTTAAAAATATTTTCATGTTGTACAGGGTGTGCTAAAAACATGAAATGTATCAAAGTTGCTATTTTTAAATGGAATGCCATGTATATTATTGCATTTTCAGATTCTACTTCAATATATCACACTTGAGGTCTAGCGGGAATGATTACAGAGATATAGGGTGTTCATAGAGAACAATATTAAACGGAATGACAAATTGCACAGATTAGTCTCCAATAGACTTTTATTACTAAATATAAACATTTTGGACCTGAATGATGCGTTATATACAGCGTATATCTTCATGAGTCTACGGTTATATACGGTGATGCGATCTGAATATGGAGAACTTAAAATAGCACAATTCGTGGGATCGGTGAAAGAAACATGGATAATCCAACCTGAATATTTTAGTTATTGTGGAGCTTTCGGTTTCTCCGGAAGTGGCGTCATCTTTGTTATTTTTAATGAGACACCCTGTTCTTCTTTACAACATTTTTGAATTCATTCAATTACCCCTATTCAAATTCATGTTTCATATCCTGTACATAAAATGTACCGTTGTTGAGTTTTTTTAGAAGAAGTGACAAATATCGAACATACCTTCATGACATTTTTATGTGAATTGAAATTTTAATGAGATGCAGTTGATGGATCGTCAATATTGAAAGTTGAACGGAATACTGATCATAATAAATTACAACCACTGAATAATTTACATGGTGTGCCATAAAGTGGGTCCAAAAAGTGAATATGAAACATTGAAAATCTCTAGTTTTCCAAATAGAAACCCTATTTTTAGAAGCCAGAGAATTCAGCAGCTTCACCTGTCAAGCTTGCACCGACCCCTCAGGACGGCCCTGCACTCGGCTGCCTCGGGAGGCGGTCCCTAGAGGTTAACTCCGCCGCCGCCTCCGAGTTCTATCTGTTCGCTCGTCCGTGCATCCCCCTTTTCTCTCTTCCTATGTCTCACTGGGCATTTCCCGGTAATATTCGAGGCCTCCCTGTATCCGGCATTTTTCCTTATTTTCATTGTTGTTCGGATCAGATGTTCCACATTTGACATCAAAAATTCACAATTTATCAAGAAGTATTAGTCAATCCAACTGGGAGAATCAATATGGCGCCTGATTGGCACCATTTTGCAAGCCCGAAACAACACTGCAAGAAGTCAAAGTAGCATATTTTTCAGAATCGACGAAAAACCGTCATCGCATATTATGTCAAATTTATTGCTGATGTTCTGAACATTGCTCGTGGAGACTGAACAAAATAAAAAATAATCATTTCGAGTTACGTGCTTTTTGTTGATTGATTCTGAAATAATGCACTATTATTTTACTATACAGTGCTTCCGTATAAAGTATTGAAGGAATTCAATATCAGAGAAACTATATCAATTCCTGAAGAATCTCCCGAAACCCGACGATTTTCATTTCCAATTAGCCACATTTTCAACGAAAAATTGAATATTCAGTGTGACGCACGTTTGAGTTATGATGACGATCGTGAGTAGAATTGGAATACCCTTGTATTCGCTGTAGAAAGACCTGGTCTATTGGATTCATCATCATCAGATGAACTACTGGAACTGCTGGAACTTCATGATGATGAGCTCTAGTCTGACGAGGAGCACGAGGAGAATAATCTGCTAGGGAATACAAGAGGCCAAGATATTCGTTTATCAGACATAAAATGAATAGGATTCGTATCCGAATCATCTATATAAAATCATCTTTATCGCTATGATCAGAAGCAGAAACGGGTATATCTCCCCATGTGATACTTTATCGGCTGATGCTGACATATATTTTTCCACGTTGCTTTGTTGAACAGAAGGCCTGATTCCTTATGTGGTTGCTTCCAATGACTTTTGAGTAACAGGAAACCACGACCCCTCGTTATCTGTCAATTAACAATCAAAAATGCAATCAACTCCTTGATAGTGCGTTATCTAAAAAAAATACTAACCTTCCTGTGATTAAAAAATAATATGAATTGTGGATTCATTTCTTTTGATTCGTAGTGTAAGTACACAGAGAAAAACAATTCTTTGAATTCAACAAATATTGTTAAATTCAAAGAAATCCGAAGTTTGAATAGGTCCAACAAACAAGCTTGGTTGAATCAAAGTTTCCATTCTCTTGATTTTTCAAATAAGTGATTTTGTTGTATCTATAAAATTTATTGGAAATGATATGATCCATAATTTGGAAGAAAGTGTATATTTGTTTGAATCAAAACTATTTCTTTGGATTTATGATCAGAATTATTCATAGTGAATAAGTATAATTTGCATCAAAGAAATGAAAGTTTGAGGGAAACAAGGAAACTATTTGGAAGGAATAAATAATTATTTGTGGAGAATAAATATATGTGAATGAAATTTCTATCAAAGAAATCAGACCTTGACAGAAACAAGAACATTCTTTGGAAGAAACAAATGATTATTTGTGAAAAATAAATATATGTAAATGTAATTTGGTTCAAAGATATCAAAGCTTGAGAGAAACAAGGAAATTGTTTGGAAGAAACAAATAATTATTTGTGAAAAATAAATATATATTGTTTCATAGGAAAGAATATGAATTCAGTTCGAAGAAAGAAAAAATAAGCTCAAATAATGGATTTCCTTACCAGAAATAAATTGTAGATTTGTACGAAATAAAAAATTAATGAACTCAAAGAAACAGAATCTTCCTAAGAAGAAATTCATTTCTCAGAAAATAATATTACTCTTGGAAGGAATTGAGAATTAACAACAAAATTGAACTATAACAAACTTTATTGAATAATAAAAAAAATGTGACAGACACACTGTTTGGGTTCGATACTATACAGAAGTCAAGATACATGATGAGCCTGAAGCAGGTTGATCGCTGTTATTTGTATCCAACCTCAAGTATTTGGCAGGTGGATCATCGGCTCTATCATTCGGTGCATTAGCATCAATAAAAATGTTTTCGCCGGAAATCACTGGAGTATTCACATCAATGACAGACGTAGCAGATTTCTTATTGCTCTCCTGAAAGTTTAGTATATTTTAATGCGGGAATAGATGAAATATATGCATAACAAGGAAATCAAAATTCCATAACATTGATTTGCATTGATGAAAATTTTTTATATGAAGAAAAGAGCTCTGATAATTTTTGTTCTAGTGATTATTTTCTCTATATTACATACATATTTTCTATAGTTACATGATATCTCAAAAGACGTATATCTGAATAGCACCGAAAAAATTCAAGGGGTGATTCCTGAGTTTTCTTTTCATTGAGATGCTAACATAGAATCAAAACATGTAACAGAGTATATAATTATCATTTGTTTCGTGGAAACAAATATTTTGTTTCAAGTAAAGCTGGTGACATTTGAATGAAAGAAATATTTATTTGACTGCATGGAATCTTCCATTGAGAATCATAGAAGAATTTGAACGCCATTTGACTGGAATATTTCAATATACAGCAGATTAGGAAGTATACTTATCTATACGAAATATCGCACATACCTACCTACCTATTCGTACATCCTTCTATGACCTACCAAAATGCACGGTTTGTTTTTCTGATGGAGATCGGTATGAAAACATCAGGGAATCAACAAATCATAAAAAATTTCACGCCATTATTTTGATTTTCAAGTATGAATTACAATTTCTTACCTCTGAAAATGGGGACCAGATGACCCAAATGCCATTCTTCTGAAAAATCCATCACTACACATTAGGAGAATAGTGAAAATCTGTAAATATGCTGTGGAATTAACTATACTTAATCACCACTGTACGATACGACCCGGCGAACCACATCAGAGATACTGGATCTGGATTCTCATTTTCCCAATCATTCGAACATTCGACTACACATAACAAAAACAAGCATATAATCAAAGCAATATTTGATTTGGGTCAAAAATCACTATATTTTGTTGTAAATTGTGCTGTGGTTCAAAAGAACGATTCCATAATGTATTTTTAATAAGCATTTATTCGAGGTGAATGACACACTCGCTCTGTTCAAATGATAGTTTTTAAATACAAATTTTTTGTTTGTGCATGACAACTATATCAATTGGTCATATTTATATCAAAATTAATTTTCGCCAACATTGTGATATTTCTGATCAAAATAATATTTATTTGCTTCAAGTAACATTTATTCCTTCGAAATAAATATATTTTCAACAAATTCTATTGTTTCACCCAAACAAATGTCATTCAAATGAACCGATAATTTCAAACAAAGAATTTGATTTGGTTTCAAGAAATAACAATTGTTTCTCGCAAATAACATTTATTTCTTGCAAACAAATATGAGTCAAACAAATGAGATTGTTTCACGCAAAGAAACGTTTTTCTCTGTGTAACAATTCTGAGTAGAAGAAAATAATTAATTATGATTTTTCAGCAAAATTAGGACATAATTTATATATCTACCATGAATAATGCACTATTCACTAATTTTCATCTTTCACGAATAATATCGAACCATTTCGGAATAATACAAAAAATCTAACATACCTTCGTCAACAAAAATGAATTAAATTTAAATAATTCAGAGTAATTTTCATACTACATTCAACAAGACAGTTTCATCTCAAAATAATTGGCTGTTGCGTGGAGGATTTGCGTTTGTTCTCAAAGGCGAACAAGTCACAGTGGTCACAACTAGGCATAGTTTTCTGAAAATCTGCTATAGTAATGGAGAAACTAAAATACTTATATATTATATAAAACATGATACAGCTATAGAAGACTATTCTTGCCTCGCTTCTCCTTATTTTTCTCTCGCGGTGCAGAAGCAACTTGGAAACTAATACAGCTTGGAATAGTGAAATGTCTCCTGTATGGCATTATGATTACTGTTTCAGAGCATCAATGAATACATACCAAACACTATGGCAACATTATTTCATTTTGGTAAATATGCTAAAGCCTTCAAGAACAAGAACGTGTTGGAATCTGTCTCATATCACTATCTGATGGGTGTCTGGAACGTGAATAGATTCAATGTACAGGATGTCCCACTTGAATGTGTCAACCCCCTTTGTCCAGGGAGCAGGGTGTCAGCAAAATAAAATTTATGAATTGATTTTGCAATGGTATACTCAATTCTAGTTCTAGGCAGGGTTTTGTCACTGACCATGTCATACAAGGAAATATAGATAGCAAATTGCTTTAAAAAATTGGAACTTTTGTCATCCGCAGACAGGTATATGATAATGAACAAAATAATATTCACCCCTCTGGCTAATTGGCCCCAATTCATTAAATAAATTGAAAGAGTTGTTGACAAGTTATTATATCGTGTCGTAACACTTCTAACAATCGTGACAAATTCGAACATTTTCCCGTCTATCAGTAATCCTAATCATAAGTGTGAATCGCTTTATTTCACCCTCTCACGGTAGCCAAGTCACACATTCGAAATTAGTTGGTACCATTTTAAAATGTAATCAACTTCAGTCACGTGCAAAAGATAAATCACCCACCTTGGAAACATAGGGGTAAACTTCCACTACTTCATTAATTCGATGACTCCCTATTTTAGGCAAATGTAATGAAAAAACATCACATTCGCAGTTTTAACTGAAACCTGCAGCAGCAGCACTGATAAAAAATGTCCGTCTCATTATCGATATCCTCTTCTTTCTTGTTTCATATATCGTCATTATTATAATAAATATTATAGATGAAAATCTCAAATGTTCGGAATTCGCAATGTGCTTCTATTATACTTAGACATATCTGAATAACACCGAAAAAGGGGCGATATTCCTTGTAATATTTTAGGAAATAAAGTTCATATGAACATATATCCTGACTTGCTTCGTTTTCGAGATACAGAGTATTAATATTTCCATGAAAAATCGTTTTTTAATCATTACTCAATTGTCTTTTCATCAATTTCAATAAAACGTTGTGTTTTTGAGGATAGTAATAAGGAGTTTCTTCTGGTGCAATAAGATTCGAAATAATATTACCAGTGGCGTCACAGTAGGTGAATTTATCGATATTTATGGTGAAATAACAACTAATTTGGTCCTGCGCCTTTTTGTGGGATAAGCAAATATCACCTAAAGGGAGAACTCAGGAAATGGGAAGAAATTGAAAAGTCCTCCAACTGGAGAGCAACTCCAGGTCAACGACAAGCGAAAAGGTTCATCAACCATTCGCAGAACCGAGCCAAAGAGCTACTCAGCCTCAGCAAACCAGAGCTAAAGTTCATCACAGGCTTTCTCACAGGACACGGCCCTCTGAGGTACCACCTCAAAAAGATGGGCCTGGCGGAGACTGACACTTGCCGCTTTTGTAACAATGCGACCGAAACCGCGAAGTCAACCGTCAGGAAAATCGTAGGCTTCATCAGAAGTCTAGGGTTAGAGGACCAAAACTAGATAGGGGTAATCACAATAGATCTTTTAGGTCGCAGTGAGTTCTCCCAGCCTATACGACCCACCTACAATCTACAATCTTATGTATGATTTCAGATGTTTTCAAGACGTCCATATTGAGATTACTCAATAACCCAAATTACAATCATTTTCAAATTTCAGAGCTTCCTCAGTCTCCAACCATACTGAATTTTGGCACCATGAAAGCTTATACAGGGGAGTTATAAATAAAAACAATTGATACTTCCAACTTCAACATCCTGTATCTCAAAAACGAAGCAAGTTAGGACACTTGAATTTCTGGTGTTATTTAGATACACCCTGTATATACTACTTTGAATCTGCCAAATTTGAATGAACTATAGATTTTTGTGATGGAGAATTTCCCAATAGTCGATTACCACTCACAAATATAGATATTTTCATCGGTCTCTGAACCTATACTAAATACCGAGCTAAATAAGATGGTTTTGCGGTTTCCAACCGCACAAACTGTAATAAGGTTTGTAAATTCTAGCAAAAACCAGGAAGTCTCATTCGAAACGTTGTTCGAGAAGAATGTGTTTATTGCTTATATTTATTTCATTTCATCAATGTTAATTAGAATATATAATGTGAGTAGTATATGCTGTCGTAGAATTGATAAATTTCAAAATTCGTAACGAAACGTATTTTTCTGTGCCGGAAAACAGTTTGAAATTCCATGTCTGTTGACAGGTTATGAAATGTCACTTTTCATAAATTACTTTTTTCCCACGGCAAAAAGGTGAGTACTTTCTTCTAGGATATATAACACATACATACACTGTTGATGGCTTCTGTTGTGCTATAGTTCCAAAAAATAAACCAATAACACCATCCCCTAGAAAGAACTGCAAGTCCTTTTATCTTTCATAAGACTTCGCGGTTACGTGAATTACTAAGCAACCAGTAAATTCGCAATTTTTGAAAATCAAATTACATTATTAGAGTGACAGATATTTGATTATGTCAAAAGAATGACAAAGATGCCTGCAACGCATCCATGATAAAAACTACTACTTTTTTCCCTTGTATAATAAATAACTATTTTTCATCTCTAGAAACGTGCGAAAAAAAATCTCTTTTATATTTGTGAACTATCGTATGCATATAAATACCATTGAAATCATAATGAGAAAATATTTAATTCATTCTATTCATCAGGGGTGTGGAAAAAGATACAGGGCGTTGAAGTTGAAGTTGATTTCTGTTAGTTTCTTCTAATAATATCACTGTATATTTATCAATTGTTATCAAAATCGGCACATATAGGCATGATTTTATACAGGGAATAATATTTGATGTAATATGCTACAGTTTTTTACAAAGGGCGCCATCACAAGAATGGTTCCTGATGATGAAATAGACTATATCAACTTTTTTTACGAAACTTTCCAGTAATTTTGATTAGAAAATATGACATAAATATCATTTCTACGTAATATCAGTACTTTTGTTTAGGCATGATATTGATATATTCATGCATTTTCGAGAAAAACGCAATTGAACAGTTCAAAACCTTGGAAGGGGATTTCAAATGATATTCCATTTATGAAGAGTGTTCTTTGGACTCTGATAATTGTTGCTGGTAAGTAACATTTCATCTCAGTGAATAAATTCTGTTGCAAGTTTATAGCAAATACTTCTTCGATTGAAACGCCCTGTACATTTTTCCACAGCAATATTTTATTAAGGCGCGAACATTTGGTCCTATTGCCATATTTTGGTCCAAACAATGCGTCCTTACACTGAATGTTTAAATACTATAGCTCTTTATATTTATTTTATATTTGTTTATTTTCCGAGATTTGATGTCTATAATAGTCGAATTCTTAAATTATAATATTTGAAAATTCAGGGACGTATTCAATATCCTTATTAGTTCTTAGTATTTCTTCAAAGAAATATGCATACTAATACTTTGAAACAATTAATGATCTACAATCTACAACGTAACTTGTCTATTTAGTGTAGAAATAATACCTGTCGGTCTGTGGCTTGATACTTCTTGGAAATTACAAACACTTGTAGAACAATCCCTTGAAAGGCTTAACTCTAATTCATTTTGTGGTATATCCAAATGTCATTGGTTAAAACATAATTCACCCTATGTAGGACAGGAAGTTGGAATTATGATTCAATTTTCATCTCATTCATTGGTCTCTTTCGTTTTGTTAAGTCATTTGTGATATTTTAATAATTTCATATATATAATTTCATGAATTTACTAATCGTATTCGTTGCGAATTCAAATTTGATTGGTGACACAAATTGATAATTGTCTAGGACAACTTATTGAAAGATCATGTAAATCATTACTAAAAAGTTGCATACTTCGAAAAAACATTACAAAAATCTGTCACTATACCGGCCAGTCCGATAGTAAAGCAGTTCAGATCAATTCCTATTCATTTCATTCATAGTTGCCAAAGAACAACCATGTCATTGTTATTTTTCACATTCGAACAATTATGACACCTCTGAGGACACCCTATAATACCTTTACAACGTGACGCAGGTCATAAAATGCTAATGAGGGAAACAGTTCGATTCTAGGCAATGAATAGTACATGATCTGACAAAAATATTTGAATTCGATCAAGAGTCGTTACGATTTATTTGGGCCGCACTGTACCTACAAGGAAAACCTAGATTCAGTTTCTTGATTGTATGTATATTGGTATGGTAGATTTGTCATGTTGATTTTGGTGCTTGAATTGTAGTAGCTAGCGTCCTAGTCTAGTCCAATTTTTCTACAATTGCACTAACAAGATTGAAGTTCTTGTAGTTACTGTTTCATAATGTAAATACAATTGAACAGAAATGAAAAACTCCCTAATTTATCGTATACATACCTATTCATTTTAAGCTCTAGGAAAACAAGCCGGATCCTAATGAATAATTTGTGGGTAATTTCTATTGTGGCAATTTCTCTTTCCGGTAGAATGTCAAAGAGTGGTTAAACTACATGGTAAATAGTGCAGCTCCCCCATGACACACACGTGCCCGGAAGCGGAGGCAAAAAAGCGGAGGTGCTGCTGCCTATTGCCCGACAACAGTTATAGATGTGATCTGCGTTCCAGTATTATTGAGGGTGTGTCTATATTTTGTAGATTATGTGGTGGCCACGTGGACAGTAGTACATCAATCGCAGTTTATTCACTTCTGTCACGCCACTTGAATGTAATAAAGTTACAACCAATTTTACATTAATGCGATGTTAACCAATTCATAACTGGTCAATGACAAGAACCATTTATTTTTTTCAGTTTATAACCTTCAAGGGAAAATATTTTGCTGACCAAAATTATTGAAGTCTGCTGACCAAGCATTTCTGGTTCGAAATATATAGATGCCACCAGTAAAAAAACAATTTCGGTCCACCCCTTCAGAGGGGTAGTTTATTCCTGCAGTTTTTCAAAAATCCATGCTGACCGAGCATTTTTGGTTCGTGTTTTTCCATCAAATCACATATTTGGATATCTCATATAGATTTATAGATGACACCAGTGGAATTATCTTGATCGACCCCTTCAGAGGGGTAGTTTATTCTTGCTGTTTTCCGAAAATCCTTGCTGACCGAGCATTTCTGGACCGTATTTTTCCATCAAATCACATATTTGAATATCTTATATAGATATATAGATGCCACCAGTAGAATTATTTCGATCCACCCCTTCAGAGGGGTAGTTTATTCTTGCAGTTTTTCAAAAATCCTCGCTGACCGAGCAATTCTGGTTCGTATTTTTTCATCAAATCACACCCTGAAGGGGTGGATCGAAATAATTCCACTGGTGGCATCTATAAATCTATATGAAGATATCAAAATATGTAATTTGATGGAAAAATACGAACCAGAAATGCTCGGTCAGCGAGGATTTTTGAAAAACTGCAAGAATAAACTACCCCTCTGAAAGGGTTTATCGAAATAATTCCACTAGTGGCAAATATGAATATATATGTGATATTGAAATATGTAATTTGATGGAAAAATACGAACCAGTATTGCTCGGTCAGCAAGGATTATTGAAAAATAGCAAGAATAAACTACCCCTCTGAAGGAGTGGATCGAAATAATTTCACTGGTGGCATCTATATATCTATATAAGATATTCAAATATGCAATTTGAAGAGAAAATCTGAATCAGATATGCTCGGTCAGCATACTTTAATTCTGGTCAGCAAATTATACACCCTCAACCTTCAAGTATTTCTGAATTATTTGGTAGGTAATTAGTTAGGGGTGCGAGGTGATATATCGCTTGCAATATTTTTTCTTACCTTAGTCCTAGGGGTGGTAGATCGGATGATGGTAATTGTTTATATTTTACTCAATACCAGTTATTATTGGTCCTACAGAAACGATCAAATGCGGGCAGAAGTGAAGTATGTCCTATGGGCATTCAGAATCTATTACTACAAAATGTAAAAAGGCATCGTAAGCATGAAAACTTCACATGAACTATGGTATTTTTTAATGGAATACCTTGCATGTATTTTATGTTTCCAAAAGGTAGAGATCTTTCCTTTGATTCCAAATATATATACTTTATTGAGGTTATTTTGGTCAGTTTTCAAAAAATGTAGATTCTATGGCAGGATTTCGCAATATTCAGTCAGCTCTAATATCGCCATAAATACTTCTGAATTCTGAGCACATTATCAAGTATAATGCGAATTTTATCCGAGAAATCCTTCAGGACGTCCAGTGAACGTTTTCTGGGACTTCCATTTTCCTTTGCATGTATTTAGTATACAAAATTTGACGACCAGGATAACATATCGTATGCCATGATATATATATATACAGTGTCGTCAGTGTCCATGCAAGGATGGTTGTCACACGGTGTTTTTTTTTTCATCTCTTGGATCGCATGAAAGAAAATTTCTAAAATGTTAGAAGCACATCGTACGTATTTCTATAGAGAGGATAGGGGGAATGGGTAGGTGTTGGAAGTTTTTTAGAACTTTTGGTGGTTATAATTTCTTGAAAATACTTCCATTGGCAAAGAATTTCAAATCTTTGCCGTTCTATAAAAAAGCGAGTTTTGGTGAAGTGTTGTTCGACATATTTCAAAGTTAATAACGAAAGGATGTGCAGACTATACCTCTCGAGTTCGTCTTGCAGAGATTTTTCAGGAATATTTCCCGTGGAAGTTTCGATTGAAAACTGGAAAACCCGCCTATTGGGACCTCCAGGAATTGTCTCCTGAAATATTCTGCAAGCTGATGTAACTAATCATTTTCCATGCTCTCAAAAGAAAATTCAGTGCAGTGATGAACACGACAAACTGGTGCAAATTTGCAATTTTTCCCAACATCGAGCAAAGCTTACGTATATACTAATCCTATTGAGTAACCCCCTCTTTAGTTAACTTTTGAACGGCTGGATTTTTTTTTTCAATTTTTTTTTGCTTCAATATTATATAGTTCAACTTCTAGAAGATTTTTTTGAATAGCATGGAGGTCGAGTGATTCCTTATTTGAAATGTCATTCAATCCTATATATCGACATCAGAATTCCAGACAAAAATATTCATCCAGAACAAAATGGCGGATTATATGTATATTTGAAATCTCATACCAGGATCCATGTGCCCTCAACTTCTTATTGGCATCTAGACTGGAATAATTGAAAGACATTCGGAATCAGGTATATTATTGACTACCATGTCATTTGGATTTTCTTCAAGATGGCCCATTCCATTTTCGTGTTTTTTCTGGATAGAGAACTTTTCTAGATGCCAATAGAAAGTTGAAGAATAGACGAGAGGATGGTGATGGCCATCTAGTCGAAAGGTTCCTATAGGTAGTATTGATGATCCGTCATTTCGTTCTAGATGGATATTTTTGTCTGAAATTCAGGTGTCCTATAGATAATTGGAATACGTTCCAAATGAGGTTTGACTCGACCCCCCCAATACATTCAAAAACTTCTTCCAAAATGGCGTCAAATTGTAACACTTGAACTACCATTTCGAAGCAAAAGGAAAACAACATTTCATTCCACTTCAGAAACAACAGTTGAAACGAAAAAAAGGAGCACGGAGACTAGAGCATTTCGCTTAATTAAGAAAAGAGAATGAGCGAGTGCAAGTGTCGTGGAAGAATCACGATTGCAAACAATAAAAAAAGCAGCTGGGGTAGATTTGGAGAGCCCATAATCACGACATATGTCAGAAAATTCGAGAAAAACCGCAGGGGAGAGATTCTGCGGCGGCCCATACAACTTTCAGTTCGACTGACAATGAATAATTATTATCGTGCGCCCGCTAAATTATAGTACCCGCGTTTGAAATGACGGGATGGGGATGACAACTTCGCCAACTAGCACGATCTCACTGTCATTTCCATAGTCACCCCGTTGCCAGCCATTGTTAGGACACGGCGGGTCTTTGTGTGCAATCCGATTTGAGCTGGAGTTCTTCCTCGTTTCGAATAAAAACGATTGCTGCGAACAATGGGCACAGAGCATTTTTGTTCTTCCTTCGAGGAGTTGAGCGATATCTTGAAAAAAAGCTCCAAGATACTGAAAGCCATCGCACATAAATATAATCACTTCACACTGCTTTTAACGATCAACGAAAATATCTATGGATTGGAGAAACGGAGATCCACGTGGATGGAATACCAGGAACAATAAAACTCGTTTCATTGTTTCTTTCTTATTCTCATATTCGCACTTCTCCAATACCTATTGAACCTTTAATCAGAGCCACAAAACAGTGTGTTCAAGAAGTATCCTATATACAATTAGGGGCGCCAACTTCTTGAAAATTTCAAGATCTTGTCTTGATCTGGTCTTGATCTCAAGACAAGGAGTGATTTTATGACAATACCAAGATTTCTTGTCAAGAAAACAAGAAATCTAGAAATTTCTTGACTAAGAATGAAAACGCTAAAACGTGCGTTTATCACTCATGATGAAATGAGAGATAATATCACTATAATGTACTTTTTACCACCACTTCAAAAACTGGCATCATTGCAAGTCCATCAGATTGCCGTGTTAGCACGCGACAGTGTTGCCAGTTTTACTGAATTATCAGGACATCTACCGATTTGCATATTGGTCTACTGATCTATACTGAAACATTCATAATCGACTGAAAACAATTATGACACTTATTTAATATTATAATCACCTATTGATATTGATCTTTCGTTATTCACATAGACTCATATCATGGGTGATACTTGGGCACGCTCCGTAAATATTTTTTCTGGCGCCACTAATTATAAATTCGAATGCGTTTATGCGCTAGATATGTTGGTGAAAAAGGGAAGAAAATAATTTTATGAAAAGTGACATATTTGAAGGGTCAAACTTTTTTCCCCGTCACTGAAAAATACATATTTTTTTGACGTCATAGGTTCATTTCATCATCCTGGAATTTGTATAGCAGAAAATAAATCTACTGAATTTCTGACAAGGTATAATGAAATAAAAATCGAGATGGCAACCCTGGCACGAAACGCAATGAAAAGTTTGCCGAGGAATCACCATGTACGGTGCCACCAATCAATCAAGAAATTTCAAAATCATGAAATTTCTCGAGTCAAGACAAGAAATGATATACAAGAAAAACGCCAAGACAAGATCTTTCGAAATTTCTTGACTTTTCCTCAAGACATATATATATATTCAAGTTTTCCGTTGACCGAGTATTTCTGAAATGCTTCAATGTGAATTTTTTTTTTCCTTGACGAGAAAACAGTTTGGCATTTTAGCTCTGCTGGCAGGTTATAAAATGTCACTTTTCATAAATTATTTTTTTCCCGTGGCAAAAAGTTAGTACTTTTTTCCCGGATATATATCACATATATATACACTGTTGATGGCTTTTGTTGTGCTATAGTTCCGAAAAATGAGTCAATAATACCGTCTCCGAGAAAGAACTGCAAGTCCTTTCATCTTCCATTCGACTTCGCGGTTACGTATATATTACTTAACGACCACTAAATTCGCAATTTTTTGAAATCGAATCACAGAATTAGACTGACGGAAGTCTTATCAGATATTTGATTACTTCAAAAGAATGATAAAGATGCCTACAACGCAGGTGTCCCTACTGTTAAAAACTTAAAATTTCACGTCGATAATTTTCAAATTTCAAAATAATGTAATATCTTCTCAATATTGATTCGTCCTTTCTTCTGTCACAGTGAAAAATAGTATATTATACACGGGAAAAATATTAGATTTTAGCTCACTGTTTCTTGTCTCCCTCCGCTACGCGTCTGGAGACAACACAACCTGGAGCTAAAATCTACTTTTCACCCTTGTATAATAAATAACTATTGTTCATACAACATTCTGATTATGCATTGATAGGCAAATATATATTGCATGGACGTCGAACATGTTGGTTTCTTGATATAGCTATAGGATGGGGAAGAAGCTGGAACCCATTATAGTTTTGAAAGTTGCACCCCATGCGGGAAAACGATATTTTATTAGCCCGGAAATTATTTTTTCGAAAATTTGTCTGGACGTCCCTGACACCTTGATTCAGCCAACTAAAAAATTTTTACCATGTAGATTGCCCTATAACAGTCGTTAATCGAGTCCAGACGGGTGTACTTTACGTGCCGTCATCGAAATCAAGGCGTTCTCAATTGAAAAAATTTCAATAAAAGCCCCTGCATCTTGCACAATAACCTCAGCATATGCGCCTTCTTCCGGCCGTCATCCTCCTTCCGCTGGGCCCTTTGTCGATCTTCGAGTTACATCGAACACGCGCACCGAACAATGGCCCTAGGGCCGTAATTAAGGTAGTGCGAAGTCTTGTTTTACAAATAATTTCGGTCGAGTACCGGTTCTTGAGATCGGTGTCGCGCGACCGATATCGCCTTACATTTCCTGGAGTCGCATCTGGATGTGATGTTGGAATTCGTAGGATCAAATGAACAGTTGACTGACGGTTCTGCCTACTTCGAATTATATAGTGCGAGATCAAGATTGAGCTCACCGAAGATTGTAATCATTATGAGCAGTTATGAGGGAGACATGGAAGAATATTTCGTATAGATACACATTATTATACTTGATCTGAATTCGAATAGGAAAAAAAACACAAACTCGTCTCTTGATAATTATTCATCGTACATGTTGCGAGCCTTTGTAGGCTGTTTCCCTTCAATCTCTCTCACTATGGAGAGATTCTTTTTCTACGGCTATATAACACAAAAGTTTATGTCATCAATTTCATTTCGTATCTGATATCACAATGTCTTCATTGTGTTCACAAAACCTCATCTCTCATGAAATGTCAATTTTCTATCAATGATAGCTCTGTCAAAAGATGAGCATTACTTAAGAGATAATCATATCTACAAGCCGAAGAAATAAAAAAAATTCGCTGTTATCTGTTACAGCCGTAGAAAAATTATAGTGTCTATATAACTCGAACGGAATGCTAATTACCCACTCGTATGATTTCACTTCATTCTCGTGGGAAATGACAATCATTCCATCATGCTCGTTAAACAATATACTATTTCCTTTTCCAGAACAAATTTGATTTGTCCTACAATGTCAGTAGGTTAATCAAGGAGGTGGTAAGTACATTTATTATGATAGATTTTTTGAGATTTGGGAGTGAAATTTTGGAGAAAATCATCTGATTTGTCCTTACCACACGTATATTGGAATGATACTCATATTTTAAATGTATAGAAACGAAAGGAGAAAATCCGAAATAATCTAGCAAAATGATTTCTCCATTTACCGCGCAAAAGTATTCACACTGATTTTGTTATTCCTTTTTCACCATTACGGGTGATCCAGAAGCAAAGTAGGTAGCTTCTTGTTTTTGGCTCGGCTGTTACTAGATGAAAATCCATAGTATATTTGTGAAATCTTCACAAACGATAAGATTTCCACAAAATTCTCGATAATGCTATGATACATCAGATTCTGCAAGTGAATTACTTAGTCGTGCAATAAACTAACCTTGTAAATACTTTCGGAATCCAAACAATTGAAATCAACTATGGGTATACTATCCTAATCCTTTACTTCAGAAAGTCTGGACAATAATTATCTATTGAAGTTCGGTGTGACGGATTAACTTGAAAATGGTGATAGCAAAATTTGACCTAATGAGAAAATGAATTCAGCAGCGGAGAAATGTTGAGGTCTAGTAAAAAGTTCAATAATTTTTAATTTCTACAACAGCTCTGAACTGCCATCTTGGAAAACTTTTATTTTTTACGAATATTTACCTAATTTACAGTTGCAACTGTGAACTAGGCAAATATTCGTGGAAAAACAGTTTTCTCTCGGATGACAGATCAAAGATTTCAAATGATTTTAAATATAATTCAGTTCTATTCCAATATTTTCAACATTAGAAATTTCGAATTTCCATCATAACTATGATCTTCTTCCAATAATCCAATAGGTGTATATGGTTAGCGTATATTGAATTTGTATTCTTTTTCAAAAAACTCATCTGGATGTTCGTAAATAGGGTGGTTCTACTTCTAGGACACACTCTGTATATTATCCAATGATTGGTTAGGGATCATTATCGTAGGAATACAACAATATATCTATAACTACTTAGGTATATATTCGCCTCTGATGGTAACTTAGTGATTCACTAGAATACCTTGGCGTACCGGGTAACACTTTATAAACAACTTCCATCCAATAACTCTTTCATTTGTGAATTCGGAAAAAAATTGAAAAAAAGCACACAGGGAATTTTTTTACTTCTCGAATCAACGATACATTTTTCAGTAGCAGAAAAAAAGGAAGGAGCAAAAAGCTACCTTTTCGACCCCTATCTACCATTGAAATATTTTCCTTCACCTGTACAACAACCTTCACCCAATCAAGGGTTTCAAACTTGAATGATGGAAACTTTTTATTATTATAGACCTCAATCGCAGATTCGTGATCAGGTTCTCTTAATTTATAATTTCTTTCCACGTCCTATATGATGGATATCAATTTATCATACATCCAAAAACCCTGTATATAAGTAGTTATACGTCGACCCTCGACATTTCTCAATTATCGAAAAACACACAGTTTAATGAACCCCTCGCCATCAAATGATTGATGCCTCGACAGAAATCCACCTACCTACCGCACAGACAATAATCATTCCATCAAAATTCGGCGATCGGCAAGTAATTAGCGGTCCTAAGTGTCAGCAGTTGTTGGCATGATCTCAATGTGCGACGAAAATAGATCCGTCTGACACTGCACTAGGGTTGGCAGGCTCGTAGTTAAGGCGATTCCGATTAGGGGCATATAAACAGGAGAATGTGTCGCAGGAGACACACCAAAACCAATCTGTGAACTCCACGCCCACATAGAGTCCGTGGACTAGCCGCAACGTCAAGGGACAATAGGAACGCTCGTCCTGATCCTGATCATACGCTGCCTCATCCCTATTGTGGGCTACTTCGATTTGGTGACGCGTGATGCGCCTCCGTCAATTATTGGAAAGTAAATTTACAGGGCGAGAGACGCTTCACTCACGTACACCAGATTATTTTGAACATTGACCACGTTTAATGCATTCTGTTTTCAAATCAAATAGAAACGTAACTGGAGATTTCACTAAAATCTTGACTAATTATGTAAAAAGCTTGGGACAGGCTCCCCTGATTTACTCAGGAAGCCCATTCAGCAGGTTATTTAGCTATTTACATAGGTAAACATCAGGTTGTTTCCGTGATTTGATTTCAAGCCTGGTGCATGTGGATTTATTTGTATAGATGCAGAGAATAGTATGAAAACGGCCAGTGCTGCACCTTCTGAATAGTAAGATTTCAATTATGGGAAGCAAGTCCTATACCGAATCTTCAGTTTTTCTGACAAATCGGAAACTTTGTGAATTTTTCCATGTTTTAATTCAAGGGACCGTTTCGCAGCTTGAAAAAATCCAATACCTTCCTCCTCTTCCCCTCCCTAGATACGCACGATGTTCTTCGAACATTATAGGGATTTCCTTTCGTACGTTCCAAGCGATCAAAAAATGTCAAGGGTGCAATTTTTTAGTTTAGTTAGTTATATCATAACATAACAAAATAATCTTCACTCCAATCTTCATTTTCAGTATTGATGAACAAAAGATCAACATATGCCGTAAAAAAATAAATTAGGAAGAATTGCTAGTGTGTGTAAAGCGATCCCCTGAATCCAAAAATGAAAAAATACAAGGTGGGTTGCTTCTGGTTGGACAACATTTTCGAATTCGACCTCGAATGATGCAGAAGTTTTTTGTGCAGTTCTCTTTATATACCCATGAGACGTTTTTATTTCTCAAGTGACAATGACTGGTTATTTCATTCCCAATCTGAATTCTGCTCAAGCCTCAAACTCAGAATGTCACTGAGCATGTACCCTATTTCTGACAGAGTTTCAACCATCAGTAGTCGTCGTCCTGATGGAACATTGTTCCAATTGGCAGGCGAACGGTGTTTGGGATTGACGTTTGTGTTACTTATTCCGAAAACCATCAATGTTGCCTCGCCTCATATCTTTTCTATAAGTTGTATAGGTTTTGAAGCAGCTTTGTACCCTCTCACTGCCTGGAATACTGAAGTAGGTATATCTCTTCAATGTTGCAGGAGCATTATCTATGAATTCAACATCGATATGTTCCAGATCTCATATCTTCACCAGTCTTGAACCGCCAGTATACACAGCATACCAGCATACCTGCCTCACAGTTCATTCATCTCATCGTTGGCTATATTTTGAAGGGTTATTAGTAGTTATTTCAATAATCTGCCTTACACTACCTCCCATCCCATCTACAATAGTGGGCTTGTGATCATGCTTGGTATGTGAACCTTGTGTAAACATCCACACATGGCATATCAAGTATGGTTACCATAGAAGCCTTGTGCAGTCAAATGCAAAAGAAATGTCGCTCATGGACGGTGATCGCACTTTTAGTCACTTCTGCTATAAGAGCACCAACAGCATCCAATCGCGACATATTCTTTGCATATTACTGTAAATACTGATACAAAGACGGGCTAGTTTCAGGAGATAGAAGAGGTCCAACAGAGTCACTGTTTGATTGGTCTAACTGGTCTGCAAACCTGCGATCCATGCACTGACATTGATCTTACCATAGCTGTATACAGCCTTTGACGCATACAATAATACTGAATTAATAGGATACCTAGGATGGTGTAAAGACCAAATAATCAATGTTAACACGAGAGAGAAGAATATTTCTTGTGTGAAATCTTGAACGTCAGATAGCCGAAAATGTTTTTCAAGACTCAGACCTCGGCTTTTGGCTCTTTTTTTCCGGGAAAAATACTGATCAACAAAAAATCTCACTGTTCTTCGTTTTCACCCGATACGATAAGGCTTTTTGTTTCAGGATCTGAACAACTTTTATTAAGGGTACATGCAGTGTACTCACCGAGTTGCTATATCATATCCAATCAGGATATACGATGGAACCGATCAACCCCATTCCATTTTTCGTCTCTTCACACATCAACGTGCGGCTAATAGGCAGAGATTTCCTAGCAAATTACATGCCTGCATTCCCCCAATTCAATCGTGGAAGTGTCGCCTGCAACGGAAATAGATTCGTGGAATATTTTCACACACACACAAACATCAATTATGATTGTCACATCGATTTGAACAAATGTCACTCGAAATGATAACCCACGCGTTAGAGCAAAACCGTACTATACTTCACACATACAGTCCGCTAATATTTGATGATTTTCGCTGAAAATAGGTGGATTCGACAATGAATTGATCAATAATATTTCGATTTGAACTGATTGGTGCACTCCAGAAACAAAACAGGAAAATCAATTATTTTTTATACCTCAACGCGAGCCTCAACGTCCTCAACTCTAGTGTACTGATTGATTCAGTGAGCATAAGAATATCAAATTACATTGAGGAGTACATAAGTTTCCATGGTTAGTACTCAAGGTAAAGTTTACTACTCGCCAAAATAAAGGTTCACCTGGGTTAGGTTTTGAGGGTAATGTTTATTTATATTTATATTGTGTCTCCAGGGGGAGGAGGCAATCGCCTGTAATGTGATTGATGGTATCAATTTTACCCTATTGATCGAGGCATCAAACCAACTAACTAGAACTCTCGAAAACTTTGGAGTGAACTTGATTAGTATCCTCCTCGCATGCTCTATCGTATTCAAGAGGTGATTTCAATCTCGCCTCTACCATTTGCGAATTGGAAGGGCGGTAACCCGTTTTCGACTGTGAAGTTAGCTCTGCATGGCTCTGCCTTTCACGAAATCTCAATCAATGCATCACGAAAACGCTTTTTAAAAGATTGATGCGAAGGGGCGTTTCTGGTGCCGTAGAATGATCCAAAACGTTGTTCGGATATCTCATTTTTCGAATATATTCATGCACATTGAAAAGGGTAATATCGTTCGCTCGATTTCAGTTCCCTATTCAGAGTTATGCGACTTCTGCAATGAATTCAAAACGTATATCAGCTACTGAACAGTGCATCGAAATATTTTCTGATATGACTCAAAACTGAAATTTTTTAATACTTTTGCGATGTTCGTGAAATTTCGATCAAATCGTAGATTCATGTTCCGGAATGTTAGCCTTAATATTAGTCTCCGTGAAAATATGATGACTTGATCATCATACAGGAAAAAACCAAAGTCACTCTTTCGCCCTTTACTTCTTAACGCCCTGTGGCGAAATTGAATGGTTGAACTAAGCTTCATCATATTTCGGATTGAAGTGTGATCCTTTCTTGACACAATAGTTTTGAATTCACGTCATGATCTTATTTTTAAGACTAGATACGAGTGTAGAGAAAGTATGGCATTTTTTAATTCCTATTAACAACAATCAGAACCTACATATTTGTGAAGATGACTTCGAGCATTCCTTCCTTCCTTCCTTCGAGGACCTACATATACTTATCGATTAACAACTTAGGAAATTAATATCACTTATTTCTACCTATTTTTTGCAAATACCGGAATAAAACCTCAATTACAATGAACTAAGAAACAGCAGACCAGTTGTCAATAACGAGTAGGTATGCCCTCCTCGAGTTTGATGAACTGCAGAGAGAATTGCCTAAAATGTTCCTTGAAGGGCGAATCATAGCTCTTGAAGAGTCTCTAGGCGGGACGATAAAGATGCTCTATTGGTTCTGAATTATTGTTAGTAAAAATTTAAAAAATCCATACTTTCTTAAAACACTTGTATCTTTCTTTAAAAATAAGATGTTGACGTGAATCTAGATCTATCGTGTTGAGAAGGGACGAAATAGGATCACACTTCAATTCAAAACATGATGAAGCAGAAGGTTGTAGAATGGTTCTGAATTTCTGTTCATAAAAATTAAAACATCTACACTTTCTTAAAACCCTTGTATCTTCTCTCATAAAGTGGTTATAAACGTGAATCAAAAACCATCGTGTCAAGAAAGGATTACACATCAATGGAAAACATGATGAAGCCAAGTTTAACCACTCTACTTTGACACAGGGTGTTGAGAAGTTGAGGGTGAAAGAGTAACTTTTATTTTCCTCTGTATAATGATCAAGCCATAAGCTTCTCTTAGGAATTAATATTCATGCCAACATTCTGAAACATGGTTATACGATTTGGTCGAAATTTCACCAAAATCAAGGCGAACAACTTGGCTATATTTTTTGGTGGCCAGTTTTTTTACCAGTGAGTGTATATTCATGCAGATAAAATTGACTTGGCTAGGTTGAAACATTTCGTTCATGAACCTATACTGATGTGACTATATAAATAACAAGTTTTTCTTCTTTCCAGGTGCACTAACTCATTCAAAATGGCGTCGGAAGTATCCACGAGCTTATACCCAGGTGCCCAGAAAGCTCCATCACCTTCGGCAAGAACTCTCAACTTCTCCATAGCGAAAATCATGGAACCCGATAATAAATCGAAGAAACCCGCAGAACTAGAAAACACCACTGACAGCAGAGTGCTCAACTTATCTCAACCGAACTCATTCGAATCCGCTTTCAAAAAATACGTACCCAACGTTCTGAGATCGCCCGAGCTGCTACAGAACTACCCCCTGGTATACTACCACCCTAGTCAACTGATGTCTGTATACACCTCCTCCATTGGGCAAGAACCACCCGGAAGCAGTTCTGCAGGAGTCAATCCCTTGCCCCTACACTTCAGCCCTGTCAAAACTAGTCCGAATAAGTCTCCGACGAAGGCCAACTTAGCTACAAGCTCTACTCCTCCATCAAGCACCATCCTGACCCCGAAACAGAAAAGCTTCGAATGTGGGGAATGCGGAAAAGTATTCAACGCCCACTACAATCTGACAAGGCACATGCCGGTGCACACAGGCGCTAGACCGTTCGTCTGCAAAATATGTGGCAAAGGCTTCAGACAGGCTTCAACATTGTGCAGGCACAAGATAATCCATACGTCGGAGAAACCTCACAAATGCCACACCTGTGGCAAGGCTTTCAACAGATCATCTACTCTGAATACGCACGCGCGGATACACGCAGGCTACAAACCATTCGTCTGCGAGTTTTGCGGCAAGGGTTTCCACCAAAAAGGGAACTACAAGAATCACAAACTCACTCACAGCGGGGAGAAGGCATACAAGTGCTCAGTTTGCTCAAAGGCTTTCCACCAAGTGTATAACCTCACTTTCCACATGCACACCCACAACGACAAGAAACCGTTCACTTGTAGAGTGTGTGGTAAAGGTTTTTGCCGCAACTTCGATTTGAAGAAGCACATGAGGAAGCTGCATGACAACAGCGGGAACTGTCTGGACTCCGAGTATGTTTCTGGGTCCTCTCAAGGTGCTACTCCACCTTCTTATGTCGGTGATAGGGGTGTTCACCACTTCATAAGTCCATTCATACGGCCTCCCATGTCTGTTCCTTTGTATTCCACGAAGCTGTTGTGACCCACGTATTAGTTCTGAATTTTGCCAGTGCTATACTAAAAAGTGATTTAACCACGAAATTGTTCGACTAGTGCGGGCATCACTTGATCTCTTTATTGATGTGCAATATATACGAGAATGACTCTGATATTTACCTGAAAATTACTCATTGCTTAGGTATACGTTGTAAAAATTATGTAATTTAGTAATAATAATATAATACCCAAATTAATGTGATATGCTTACTTCATTTACCATTTCTTTCCTTCAAAATTCTGAAAGTCTCTAATGTTTATATTAGTATATATTCGACGACATGAATAAGTATACAGAATGTGCCAAAATAATAGCCCGATCAGATAATAAATATAAGATATACATCATACTGCTTTTTATTATTTTTGATAAGCAACATGTTTTTAGCTATACTTGATGCACTTTCTGAAATTTGTTTAGAGTAGAATTCTAGTGGAGGGTAATGACATTTTGTGAAAACTTCCGAGGAATACAATTCAGAAAGCATTATGGGCAAGTTGTGATAATATATCATTCTTCATACAAGACGTGGAAGGAAATTCTAAATTGAGAAAACCTATACATAAATCTGCGATTGAAGGTCTATAAAAATGACAAGTTTCCAACGTCCAAGTCTGAATCCCTTGATTGGGTGAAAGGAAAAGGAATATTCTAAGATAAATTATGAACATAAAAAAATTACAAAATAGGTATGCATATAAAGAAATACATTGTGAATTCGCATTCTCTATGTGAAAATATCAATTCTTTCTCGGTTTATTCAACAGAAAACAACTACTTTCCTGGCTATATTCTACGACGAACATTGTATTATATCTATTGAACACACATGTACGATAAGAATTTGAAAACTAAATCTTCTAAAGTAGAGAATTTGCATTCTCCTTCAGATGAAAATATGTATTTTCACATGCATAACATCATTCTGAATATTCAACAGAAAACATTTCAATTATCATTTCAATACTAAACATAGTTAGGTTATAGTTTTATATCATAATAGGTATATCATATTATTTATCAGATTTGAGAGATTGTCAATTCTCAATTTCAAAGGATTTCAATTTTTCTTGCTCTCTTTTTGGATTTTCAACAGACATGATTCAATGTTCAACGTGGCGAATAGCCAGGAAGGTATATGTTTTCTGTTAAATATTCAGAATGGGAAAGTAGTTGTTTTCTGCTAAATATTCAGAATGATGTTATGTGAAAATACATATATATATATTTCATTTGTGGCATATTCTTCCCCCCAAATCTGAGCGCATACTCATGAAGATCCGCTATTGCATGAAGGGCACAATAATTCAACAATCATCCAACCGGTACGGTAGGTTTGTAAGAACAGAGTTTCGACTGCAGGGGAAATATAGCGAAGCCAATAATAATAAAATAATAAAGAAGGCATCTTCAATCAAAGGTTTATTAGGGCATATCCGTCGGAAAGCAGTGGGTACTTAAAAAAAGATCATATTAATCTCAATATGTATCAACCCTAAATTTTAAGAGCGAGGGGCATTCGTAGGAGTGCTACTTCAGATAATTTAATATCCTGATTGAAAACGTCATGTACACGAAATTATTCGTTCAAGAGGTATTCATTCAATATCCGCATTGCTATCTCTCATTACAATATTTTTAAAGGTTACGACTATACTTCCCATATTATGACCATTATTATACAGCAGATATACTTAATATCATCAGAAGGAAAAACTAGATAAGTAATAGAATAAAAGAAAATGAGGGCTCAATAACTCCATCAAGAAAAAAATTTCACCTACAGAAATCCAGAAACACAGACAATATACAATACACTGTTTTACCACTAACCAAACCGATTTTTTAACGCTTCGACACGTGTTTCGCTAACTATGATGTTAGCATACATTAAGTCAGATTTAATCTTCTCCTGAAGAAATATCAGGAGGGGCTGAATGTAGACGTTGATTAGTTGGATAGAGAAAAGTTCCATCGTTTTTTTTATCATCGGTACTCAAAAAATATGTACCACTCTGTTTGTCGATCGAAATCTTATGACATTCTAATTAATGCATCATTTTAGTGCATCTACAATATATATATCAAAAATATTGAAATATTTCAGGTTTTCTTTTTGAAAAGTTAAAAATGCAACGCCCTATATATCTCAATAGCGAAGCATTTTAGATCAAATATTAATAGAAAAAGGAAATAGTATTTCATCGAGTTCTATCGATTCTTGGAGTATTATTCATTAAAATTTGATCACACTGTATAGATAATTGAAAAAAAAGCAAAAATCTCTTAAGGTAAGATGCCTTCACAGATCATGTGAAATCAATGAAAATTTAAAATAGTATTTCTAGAGAGAGAACATCTCTTTTACGGATATACCCCATTTGACCGAAGTCTTTCAGCCTGTAGTATTCATACGAGATGGTCAATTTTCCAATGGGATTGGTAACTTCCAAAACCACATATACAAGATAAGTAGAAGGTCGGTTACACGAAGAAAAAGTTGCGTATCAGGAAGCATCATCTAGAGATGAACACTAATCGAAAATATCATCAGGGCCGGTGTATATAGTTCTGAAAATAAATGAAGGATAATCAAAAAATTGAAATAATAAGTGGCAACCCTGTATATATTTCGATATTTAAAATTGATCTTCAATGAACAGAAAAACTCGAACAAAATCTTACAAACGTTTAAGGAGATATTGCAGATTCAAAATACCTACATTTCTCCAAATGGTATCGAAGTTGTATAATAAAGGATAAGTTTATTTATAACAATGAATACATACGTTTATACAAAAAAATGCTCATCATGGTGTAGAAATATATAGATGAGCCACTCAGATCGAAATCTCTTATAGGTAGGTACAGATTGCCAACAACAACAAGAAAAGGTATGAAAGCACAAGTGCAAATAAATCGTAAAAAGTAAACACATAAAAATGCCGCTCACTATATCAGCAACAGTTCATTAAACAAACAACAATGGTCTACTATTCCATTCATGACTACAAATTCGTTGCGACAAGAAGATTACACCATCCGAACGTGTTCGGTAACCTATCCATAAGAAATACATGGTAGGAGAAGGCGAATCTGTCATGTTATCGACAACGGAGGTGTTTACTATGAACTTACCCGAAAGCATAAGTGAAATCCCATTGAAAGGGCCGACCAAAAATTGTTTCGCCTGAACAGGCAAACATCCGTCTTTAGATTACCAATGCTGACAGTACAGCCCCTAGCTATTCATCTTCAAGTATCTTACACAGGATTATATATTATATGATCGATACACGCTATTAGGTATTACAAATTAAAACAGGCGTTCCTAAAAGGGGGCCACAGGGACCTTACCCCCAATCCCTGTCCAATTCCTCATATACATACCGCCGTTCCAGAATAATAATGACGTAACTGCAATTTTTTGATAAAATGAGTTATGCCCATCAGCAGGTAGAGAAGTTTACTTCATCTGGAAAAAAATCGTCAGAATTGTAGTAAAATATTTGGCCCCTAGATGTAAGTTACGTCGTTATCGAATTTGTATCAATTGGCACTATTTCACTGGAAGAAAACAGTCGCAACGGTCAGTTGTGAGAAGTTTTCTATAAAAAGTTGACGCAAGTTATTTTTTTCCAGTACAAAAACGCCGTAAATGTATCTTGAGAGTATTAGATGTGATGTTTAATACATTATTCTGAAGAAATATTGACTCAAGTGTTTTTTGAGTCATTTTTTATTTCTCAATATAAAAAAAATAATGACATAACTATCCCATGCGTCATTTCCTCCTCTTAAATATTATCTAGTTCTAATCGTAATTGCACTTTCATGCTATATTACATCGGATTATTTAGATCCTGAATGACCCAACTGTTCTTCGCGACAAATAAATTGGAACATTCCAATCTTCCATTTGTTATCAATGCGACATAAAAATAACAATAAAACAAATTATGAATGAAATTGTAACTTTTTCATAGTAATTAGTCATTCTTGTAGATTATTATAAATTTTCTCTTTAAATCTTCACATTTAAAATCCAAACTGATTCATAATATCGATGGAAAAGATTGAGATATTGACATTCTCAATTAATTTCAGAGACATCTGTTAAGCCAAACGAAATAATATAGATATTTCAGGTCGAGAAAATACGACGGCTTGGATCTGGTATCCTGAACAAATTTTTTTCACAATATTTGCAAAATTTATAGATCTCTTATTTGATTTTCATGATTCATAATTCACAATTGCAGCTATAAATTAGACATGCAGATAAAACATTTTCAGTTTCCACTGTTGTAACTAAAAATTAGGTGCGAAAATTTGTGAAATGAAAAGCTGTTTAAGTATAAATGAAAGTTCAGGACCGTCAAAAGAAGATGACGTTCTGAGATTATACACTCACCCTCAAACTTGAATCTCTGACATTAAAGGGTTGTAAATCTCTGGTTGACACAAATATCATTTTCGAATTACAAATTTTCAGCTTCTTATTCTTATTATTCATTTGAAATTTTGAACTCAGGGTTCTTCTGATTAAACAGTTGGACATTATTTTTCAGTTCTTATTTTTTCTTACAGTTGGGTAATCATCCGAGGGTTGTTTATTGATGTTATAATTACAATTATAACCTACATAGGTGCAATTCATCCTTTTGAAATTATTTTAAATGATTCGAAAAACTCTCTACATCTTTGTCCAATGAATTTTAGAGGATTCTAGTTTATACCATTGCTCCTGAGTGAACAGAAAATATCATCTGGAGTTGAAATCAATGAGATCCTTCATCTGTTTTCATTTTCAAAACCAAGGAAATCATTAAAAGTGCTGACACAATTGCCTAAGATGTTTTTCTTTCAGCATGAATAAAGACATTACTTCAAATATCCATATCAAATTTCAAAATATCATCTCTTTGAACATAGTACATTGAAGTATGAGGGTATACCCCCAATATATCGAAGGTTCAAACTCATAGTATAAATCGCCTATTTGGAAATCGAAAATTTGATATTTTGAATCCGTTTTTTCCTTCTCCTGTAAAATTTACTTTTTTGCATTTGCGTCATTATTATTCTGGAGCAGCGATATGTTTTGCATTTTCAACGAAACGTATCATCTTAGACTCTGCCTCCATAGCATCAAGAACCAATATATTGTTGTTGTAAAATTGTTTTATCCGTCATTCGGTTGCCCCCTTACATTGGCGCAGCCAGAATTTATGTTGGGGGAGGGCTGACTAAATTTTCATGATAAAAATTAGACATTTCATTTTGATTAGCAAAAATGAGAGCCATCGCGATTAGAAAACTAACACTCCCTTCAGTCAGCTACCTGCCCCTCCCCATATGAAAATATTAATATTATTTTTTGTGCTTAGTTTGGTACCCGCTCAGAAATAAAAGATGATAATAGGGAGATTTCAACAAAGTGGGACATTCATTGGTATAGGTACTTTTAGATAAACAGTGTCCGCCATACAGAACGTAGCAAACTGAAAAAAAAAAAATACAGTGTGTCCCACTTCCATGCTCACCATGGGTATCTCTTTAACGGTGAGAGATAGGAGGTCGGTTAAATGACACCAAATGTGGAGTTGGTCAAGGCCAACTATAATGTGAAAAAATATTTTGATAAAATCTATTCGTTTTTGTTTTATACGCAAAAAACAGATTTTGATCATTATCATGTTTCCTCCGTAACTTCTTTATTTATGAAAATATTCAAATAGGAATTTCACATTCTCATGGCAGTTTTTCAAAGTGATTTCGAAAAAAATATGAAATTTATACCAACTCTTCTAGAATTTGAGATATCAGCACCAACTTTAGTTTTTCAAATGTAGGTCATAGCTCACTATGACTTAATTACAAATAATTTTTTTCCTCTTACAGATGATATGTCGAAGTAATAGTTTTGTATAACTACGGAGTTATCGTCATTTATACACGAACAAAAAATTATTTGGAAGCCGCTATCTTGAATTTATGAATTTTAACAAAAAAATCATGATCTCCGACCTCAAAAACCCCCCCTTACCAATTTTGAATGGAATCGGACCAAATCTTGTCCACCATCTTGGAGCAGACATTTTTTTAATTTCAACAAAAATTCCATAAGGTTTTGTCACCGAAATTATGAACACCTGCCAAATTCCAAGTTAATCGGAGTTATGGAATTTTTGTTGAAATTAAAAAAATGGCTGCTCCAAGATGGCGGACAAGATTTGGTCCGATTCCATTCAAAATTGGTAAGTGGGGGTTTTTGAGGTCGGAGATCATGATTTTTTTGTTAAAATTTATAAATTCAAGATGGCGGCTTCCAAATAATTTTTTGTTTTTGTATAAATGACGATAACTCCGTTGTTATAAACACAAAACTATTACTGCGACGTATCATCTATAAAAGAAAAAAAAGTTATTTGTAACTATGTCATAGTGAGCTATGACCTACATTGGAAAAACTAAAGTTGGTGCTGTTATCTCAAATTCTAGAAGAGTTGGTATGAATTTCATATTATTTTCGAAATCACTTTGAAAAACTGCCATGAGAATGTGAAATTCCTATTTGAATATTTTCATAAATAAAGAAGTTACGGAGGAGACATGAAAATGAAAAAGAGGCGTTCCTAAAAGGGGGCCACAGGGACCTTACCCCCAATCCCTGACCAATTCCTCATATACATAATTATGTTTTGCATTTTCAACGAAACGTATCATCTTAGACTCTGCCCCCATAGCATCAAGAACCAATATATTGTTGTTGTAAAATTGTTTTATCCGTCATTCGGTTGCCCCCTTACAGTGGCACAGCCAGAATTTATGTTGGGGGGGCTGACTAAATTTTTATGAAATAAAATTAGACATTTCATTTTGATTAGCAAAAATGCAAGCCATCGCGATTAGAAAACTAACGCTTCTATCACTCGGCTACCTGCCCCTTCCCCATATGGAATGTTATTTTTTGTACTCAGTTTGGTACCCGCTCAAAAATAAAAGATGATAATCGTTAGATTTAAACAAAGTGGGACATTCATTGGTATAGGTATATACTTTTAGAAAAACAGTGTCCGCCATACAGTACGTAGCGAATTGAAAATATATATATAATCCGAGTTTAGCAAAATTATTTATTCTAGGTGATCCGTGCATGCCCGAAGATATCACGTAATCACCGGGAAGTATATAGGGAAATTGGAAAAAAATCTTATTATTATAAGATGCAAAAAATGAAGTAAAATAGTTTCGAATATAAATTTTTTTGCCTTCTGAGAAGCTGGACTGCAGTGGGAAATTGTAACGAGATGATAATGACAGAACATGCTCATTTTTAAAGAATCAGTTTGGTCTGGTGACCACAGAACCGAAACAAATTTCTATATTAAACGAAGCTGGTTTCTATAGACCAAGTGTACTGTATTCTATTTTGGTTCATGAAATCGAGTGGAAAAACTATATTTTTCTTCCCACGCCAATTCATAAAGGAATGCCACTGCAAATTACCGATCTGCCTTCAGAGGAAATAAACTGTTCCATGCATACAAAAGGATCAGTTTATCCATCAGGTAAGATTAAACCGATTTTTCTGTGATCTGACTGATCTGAGTATAAGAGTTTGCTGTAATTGTTATTAAAAAATAAGGAAATTAACGATATTGAAACGTTTACATTTTTATTAGAGTTTAGAGCTCTTCTTGGTTCAAGGTACAAGTTCCGAAGGAAAATAAAAAATTACTCATTATTGAAGTAGGTAGGTATCTGATATGTGATAGATTATTATGAATATGTATAAGCTGCGTAATTTCGTATGAAAAAAAAAGAAAGTAGTCGTTTTTTGTTGTACCCACTAGAAAATGAGAATATGAAATGTTGCTTTTATCAAAGATTTATATCTACCGTACGTCATCTGAGTATTTATGAAACGGCAAGGGTTATATGAAACATCAGGTACATTTCTTTTAATTAAGCGCTTTTGTTATTTTCAATTCTACATCAATGTTGATTAACCTGTTTGTCAAAATGTATGTTAGATAAACAAAAAACTGATATGGTGTTATTTGTTCATTACAAAAATCAAAAATTGAGTAGGTACACTTCAAATCAGTATTGAAATTTATTGCACTTGTTAGGTTTTTTAGTAACCTCAAATAGTCTCTCTCATCTGATGCATCTGCATTCTCAGTTCTTTGAGAAAAATATTTGTGCACAACCTCAACTATTTTCATGATTGGAATCTCTACACCTCGTCGGGAAAAAGTATAAAACATGTCACTGTGACATGTCACAAGTTGGGGTCAGTGACAAACATTTCATTGTTTCTGAACCTAGAGTGGGCAGAAAAATTCATATATTTAGTGATGACTTGATTCAAGATGTTAAATAATGATGAAAGCTGTTTTTTTATTTCTTCAGAGTTCTATGTAATTTTGTATACCCAGAATTTTTAATGTAGAACAATATATAAAATGATTGAAATCTATGTGATGAAAATATTAATTCTTTTTCGGTATATTCAACATAAAACAACTACTTTCCTGGCTATATGCCACGACGAACATTGAATTGAATCTATTGAACACACACGATAAGAATTTGGAAACAAAATCGTGATTGGGTTTTCGCAATTCAGAATTTCTTTCCACGTCCTGTATGATGAATATCAATTTGTCATACAATACAATAAAATGATGTTTTGTATTCCTTCCAATTTATTTTCTCTTTCAGTTTTTTGAAAGGTGTGTTTTTTTCAATTTTTTTTAGAAACATCCCACTTGTTATATACTGGGTGTTTAGGAAATTGGGGCGATCACAGAGATGGCTGATAGGAGACGAAAAAACAAAACGAAATGAACGAATGAATTTTTGTTGAACAAAAAATATGTGGGAAGATATTGAGCTAAAAAGTTTGCCTGAAACTTTTGTAAGTCATTGATCAGAGAAGCCCAACCCAAACGATTACTTCCGGCGAGATCACATCAAGCACCGAAATTGTAGTATGGTGGGAGCGCGATTTTTTTCAAAATTTTCAAATTAATTTTGTCTTGTGATTTATCGTGTCATTATTCACCATATAGAACACATAATTTTATTCATCGCCCCAATTTCGGAAACACCCTGTATAACTCATCACAAAGTCGAATGTAACACATTGCCATGGGAGGTGTTCCCCAAGGTATATAACCTCCAGAAATTCAAGAAGAACACCAATTCCTATACCTCATTTCCCTTGGTTCTCACGATGTTCTCTGAACATTACAGGATATCCCTTTTCGTGGGAATCAGAACAATTAAATTTTTCACGAGGGTATGAGGTAAATATGAAAATGAAATGAAAATATGATATTGTTTGATACAACCGTGTTCAAGGGTTATATCAAACGCCCAAAATCCAAAAAAATCAATAGAAGGGCGTATAAAGAAACAACAGAAATCCATAGAGAATATACCTTTGTATACCCTTCAAAAAGCCATGAATATTTTGATGCGTTCAGATTTTCCAGAATGGGAATAATCAGTAAAATGTTGAAAAATCGTATCATGTATAGGTATGCTAAAGTCCGAGGCATAAAACATGAGTTTTGGGAACATGTTTTGTCAAATTGAATACCTATACTTCTAGAGAAAAAACTTCAACCTCAATTTCAAATTATTTAGTGGGATGCGTACAAATTTTGCTCACTTCATTATGTTTCATGTGAATTGAAGCATAATCTTCTATATAGTTCAACCTACGGACAGTATTTAAAATACAACAAACTGACCATTCTCAATTCCAGTAGGCGAAAGCTGTGAAAATGTAACAACGGACTCAAATGGGAAAATAAGCCACATGTGGCCATCGTACGTATTTCTCAAATACTGAAAAATCATATCATGCGTTAGTCCATACAAAACATCGCAGTTGTGTCAGTGAGATTAGATATTTTGTTCCTCTCGAACGGTCACCCACAACAGCAGACCTCTGCTAATATCCTTAAGCAGATTAGATGCTTGATTCAAAGTTGCGTATAGCATACGGGCCCAAGATCCGCATTCCTTTTGGTACTGGGCTCCTTTTCAGAAAACAGGATGCCGCTCTTGCACAGTTCACTTACCCAGTTCGCCTAATAGCCTTTTTCAGTGATCATCCATGTATTGTATGATCGCTTTAAGTGGCTTAACCGCCCCGAACTTTTTCTTTGACTAGTTGCACAAGTGAAACATCTCTAATCGGTTACCAAATTACTGTTGACAGATGTGGGAATTCGCAGCATCCAAATTCGTTCATATACTCAAATGTATAGAACGAATGAAAAGATTTACACATACATGTTCCGCTAGTACAGCAGCTTCTAGAAGTGGAATCCTCGTATACAATGAAATAACTTTACATTGATTTGCTGAACTTATATACAGGGTGTATCTAAATAACACCGAAGAAATTCATAGGGTGATTCCTTGTGATAGTTTAGCAAATAAAGTTCATATAGACATGTGTCCTAACTTGCTTCGTTTTTGAGAAACCAGGATGTTGAAGTTGGAAGTATTTATTGTTTTTATTTATCACCCCCCTGTATAAGCTTTTATGGTGCCAAAATTCGATATGATTGTTGACTGACAAAGTCCCAAAATTTTAAAATTATTCTAATTGGGGTTATTGAGTAATCCAGAGATTATACACTCCCCAATCTCAATGAAAGTCTTGAAAGCACCTATACATTGAAATTTTGAGTCAAATCGAATTTTGATTTTGTTGAAAAGGAATATTCTCAGATAAATTATGAACATACAAAAATGGATTTATATTTATATTTACTCTTTCTCAGTTGATTCAATAGAAAACAACTACTTTCCTGGCTATATGCCACGACGAACATTGAATTATATCTATTGAACACACACGATAAGAGTTTGAAAATAAAATATAAAAACTTCTGAAAATTGAGAATTTGCATTCTCCTTCAGACAAAAATATGTATATGCACACATCATTCTGAATATTCAACAGAAAACAACTACTTTCCTAGCTATTTGTCAATCAGGGGGTTCAAACTTGAACGATGGAAACTTGTGATTTTTATAGACCTCTAATCGCAGATTCGTGATAGAGTCTCAATTCAGAATTTCTTTCCACGCCCTGTATGATGTCAATTTATCATACACCCAAAAGCGAATTTTGATTGTTTCCTCAAAAACTAAGCTAGATACAAAAATCACACAGAGGATAAAAAAGTTGTTATTTCAATAATTCAATCTTATAAGAATGTAAAACTGAGAAAACCGGTGGCATACAATGACATTATTGAAATTGGTGAAAATACATTTGAGTAATGAATAAAAAATGATATTGCATGGAAATATTAATACCCTGTATCTCGAAAACGAAGCAAGAACCGGTTTCACAAGTATGTAAAGGTTCAAATAAAAATAATCAAAAAACAGAATCGTCATTTAGAAAAAAATTAGAGCCAACAACAACATCGGATGACTTCTTTGAACTTTATTTTCTAAAATATCACAAGAAATCACCCCTTAAATTTTTTTGGTGTTATTCAGATACATTCTGTATATTCACGAAGCGCAGTCAACCCCCCTAAAGAAGCAATTCAAGGAGTTTATCCTACCATCAGATCCAAATATCAAAATTACTTCAACTTAAACCTATTTCTGGTTGACAATGAATGAGGAGGTAGGAACTGAGAAGGGGAAATAGACATATTTGAATTTCAGTATGTGGCATGAGTCAATGACATAACATCAGTTGACTTTGAAAAACACCAATCAGATACCCAACAGCCTCATAACTTTTTGATCCATGAGATAATCAACTCAAAAGTTAGTTCTACTCCATATTGCAGAACTACATCAGCTACTGACACTAAATAACTAACCAAAGTTTAGGACGAGTTTTATCGAAGTTACAATTAGAAGATAAATATCAAAAAATATCAAGAACTAAAAGTTGCAATAGAACTTTTCACATCACGTGACTCCGACCGAGTGGGCCATTTTTCAACTTTTTTGAAGCGAAACTGAACGCCCAAGTCTAAAGTGTTTCCCATATTAGGATGCCAACTTTATGAATGACCCTGTTATATAGCTCCAAGAAAAATTCATAGAAGAGCTTCAGGGCATTGAAGTACACAAGGGAATATGCCCAGTTGACGATATCTCAGTCCACCTGCGAAAAAATGCTTCCAATTTGGCCTATATATCATCTTCTTTTCACTACCTTGGATTATTAGTCAACATAGTTGCAGAAATTAGCAGAGCACATTGGCGTCAGTAAATAAGGATTCGCAAAACGAATTTCACTACAAACCTTTCCTTCTGATTTCTGATGAATTATTGGTACCTAAGAATTTTTGCGAATTTTAAAACAGCCAATTATATATTATACGAATGAAATGAATAAATATACGCAATATAATCCATCACACCGATGTTGCTATGTTTTTTTTTAATATATAGTGATGCAGTTCAACACCCTGTATAGCTAAGTCGAGGAAAGAAGGCAACAGTTTTACTGTCAGCCCATAAACAGGAAATACGTCCTTATTTTCACTGAACTTTCAGAAGTGGAATCCACGCACACAAAATGAACTTGATACAAAAAATTATGGCTTTAAAAAATTTGACCAGCTGTCCATATATCGTACACCTAAGAGGTGGAGGATTTTAATAAAAAATCAGCGAATTTCAATTGTTATTTTATTTTTTGATGTATTTTCAATCGTTTCTTTCGAATTGCTACTGTTCCAAGGTATGTTAAAGTTCACTTCGGGAGTCCACCCACTTGCAATAGATCTAGCTCGTCTCTTCACCAATTGCACTGCTGATTTACAAATGAGCGATATTTCTGTCAACAATTTTGTTATTGGTGTTACCATTACTGCTTCCAGTCAATAGTTATTCCAACAATATCATCAGCTAGCTCGGAGTCAATTTCTTCATTCCTTCTTCTTCGTTCTCTACATTGTCTTCTTCTACGTTTGGATGTTTTTCCCCTAGCTCTTGAACATCTTTATCAACCTTGTTGTATCTGCTATGGAATATGCATAATCCGGGATGATATCTGGATTATAAGGATATAACCCAGTATATATATCATCATTGTTCCATATCCGTCTCTCTTGAGTTTTTCGGGGTATCTGATAAGTGATGACTCTTTTTACTGATGACATCGTTCCATCCATTCATCTATCCAGCTCTCATAGCATCTTTGAGGTCTGTTTCTGACCAATTTCCTTTCGTCGAAGTAATCTTTTGAATATACTTCTTTAGCATCTGAAAAAAATCGAATTAAAGTCAATTGCACCTTATCGGGAGATATGGCCATATGGCAAACTCACCTTGAGAAAACCCTGGCTATCTATCCTTTCGTCAAAGGAGAGATGACCATGTTAGTTCTAGCCCCAACGATATTTGAAACGGCGTGGCTGATTTGAATAGAATAGAATTTATTCAATATAGGATACATCCTAATATTAACAATTCCAATAGCATAACACACAGCATAACACTAACGTTTCTTGATTAAATAAAATTGAAAAATAAATAAAACATTTTTGTTTTATCATAGCAAGTCTCTTTGTCTCAGGTACTCCTTGATACATCTTTTAAAGTTTTTAACAGTCTCACATTCTTTTATATTTCGAGAGAGAGAATTATATTCTTTCAGTCCTTCATAAAACATTGAGTTCATACCCCTATTGGTAAGCATTCTGCTTAGATGAAAATCATTAGGAGATCTCGTTTGGTACTCATGAATTTTTGCACTAAAAATAACGAGCTGATCTAGATAATCTGGCAATAAACCCTCCAATAGTTTGAAGATAAAAATCAATGCAAAAGTTGTCATTGTAATGTTACCAACATGTTACGAATAGAGGTACGCCTGTTACATTTCAAAATTATTCGCATTCCTCTGCTTTGAAGTTTCTGTAACAAACGAAGAGTTGTTGGATAGAGAATGGAAAATCCTTCAAAACCAGGCACCACGTGACCCCCTTTACATAAAAAAAAGTTTATGTTCCCCTGGTGACACTAGCCAACGTGACTATAATTATTTGCATGCCAAAAAGTATTGAAAGATGTACCTTTTTACCTGAATTTTACCCGACCTCTGAGGGTAGGGCTTTTCAGTTCCTAACTGTATATTATTTATGGCTCTCTAGCCATTACCCCCGCCCCAAGAAAAAAAATTATCGACGCCCCTGTTTCTCGGTAATATTAATTATTAATTCATTATTGAACCCCCTGTTTCCAGCTTGGTTTCAGCATATCCCTAATTATCAGCAAACATTCGAGTTGCTCGACGGCACGTAATAATTCGATACGAGTTTAAGCTACTGTTAATAAAACACCGTGAACGCGGGGCCATAGTCACATTTCGCCTGTGACACGATGCGAATTGCGAAGGCACCGATGGATGCGAAAACGAAAATCCTCACCAATTTGGTGAACTGTGAAAATATTGTTAGGGGGTGTCGGAGTGGAAACTGTGAACTTCAATGCCGTTGTCCTGATATTAAGCTCTAATCCTCTCCCTCGCCGCCTCCTTATTACTTACTCCTCTTCACAGAAACGCGCAGGTGTGCTGAATAAAATCGTTCCTTGATTTTTCAACAACTTATTGAATTCAACGCTATACAGGATGTTCCATGATATATGCGCAGGACTGTAGGATGTGATAGCTCGTCAAAAAATATGAAAAAAATCAAAGTTGGTAGAACTGATGATAATTTGTATAGGAAGGTTGCCTTTATCGATAGTGCGGTCATTCGTGAAGTCACAGCCAGTAAGATGACAAGATGTCCAACCTGAAAGCGAAATGTCATGAAATATTTTTTACCGAATAGTCAAATTTTTTGGTCTGCTCGATCAGCACATTTATATTAATTGATAGAATATTGTTATAAGTACCATTTATAAAATATATACCTCTGTCTAATACCTTCAATCTTTGAAATGAGAAGGCAATTTTGGATGGATCAGTAAAGGCCAGAGTGGAATACCTATCTGAAATGTTGTCTCAGGCTATGTACCAAGGATTTGTGTTTTGAGAATATTATGTACCTATGCATCCTATGAATATCCTTCAAATCACGTAAAATGAACAAGAAACTACAGAAAATATAATTATCAGGTAACTTTAGGATCAGGAACCCATTGTCCATTTTACCCGTTCAGCAAGAATCACTGAACATTCACAACTGGTCTCTAACTGTATATTCTGATAATTTTTTTATATCCATCACCTGTTTGTCCTGAGGATAGTCATATTGGGAATCGCAAACTTTCATACACTTATTGTATTTCTTCTGTTGTATTTGGAATTATTGATGGGATTCACACCTTGACTTTTTTCCTTTTGGTGATGTGTAATTAAACAATTCTACTAGTAGATTCTGTTCAAAATCCTCGGCATTGAAATGGGCAGAACATTTCGCCAAGTTTTGGCATTAAATGAATTACAATCTCACGTCCAATAAAATTGAATCAATCCATCTTTCGAAAATGGATGGAAACCTAAACTACTCTTCTAGTCTCACTGATCTCGTGAGGATTGAAACAAGAAGCGACTGAACAAAATATATATAATCATTTATGCAATTTTGAATTCAAATATTCAAAAATACTGACAGCTCTGTCAAGTCAACACATGCGCCGTCGTACATATCATTACGTCACGAATTACTCGCGGGGTGCGATCGAGGCAACCTTCCTCTACAGAATAATCATCAGTTCTACCAACCATGGAAAAAATAATTTTATTAAGTTACCCTCTAAAATGTACCATTTTCGAGATACAGGGTGTTAAAATTTGAAAAAAAAATTGCTTTCTGCCAATATCGCACAGAAAACAGCTTTTGTAAGTATTTTCTACTTATAATAAGCTATGTTTTGTGCCGAATTTATATTTTTTCAAAGTCATAACTGGTGCAGATTCTGAAGGGTAGTGGGTGTTATTCCCCCCAATTTCGGCGCCACTGGGAAAAACACATGTTTGAGCGACCCATTTGATCCGCCAATGTTCTCTACCCAAAAAGGTACTGTTGGTCATAAGCTCTAAAGTTGACTGTTTTCGACAAATATCAACTTTTATGTTGAAAATAATGGTCAATTTTATGAAATCAGTTGCATTTTACTAATAAAACTGAATTTATTTAAATGTTACAACAAGTAACGAGTTCGAAAGTTACCTTCATAATAATTGCAAGATTAGATAAAAACATTCACAAACCAAACTCCAACAAAAGAATGTATTTCAAGAAATTGACCGAAATTGACCATGTTTTTCAACATTAAAGTTGATTCTTTTCGAAAACATTCAAATTTAGTGTTTATGAGTGAGAGCACCTTTTTGTGAATAAAACATTGGCAGTTGACATGGAAGGCTCAGAACTATACTTTTTCTAGGGACGTAGAAGTTGGGGAGAAAAACATCTACCACCACTTCAAAATTTTCACCAATTGACTTTAGAATTGACTTTAGAAAGAACGAATTACGCATAAAACATACCTCAATAGATAGAGATATTAGCAAATAAGATGACATTTGGTCATTTACCTCCCAAAATAGAAAAAGATATTGTACGAGGACAGAAGCCTGGAAAAAGAGTACTTGTACTTTAAAAAGAGTACGTCTGATCACCCTATCTTCGCACACAAAACATTTCTTCAAAATTCAAAGATATTCCACATCCTTCCGTTTCTTCTCCACAGCCTAACCATAATAATAGATCCGAATCCTTGTGTTATCATTCATGAAACCATATTGGCAATACTACGCATAGCAAAAACGAGCGTTCCGTGAAATGACTTGAATTATCTTGTTTTACATTTACCCAAGCGTGGACGCCACAATATTTGACCATCTTCCTATTATGTAGCTAAGGGATAAGGGCCGAAGTTCTTTCGGTATTCGTGTACACATCAAAGCAAATATTTGCATGAATGAAGCGGAGAGAAGAATCATCAATGGATACATCACTGTTGTACAATACACCGACCATATGTTCAATCAATTCATAAGAATGTACATACTTACATATTTCAAGAAGTAGTACATATATATATATATGGGGTGTTAGTAAAAAATAAAGTCAACGCTTCAACCATTTTCATTATCGTTTTTATATGATTCAATTAATTGCAGAAGTTATTACTATCGATGAGCCAACACTGATGAACATTAATTTTTTATGATATTATCAGTCCTTTATGAGGGGTGTTCCTGAATGCTATGTATAGGTAGGTACATATTGCAAAGGCGGTGATTATTTGGCTTATTTTAAGACTAGAACTACTAGAATAAAAACCAATAAAGAGATATCGTCTTTGAATTTACTAAGTGACGTATGTGAATTTTTACTATTTCCGAGGGGATATGCAATTTTAGGTTTACAGAATGTTCACGATATCACTATCTGCAGAAGAGTAAGCCTATTTCATTAAATTTTTATGAACACTCAGAATGTATTATACAGGCTGTCTGTAAAAGGTCTTTACAAAGACATACCACATATTACTTATACCAAAATGAGTCGATTTAAGTAAAATTACCTCAATACAAAGTTGCATCGTTTGGGCTCCAGGGGGCCTTGAAGTTTTTAAATCGTTTTTCCCATATAAATTTAAAACGGCGATTTTGCTGAAATTTGGTATATTGATAGAGTTTTATGTGGCAAAAAAAATGGTATTAAAATTTTGTCCGATAATAATATATAGGCGTAGAACTTGATTTTTTAAATAGTTGCTCCTTTAAGAATTCTACGCCAATGGAAGAAAAGGAGTTTGAGTATAAAATTTAGATTGCGCAACTCATTTACTTTAAAAAAGGTACTCTTGATAAGACTCGATTGCTCCCATGGTTTTGACGACATTTGCATTTTAGTAAGTTAAGAACATAAAAAATAATTATTAAAATACAAACTTTGTCAAAACCATGAGAGTGAATCGAGTGTTATCATGGATACTGTTTTTAGTAAATGAATACCCAAACCCCTTTTCTGCCATATGCGTATATAGAACTTGATTTTTTAAATAATTGCACCTTTAAAAATTCTACGCCAATGGCAGAAAAGGGGTTTGAGTATGAAATTTGGATTGGGTACTCATCTACTACAAAAAAGTACCCTTGATAACACTACATTTACTCTTATGGTTCTGACAAAGTTTGTATTTTAATAATTATTGTTTATGTTCTGAAATTACTAAAATGCAAATTTCGTCAAAACCATGAGAGCAATCGAGTCTCATCACAAGTGCCTTTTTCAAAGTAAATGAGTTGCGCAATCTAAATTTCATACTCAAACTCCTTTTTTTCCATTGGCGTAGAATTCTTAAAGGTGCAATTATTTAAAAAATCAAGTTCTACGCCTATATATTATTATCGGACAAAATTTTGACAGCATTTTTTTTGCCACATAAAACTCTATCAATATACCAAATTTCAGCAAAATCGCATATGCCGTTTAAAATTTATATGGGAAAAACGATTTAAAAATTGTAACTTCAAGGCCCCCTGGAGCCCAAACGATGCAACTTTGTGTTGAGGTAATTTTACTTAAATCGGCTCATTTTGGTCTAAGGAATAATATGTGGTATGTTTCTGTAAAGACCTCTTACAGACACCCTGTATAGAGGCTGATGCTTATAAATAGATAATTGAAATGTTATTCTTAGAGGGTGAATTTCGAAAAATAACTATATACGTCCTTTAGTGAATGTGATTTAATGATCATGTTTATTCAGTTTATTCAAGCCCAATGAGACTATGGAGGAAAATACATACAAAATGCAATTCAGTTGCAGTCTAACATAAAAAATCAGGAATAATTATATGCATTTAGCGAATGAATCATTCAGAGAGGAAAATGGGGAAAGATTTCGGAAGAATGCTTGGTATTCTTCAATCTAAATGACGGGTGACGATCTTCTGCAAAGTGACATAGAATACACTCACCGGCAAAAAAAACGCCCAACAAAAAAATTTGCAGAACATACATGAACTTATCGATTAACATTTAGGAAACACATCTATGAGTTGATATCGATTGTTTCCTCCTCGTTTTTAGCACTTTGTTCTATTCGAGCTATCATCAGATTTACGATCCCATAGTGTTTATACAAGATGCCTGTAGGCGGCTCGGTGGTCGTATGGAGACTCCCACCGAGACATAGGTTCGAATCCTAGTTAGGCCATGGATGTTTGTGTTTGTATGTATACCTAACCCCGCACACAAGTTTCGACTTATGGGGCGTTTGGTCCCAGTGCTGGGACCAACGAGGTATGCAATTGCAAAAAAAAAGGACAACCTGTTTACACTTTTCTCTGATAGTTTTAGCAATAGTTCTAAAATCATTTTGAAAAATGAGCCGATACTTACCGTATACGGAGACGACCACTTATCGATATGATTTTGAAACCCATCCATTTTTTTATCGCGACATTTCCTCCTTCATGCGTTGAAATTGAATAGGGACGATATGCCTATGAAGTGTAAAGCCTAAATTGGTCTATTATTAATGAGATCGATTAGATCCGATCGCGTCGATGAGAACGTGTGTTCGGTATAAATTTTCGTTTAAGCATGAAAAGCATTTTGGCGATTAACACGATAAGGTCGGTAGAGACCGAATAACCCTTGAAGAATATAATAGCCTTGGACGTTCATAACCCATATCGGGGTGATAGCGACAAGTTCATAACAGGCAGGGACGGATATGAAAGCGTAGAAAGGCCACTCACTGTATAGTGTATATTTCATATTATCTCTTCATTCAGACTTTTTTCTCTGGACTCGAACTTTTTTCTCTGAATGCAGACGTTTTTCTATGCATTCAGATTTTTCTTCCATATGTGTATTCTTATGCATAACACACTACACTGTTTTACCACTAACCAAACCGATTTTTTATACGCCTCGACACGATTAAAACTAATTAGTCATGATTGAGTTCACATGTTCACTTCAATCTTATATCACTAAACTATACATAGGGCTATATGGAATAAGTCCATTATCTTTATATTCATGACTCTATTACTATTCTCAAATATCTCTAGGATTTCATTTGCATCTAATTTCCGAACATGGTTTACGTGCTTAACTAATTTGAGGTTATTAATATGTGTATCCAACCTACCATATTTAGAATTTGCTAGGTGTTCTTTGGACCTCGTTTTATGGGTTGCCTGGTTTCCTATATGTTTAATCACAAACATTACAACAACGCCACCAAAACGCATGAGTTTTGGTGGCGTTGAATTCAACTAGGTTGTTGGCAAATAAATTCTACCTTTAGGTGAATATAGGACGTGGAATGTTCATATATCTCTAGAGAACTCTCGATAATACTGGATGGAATATTCTATTTCAAAAAAATTGGGCCCGACACTGTGGAAAATCTGGAAGAATGAATGCGGATGGCGCGCACAGACATAGATTCTGATAATCCCTTTCCGTACTGACAACACGTCGTCCCCAGATCGCTTATGAATGCCAAAGGTGTCGATCCAAATAAAGGGGAGATGAGCAATTAATGAACTTTCAACTCCACTCAACCCTCATCGCCAGATATATTCACTTCCCATCTTCTTTTCCCGCTATCCGTATATCTCGCACCTATATATATATCCTGCTAATTTGCTACTCCTTAATTGATTGCTTCTTCAATATCTCCTATTAACCCCTTACTGCATAGTGCCATGTTTGGCACACACAGGCAAATTAGTTATTTATACGCCAAGGTAGTAAAAAATATTATTATTACCCATAGACCAAGATTAGGCTTCAGTCGAGGATAATATTCTTCACTACCAAGGTGTATATTACATTTTTTTCACCACTAGCAATATATTTCACTCATTATATACACTCAGATCAAAAAAAAAAATAGTAGGCCGATTTTAATTTTTTTTTATTTGTTGGTAGGTAATGCATTTGTCTTTAAAAAAAAATAAAGAGGTGAACATTTTTTCAAAGCCTCCTTGATGGTGGTGGAATAACTCGAACCATGATTTTATTCTTGATTTTTGACTCACCCTGTGTGTTAATTGAGTAATGGTATACAAAGTGCTTACACCCTATACGAAAGAGGATTCTTTTGCGAGCATTTTGTTTTTTTATTCATTGATTTATCTCTAAAATTTTCCGAATTACAGCTTTTTTGCTGATACCTTAAGCTTATCCCACAAATTGAATTTATTGAAGGATCAGAGTACTCAAAATTGATTGGGTTGTACTCTGGTAGGATCACATTGTCTTTAAAAAAACAAATGCCGTTGCCATAGCAACTAATTTGTTGTATGCCTCCATATTTGACCATTTGTCGTTGTGTCATTAATTAAGTGTCTTGTTTTATTGACTAAAATTACATAAAATGCCTCAAATAAATCCTGAACAAGTAGCAAGATTAGTTGCGTTAGTAAGCGATGGGCGTAGTAAACGTTACGCAACTGCTCGTAGAGCAATCCGCAAGTACGAACAAACAGGAAGCACCGCTTGGAGGGTCGGTTCTGGTCGCCCCCGAAAAACTTCTCCAAGAGATGATCGCTTCTTGAGATTGCGGATTTTACGAAATCGATCAAATACTGCGGTAAATGTTCAGCAAGATCTTCGCCAAATTCGTGATGTTGCAGTAAGTAGGAGACCTGCAAAAGGTCCCAAATTATTGCCCGAACATTGTGCTGCTAGAAGAAATTTTGTTGAAAATTTTGGACAGTGGAATATTCCAGAATGGTCGAATGTCTTATTTACGGATGAGTCAAGGTTTTGCCTTAACATGGTGGATGGAACAAAAAGAGTGTGGAGAAGAACTGGTGAACGGTTTAATCAAAATTTAATAACAGAATGCGGAAGTTTTAATGGTGTTTCCGTTATGGTGTGGAGAGGGATTTCAATGAATGGAAAGACACCCCTTCATGTTTTTTCCGGTGAGGCAGTCGATGATTGCCCAAATTTACATTGACATTTTAGAGCAGTAGGTATGTCTTACCTTAGGCAGAGTTAGTGGGCAATAATTTTATATTGATGCAGGATAATGCCCGACCACACACCGCAGCAATAGTGCGAAACTTCTTAGAAGCTACTGGTATTACCACATTACAATGGCCTGAGAGAAGCCCCGATATGAATCCTGTAGAACATTTGTGGGATGAATTAGGGAGAAGGGTACGTTCTCGCGAGAGGTCTCCGGAAAGTCTCGCAGAAATGGCAGATGCATTAGTGGAAGAATGGGATCGTATACCAATGGAAACGATAAGCAACTTAATTTCCAGTATGCCTCGTAGATTAGAAGTTCTTAGAGTTGCTAGTGGAGGCAATACACGGTATTAAGCAGTCATCCCAATTTATAATCTTGTGTTTAATAAAAATATTTTTTTAAATTATTGGTATCAGTTCATTTCATTAAAAAATTGTTTCTCGATAAATTCAGAAAGTTGGTAATCTGCAAGGATTCAGCAAAAAATGCTGTAATTCGGAAAATTTTAGAGATAAATCAATGAATAAAAAAACAAAATGCTCGCAAAAGAAGCCGCTTTCGTATAGGGTGCAAGCACTTTGTATACCATTACTCAATTAACACACAGGGTGAATCAAAAATTAAGAATAAATCATGGTTCGAGTTATTCCACCACCATGAAGGAGGATTTGAAAAAATATTCACCTCTTTATTTTTTTTAAAGACAAATGCATTACCTACCAACAAATGAAAAAAAATTAAAATCGGCCTACTATTTTTTTTTTTTTAAGACGATAGGTCAAATATCAAGTGCGTCACTTTTTTAGAACTGAGTGTAGTTCTGTGAAACTGAAATATGAACCTATTGTCACTAGGAAAGCACTTATTCTCAATTCCAATCAAAATCTAATAGCCGACCATGACATCAGCATATGACAAGTAATTATTGATAAAAACCTACTAGATTCGAGTGCCATTCCTGCGAATCTCGCATGAGAACTATGTGGTTATGTCTATATTGACTAGTATTTAATTAAATGACGAAAACTACCTTTGTAGTAAAAACACACTCTACCTTGGAAAGGAGTGAATAATGGTATGTTATATGGCTAGTGGTGGAAACAATATTTTATCTTCAAGTTCCCAAACAGTTAAGAAAAACTCAACTTGTCCCATATTTGACAGTGTCGCTTCTCTACCTTTCAGCCTCCAGCTAACGCGTAAATTTGATGCATAATTTAGAATTAATATAAAATAAAATATCAATACTATTTCAATATACGTGTAGTATGGACAAATCAGATGATTTGCCCCAAAATGTCACTGCTTTTAATAAATTTTCCCATCAGAGAGCCTAAAAAAAAATTCACTAGCTTGTCAGTGCCAATTTGTATTGAAAAATGTTTGGAGAAGAGAAATAAAGGTATTTAGAAAAAATATTGACTTTTTACTTATCTTTGGACGTTTCGGGAACGAATCTGCACCCGTTTTCAATATATATCAACGTCACCAATTGTCACTGAGAACTGAGAAGCCTCATCAAGAAAAATTGCTTTTCAATGTGTTACTGGACCAGGAAAAAGATAAACTTCAGGATTTTTGTTGTCTTGATAATCAGATTGGGTCTGGTTTTAATTGATACCGGATTATCGCGAAACTACGGTTATTTGTAACTTTATACGTAGCGTGCGTTAGCGGAATCAATTAAAATATTATAGAAGGTGAAATAGCGCAGTGGAACATCGAAAGGTTGCTAGGTCCGAATCCCCGGCAGAGCAGAGAATTTTCATTTATAAAACGAGTTATGAATTCTAATTTTCGTAGCCTCGGCCGGAGATGATTCTGCACGATTCGCTGTTGCGTTCCAATTAACAGTGTTGCTTCTAAGGTGGCATATGGAGTCAGTAAAAAGCCTACATAGAACACACATCACTGAAGGACCTCTCGTAAGGTCGATGGCCAATTGGTGTGTACAAACACATCAGCAAAGTACATTTACTACAACTACGAGTGACTAAAGTTTTCGAACCATTCCCATACCTGCGCATTCGCTCGAAGAACTTATTAACGAAACTCTCGGGGTCTCGAGAGGAAAAAAAAACATCCTTGGAAGCCTAAATCACATAACAAATGATCACAGTGGACTGACGCCATGCTATGAGAGGACCAGAATAAAACTCTCTGGCCAAACTCAGCCTTCACAATTTTATTCCAAAAATAATCATCAAAAAATACGGATCTCAACATTTCACGTGATGGGAATAGTTCGAAAGATTTAGGCACTTCCCTACTCCTAGTCCTGTAAACTTGAATACAATAATTAGGGCTTTTTGAATTTCATTTCATAGGAATATGGTTCTTCTTTCATATACTAGCGACATCTATGGAAGTGATATCATAACTAAATACAGAATACCCCTCAATGAAGATTCCTTCTACCATGATAATAACATAAATTTACAGGAATCTACCATCAACCCTTTGATGGTAGTAGCATCTTATTCCAAGTGATGTCGCTCTGAAAAATCGGTGGTTGGTTGCATCCAGTGCATAGGGTGAAAAGGAATCAGAAATCACAATACATACAAACACTGCATCCAATAGTCGGTCACATAGGGTAGAAATACCTACTGAGAAGAGCTCAAAGACTCTCGTCTCGTAAAAAAATTGGATGATATGAAAAGAAACTTCTATAATAAAAAATTACTTCGAAAATATCGAAAGTCCAGAAAAACGAGCAAGAATGTGTATTGAACCGAGAGATCTGACCCAAAAAATTCGAAACGAAAAAATCAAATACAGGTGAGCTTCTCATATAATTATTTTACCGCTCAGTTCTTGGCATGTCTGAATCCATTGGTTACCTATCTACCTATATAACATAATATTTCCTGGCTTCAATTCCCTGGTGCATTGCCGGTTTGGTGTCATATTCTCAGTCTGATCAATATATTGAACGGAGACATGTGTTCGACCCTGGGTCTTATTCCGGTTTGTTGTATAGGGTGTATCGTGAAATGGGAAGTTATATAATACGGTCATGAAATCTAACGATGTACAGGTAATTTTCGGAAGTGATATAGATATTAGTACTTTGAAGAAAAAAAAATCGTTCATAACACTGAAAAATATGCAGAAGTATGAAGTTGGTAGGTATGCTGGACTAAAAAAACGATCTATCATTAGGAACCAGAAAAAGTCATAAATGCATAGAAGTAGAAAGAGTAATTTCATTGCGCAATAACTATTCTGTTTTATACTCAATCTTCACCAAATTGGCAGAAAAAAATGATTTGGAAACAGATTTAAAGATCAGATTATTCAAATACCCCAAGTATAGCTTGGTAATAGTTTTTTAAAATGTTCTTCAAACCAAAAACCCATCAAAAATAGATAATACTCCGAAGTATAGACATGTTATCATTATTATCCAAAATGTTTTTCAAACCAGAAATAAATGAAAAACACTAATTTTTGCAATGGAAGAACGCTGCAAAAATGTTGAATACAAACAAATAAATACTGTCTCTATAGTTAAATCGAGGAGGTGGTATATTCAGTATTCCAGACTTTTCGGAATTTTCTCTCCTCGTTTCTATAAAATAAAAATATAAGTATTATTTCAATATTTTCCTATCAACAAAGCTTTGGCATGTCCATGGGCTCACCATTATCTCCAATATTGAGCAATATATTCATGGAAAATTCCAAAGAGAATATCATCCAAAAATACCATAAACAACCAAAAACATGGAGGCGATGTGTAGATAACATTTTCATACTTTGGCCACAATTGAGTCTAACATCAGTTACCATTTCTAGATGTTCCTAGTAAAAAATCAAATAACATATTTGTAACAAGTGTATATCGTAAAAAGACTTGCTTGCATTCTTCTGAACGCAAACAATAGCATTGCTTTCTGTTCAGCTGATATAGAGAGAACATGGTATTCACCATTAAAATTTGAACATGAAAATATTTTCCACTTTTTATGTTGAAAACGAGAGCAGATTCATTCCCGAATCGTCCAAGGATGAGTGAATATTTTATATGTTTTCTGTATATCTATATTTCTTTTCTTCAAACCTTTTTCAAAACAAAGTGTCACTGACAAGCGAGTGAATGTTTCTTTTAGGCTCTCTGATAGGTGAGATTTCGGGGCGAATCACCTGATTTGTCCTCACTACACATATATTGATATAATACTCATATTTTAATTTATACAAACGAGGAGAGAAAATCCCAAAAAATGTGGAATAATGAACTGACAAATAACTCGCATCATCCGCTATCCGCAGATATCCAAGGAATCATGACTATACAGGGTAGTCCAACCAAAATTTCACACTCCGATTTTAGGGCTTTCAAATGAAAATCCGGGAAAACCCTCGGACCCGTTGATTTCTGATTCGAGGGGGAATAGCTTGTTTGAATTCTTCATCTCCGTAACTTCAACCCCTTACCAGGAGAAAGTACAACCCCCGGATTCTGAATTTATAGATCGACACGGGGTGTTTCCGATACCTCATTCTGAAGATTTCATCGAGTACTATCCGACACTTTGATTTCGCGTCAAAATTTTCATTAATAAAGAAATGAGAGATAAAATCTAGGATAAAATAGTGGGAGAGACAATGTCGAATTTACCTCAAAAATATCATTGAATGAAGAAAAATCGTTCCCTCTCGATTCAGATATCAACGGGTACGAGCGTTTTTCCGGAGTTCCATATTGAAGCCCTATAATCGGGGTGTTTTCGTTAGACACCCTGTAAAACACAAGTTTTCCCCTCCAAATCCATTGACAAAACTTACTTGGCAGTTGCTGCACAACTGCAATGCGGTTTCTGATTTGCATCTGCTATAATATCATTCAAGTTATTAATGTATGTTGTAGATATGCCAATTTTTTTTGAGAGATTCACACACTTCTAGAATTTGTCTCCATTGTCCATTGTAATTGGCTTAAGTTTCTGAGAATAAAACTCACCAATGCGTTACACACATAAATTATTAGGGCTTCAATTTTTCCTATTGGATTAGGAATAAGATTACGGAAAGTTTCTCGGAAATATCATAAAGTATCAATGTGTACACCCGGAACCGTTCAATGTATAGCAGCTTCGTGAACAGGAATGAGGTGAGGTAATCTCAATGTCTATACGTAAATCAAAATCAGTTTTTTCTTCGAATATCTCAAAGTAGGTTTAAAAAACGCAGGGCAATATCAAGTGATTCATTAAAATTATATAGGTGTTTGGAAACACCATCCTGTATAATTTTATAAAAAAATCATGATTTAACCAATCTGTGAGCAGTGGCGTGACTAGTTGTCAAAATATTTCAGGGCAGAGCGCTCGTATAGGACTCATCTGTGAAGTTTGGAGTTCTGCGTAGATTTCATACTCAATGATTTGATGGAATTCTATAGAGTTCCTGACTGAAATTTGGATTAGTTTCAGCAAATCGTAGGTGATGTAAATGGAAAAAAATAATGCGAAAGCTCGTTCTCACGGTATCACTTTTCAGAAAAAAGCCAGACCCGTTAGCAAAAGAAGATACAAATTCAGCCAAGCTTTCTACTGCCTCACAGTGTTTGTCGCTTCAAACCTAAGATATAAAATTACTTACTTACAAGGCGGACCGTATAGATATATTCAATTGAGTGGAACATTTTCAGTATGATATTTTATTAAATAATGTGACACAATGGAAGTTATACCGATAGATAGAAGATTAATTATATAACAAAAATATCACGAGTTAACTATAGTGGGTGTTTTGTCACATACTCATACAATGAAAAGTTCCTGCAAAGAATGTTTTGAAACAAAAAGTCCATCGAAAAAGGAATGTGTCTGTAACTGTTAACAACGCTTAATTGCATGCAACAGTCAATTTTTGAACCACACGTCAACCATTTTTGACTCTGCCTCAATTACTAAGTTATCAATCGAAAATATTGTAAATGATAAAAGTAAAAAAAAAAACAGTAATTTTCAATATCAGATTGAAATTTCAGTCCTGTTAGTGATACATGCACTTTTTAGCGTGTATAAGTACACACCGACTGACTACTGTGTATATCCTTTGTTACTACCATCATACGCCATGCACCGTAGGAGCAGCACTGTTAATTTGAACACAAAAAACCAAAGACTGGGGATCGAATCTATCCTATAATAGGGCATCCCACTAGGAGAATCTTGCAGGTTTAATCGGTGGTAATATCTGGCGGAAGGAACAGCAAATTTTCAAGTTACGCCTCTGTCTGTGACATCAGACTAGTTCTCATTGTCTCACGTTATGTAGTTGGAAAATTATACAAATATTGATATCTACTGTAAATTATTTCACAACGCATGTAGGATATCATAAAACCGTTTTTTGCACCTGATAAGAAAAAGAAGAATCACGTGGATAAATTAAAAAATTATATAGACATTAGTCATTATCGATGCTGAAGCTGAAATGTGAAGAGTACGACAAAAAGATTTCAGGGTATGTATTTTTTAAATCGTAGAAACCATTCATATTTCTCAAAATGGTCCAATTGAGTTCTAGAAGGAAAAGCTATAAAAGTCAGAAAGTCTGTCGACCATGAAAATATTTTTTTAATGAGCAGTATAACTAGTTTCGGCCACAGGCCATCATCAGACACAAAAATGATGTATTCGGAAGTACCTAGAAGATAATTATGGACATTTTTAAGGAGTCAAAAAAGAATCAACGAATCGATCTACTAACCTCAGCAATACATATTGAGAGCAAAAATTGAAATCAAAAGCCTAGGTCAAATTTTACGATATCAAACCTGAATTTAAAATATAGGTTTTCCAGATTTAAACCCATTTCAAGTAGGCGAGAAGATATAGCTCAGGATTTTTCGTAAACCTATATAGGCTATTGTCGACAAAATTCCAGAAACTGTCAAATGTAAAGTTTTTATTGACATAATTATTACATATATTTTTTCAATATTTTTGATTCTAAATGCTACACATGCACTGGAGTTTTATTAAGTCAGCTCAACTATAATGCGATTAAAGATATTCCACCCCATACCCATAGGTACACGCGATGTTCCACGAACATTATAGGAATTTCCTTTCCTGCGCTCCAAGAGATAAAAAAAGGTGTTTGTATTTCGAGCGTAGGAATATCTCGGTCACTTAAGAGATAAAAATCAATTAAATAAGGGCGAAGTTGAGTACTTTCTGATGATTGATGGTCTGAAAAAAATGTCACCTATATGATTCGTTTTCAAAATGTCGCAAAAAAATCTATCTCAACATAAAGTAGAAATCTGAAATCTCAATTCAGGAATCTTATGTTATTGCTGTAAGCTGATTAATGGAGGCTCGCTCATAAATTGTCAATATCATAAATCCATTCTTATCTATAGCGTAATAGGAACCTGTATGTATGTATAATAATTAATAATAGATGGGAAATACTATCATTAAAATTTAGGAAATGACGAATAGTCAAGGACTCGATACTATAGTGAACAGGGCTAGTATAATTAATTTTGAACATCCCCTTAACTTTTTGTGTGTACAGGTGTTCACCTGATAGTGTTGCAATATTATTTTCAAATATAAAGGGTCTAGAGAAATATATACAGTATAGTCTGTCTCACTAGTTGGAACCATATGGAAAACTACTTTTTTATTATTCATTTTATGAAAAAATTCTCATTTTTTAACACACCGCGTTTAAGACTGAAAATAATTGATATTTGACACACCGCGTAAACGACTGAAAAAAATTTATATTTAATGATTGTATTTTGAGTTTTTAGAACCTGCAGAACTTTTTATAGAGAATAACTTTTTTCTGAAATGAATAATAAGAAGTTTTCCATGTAGTTCCAACTTAGTGACACATATTGTATATTATTTAAAGGAAATGCGCTCTTTATTTTGATAGATATGAAATCAGGATGATTTAAGGAATTCAAACCTATCAAAATATACCTATACAGCGCATTCCATTTGAAATATACAGGGTGATTCATTATATATGCGCAGAACTCCAGGATGGGGTAGCTCGTCCAAGAATATATATAAAAGTTTCCATCAAATCACCGTCTAAAATAAATGGTATTGAAATTGAAAAAATATTCATCGCACAGAAAATTGCTTTTGTAAGCATTTTCTACTCATAATATATAAGCTATATTTTGTGAGGAATTTATTATTTTATAGTAATAATTGGTGGAGATTTCGAAGGGGTAGTGGCGGGTGTATTTCTCCCCAACTTCTACGCCATTGGAAAAAGTACAGTTTTGAGCCACCAATTTTAACCACCAATATTTTTTACACAGAAAAATGCTCCTGGTCATGAGCTCTAAATTTGACCATTTTCGAGAAAAGCATGGTTAATTTTTTTAAATGCATTTTATTTTACTAAACAAAGAGCTAGAACAAGTACCAAACCAAAAAGTTGATGTTCGATTCTTCTAGAGAAACCAACACATTTCAAATTACAATTTGATAGAAAAAAAAAGTATCTGCTGTAAATACAAAAAAAAAAATCTATTTGTTCTGATCATTTTTGTTGGGATGATTACAACTTTTTATACTCTCCTACCTATGCGATTTGAATATCTACATCCATAGACCTATTATCCCAGGGATTCATCTGTTCATTTTTAGTGGCGTAACTATACCATCTGGCATCTGGGGCCCGTGGCAAATTCTTTCGATGGGGCCCTATCCGTATCAGTAAAAATCGTCACGTTGTACTCAGTTTACTCAGATACAATATTGTGCATGCTAAAATGTAATTCTCTTTGATTTTTGCTAGTACCTTGTTGTGGTTGTTCTGGATCTGGATAGTCACTGGTGTTGCGTGCTGCATCTGATAATTCTGGTATACTTCTAGTATAAGGTCCAATTCTCTACTTATGAAACACTGTTCACTCGACTTTCAATTATTTAATTCATTATTTTTCAAGTACTGACTAATTTTAGGTAGGTTTTCATTTTTTCTTCAGTCTCCTTTTATTTCTTTAGTTCTTCGCTCCCACTCAAATATTTTCTGGAACTAGACATTTTAATATCTAACTATTTCAATTAACTTTACTTTGCCACCAATTTCATAGTCAATGAAAGAACTAATACGAAAAATCAAAGATACAAATCACCAATTGTCAAAATAATCACACAAAAAGAATACACAGTCAGTAGAGCCCTCATAAAAAAATATCGAATTCGGAATTCCCCTAACATTGAAATGGTGATGCTAACTCGCCCCAGCAGCAGAGCCACGAAAATCGGAAAGAAGTGAAAACAAAATGGGGAATTCCCCGATCGTCAATGCAAGCGTACCGCGACAAAATATGTAGAAAACAATGGATGCGTTCTACGGTTTTTTGACGCTCATGGTACAGAATACCCAACTGAGTATTCTGTGGTCATGTCATAAGTACGTAAAATTACTCGTCACTTATTATGTGTACTACATCTCTGAAAATGAACCAATCTTTTTGTTTGCTTAACGATTAACTTGAAATTGTATCATGGTCTTTGGTTGTCTCACTTTGGATTTTAAGCAGAACTTATGAAAATAATATACTTTTCAAATGAAATAAAATACTCAGGTATAATATAAAAAAATATTTTTGAGCTCGCGGCCTCTTGGGCCCGGGGACCTCTTGGGTCGGGCCCCGTGGCATTTTGCCAGCCCTGCCACCTTATTTGTTACGCCACTGTTCATTTTAACACCGATTGTCATTATGATACAGATTTTGGCCTATGAAAACACGTACTTTTCTCTTTTCATTATGACACGAATTATCAGCCTAATGAAACATACTTAACTTGGATATATACTTGCTTGAGTTCTTTGACATTCAATTTTAATTGACAATCAATAACAACACGTCAAAGGAGAGGTTGAAATATGTTGAAATATCAATAGTTTGAAATGAATGTTTGTTCTCATTTTATTATAATTTATTGGTCGAAGAAAAAGTAGGGAGTGTATGCAACGATCATGTAATGTCTATTAATCCACTCGCCTTCGGCTCGTTTCGCAACTTACCTCGTGCTCGTGTATTAATAGCTATAATTATATGATCGTTGCATAAAATACTATTAATCTGCTCTGAAACAAAATATTATTTCACTCATTTCAACTCTGTTTTTTGTCGAAAATAAATTATAAATGAAGTATATAGTCAGGTTAGGTGAAACAAAGTTGCTGAGAATTATTAGAATTTGATATTTACCTACTTATTATCGATGTTTACCTTGACATAATACCTATCACTTACAGTTTCAGATTGGCTATCGCGTGGAATATGTCAATATTTACTGAAAGATTGTTTATAGTGAAAATGGTCAACATTTTTCCATCAGAAGAAATCATATATACAGGGTGGGCCACCAGTAACGCCTCGGTCTCTAGAAGGCTAACCACTTATCTTCTTGGAATTCTTCCGCTCTAGGAAGTTGCATGTCAACATAGGTTACCATTTAAAATTATTTCGAAACATACAGGGTGTCCCCAAAAACCATAAAACACTGAAGTTAAACTTTTTTCTATCGAACAATTTTGAGATTCTCCCTGATGAGCTGATTTCAACGACCCATCATACTTGGGGTCTAGCAGTTATAATTACTGAAATATAGGGTGTGAAAAATCGAGATTTTCCAAGTTCAAGAATTTTTTGTGTCGAAACTATTCATAATTGGTCAAAACGGCTTACATGTCCCTATTTCAACCTTTGATTAACTATCTAATGATATTTAATTGGGACATATACCAGGTGATCAAGATTCTGAATTCTGCACCACCCTGAGTGTCATCCTGCAGTATACTCATCAAACTTATCGTATCGGACACGAAACATCAATCTGTTGATGGTATGAATTATGAACGACAGTTCAGGATAATCGATTGGTGTTCTGGATCGTTTTGAATAATTAATCGTTCTCTTTCTGATTTATCGAATATCGCGGAATATCCTTGAAAAAAAAAACGTTAGTGTGCGTGATTAGTGGCCATTCAGAAACCTCGTCATGCGATCCAGAAGAATCCATATTCTGGTTAGCATTGTAAAGTTTACCTAGGAATTTTTAAAGTTTTCCCCGGAATTTCGGTGCTCCAAATGGTAATATTGAGCATCTATTGAACCCTATAAGAATTGTTATCCACCATGACCAACTAATGATTTCTAGAAGAAATCGAATCAAGCGAATACAATATTACTTATATATGTCAATCATCAAATTCGTTTTACACCGGAAGGATGTATCATATCGACATGATAAGATATCATAAAATGATATAAACAGGGTGTTCCGTTTGAAAAATCAAAGTTGCTGCTACTTATTTCTAGTAGATGGGGCAACGCCGCATTGTTTAGAATATTTGAGATGTGTAATGTTAATTTATACATAATACCATCAAATTTACAGATTTATCGGTCATCGTGAATTGAGAAAGAAACAATTGAATTGCGGTCTACTTTCGGGAGACCCTGTATATTTGTTGGTGACCTAAATATAGAATGCAATTTTCCATTTAAGCCTTGAATCATTAACATTGGACATAGTAGTGAAAGATATTTCGAATCATCTCTATGTCAGAAACAGACTAATATTTCATGTTTTTTAGTTCGAAAAGTGCAATATGCAAGAAAAGTGCCGAAAGAACGAAATGTTGCCGAAAGGGTGAGAAACATTTCAGTTCACCTAGACAAGCCAAAAATGTTTTTTACATGTGCATTTTGATTTATGAAATCCACATTTTATAGGTATAATTTTCTAGTTTATGGCAAATCGTATATACAGGGTCATTTAGACTCGGTGCTGAAAAACAAAGAGTTCTCATCAAGAATATCGAATGATGAAATTCTGAAACTCTAACCTCTCACTTCATTTTTTTCCCATCAGAAAGGTACTAATATTTTATCACATTTGTGAGTTGAAAAGTTATTGGTGGAACAATCAAAATCTACAAAATCAAAACATCTATGGCATATAATTTGCTGATGATTCAGGCATTATAAGTCATCATAAATCACTTGAAAAAGCAGTTGAAGAGTTACAAAACGCAATTCGGAGCACTATGAGATGGTGTGACAAGTAGAGGTTAAAACCAAATCCAGAAAAATCCCAACTGATACTCTTCAATCAATATATATCAGATGATTCGCCCACGGTAACTGTGAACAATCATGTAGTGAGAACTAGGGCATTAGTTAAATATCTGAGAGTGCACTTAGATCAAAAGCTAAACTTTAATACCCAGTTGATGAAAAAAAAAGTGCATCACAAGAGCTAAACATTTTCGAAGCTTAACTTACAAGAATAAAGGAATTAGCAAAAGAACTGCCGCACATATTTACAGAACCATTTGCCGCCCAATTCTGAGTATGCTCACCCAATATACATAAACACGAGGAAGACGGCACTGAACAATTTGGAAGTAGCAGAAAGAGCTAGCATGAGAGCCATTACCAAAATCCGGCACCCTCAAAATCCCCTTCACCATTTATCAAACGAACTTCTATATCGACTGACCAGGGTGCAATCAATTTCTAAGAGACTGAAAAAGCTAACGTTGAAGTTTTCCAAAAACGAATCCAATCGCCAAATTATCCAATTCGAGTGTTTACAGAGAGATCCAACAGTGAACCCAAGACGGAAGTATCCGGAAAACACACTATTGGAATACTTAATCAATGGGCGATTGGGCGTGTACACCTTAGTATACAACTTTTAACTCAAACCATGTTCATAATGATCCTTTTATACATAAATAATGATTGACGACATAATTCGATCAAAAAATTAACTGGAATGTTTTATTTTTGGACAAAAATAATAGTACCTTCTGAAAACAGACCCTCTTATGACGTAGAAACCTCATCTCGCCATAGTTAAAAGCATTTAAAAGAAAATACCAAACGCCCGACGGAGACTGAGGCAACTGATATATTAATTCTTTCAATTGTGATCTCGCGCTAATTCACTCTGTCAGAAATCATGTATCATTCACCTTTATCTGGAATAGTCATATTTCAGTATTAGGGTTTTGACGTCACATCATCGCCTCGTTTTCAGAGGTCCGAAAAATCGGGGATTCCAATAATTTTTTATAAAACGTAGGGAGTTCACAGCAAGAAACGGTTTGCGGTGGTGAGCTAGTTTGGGTGAGTTCTACCGAATTAAGAAATAAAATTTTTTTGTGATATAAGCCCATTCAGAAGACTGAAATTCCTTCACAATAGACTTTTCTTCTTTTTTTTACACTAGCAAATTCAATAATTCCATATATCTTGTACATACAATAATGATAAATTTAAACTCAATGTATTATCACTGTGTAACACCGGCTGGAGGACCTCGGTCGGTAGCCTTTTGGGTATCCAATAAAGCTCCTTAATTATTATTTTATTGGTGGATGGTGGGTGCAACGTGCAACATCTGAAATGGGCAAAAATCGCCCTCTCAGTTATCCCAGGAATAATTGTACATTAATTCATAAGTAATATAGATATGTCATTAACGGAAACGGATTTTGACGATAAAAGTTATAGAATTTATTTTCGTTCCTTCTTATCTTGTTGCGGAGGTTCCGACTAGTTATAGTTGGACCAAAAGAATAATATCAGAGCGTATCTTGGGTATATCAATGATAGTTTACGTGTTGTCCGTGTCTGTTTTCAACTGAACATTCATCATGATTTTCCATGGTAAACCAAGAGATAACTCGCTCAGAGCCTCAATATTGTGCATGATGAAGTTCACTATTTGAATGTTGGTAAGTTGGGCAAAAATCAATCTTTGAAACACACATTGATGACCTAGGATTCTGTAAATGCCAAATTCAAACTGAATGCCATGGGTATCGTATACTGTATACTATTAGACTATAATATACCTATACAGGGTGACATTTTCAAAACATCCCACCCTCAATATCTTCCTTCCAGTGAATAATATTTCATTTTAAAAGGGAACGCTGAAATTCTTAGTTTTAACCCTCATGGTTCAACCCCCTAGGAGGAATAGATGTTACCCTGAGAATCTCAAATGGGAAGGGGGGTCAAGTGGCACATCATTTTGTAGAGCGTTCAATTCTATTTCCAACGATCCTCTATAGTTTATAATTTTCTGTTGAGCAGTTTCCGAAAAATGCCATGTCACTTAGAAAACTTCCCACCCTTATTATCTTCCTTTCAGTAAATGATATAAAAATCGAAAAGGCACGTCAATTTCATTTCCGCAAGGAAGACACTTAAAATGCATATTTTTTCAGCCCCCGTAGTTCAACCCGTTAGGAAAGGTAGGGCTATTTTTATTCTCACAGGATTAGGAAGTCAAATGAATACAAAATTGAAATTATATATTCTCATTCAAATGTCAAATATCTTGTACAGGGTGAGCGAAGCTCTATGTCTCAGCACTATCAGAAGAAAAAGAAAAACTATAGAAAAAAATTGAAAAGAGGTTCTTGAATGTTATTGAGTATTGAGCCTAATTTTCATTTGGGAGTACCCATTTTTCCATAAACATTTCATTATTAGAAGGTGAATGAAACGTGAATAAAAGGTGAATAAATATTCAATGTTTGGACGAATTGTTTCATTAAAGATGAATATCTGCGTCACCCAGAATGTACACCTTCATTTCTCATTTCTGGAGAAGAAGCTGCAAAGGCAAACCTGAAGAGACAATTTGATGTAGCTCTTGAGTTTACAAATTTGAACGTTAGATGGTTTCATTATCAATAAACTTGGGAGCTGGAAGTTGTAGGCAAATCAAGGTCCATATGAAAAACATCGTCCTTAGAATCCAAGTTATGAACATCCACACACACATCCACAGACACATCCTGAAAATAAATTACTATAGTTTTTCTGAGAATCTGAACAATTTTCAACTTACCCATAAAGAACAATTTCTGTTTGCCTTGCTTATTTCGCATCCAAAGGCAGCACAATATAAAAAACCATTGTTTATTAATTCGAAATCACAAACCATTTGAAGAAAAAGAACTTGCCAAATTTATAGCCATCAATTCCGGCGTTCCACAAGGATCAATTCTGGCATCATTCTTCCTACTTCATATCAATGGTTTGTTGGTAGTAACCATCTGGTCAATCCACAGAAATACAGTACTTCCCATTCTACGATCCCTTCCAGAATTCCCATTTCATCCTATGAAACTAGGAAGCTTCGAGAACCAACAACGACTCCCCGCCGAGGGTATACGGAAGCGTAGAGAGGCCACTTTTGTGTGTATTTTATTTTATTTCTTCTTCAAAGTCTGAATAAAGAAATTCACAAAAGTTGGCTCCTTCGTGTGACAAAAACCTCAATAGAATATTGTTCCCAAATACCAGAGATTATACACAGTGTACATATATAATCTCTGCAAATACCCAAACCATCAAGTAACGGTCCAGTCAATTCAATATCTCTTATTGGATTCCATTCAGAGTTGGTGATACCACAATCACTAATTCCTTGACATCAGTGGTTAGTGGTTCATAGGAAATTCGACAAGTTCCTATACTTCCGGAGAAGGTTCATCGGAAATCTCGGCTGTCATTCCATCACTATAGCAATATAGTCAGACGCACTCGACAAGCTCAGTCATCTCTTCTTTGGTCATCAACCCCGATATATTATGTCGAACAACTCTCTACTAAATTTCGTTTGTGTATAAAACAGCAAAGCTCTGGAATTCTCTGCCTAAGAAGTATTGCCACGGACTCAACTGTGCTCAAACTAAGTTAAAAAATCCAGTACCTACCTTATACCTCCCTATGCTTCCTAGGTACCACAAACATAATAAGAATTCCTTTCGTGCGCTCTAATTATGCATAATTTTTCATCGTATTACAAGGCGTATAATTCGCATTTGCTGCGATTGATTTTAGTGTCATGAAAAGAAAAGTTTTCCTGCTGTTGAATTTTTCAACGTAATGTTGGTGTGGTGTAGAGAATCAGTGTTCTCACGTGTTGTTCTTCCGTGCGCCTATATTTATATGGAATGAATAAATACTAGATAAAATGATAACGGATGTCACACAAGAAATTTATCAAAACCATCAATCATAAAATGAAAACAGTGTTATTCTTTATTCAGCATATGATGGCCAGCTTTCATCGATACATTCAATAAAATGGAAGAATGAAAAGTATAGATGTATTTTTTTTTGTTTCAGCGAAAGATAGATCATGAAACTATGAGGATACCTATGAAACTTTACCTCATAGTATTTGTCTGTGCATTCATAATATTAGTACAATATCACATTTACAACCCTTGGGTAATACCAAATGGAATCAACAATAATGTTAACGAAGTACGACAAGAAGTCAGCGAAAGGAAACTCCAAGTGTTGGTGAGAATATACAGTAGTAGTATTAATTAATAGAATATATACTTCGTTGGTATAGGTATGTACAGTCGTCTTCAGAGATCATGTCGCACATGGACGGTGTCAGCTCCCTCAATCGCCGCTGCAATAAGAGTGCTCATACCGTCCAACCGCGACATGTTCGCTGAAGACGAGTGTATACAGGGTGTCCCAGAATTAGCCTGCCAAACTTCACCTGCGGCTTTAACGACCAAAAATAGAAAGAAAACTTCCAATGAATATGAGACGAGAAATGCCTCTTGGGAGATACGGGGCTCCTGAAGATAATGTTTCTTGAGTATTTCCGAAACTCCATGTGATAAAAAGATGCAATTTGGTACAAGAACTAAAATTTCCATGCCCAATGCAATGAGAATATTCCGAAATTTCAATCAGGAGTGTATGATAGAGGGTGGGAGAACATTAAATATTGCTAAAAATTTTTTGTATGCATATTTTTCGACAATTCAATCTCAGATTATGAAATTTCACACCTTTTTACAAAAAATGGTACTCTTGTTCAGTGACGATCAGATGTATTATTATCAAGTGAAAGCAATTTAAAAATATTATGGATAACATTGCAATGAGGCGTAGTGGAAATGGAAAAAACGCACAAAAATCGAAGTAGTTTTGTCATCATCATTTTCCTATTTTTTGCGCTTTTTTTGAGGTTGTTTGTTGAAAATAAGTACTTGATTTTTTTCTAGCCACTATGATTTGAACATTGGCAACGTTATGCATTAGATGTGAGCTCGGATGTGAGTGCATCAATATTTTTTAATCAATCTCACTCGAAAATGATACATGATGCGGAACAGGAGCATCTTTTTTTGTGAAACGATGTGGATTTTCGTAATGCAAGATTAAATTGTCAAAAAATATGCACACGAAGAAGTTTGAGCAATATTTAATGTAGTCGCACCCTGTATTATACACTCCTGAATGAAACTTTGAGATGATTTTATGTTCACCGCATTGGGCATGGAAAGTTTAGTTCGTGCACCAAATTGGATTATTTCATCAGGTGGCGTTTCGGAAATATTCAATAAATATCATCTTCAGGACCCCCTCTCAAGAGGTCGTAACTCCCTTTGGAGACATTTCTCGACTCATATTCATTTGAACTTTTCTTTCTATTTTTGGTCGAAGAAGCCGTTGGTGAAGTTTGGCAGGCTACTTTTGAGACACCCTGTATACATACCAACTGGACATCGACCTCTATTGACTTCCTTCAGCACAAAGTGTTCTGAAATGATGTGTTCTATGTGGGCTTTGTTACTAATTCCATACGCCGTCTTAGGAGCAGCAGTTTTAATTGGAAGAATACACATTTTTCTACTTTCACAATCATGTGATGAGTTCAAATGATGAATGACTACCAAATATCATTGATATATGGAAAGAACAATACAAAATAGATATATGTGGCGAAAATTCGACTTGGTTGTACAACCCCATATTGTAGCAAGTTTCCGTAATATCAAGTGAAGTTTTTTCTTTGTGCTGAAAGAACTATTTCCAATAATTGATATTCCTCAATTCCGCAACTACTGACATTATACTTCCGTTGCTCGTCGAAATGGCACAATGAAAAACGACGGCACCTTTATAGTGCGCTAACTCGAACATTTATAAAAAAAGTCAAGGCTGTGAATGAAACACCGGAAAATTGATTTCCTTGGGCCCTTTATTGCCGTGCACCGCTTGGCCAGCCGCCAATCACTTTACACAGTGAGAGGAAAAGACTCGAACTTCGAACACTCGTGAAGTATCTATCTCAGAGTAAGGAAAAAAAAGAAAAAGGGTCGAAAATACCCATGGAGAAAATAGAAAAATCACATCCACGACTTTTGCCGAAATTGTTTTTTTCTCGGCTGAATAGCGACATTCACGTGTCCCAGAACAACATATTATAAAATCTATAATCTATTGAGTGAACTATAACTCCAGAAAATTGGATTCAGTGCATCCCATTTTGGTGGAGAATGCTAGGATTCTCGGTTCTTAAAGATAGAACCTTATTGCGGTTGTCATGTTTGTCCAACTTTTTTGTAAAGCTAAAAATGGCATCATCAAATTTTGCATAACTTTTTTCATTTATATAGGGCGATTTTGAAAATTTATACTCTTTTGACTCCTTCGTTTGACATAATTTTGGGCAGAATCCAGTGGCGTACTCATTCGTTTTTCGGGTGCCTACAGTTTTGGAGATACTATTATTACAAACCGTATTTCATTATTTAGTTGCATTCTTTTCTTCAGGATGATGTATAATACTTTATACATAGGATTTTTAGAAATAACACTAGAACATTGAATTATGATCAATTTTTTGGTAGTCGGCCGTGGATTTGTCATACAAAAGAAGTATCAATAATTGAAGAATTCGCATTTGTGATTATTTTGTACTTTAAAATATTGGGTAAAAAGAGAATACTAACCCAGTAAATCATGTTATGATTCTGAAACGTTTTTGAAACTAACCCTGAGAAATAAGAAACATTTCACCTATACAGTGAATTTGAAAGTGAGGTTTTCTTCTTAACAGGATATATATCTCGCCAAAATGAGTTTTTTAGCAAAAAATTGCTCATATAAAATATTTAAGATAACGGAGGTACAGATATTTGAAGCATTCTTGTTTGCATTTTCTTGAAAAAAAAAGCAAAAAAGCCGTTATATACCCTACAGTTGCATTATTTCACCAGAAAATGATTCAAAAACCTCTTTTGAACCCCAGTTAACATTGCAATTTACCAAAATATAGTCCTATATGATTCTGGTAGGCATACCCACTCAACAGTGCTGTAAATCGATATATGTAGTAAGGTGATGAAAAAATAAAATTCTACTGTATCTAAAGATTGAATGTGAAAAATAAATTAATTAGTCTCAGCCTCCCGGCTCAAACTTTATCCTGCGATGCCTGCTTGAACCAAGCTCCCATCTCTGATATTCTCCTTTCAGTGGACTCTGGAAAGAGTTCGATTTCGATTGTTATACCATAAGGCCATTTTGAGCTTAACAAAAAAGTAGGACAGAAACATGACAACCTCAAGGTTATATATTCAAGGACAACCGAGAAACCTAGCATTCTCGACCAAAATGGGATGCACTGAATCCAATTTTCTGGAGTTATAGTTTACTCAATAGATTTTATTGTATGTTGTTCTGGGGCACCTTGTGAATGTCACTAGTCGCTATTCAGCCGAGAAAAGCCAATTTCGTCAAAAGTCGTGGATGTGATTTTTCTATTTCCTCCATGGTTATTTTCGACCCTATTTTTTCACAAACTCAGAGATAGATTCTATCCGGTGGTTCCAATATCCTTCCCAGAAATATAAGAATAAGGTTATAAAAGTCCTATATTCACTTTTCAGATCTACACTGAAGATGACAAATCTTGTTGCCGAAATATGTTGGCATTGTTATATGACTATTGAATATATTTGAATATTTTTGTGAACAATAATCTCAAATATTCAAAATATCTATCGATTAATGTTTTACTGGTTTGCTGAATGAGTACTTTACAAACCTACTCTCCGAACTACCTACAAGCAGGAACTATTTTACTTTGCAAATACTCTGATGTGTATGCCGTCTTTTTTTTTCAGTGCAATAACGTGACACCTGATGATGGTTCTGATTTACCGCCTCTCTTCATTATAACACCCACATACAAAAGACCTGAACAACTTGCAGAACTTACTCGATTATCTCATACCCTAATGCATGTGCCGAATCTAACTTGGTTAGTGATAGAGGATGCCTATAAAAGGAATGATCTCATAGAGGAACTATTGAGCAGATCAGGGCTAAGATACCAATACATGGTTGGTAAGTAGATGCAATTTGGCTCACACGATTCTATCTTAGGTACCTATACATACCTACCTCTGAACAGTAAATACCTAATAGAACAAGAGCCTATCATTGCCAGACCTTCGTTATTTTATAAAAGCTGAAGTTCCTCAGAGCATGCTCTCACCACGGGTAAGAACGATGGGCAAATATGAGGTTTAGGTCATGGTGCCTTATTGGCATATTACAGGTAGCAAATTATAGAGTGTAATTTTATAATATTTTCTTCGGGATAATATGAGACTTTAAACCTTAATGAATTATTTTAAGTTGACTTACGTTAAAGAATAAAAGCTGAATTTTAGACATGTTACTTGGGTAACTATTAGAATATGTTTCCTCAGTAGTCAGACAGTTCTAATAGTGCTCGCCAGACAAACATACAGTGCTTTTGTAAAGTACCTACCGAATTCATTCATTTACAGTCAAACTATCTATTTCTGAAGAATCTCCTGAAATAGGTCGATTTTTAATTTCAATTTACCATATTTATAGGGGAAAATGGAATATACAAGGTGATCCACGTTGAAATAATCATGTCCGCGTCAATTATTTCAAATGAAATACCCTATATATTATAACATTTTTGGAATCGCCATGGAAAGCTGGATTCAAAAATATTTCACACATAGGGTTTGTATACAGTGCGTCCGTTAAATTCTGTGCTGTTGAAAAATTCGTAAAAAATTAAAGGAATAATTTTCGAAAAGAACGCTCGGAGCTCTAAAATTTTATTATTATTAATCAATTTATCCACTAAACTTCCAGAGGGCAGTGATTTCAACGGACGCACTGTATACAAAAGTAACATGTATAAAATTCAGCTTTTATATTTCAACGTAAGTTAACTTACAATGATTCATTAAGGTTTATTGCGTGCCATGTCTCTCATATATGAGCGACATTGAACTTTCCCAGGGTGCTTCGTCTCTCATATGTGAGAGAGAAATATTATACTCTATCAGTGCGTGTCTCTCACATATGCATCACGCTGCCGTACATTTTAAATGGGGAATGTCGAGAGTGGCCCCTGGAGAAAACCATGTGAATCTTGGTTTGAGCAAAATTGAAAAGATAAAGACATTGTAGTACAAAAAGTCAAAACTATTATATTTCCGTACAAAATGAGGTGAAAAATCAAACTAAAAACTAAACTAATATATCTCATTGAAACATGGTCAAACAAATTTGTGAATGATACGATGAAGTAGATGATTTTGCCGTTTCAGTCCTTTGTGGTTTGTCCGAATTCTTCAAATCAAGTGGGTCTGCGGCTGATATATCTTGAAATGCTCGTATTGAGATTTTGTTTGCTGGCCTGCTAATAGAGAACCCAGGAAACAAAAGAGAAAATACTGAAGGAACCGTCGCTCATATTTGAATCACGTAGCCTCCAGTTATAAATTTGCCTTTTTCTCTCATATATGAGTGACACAACGAAACCAAAAAAATATAACCAAAAGCTACAAAAAAACACGTCAGTATCAAACAAACCTTCATTTCAATATAAAATACTCACAAATAATTGAAAACTGTGGTTTGGCCCCCATAGCCAATCCCCAATCACGGCTTGGCAAGCAATGTGTTAAGAGGGTCTGGCAAGGAGTAGCCATACCATGGTGTCTGGCAATGTATGACGTGATTTTTAATAATATTATCCCGAAGAAAAAGTTATTTGTATTTTCAACACCTTTGCTACCTGCTAAAGCTACCTTAACTTCATATTATTTGCCCATCGTACTGAGAGCATGCTCTAAAAGTCCTAAGAAATAAGAAACTTTCAGCTTTCAAAAATTAACGAAGGGCTGGCGTTCATGTTCCTTCTTGGGCTATAAGCGTTTTTGTTTCCTCGTTTAGCACCGATGCCTGTAGAATTCAAAAACAAAACTAGAGGTCCTAAGCCCAGAGGAGTCTCAAACAGAAACAAGGGGTTGCAGTGGATACGACAAAATGCTAAGTCAGGCGTGTTTTACTTTGCAGATGACGACAACACCTACGATTTGGAGTTATTCAAGCAAGTATGTAGGTCCTATGGACCCGATTACAGATGTATGATGTATAATATTTATATCATATCTTTGATCGATTAAGATTTGAAATTATAGAAGTCTCCTTTCATCAACTATTTTCAATATGGGTGCAAATTGGATAGACCCACTCTACGGATTCTTACCACATATATTGGCATATTGCTCGTTTTTCGAATCAGCTTTGTTTGCTTTCCACACATATTCACACTCAAACTGAATAATTGAAACATATTCACAGGATATTCGAAAAAATATTACTGACATTTTATCTATATTGGCGGGACCTGGAATTGCGGGAATTTTGAAAATCTCAAACTCGTTAATCGATTTCAGCCAACACATTCTTGAGTACCTAACTTGAGTTGAATAATGATAATAATATGTTATTTCTTACCTCCCAGATCAATTTTCTCAATTCTTAATGAAATAATCAGAATAATTTTAAATAAAACTGACTTAATTTAACAAACACTTTCGGCACCGATGTCGATCTGTCACTGTAACTCTGTCAGGGTGGTTATTCTTGGCAGTGACTACTGCACCGTCCGGTGGTGACTTTTGCAAGTACCTATTAATGTGCTTCATTGATGATTCAATGATCCGATTATTATGTGGATAAATTTGTACCTGTATCAAAACAATTATGAAAAATATTATGAGATACCGTTATGAGACGAGTTCCATAAGAAATATGGTAATAGAAAAGATAATAATGTTTCTCAATTTACAGATAAGGTACACAAAAAGGGTGTCCATGTTTCCTGTGGGGCTGATTACGAAGGCAGGGGTCAGTTCACCAATAGTTCGTAATGGTGTTTTCTCAGGGTTCTATGACGGTTGGATAGGTGGGAGAAAATTTGCTGTAGATATGGCTGGGTTTGCGGTGTCCGTCGAATTCCTTTTATTGCGCCCCCATGCTGTGATGCCTTTCAAGCCAGGTTTCGAAGAGGACGGATTCCTGAAAAGTCTGTCACCTTTTGAACCCAAACAAGTTGAGTTACTTGCAACAAATTGTACAAAAGTGAGTTTATACATTCCTACTATCAATAGTTACCTATTATTGTGTGCATTATCACCACTTTACGATCAAACATATCTTACAAAACATTCTTCACCACGAACTTTTTCTTTCACCTCAATTATAAAATCTGCTGCAAAATTATATCATTTGAATGACTCAAAGATTGAAGGAACCAGGAACCATCATTTGTACTATAATTCCGTGATAATTTTTGAAAAATGAACTAAAAATCTCCTTTTCAGATACTAGTATGGCATACGCAGACAAAGAAGAATGAACCATCGTTGCCTATAGATATGAATAAATATAATAATTCGAACCTAATCATGCTCAAGAAAATTCTAGTCTAGGCTGTTTTAATATTTATAATGCTGTAGCATTACATATTGAAGTGATCATGCTATATAATGGCATATTGTTTTTAAAAAAGTCCATTCAAATTGTATATAATGCATAAAAATAATTTATTTTTTTATAAGCTACCTACCTACTGATTTTCATGTTGAAAGTTAGTTGAAAGAGCAGAAATAATCCTGTGTCATTAAATTTTAGTATTTTCTCGTTAGTATGATTTGTTTTAAATCAAAAGTATTTTCCGAAGGCGAGTGAGAATTTCTGTTTGGTAGTATCAATGTACTTCAAGTGAATGAGAACATGATTGTGATACTCGTTATATCGATACATACTCGTTGAATCATATCCCATTTTACATTTAAATTTCAGTTCTCAAGATAGAGGCTGTGGACGAATTTTATACCTACACTAAGTTTAAGGTATTGCAATATACACAATCATGTAGATATTAGAATAAATTTATTTATCAAAATACTTGTTTAATTTTCCAAATGATTTTTTGGGTGGAAAACTATGTATGGCATAGATGATTGACAGGCAAATAATGATGAGAGAGAAGGTAAGTGAGGATATATCTAAATAAAATAATCTCAACATTTTCATGATTATTTATTACCTATAAGACGTATAATCATTCTATCTATGGACAATTTTTGAGTGAATTATACGATTTCAATTCCTTTACAATTTAACAATATTCTCCTAAACTTTTTATCGGCATATTATGTATAATTACTTCAATCGGATTATTTTTTCATAGCATATTTTGAAACATTATAGTAGCTCCAGTGCAATGTCCGCATGAAAAATTAAGACATTCTAGATTGAGTATGTTTCTACCTGAATCAATATTGAACTATGAAGCTTTATCTCTGTTACACTCCACTTATTCAAATAAAAAAAAATACGTTCAGCGCCATCTTTCAGTTCAACGAAGTCGAACGGTTATACAAAAATAGATGTTTTTTCTGTGACGGAAAAAAAATTCATCTCTGTTGACAGGTTATAAAATGTCACTTTTCCTAAATTACTCTTTTCCCGGATATAAATATATATATTTATAAGAAAGGGGAGTCGTTGCTGACACGTTAGAGATAAAACTAGTTTGCTAGTGGGGATTGCAGCAAAGTGAAGGTGAACTCATTACAGTTTGTCCGAGCTTTCGGAAATGTATATTTCCATCTTCAGGGTTACTACAATATATTTTTTATAATGAGAGCAATATAATGCATATAATGCAATGTTCAAATGGTACTCACACCTCATAGTGTAAGTACCATTTGAACATTTCATTATATTGCTGTCATTGTACACAAAAAAAACTATTGTAGTAACCCTGAAGATGGATATATATATATATACTCTGTTGATGGCTTTTGTTGTGCTAGTTCCGAAAAATAAGCCAATAACACAGTCTCCGAGGAAGAACTGCAAGGCCCATTCATCTTCCCTTCCACTTCGCGGTTACTTAAAATTACTAAACAACCACTAAGTTCGTAATTTTTTAAATCAAATCACAGAATTAGACTGCGACAGATATTTGATTAATTCAAGAGAATGATAAGGATGCCTGCAACGCAGGTGTAATTCCTGTTGAAAACTTCAAATTTCTCGTCGATAATTTTCTCATTTTAATATAATGTAATATATTCTTAATATTGATTCGTTCCTTTTCCTGTCACAGAAAAAAATAGTGTATTATACACGGGAAAAATATTAGATTTTTCCCTAGTATAATAAATAAGTATTCGAGGTTTGATTTATATTTGAGTAATGATAACATTATTTTAATCTAGACGTCACTGAACATTTGGAAATTGTTTTTGTTGTATGCAATTTCAACTGACCATTTTCATACTTGAATTTCATTTTCTATCAGTGGCAACATGATAACTTATCAATTCGTTGTTATTCCATTACCGAATGAAAATGTGTAGTTGTTGATTGCCATACTCAGCTGAACTCGATCTCAACCGAACTTTCGAAAGTTTCACACTTTTTTAAAGCTCGCCTATGGACTTCAGTAGGTAATACCTCGTTATGATACCTATTCGTGTTTATTGAAATGAGCCAATTTCACATGGTCGTTGATATGTACTTAATCTACTGACTGTATATGTACATGCAGCTTTACAATCAAGGAAATCTGATACAAAAATTTGTTCGGCCTTTGGTTTCCAATGAGTACAATGTCCCACTTTATGAGTAAATATGGAATGTTTAGCATTGCAAAAAAAGTCACGTCCCAAATAAGAATACTAATAATAATATTCTGATAGCAAGTGCATGTACTCATTCCACTACTCAGCTATGAAAAAATGAAGCGTATGTTATATAATTATTGGCATAATCAGAATATATAGGAATCCATACCAACAGGTATTTGGACTGAACGACTGAACGTGATATGGTGACACAGCAAATTTGCTTTAATGTATGGATGTCATAATTTCGGAACAAGTACGTTCTTTGCCGCTTTGTCTCTTATATAACACGTTATCTAACATCCCACCTGAGTGTCAAGGTAGTATTAATCAAATAACCAATGAAAATACGAAAATCAAGAAATACCTAGCTACAACAGAAACCGAAGCTGAAATCACGCGATCTCTTGACTATATATATATATATAGAATATTCGATTATTTGAAACTTTCAACTGTTTTGTTAAAAGAGCTACGAACAACTGAAACGAAAGTTTCAGGATTTCATTTATAAAATCCCCACTGTTCAAGTGAAACGAAAACTGAAATCAAATATACTAATAGGGGTTGGTGTTTCTAGCTGTTATATCTTTTGAGATATTGTAGCTTGAAAATGCTCTAGATTTGCCTTGAAAGTATTTTCAGTATTTGTGAAACACCTCCACTATCGCCTATAAAATGCTTCAAATTATTAATGCTCTTATTGCATTTCCAAGGTCCAAAATTACAAATGGGATATCAAAAGTATGACAGCTAGACCTAACAATCTCTATATACTTATTTGAATTCTGGAAAAGAGCACCAATAGGTATATGTTTATTTTACTTGACCAATACGGAGCAATTATATCTTGATTTGGTTTACCAAGAAGATGTAATTGAATACTAATCAACATTCAATAGCTCCATTACTAAAAGGGTTGACGGGGGTCAAAATATATGTTGGAGATTTCAACTGGAATAAATTTGCTAGCAGGGAGGTGAATATTTTTACTAAAACTTCCCGACATCTTCAATGTATTTTCCTACATTTTGCAAGTAATATGTAGAATATATCTCTTCAGGGCAGGGTTGGAAAAGTCAGGATTTCAATAAAGAAGTAAAAAGAGTCCGACTTTCTGAATTAATTCGGACTATTTTGAATTGATTCACAAAATCAAAGTTCACCTACCTAAATAAAATACAAAAAAGCAACAAAAAAACAAGTTTTAATTTTCGAGGTGCGTGGTAGCTGTCGGCTAAGCTCACGACAACTTCGAATTCAATAAAAAATATGGTTTCCAAACCGTATCCCTTTCAATTTTTTTTCCTTCGGAGAGAAACTATGATTTATTTACCGAATAATAAGTTAGATTAATTTTAACATAGATAAAAGATATATGACAAGTTATATTAATAACAATTCAATGTTTGAAACTTGTATTTGTATTTTAAATTATATATTTATGTTCGTAGGAAAAATAGTGAACACAACTCGATTGAAAGTGTATTCATATGTCACTTTCCACACTTGTTATGTAATTTACTATTATTCGTTGACGCTAGCGAACTCATTCCAGTTAAAGTCGGCACACTGTATAGTGGATAAATAACCCGCCTGTGCCAGTTGGTATGTTTTCATTGAGCATTGTATACAGCTTTTAGTAATCAGTGTTCGTGAGAAGTTAGAACGTCTTAAATAAGAATGCCGATATTGGAACAACTTAGTTTTGCCGGTCCTAGACTCAATTAAGCCTCAATGAGGAATAATGATATGCACATGAATAACAAAGAATTACATACCTAGCCATTGTACATAAATAATGCAAGAATTATTTTTGAAAAGAGGAGACAGCTAGTATTGAGGAAATAGGAAGTTAACATTATAGTCTTCACATGTATCATTACATAATATGATAAATAAACTTGAGCACCGATCAAATAAGCTAGTACTAGGGTCCCATATCCAACAACAAGTGTTACTTTTACTAACGAAACTCGAGTCCGATTTTCCGTTGGTGAATTAGACAACATTACTCGATATCAAGTACTCGGACTCTAACCTTGCAGTGTAAACACTAGTCATCATAATAAAAAATGGCAGTGTTTTTTTGTAAACAAAAATATTCCACACTGCAAAGCGTTAAACATAACTCTTGACTTTTCGAAAAAAACGGAGATAAATAACAACAGTATAGAAAACAAAAAATGAATCACATTATCCACTCATCATTCACACATGAAAAATCAGCCATACCACAGGTTGATTTTTTATAAATATGTCATTATTCAGGGTGCCCCGAAATTGCATAGAAAGATTTCAACCACAGATTCTATGAACAGAAATGCTAAAAGAAGTTCATATAAACATGTGTCCAGAAATAACCCATCTTGGGGCATTCCTGGACCCATGTTCATGAAGTTTTTTTACTATTTTTGTTCCTAGAATCTGTGGTAGAAATCTTTCATTGTAATTTCAGGATACCCTGTATATATTTATTAGTTTAGCTTTTTTCGGTTTGTGCTTTCTATCACAATTATTGTTTGTCATTACTAACTAGACAAAAAAACATTTATAATAAATAATTATCAGGTTCATCAACTACAATTCATCAACATTAATTATTCACAAATTCAATATCAACATTTACCCAAAATAATGAACAAGTGAAATTGAACAATTTAATTTCATGACAAATACTGGGTCACCATAACCACTGGTAATATCTATTCGAATATCATTGACAACAATCTGTAATCCGTCTGTTTTTTCAACTCATCCCAACATGCAGAACCACCAATCCAAAGTGATTATCAATTCTTCCAATCATAAGAAAAAAATCAACATAAAACCGCCAATGGCCTTTTGTATTGTCGATATAGTTTTATTTATCAAGTCTGATAAATCTTTGTTTGAATGCCATTTTCGATCATTTTGTCAAACTAAATGACATTGTCTTTTCGCGCTGAAAATGAAACTATTGATCGTATCCCTTTCACTGAAGTCTGAAAATTAAGGTAAACAGTTACAATCAACATGGCCCAGAACACAGCAAGCAATGCATATCAACTACAACATTGCTCTAAATAAGCCGACATATATTTCTAGATTAGTGTTTACAATCATATCGATTAAGTTATGTTCTTGAATGTGGCAGAAGCTCTTCCAAAAGCCCTATAAGCCCACACCAATTCTCTTATTCTCCATTTACCAATTTATTTGTATTTTTCTTACCTTTTTCTTTGACCCATTCAAGAACTCCTTATACATTTCTGATCTCAAATACCGCGAATAACTGTCACTTTTCATCAGATGGTAAACATGATTCTGAAATGAAAAACATACATGATTTATTGACACATAGGAGGCAAGAGAAGGCCGCCCCCTAATATGTTATATTCCCATCACTAGCCCTAGAATCTATCATAACTTACTTCTTTTCATAACTTGGCTGTTATTTCACTACCAAGGTAGTAGTTTTTTCATTTTTTTAACAAGTGGTTCATAAAGAATTTAAGATTTATATGAATTTTAAATTAAAAATATATAGGTATTCATGCAATAATAACCTTTCATCAGCTGTTTAATCTTATTCCAGCGCGGCTAGTTATTATTTGACGCATGCGCTGTCGGGAATTATGAAAGAAATTAATTTCTTGATTGAATGATGGCCACTTTCCTTAGTTTTGATTTTTTAGTCACTTGCTTGAACACCTACATTACATTTCATAGTTTTATAACATTGGTTTCTGTTTAAAATTCAATTGTTATGAATTTTGCTCCCATGAATCCACCTTAACACTGAGTGTAAGACTTATATAATACCACATGTACTCTGTTTTTTTAAAACTTACTGCAGCACAATCGAATCCCCATCTATCTGGTACTTCCATGTTCTTTTTCGTAAGCTCACTTGAACGAGAATCGACGTTGATAGGACAGCCAGCGTCGGGTGCCAAAAATTCAGTCCAAATTTCCACTGCTTTGCTTTGAACTTGGCTCTGAGGTAAAGCTTTGAGATCCTGTACAGCTTCCCAAAACCTATAAAATATTTTCATCTTTTTTTTCTCTACTTAATGTATGAACTTTTTCGATCATCTTTTTATTTCCATGACATGATGTTTTTGTGACTGGGATAAAAAATAAAAATCAAAAATAATAATAATGAAATTGAAAACATTCACACTCAAGATTCTGATCAAAATTGTCTAGCCTCCCATCATGCATATTTACCTATCTAATTTCAAATCTGTTGCAGGAAGAACTAAAAAAATATATTTTATATTTCTCCATTTTTAATTTTTTTTTTTCGAATATCCTGTAGTAGAATTGAATAAAATGAAGATTATCTGATTCCTATTATTCTAGTTAAGAATCGCACACGTTACAATATGCAAAAATCCTATAATATATATTTATTGGGATTTAGTGACATCACCCTATATTAGGTTCAGAATATACATTAGTGAAAATAATCTATGACTAATACCGTTTCCCATTGGACTGAAATTATGCACTCAGTGTTTAAATAAAGACAAAACCAGTATAAGATGTTGATAATAGGAAAGATATTTGGGAAGGTAAGTACAATAATTACTGTTGTTAATTTACTATAAAAAATATGAATTCTAAATTCATAGGCTGGAAATAGTCACTCACGGTTCATGGTAGCGTATAGAATTAGTGAAGGAATTAGTAGCCAAGTCCTACACAGAGCACAGAATAAATGGGATTAAAAGTTAAAATAAGATTACAACTTTATAATTAGCATGTTGAAAATACAAAATGTGATGAACTGGTTGATGGTGTATGAAATAACTCCATAGATATATAGAAATAAGTGTTTTACAGTTTTAACGGAAATGGAAATATAAATATGTAGTAATTTGACATTTCAATAAGAGATCTAACCTCAAATTTTCTCCACTGAATTCCTTATCTAGAAATTTAACAAAATGCTCTCTGCCAACAGGATCTTGAAGTAGTTCCTTCAAACTGAAGGCCCAACGTTTAACTCTACGTGCTGATATGTCTTTTGCCAATTTTTCTTGTTCCCACAAATCAGGACTATCAGATATCCAAGGATTTGGACACTCTGATGCTGCGAAAAAACTGTCATATTCTAAGTATTGCTCATAGTATGCCACAAATCTGTAAAAACAGCACATATTTATAAGGAATTATTTCAATCATTTAATTCCTCACGATTCAGCTGCTTTGGATATCTTGATGTTTCTTCTATCAATTCTGATTTTCAGCATTATGATTTGTTTCTTGAGTTGTTCTACAGACTTTTTAGGAGGCACTAAACCAGATGTTGAAGGTGAAATTTTTGGAGGAGCCATATTTGATTGTTTCACACCATGTATTGGTTTATTCATTTGACATGCTTTCTTTATATCAATTTCTGTAGTATTTACACATCCAGGCTACAAAATTTTTGTGTTTCAACAAATAAGAAAAAAAAAATTGATGAAAGACAGTACACAAAAATTAGATGTTACAGAAAACACAGTAACATTTGAACAATAACAAACCATAGCCACCCTAGATTATAAGTTTTTGTTATTTACAATAATTTCAAGAGGGATGGGGTTGTACACTCTAGTTGAATTTACGCTATTCCCGATAGAAAATAAACACATCGCCCCATCTAACGGCAACAACTGGAACACTTCAGAGCGGTTTGTTTTGATGCTATGACCAATAAGCACAAACAAAAAAAAATGTGAACCAATGAAATCAAAGTAATCAGGCCACTTTGACATCTTTCAAGAACTCCGATAGCGTACGCTTATTTTCTATGGCCAGTAGGTATCAATATTTCATTTTGATCATTTCATGTTGTCAGGTCAGTTGTGTGGACAGCGTAGCCTCGAGGTAGAAGTTTTAGTTTCTATCCACGTTGGATTACCGGTAGATGGGTTCGATTCCCACCGCGACCGCAGAAATTTTTCTGATGGCCTAAGAAAGTGTTTTGGGATCACACGTTAAAAGGTAAGACCCCCTTCATTCCTTGCTTGTACAAGTCCCTTGAAGATTTTTGCGAGTTGCTCGTAAGAGGGCAACCGAATGATGGATAAGAACAATTTAAAGAACAAAAGAACAAGTGAGCGTGTCTATTCAGCCCTTCACTGCGACCAATTCATACTTCACCAAGTAAATCCAGCTTCATAATGAGGCCGATTAGGTTACTTGGTGAGTGAACTTTCAGGTCCGAGGGCGAGAGTAAAACCCTGCCAAACAACGAAAACCTGATTCGGGCCGCGCGGAGCAGGCACAGAGTAAGTACATGACTACATGCTCTGCTGTTTCATCATCTTCAAGGCAGAGACGGCACATCGGATCATCCGACAGCCCAAGTCATGACATGTGATAAATAATTCAGACCATCATTTGTTACAACAATGATGGAAGTAAGATATGGTGCGCGTATTCGGCTCAGAAAAATAACTCGACCGGCATTTTAGGTAAGCGGAACATATGTAACAGTGGGATTATTCAACTCTGAAATCGAAAAATCTGCGACAATTTCAAAACTGACAGATGTTATAATTGTGCAATGTCGCCATCTATTAGAAGAACGACGGAACCATTGCTCTCGCTGTTCTCGAGATGTCAAGTAAAATTTCTGAAACAAATGCACATCAGTATTTACACCATACTTCCATCATTGTTACAAGCGTCTAGCTAGACCAGTGAATCTTTCAAACCACAAGGTTATCAGAAGGTTATTCGTGTTTATAGTATTTGATGAAGTCATACATTATTTGAAATCATCACACCTTTTTTTCAATGATGAATCAACTCTTCTACAGAAAATGCTATTTGATGATGATGTGATTCATTTTGACATGGATAAAAAACGATGTACCTTTTTTATCCCTGCAAAACTACCTGTTCCTCAAAACCATACTTCATCTAGTAGATATGTGCCTGATGTCACTCCAATTTCTGTTGTCAAATTTGATTGTTGGGTATTGTTCAAGTGTAAACTAGCAAGATGAGACGTTTTAGGAAAATTTCGGCTGAATACAGCACAAAAAATATAGGAAATCAATTCGACAAACTACCATACAGGAAATCCTCAATAAGAGTTATCATTGAAGAGGAATATTCTCAGATAAAATATGGACATACAAAAATGGATATATATTTATATGAAGCAATACACCCAAAAGCAAGAGTAATCATTATTGTTGTTTATTTGTATATTGTCCTTGATTTATCTTGCCAAAACTTTTCTCAATTGGATACAATTTTTTACTAACACAAAAAATTGTCATAAGTAATTTCTCTAGAAAAACTGACAATACACAAAATTGCTCAATTTATAGTGATGCAATTTTCTCATGTCAGTTTTTCTTGCAAAATTACTGATTGGCATTCTTTATTTTCATTAGGAAGGGGAAATTTATAGGACAAATACCTAGTGTGTTTTAACTGTTGATCAAAATAATCATCTGTCAAAAACACTAGCTCTGGATAACATGACATACTGATAAGCACTATTAGTATGTTTTGGAATGGGTAGATTAAAGAAACTCAATCTATCTGGAATGGCTCAAAAATCAATCAAAATATTTCTACATTCTACTAACAAATGGGAAAAGGCAGTGGATTGATCATGGAATATGATTACCGTGAAGTTACCCACAGATTTACAGCCACACATGCTGACATAGAGGAAAATGAAAATCTGTGGATGGGATGCATGATTATTAGCACCCTGACTAAATTCTGTGGCTAGAAAATCAGAACTCGATGACGTGCGTTCATGAAAATCATACATTTCATATAGAATTTGGAATAAATGAACATGGTGAAATTCAATTTCTTGTCACCTCCACATTTCAAGGAAATGAATTTCGAAATAATCAACATGCATTTCTTTCACTCCTAGTATAATCAGAATCCGATGATGAGCGTTCATGAAAATAATATATAACATAGGGAATATAGAGAAGATTGAAGTGGTGAAAATCTTTTTCTTGTCACCCCCACAAATTTCCCAAAAATGGATTATGAAAAAATCAACATGCATTTCTTTCACCCCTTGTATAATCAGAACCCGATGATGTGCGTTCATAAAAATGAGACATTCCATATAAAAAACATAGTAGATTAACAAGGTGAGGATCTTTTTCTTGTCACCCCCACAAATTTCGAGAAAATGGATTTTGAAAAAATCAACATGCATTACTTTCACCCCTAGTATAATCAGAACCCGATGATGTGCGTTCATAAAAATGAGACAATCCATATAGAAAACATAGTAGATTAACATGGTGAGAATATTTTTCTTGTCACCCCCACAAATTTCGAGAAAATGGATTTTGAAAAAATCAACATGCATGTCTTTCACCCCTCGTATAATCAGAACCCGATGATGTGCGTTCATGAAAATGATACATTCCATATAGAAAACAAAGTAGATTAACATGGTGAGAATCTTTTCCTTGTCACCCCCACAGATTTCGAGAAAATGGATTTTGAAAAAATCAACATGCATTTCTTTCACCCCCTGTATAATCAGAACCTGATGATGTGCGTTCATGAAAATGATACATAACATAGAGAATATAGAGTAGATTGAAGGGGTGAAAATCTTTTTCTTGTCACCCCCACAGATTTCGAGAAAATGGATTTTGAAAAAATCAACATGCATGTCTTTCACCCCTCGTATAATCAGAACCCGATGATGTGCGTTCATGAAAATAATATATAACATAGAGAATATAGAGTAGATTGAAGTGGTGAAAATCTTTTTCTTGTCACCCCCAAAAATTTCCAGAAAATGGATTATGAAAAAATCAACATGCATTTCTTTCACCCCTTGTATAATCAGAACCCGATGATGTGCGTTCATAAAAATGAGACATTCCATATAGAAAACATAGTAGACTAACAAGGTGAGGATCTTTTTCTTGTCACCCCCACAAATTTCGAGAAAATGGATTTTGAAAAAATCAACATGCATTTCTTTCACCCCTTGTATAATCAGAACCCGATGATGTGCGTTCATAAAAATGAGACATTTCATATAAAAAACATATTTGATCAACAAGGTGAGGATCTTTTTCTTGTCACCCCCACAAATTTCGAGAAAATGGATTTTGAAAAAATCAACATGCATTTCTTTCACCCCTTGTATAATCAGAACCCGATGATGTGCGTTCATGAAAATGAGACAATCCATATAGAAAACATAGTAGATTAACATGGTGAGAATATTTTTCTTGTCACCCCCACAAATTTCGAGAAAATGGATTTTGAAAAAATCAACATGCATGTCTTTCACCCCTCGTATAATCAGAACCCGATGATGTGCGTTCATGAAAATAATATATACAACAGCAAGCTATATAAAATGGGTATTCGGGGAGTAGCACATGACTGGTTTACATCCTATCTTTCAAACAGAGTACAAACAGTTTGTGTGAGGCATAATACAAAGTCATACCACTCAGATGCGAAAACAATTTCTATGGGTGTACCACAGGGGAGCGTACTTGGTCCGATCTTGTTTATTCTATATGTGAATGATATGTCAAACAGCATGGTAGATCCAACTATTACTTTAACTTCATATGCCGATGACACTAACTTGCTTATAGTAGAAAAAGATTATAACCTATTGTGTCACAAAACAAATAATGCCACAGAAATTATTGCAAATTGGTTTCACAACAATGCTCTTGTTCTGAATACATCCAAAACGAACTGTATTCTTTTCCGACATGGCAGAAATACTTCAGTGTTTCCACACTCTATTAATCTTTATGAGACACAAATATCATATGTTAGGAAAACAAACTTTCTTGGTATCACCATTGATGAAAACATGGGGTGGTCGGAACATGTGAAACAACTGTGTGGTAGACTTAGTAGAATTTGTTATGCACTCAAAGAACTGAAGAAGGTTGTTGATCCTGAAACTCTCAGAACAGTCTACTTTGGTCAATTTTACTCGGTTATGTCATACGGAATCCTTTTTTGGGGTGGTTCACACGGTCAAGAAGTCTTCACAATTCAGAAAAGAATTATTAGAATTCTGGGAAATTTCAAAGTAGGTGAATCTTGTAGAGGAAAATTCAAATCTTTAAACTTGTTAACTTTACCCGGTATATTTTTTTCAGAATGTGTAAACTTTGTTTTCAAAAATAAGCAGTTTTTCGATGGTGCATTGTCTAGCCATTTATATGATACAAGGCATAAAGATAATCTCACTTTCCCTCTACACAAGACCACTCTTCTTGAAAAAGGCAGTTTTTATAAATGTGTAGAATTTTATAATATGCTTCCTAGCAAAGTTAAGGAGATCAAAAACCTCTCCAATTTCAGACGAACAGTTATTAGACACTTGCTGCTCTGAACCATATAAAATAGAGGACTTGAATCAAAGAATCTTTGCCCAGACTTAGTTTTAGGTTCAGTTATAACGGTAGCTCGACCATAGGTATATATATTTATATAAGTAACAATGGAATCTGCAATTCATTTCATGATGGTGCTGTAGGTTTTGCCGGGTTTTCCTACAGTTTTGAAAAGCAAATGCGCCACCCCGTTCAATGTAAGTTGCCCCGGCGCACAATCGGATAGACAATCAAATAATTGCAAATTCCATTTTTGCTTTGTAATATTGTTATAGTTGTAAGCACATATTATTCTCACATATTAGATAAGTAGTTAGGACTTGTACTACACAAATTGTAAATTTGTCTCTGGTATAAATAAAATTCTATTCTATTCTATTCTATTCATAGAGAATATAGAGTAGATTGAAGTGGTGAAAATCTTTTTCTTGTCACCCCCACAAATTTCCAGAAAATGGATTATGAAAAAATCAACATGCATTTCTTTCACCTCTTGTAGAATCAGAACCCGATGATGTGCGTTCATAAAAATGAGACATTCCATATAGAAAACATAGTAGATTAACAAGGTGAGGATCTTTTTCTTGTCACCCCCACAAATTTCGAGAAAATGGATTTTGAAAAAATCAACATGCATTTCTTTCACCCCTTGTATAATCAGAACCCGATGATGTGCGTTCATAAAAATGAGACAATCCATATAGAAAACATAGTAGATTAACATGGTGAGAATATTTTTCTTGTCACCCCCACAAATTTCGAGAAAATGGATTTTGAAAAAATCAACATGCATGTCTTTCACCCCTCGTATAATCAGAACCCGATGATGTGCGTTCATGAAAATGATACATTCCATATAGAAAACATAGTAGATTAACATGGTGAGAATCTTTTTCTTGTCACCCCCACAGATTTCGAGAAAATGGATTTTGAAAAAATCAACATGCATTTCTTTCACCCCTTGTATAATCAGAACCTGATGATGTGCGTTCATGAAAATGAGACATTCTATATAAAAAACATAGTAAATTAACATGGTGAGAATCTTTTTCTTGTCACCCCCACAAATTTCGAGAAAATGGATTTTGAAAAAATCAACATGAATTTCTTTCACCCCTTGTATAATCAGAACCCGATGATGTGCGTTCATGAAAATGATACATCCTATAAAGAAAACATAGTAGATTGAGATAGTGAGTATCTTTTTCTTGTCACCCTCACAGATTTCGAGAAAATGTATTTTGAAAAAATCAACATGCATTTCTTTCACCCCTTGTATAATCAGAACCCGATGATGTGCGTTCATGAAAATGATACATCCTATATAGAAAACATATTAGATTAACAAGGTGAGGATCTTTTTCTTGTCACCCCCACAAATTTTGAGAAAATGGATTTTGAAAAAATCAACATGCATTTCTTTCACCCCTTGTATAATCAGAACCCGATGATGTGCGTTCATAAAAATGAGACAATCCATATAGAAAACATAGTAGATTAACATGGTGAGAATATTTTTCTGGTCACCCCCACAAATTTCGAGAAAATGGATTTTGAAAAAATCAACATGCATGTCTTTCACCCCTCGTATAATCAGAACATGATGATGTGCGTTCATAAAAATGAGACAATCCATATAGAAAACATAGTAGATTAACATGGTGAGAATCTTTTTCTTGTCACCCCCACAGATTTCGAGAAAATGGATTTTGAAAAAATCAACATGCATTTCTTTCACCCCTTGTATAATCAGAACCCGATGATGTGCGTTCATAAAAATGAGACATTCCATAACGAAAACATAGTAGATTAACAAGGTGAGGATCTTTTTCTTGTCACCCCCACAAATTTCGAGAAAATGGATTTTGAAAAAATCAACATGCATTTCTTTCACCCCTTGTATAATCAGAACCCGATGATGTGCGTTCATAAAAATGAGACAATCTATATAGAAAACATAGTAGATTAACATGGTGAGAATATTTTTCTTGTCACCCCCACAAATTTCGAGAAAATGGATTTTGAAAAAATCAACATGCATGTCTTTCACCGCTCGTATAATCAGAACCCGATGATGTGCGTTCATGAAAATGATACATTCCATATAGAAAACATAGTTGATTAACATGGTGAGAATCTTTTTCTTGTCACCCCCACAGATTTCGAGAAAATGGATTTTGAAAAAATCAACATGCATTTCTTTCACCCCTTGTATAATCAGAACCTGATGATGTGCGTTCATGAAAATGAGACATTCTATATAAAAAACATAGTAAATCAACATGGTGAGAATCTTTTTCTTGTCACCCCCACAGATTTCGAGAAAATGGATTTTGAAAAAATCAACATGAATTTCTTTCACCCCTTGTATAATCAGAACCCGATGATGTGCGTTCATGAAAATGATACATCCTATATAGAAAACATAGTAGATTGAGATGGTGAGAATCTTTTTCTTGTCACCCTCACAGATTTCGAGAAAATGTATTTTGAAAAAATCAACATGCATTTCTTTCACCCCTTGTATAATCAGAACCCGATGATGTGCGTTCATGAAAATGAGACATTCCATATAGAAAACATAGTAGATTAACAAGGTGAGGATCTTTTTCTTGTCACCCCCACAAATTTCGAGAAAATGGATTTTGAAAAAATCAACATGCATTTCTTTCACCCCTTGTATAATCAGAACCCGATGATGTGCGTTCATAAAAATGAGACATTCTATATAGAAAACATAGTAAATTAACAAGGTGAGGATCTTTTCCTTGTCACCCCCACAAATTTCGAGAAAATGGATTTTGAAAAAATCAACATGCATTTCTTTCACCCCTTGTATAATCAGAACCCGATGATGTGCGTTCATAAAAATGAGACATTCCATATAGAAAACATAGTAGATTAACAAGGTGAGGATCTTTTTCTTGTCACCCCCACAAATTTCGAGAAAATGGATTTTGAAAAAATCAACATGCATTTCTTTCACCCCTTGTATAATCAGAACCCGATGATGTGCGTTCATAAAAATGAGACAATCTATATAGAAAACATAGTAGTTTTTTCTCATGGAATTATCACAATATAAAGTGATAGCTATGCACCGAGCTTTGCACCTCGTCATGATGTATACAGAGTTATGATAAAGTAATGCACAAAATTCATAAAACGTACAACGATCACTTTTGAGAAAGATGCAAAAACACGTCAAACCGTTTTTTTTTCATTCCGCATCTTTCGACATAAGTTACAAAAATAACACGTCGCAGTTGTCAAAGTTATGACGTCATCAACACATTTTTTCAATGGGAAGCTAAGATTTTTATTACATTATGTTATAGAGCTTGTGTTTTTTCAAAAGGGAAGAATAGTTGCAAGCTCTATCACATAATGTAATAAAAATCTTAGCTTCCCATTAAAAAAATTGTTGATGACGTCATAACTTTGACAACTTTGACGTGTTATTTTTGTAACATGTCAAAAGATGCGGAATAAAAAAAACAGTTTGACGTGTGTTTGCATTTTTTTCAAAAGTGATCGTTGTACGTTTTATGAATTTTGTGCATTACTTTATCATAACCCTGTACCTATATTGAGATTGCAGTTAGAATTTTTTGTTGTTGTAAGACTGATTTTTATAGTTTTTGACAGATTTCATATGAAATTCTGAAAAAGGAAACTATGAAAATATTTACATATCTGTGATTTTTTTACCATGTAGACTGGTTATTGAAATACGAGTGATATTTGCCTTTTTATGAGTACCTGGTTGATACTTGTCATAATGTTTTTATTTAGACTATATTATTAGGATTTTTAACTTTTTTGCGAAACTGATTTTCATATAATATGAATGTGTCACATGAACATAATATGATGAAGTGACATTTCTGTAGTTAACTTCATTTCGCAAAAATATTTTATTAAGGTATAGATAGGTACGCCAACTTCATCACTATTGTATTTTCTGTTTTTTCTTTGCTGAATGTAATGTAATTTATTATTTCATATTTTCATCAGGTTTGTAGTTCTTTGTCGATATGTTTTTTTGTTGTCTAGAATAGTGAGATTGTGTTACTGATCCCGCATTAGTGTAGAAGATATATTATGATTGCATCATCTGTAGTTGGAATATTGACTGAATTATGGACCCCGAAGTGATAGGTCACGAAAAAGACTTCAGTTGTCTGGATTCCAATTGTCTGCCGCTAATTCCTACATGTTGGTGAACTAACTAAGAACTCAAAGACCCTTTGAGAGGGCGTCTTGAGTCAAAGTATAATGCCAGAAAACATGTTGATTTGAAGCATAATATAATTATCCACTACATATAACAAATATGGATATCGAGAAAATCGAAATAGATATTCAGCTACCTTTACACGATAACGAGATCAGTATTGACAGAGAATTACCACACATTCAAAATGTTAGAATTATAATTTATTTTCACATTGTTGCTATTTAAATATTCAATAAAATTTTCGTTTATCTTTCACTTTCTGATCGAGTGGATCATAATATATACATTTATTAATATTCAATCATTTTCACCGGTAAACACACATCATCGGGTTCTTATTTATCAAGGGATTTGAGAATTAAAGGTGATTCATTTCAAAAATCAATATCTAGAAATATGAATGGGTGACAACGGAAGAGTTTTCACTAAAATGATCAACTCCAAATTTTTTATAATCTGTATTATTTTCATGAACGCACATCATTAGGTTCTGATTATACGAGGGGTGAAAGACATGCATGTTGATTTTTTCAAAATCCATTTTCTCGAAATTTGTGAGGGTGACAAGAAAAAGATCCTCACCTTGTTAATCTACTATGTTTTCTATATGGAATGTCCCATTTTTGTGAACGCACATCATCGGGTTCTGATTATACAAGGGGTGAAAGAAATGCATGTTGATTTTTTCAAAATACATTTTCTCGAAATCTGTGAGGGTGACAAGAAAAAGATTCTCAACATCTCAATCTACTATGTTTTCTATATAGGATGTATCATTTTTATGAACGCACATCATCGGGTTCTGATTATACAAGGGGTGAAAGAAATGCATGTTGATTTTTTCAAAATACATTTTCTCGAAATCTGTGAGGGTGACAAGAAAAAGATTCTCAACATCTCAATCTACTATGTTTTCTATATAGGATGTATCATTTTTATGAACGCACATCATCGGGTTCTGATTATACAAGGGGTGAAAGAAATGCATGTTGATTTTTGCAAAATCCATTTTCTCGAAATCTGTGGGGGTGACAAGAAATAGATTGTCACCCCTTCAATCTACTCTATATTCTCTATGTTATGTATTATTTTCATGAACGCACATCATCAGGTTCTGATTATACAAGGGGTGAAAGAAATGCATGTTGATTTTTTCAAAATCCATTTTCTCGAAATCTGTGGGGGTGACGAGAAAAAGATTCTCACCATGTTAATCTACTATGTTTTCTATATGAAATGTATCATTTTCATGAACGCACATCATCGGGTTCTGATTATACGAGGGGTGAAAGACATGCATGTTGATTTTTTCAGAATCCATTTTCTCGAAATTTGTGGGGGTGACAAGAAAAATATTCTCACCACGTTAATCTACTTTGTTTTCTATATGGATTGTCTCATTTTTATGAACGCACATCATCGGGTTCTGATTATACAAGGGGTGAAAGAAATGCATGTTGATTTTTTCAAAATCCATTTTCTCGAAATTTGTGGGGGTGACAAGAAAAAGATCCTCACCTTGTTGATCTACTATGTTTTCTATATGGAACGTCTCATTTTTATGAACGCACATCATCGGGTTCTGATTATACAAGGGGTGAAAGAAATGCATGTTGATTTTTTCAAAATACATTTTCTCGAAATCTGTGAGGGTGACAAGAAAAAGATTCTCAACATCTCAATCTACTATGTTTTCTATATAGGATGTATCATTTTTATGAACGCACATCATCGGGTTCTGATTATACAAGGGGTGAAAGAAATGCATGTTGATTTTTGCAAAATCCATTTTCTCGAAATCTGTGGGGGTGACAAGAAATAGATTGTCACCCCTTCAATCAACTCTATATTCTCTATGTTATGTATTATTTTCATGAACGCACATCATCAGGTTCTGATTATACAAGGGGTGAAAGAAATGCATGTTGATTTTTTCAAAATCCATTTTCTCGAAATCTGTGGGGGTGACGAGAAAAAGATTCTCACCATGTTAATCTACTATGTTTTCTATATGAAATGTATCATTTTCATGAACGCACATCATCGGGTTCTGATTATACGAGGGGTGAAAGACATGCATGTTGATTTTTTCAAAATCCATTTTCTCGAAATTTGTGGGGGTGACAAGAAAAATATTCTCACCACGTTAATCTACTTTGTTTTCTATATGGATTGTCTCATTTTTATGAACGCACATCATCGGGTTCTGATTATACAAGGGGTGAAAGAAATGCATGTTGATTTTTTCAAAATCCATTTTCTCGAAATTTGTGGGGGTGACAAGAAAAAGATCCTCACCTTGTTGATCTACTATGTTTTTTATATGGAATGTCTCATTTTTATGAACGCACATCATCGGGTTCTGATTATACAAGGGGTGAAAGAAATGCATGTTGATTTTTTCATAATCCATTTTCTGGAAATTTGTGGGGGTGACAAGAAAAAGATTTTCACCACTTCAATCTACTCTATATTCTCTATGTTATATATTATTTTCATGAACGCACATCATCGGGTTCTGATTATACGAGGGGTGAAAGACATGCATGTTGATTTTTTCAAAATCCATTTTCTCGAAATCTGTGGGGGTGACAAGAAAAAGATTTTCACCCCTTCAATCTACTCTATATTCTCTATGTTATGTATTATTTTCATGAACGCACATCATCAGGTTCTGATTATACAAGGGGTGAAAGAAATGCATGTTGATTTTTTCAAAATCCATTTTCTCGAAATCTGTGGGGGTGACAAGAAAAAGATTCTCACCATGTTAATCTACTATGTTTTCTATATGGAATGTATCATTTTCATGAACGCACATCATCGGGTTCTGATTATACGAGGGGTGAAAGACATGCATGTTGATTTTTTCAAAATCCATTTTCTCGAAATTTGTGGGGGTGACAAGAAAAAGATTCTCACCATGTTAATCTACTATGTTTTCTATATGGAATGTATCATTTTCATGAACGCACATCATCGGGTTCTGATTATACGAGGGGTGAAAGACATGCATGTTGATTTTTTCAAAATCCATTTTCTCGAAATTTGTGGGGGTGACAAGAAAAATATCCTCACCATGTTAATCTACTATGTTTTCTATATGGATTGTCTCATTTTTATGAACGCACATCATCGGGTTCTGATTATACAAGGGGTGAAAGAAATGCATGTTGATTTTTTCAAAATCCATTTTCTCGAAATTTGTGGGGGTGACAAGAAGAAGATCCTCACCTTGCTAATCTACTATGTTTTTTATATGGAATATCTCATTTTTATGAACGCACATCATCGGGTTCTGATTATACAAGGGGTGAAAGAAATGCATGTTGATTTTTTCATAATCCATTTTCTGGAAATTTGTGGGGGTGACAAGAAAAAGATTTTCACCACTTCAATCCACTCTATATTCCCTATGTTATATATTATTTTCATGAACGCTCATCATCGGATTCTGATTATACTAGGAGTGAAAGAAATGCATGTTGATTTTTTCAAAATCCATTTCCTTGAAATGTGGAGATGACAAGAAATCGAATTTCACCATGTTCATTTATTCCAAATTCTATATGAAATGTATGATTTTCATGAACGCACGTCATCGAGTTCTGATTTTCTAGCCACAGAATTTAGTCAGGGTGCTAATAATCATGCATCCCATCCACAGATTTTCATTTTCCTCTATGTCAGCATGTGTGGCTGTAAATCTGTGGGTAACTTCATGGTAATTGGAATATGACATCACAAGTTTCCTCCCGTTTTTCATGCCATGAAATATGGAGATTTCCAATAATTATTTAAAAAACATGCAGAGCTCTGAGGAGAAAACAGTTTGCAATAGTGTAAAAGTTTGGTGAGTACTTCAAAATAGTGAAACACAAATTTTCTCTGAAACAGGCCCATTAATCCTACTCAGTACTAAAATAAAATGTTATTCCAAGTGGTACCTTGTGACTTACATCCATTTAGCACTTATAAAGTGCCCAACATGATTTTAGATCAGGGACTTACCATTGGTCTATGAACATCCCAAAATGCTCTTTCTTGACTATCAAGAACTTTCCTTTCCAACTTATCTCTTTTTTTATCAACTTTGCTTTGTGCCTCAGCCTGCATAAAAATAAACTCCCACTTTCTGGAAAACATCTTTTGCAACCTTGCCAAATTTTCAGCCTCATAATCAGCAAGTTCTAAACGTGTCTTGTTCTGCATAGTCCTCTTACAAAGATACACAGCTGAAAATAAAAAGGTATATATATTATGGGATGACACATTTTCAAGGACAAAAATACCATAATCAGTATTCTCAGGTTCCCAGCAGTTTGATGGCCAAAAGTAAGGAGTTTGAAATCTATAAAATGTGCTATCATTTTTGACAGTGAGCATATGATCATCAATTGGAAAGAAATATCCATGTGATGCTATTAAATGAGCCAAATGTAATGCTTCCTGCTGATCTTCTACATCCAAGTTTTTCATCATCCACATTATCAAATCTGAACCAGTAAAGACTGATGGTATTTTTGACATGAAGCTCTTAACTGTGCGGACTGGCACACCTGTGGTTTCATCTTGCATTTTCTCAACAATTTTTTCCATCTGAAAAAAAGTTGATAAGCTGATGTTGTTTTGAGGAATATTTGTGTAATTCACCTTTTTGTACAAAAGATGGTTTGGTGATTCTTCAGTAGTACCTGCAGACTGTAAGTTAACAGGTTCCTCATTGTTCAGTTTTGTGCAGCCCCCATTGTTAGATTCTGGCTTGCGCTTGGTAGCAGCCTTTTCAGAGTTCATTGTGACCATATTAATTACTAAGCCTGGGGGAACGACTTCCCCCTTGTTCTTGAAAACAGCATACAAAAATTTTTGAAAATAGGATAAAACATTAGTAGATTTGGTGATTTGATTATACCTCCATACATGGATCAGTTCACAATTATTAGTATCATCATTATTTTACTTGAGGATGCACCAATACTAAATTCTCTGGAGAAATATAGATGTGAATAGAGAGTACATGCAATACCTAATTGAATATATACTTATATACATCCAAACTCACTCCATCAAAAATGTTAACCAAATTTGTCCTAAAGGATATCTACTTCCTGCATTAGGCAGTTTCATTAGTGCATTTATCATCCGGTTCTTTAGGTCTTTTCGAAAATGTCCATGTTTTTCAATTCCCTCTAGTTATGACCCTATTTAATTGAAATGTTCATTTAAGAATCTCCTTATTTATAATTCTCTTTTCTCAATTCAACACCAACAACATCTTCCTTGAACTTCAGCTATCAGCCATCTGTCCAATGTTGCCGCCGTTGCCGGACCCAAGATTCCCGAAATTATCCGATTTTAAAGAAATTTTGTTCAACGTAGCAGGAAGGATACACGCTCAGTGCAGAAGCAGAAACAATGCATCTGTTGGTTTCTCTTTTACGCTCTTTTACACCACATTTTCATCATTGTTGGAAGATGGAAGTGACGTCACTCTCTGATGCATCGAATTGTTGGAGTCATCAGTTTTGATAAAAATGCAGCTATTTGACATGACAATCACAACTGTTTTTTCCTTCATTAATTTTTGAACTCGTGATTCGATGGGGATTTAGATTGAATTCAATTAGAAGTTCAGAATTGACGGAAACTAATGTAAAATGGAAAATGATGTATTAAAAGTGTTATTGGAGTCCTTGCCTTCAGTTTCAGAAGTTCTTGCAGTTCTTCTGATTGTTCCAAGGATGAAATATTGTTTATGTTGCTCAAATGAGTCAAATGCGGTGTAAATTACACGAAGTGTACGAATGTCCTACACTTTTCGTACAAAAGAAAGGGCCTGTAAATTATTGACGCATGACGCATGACATTATTGACGTTAACCTATAAAATATCAAAAATGTATCTTATCATGACGGAGCAAATTGCAACTTTTTGAGGAAAACGATTGTGGTTTTTTGTTTCTAAAATCATAATTCCTTTGAACTCCAGTCAAACTATCATTATCGGGACATTGTTTATAAAATCGGTATTTATAATTCGTTCCTGTTGAGTTGATAAAGCTGAAGAATGAGCGGTGAACCAAAAGCAGAATCCACCAAAGTGGAATTGAAATCCACTGATGATAAAAACAAAACTGAATTGGTGAGTTCATGAAATATTTCTTGACCTGAAATCATAATGAAGATGAACTTTCATCTGTTTGTAAAATTGTTGAGTCAATACAGTCGACTTTTATACTTTTTAGTCCGATGAAGACAAACAACTGCAAGAAGAGCTCAATCTCTGTGTGGAGAAATTACAAGAGAGTGATGAAAGACTCTACCTACCTGCTTTACAGGCTCTAGGTAATCACATTAGGGCCTCAACAACCTCAATGACTTCTGTACCAAAACCACTGAAATTCATGAAACCACATTATGATCCAATGAAGGAGGTCTATGAAAAAATTACAGATCCAAATGTGAAGAGAGTTTGTGCTGATATAGTTTCTGTACTAGCTATGACTATGGGAGAAGGCAGAGAATGTCTCAAATATCGCTTGTTATGTGATTTGGACAAAATTGGGGAATGGGGACATGAATATGTCAGGTGAGTTGATAAAGATAGATATGCTATACATTTTGTGTATGTGAGTATGTGATATTAGCATGTTTTTATTTTAGGCATTTGGCTGGTGAAATTGCTGGGGAATGGGCTGAGACAGATTTTATTGTCAACACAGAGATAAGGGACAAGTTGATTCTTCTTACAAAACAAATTGTTCCTTATAATATGGCACATAATGCAGAAGCTGAAGCCTGTGATTTATTGATGGAAATTGAAAGGCTGGACCTTCTTGAACAATATGTAGATGATAATATTTACCAAAGAGTTTGTCTGTATCTAACTAGGTATACATATTTTTGTTCTTTATGTTTGAACTCATGTTAATTTTTAATTGACTTGTATGTTGCTAGCTGTGTAGCATATGTGGCAGATCCAGAAAATACTACTCTACTCCAGACTGCTCTGTTATTGTTCAGGAAATTCAAACAGTATCCCCAGGCTTTGAGATTGGCAATGCAATTGAATGATCACAGTCTTATAGAAGAAATCTTCACATCTTGTCCAGATACGTAAGTTATTCTCTTCTACTTTTTTTTACCCTTTTTTATTTGATGGTAATATAATAATAGTTATATATCCAAATTGTTCAGATAGTTTGTTTTTATATTCTGCATGTTCAAATACCCAAAATTGAAATAACCTAATAATTTTGGCTCATCTAGGTGCTTCACTGTAAGGAAGACTAGTTGATAATTTGAAAAGCCCTTGAAATGGTTGTAGGGTTTCTTCTACATTTTCCAAGACATTTTATTTAAATACCATGTTCAGGATTTTGACTTCTAGCTCTATTGTTGAAAGAGCTAATAAAATATTAGTATACAAAAGTTTTAGGACTTCCCTCAGGATTTCATATCCAATATGTCATATTGTCTCATTAATCCCTATTTATTTGAATTCAGAAGAAATAAATAAAAATCTGAACATATTAGGGTGTTCAATTTAAAGAAAACTCATGTTCATTCTTTTAGTGATCTATGGTAGTATTTGGAAAGAATATAGATGACTACAAATTTTTCATTCAACTTTTATTGCTCTTCCAACACAGGATTTAGGAGTCAGAATAGAATGAGAAGAGTTTGAAAATGTTTAAATCAATGGTATGCATGTTTAATGTTTTATTTCAGGGCTGTCCAAAAACAGCTTGCTTTTATGCTTGGCCGCCAACAAATCTATATTGAAATCCCTGAGACCACCCCAGAATATGAAGATTTGATTGAAATAATGGCAAACTGTCACTTGAACAACCATTTCCTAAACCTAGCCAGGGAACTGGACATCATGGAACCCAAGACACCTGAAGATGTCTACAAATCCCATTTAGAAAATAGCCGTCCTCCATTTGGAGGAAGTCAAGTTGATTCTGCTAGGCAGAATTTGGCTGCCAGTTTTGTGAATGGCTTTGTCAATGCTGCCTTTGGGCAGGACAAGCTGTTGATGGAAGATGGTAATAAGTGGCTGTACAAGAACAAAGAACATGGTATGCTTAGTGCCACAGCATCTCTTGGTCTGGTGCTTCTGTGGGATGTAGATGGTGGTCTCACTCCTATTGACAAATACTTGTACTCTTCAGAGGACCATATCAAGTCAGGTGCATTGCTAGCTTGTGGTATAGTAAACTGTGGTGTCAGAAATGAATGTGACCCAGCACTAGCATTGTTGAGTGACTATGTCCTGCATAACACAAACATCATGAGGATAGGTGCTATAGTGGGCTTAGGGTTAGCCTATGTTGGCTCTAACAGAGAAGCTGTACTCAGTTTGCTAACCCCAGTATTTTCTGATCCCAAATCAAACATGGAGGTTATTGGAATGTCAGCTCTGGCATGTGGTATGATAGCAGTAGGTTCTGGAAACCCACAAGTCACTACCACAATCATGCAGACTCTGATGGAGAAATCAGAAACTGAGCTCAAAGACACTTATGCCAGATTTTTGCCTTTGGGTCTTGGGTTGTGCCACCTGGGAAAACAGGAGGGTGTTGATACCATTATAGCTGCTTTAGAGGTTATTCCTGAACCATTTAGATCCATGGCCACAACTATGGTTGACATCTGTGCTTATGCTGGGACTGGTAATGTACTGAAAGTGCAGCATCTCTTACACATCTGCTCTGAGCACTATGAAGGTTCTGATAGCACTGACAAGAGCTCTAAAGACAAAGATAAGAAAGAAACGGAAAAAGAGAAAGATCTCTCTACCAGACAAGCTGTTGCAGTTTTAGGAATTGCTTTGATCAGCATGGGTGAGGATATAGGTAGTGAAATGGCATTCAGAACTTTTGGACATCTTCTTCGCTATTGTGAACCGGTTATTCGTCGTGCAGTACCTCTAGCTCTAGGTCTCATATCAGTATCTAACCCTAAACTGAGCATCCTGGATACCCTGAGCAAATTCTCTCATGACAGTGATGCAGAAGTAGCACACAATGCTATCTTTGCTATGGGTCTTGTAGGAGCTGGTACAAACAATGCTAGGTTAGCTGCTATGTTGAGACAGCTAGCTCAATTCCATGCCAAGGACCCCAATAATTTGTTCATGGTTCGAATTGCTCAGGGACTCACTCATTTGGGAAAAGGTACACTGAGTTTGAGTCCTTACCACAGTGATAGGCAGCTGATGAGTCCAGTAGCTGTAGCAGGGTTGATGGCCACCCTAGTAGGATTTTTGGATGTTAAAAATAGTAAGTCATTCTATTTTATGATTCATTGAAGATACTTCCCACCCTTGGCTCATAACAGGAAAACTGCAAATACAAATTTGGCAGGGGGAATTTGAATAGCTGGATGTAAGGTATATTTTTTTGTATTCAAACATTTCAACCTTACTCAAAATGGCGGAAATAGCGTCAGAAAAAATATTTTTTCCTCAAAGTTACCATTTTTTCCTCATATTCTGGAAGAACATATTTGAACAACTTTCATTCAAAATGTATTTTTCTATCTTCATTTGGGATACATTTTGCATTCCTTTTTAAAACAATTAAAACTGAAACCCGTCATACTTGATTTATGATGGGGTCAGTTGAGATTTATTTAAAAATACCAACTTCAGAGTCCCATAGCTCTCAACCAAATAAACATTGAAAATAACTGTTTGGATGAAAGTTGTTTAAAAACATATGTTGTTATGGAAAAAAATGGTAACTTTGTGGAAAAATATTGAAAATTGAAAAGGATTGAAAATTGTTTGAATACAATAGATACCTCACACACAGATATTCAAATCACCTCTGCCGAATTTGCATTTTCATTTTTCCTTTTCCTGTTATAATAGAAGGGCATGAAGTTAAAATATCCCTGTACATATTATTTTAACCCAGAATATCTTCACATGGTTTGAAAAAAATTGTTTTTTATGTTATGGATCTCATGAAGAAGTTTGAGGCAAAAATTTAAATATCATATTGAAATGAAAATAGCATCCTTTTGAAAATCTGTGTACTAAAAAATTATGAAGAAATGTATTAAGTCCTATAATGACAAAAATAATGTTCCTTCAATTCAATATAATATACAAATCTGTATATTTGCTCTTCCTACAAGACCTGATTAATAGATTATTTTCTTCAAAATTCAAATAAAAATGTACCAACAATATTATACAGAGGGTGAGTCATAACTATTGGGACATAGACTAAGGGCGGATTGTTCAAAATATGGCAATAGGACAGAATGTGCCTAAATAAAATATTTGGATAAAGTAGTTTTTTTTTCGTTTTTTCCGAATAATTTCACTGTATATTCATCAATTGTTATCAAAATCGGCACAGATGCATAATTTTATACAGAGACTATTAGAATATGTATAAGTCTACAGTTTGTTACAGAGGGCACCATGTGAATGATTCCTGATGATGAAATCAACTGATAACTTTTTTTGATGAAACTTTTGAGTGATTTTGATTAGTAAATATAATATAAACATCATTTCTATGTGATAGCCTATGACCCTATAGTTGTCTCACTTCTCTATTTTGAATTGATCTGTCAAGGATGATTGACTTGTTAAAGAAATACTAAAATATACCCAACAATTCAGAAGTACAACTAATTTGTAGGTTATCATTACGATTTTTATGAAATTAATGAATTGAAAGTGTTCAGAATGATAATACTCATTTTATTATTCCAGTTATTCTTGGGAGATCACATTATCTCCTGTACACTCTAGCAGCAGCAATGCAACCTAGAATGCTTGTGACATTTGATGCAGACTTGAACCCCCTTCCTGTGCCTGTAAGAGTTGGATTGGTAAGTTATGTAAATCTGATTGACTATATCAGATTAAATAATGCTGATATATTAGCTAGATGCTCAATATCATTTTGTTACATGTGTTACAAGGTCAAATATTTTATTCAATTCTTTTCTAGGCTGTTGATGTAGTTGGGCAAGCAGGTAAACCAAAAACAATCACAGGTTTTCAGACACACACAACTCCAGTATTGTTAGCTTATGGAGAACGTGCAGAACTAGCCACTGAAGAGTATCTAGCTCTAACACCCATCATGGAAGGTTTCGTGATTTTACGGAAAAATCCTGATTTCAACCCATAATTTTTTTCCTGATAATGTGTTTCATTTGATTGTAATCCAACTCCTGTACTTTATAATCTACAATAAATATTTAATTTTGATTAAGTATCCCATATCAGTGAGTGCATTGACACCATCAGGGTGTCATCACCTGATTCCATTTTTAATTTGAATCTCTCATTCACTCTGGAATTTCCTTCAGTGAAATGTTCATACAGTACAACAGCCCTTGAACAGAAACCTGACATGAAACAACCTGTCAACTATTTTTTGGAGTCTTATATATGTTCAACACTTGTGCCATATCTAAACAGTTAACTGTTTTGATAGAAGATATGATGTAACTACATTTCTTTTTTTATGCACGACCGGGCGTAAAGTAGCACTTTACCGCCCGGGTTTGCGGGCGTAAAGTGGCACTTTACCGCCCGCGGACTACTCTACCGCCCGGCGGTCATTGACAAATACCAAAAATCAGTGCTACCTACAACAAAGTTTCAAATTATCATACTTGACATTAAGAAAGCATGAAAATAGTACTTACTTTCATCATAAGGTACGAATCGTCTGGTGCTTCACTCAAGAATAACTATTTCTTCTCTGCTTAGAATCTTCGATTTCTTTAGTTTATAACCGCGTCAGATTTTCTTTTCAAAAAAGCTATCAATATTGCATATTGACTAATATCTCTATTATCATGTACATTTGAAGTAGCTTTCAACATGGAATAATATGACCACATGGAAGAGGGCTTAGGAGATTTTGATTTTTCCAGAAAATAGGCAAGAAGCACACTTTCAGTGTGGTTCTTATTTTTTACATCATTTCTGTCGCACCAGCTTACGAATTCTTCGCTTACGAATTCTTTGTATACTTTGTCCCATATTTTTTTTATTTACTTGGCAATAAACTCGATTTTGCTTCCTCAGCTGCCTCACTAATTTCTGGTGGAGTACAATTCACACTTTCTTCATCACTAGAATTCATTTCACACACTAATGAATTATGTATGATTACACAAATTGACAGTTAATATGGCTACTGGCCTATTAATTCCTATTTCGAAAAATTGACTGAGTTGCCATGGTAACGTTGATTCCATACTTCTTGATTAATTGTATTTGCGATATCACAGCCGTCTTTGAAGACGGCTGTGGCGATATGGATACAATACAGTCTCACTGAAACCGTGATGTATTTTTATTTTTATTGTGCTTGAGGGGTGAAGAGATACCTACATTAGATATCAAATATATACAGGTCGTGCATAAAATGTTGTATGTAACTAGCTTTTATGGACCTATAGGCGTGTTAATAGCCCTCGCTGTCGCTCGGTCTATTACTTACACGCTGCGGTCCATAAAAGCCTATTTTACGCCCTTGATACATAAATTACTATTAAATGCACTCTGTTCATGTAGCATAGAGGTTTTCTATGTGTAGTGTGTAGCATATACAGTGCTTTTATTTTACTTCGGATAAGAATGCATGAATACTATATTTTGAAGTAAAATTGACAGATGAAAATTTCAAGATGGCGAATGGTTCCAACTTTTCTGGAGTATGGTGATGCTCCATCTTGTTTGAATACAATATCCATATTAAGGTGTTTGTATTCAGGCCACTATTGAATGTTCCGCCATTTTGTAAAAGGCTTCAAAAAGTGTGTCACAATAAGACCCCCTTCCCATTTGATTTTTTCTCCCAAGATGGCGCCCAGTCATCTTGAAATTTCCATGTGTCAATCTCACTCCAAAATATAGTCTAAGAATAGTAGGTTCCTCTTTGATATGGTATATCCATCCATCAAATTCATTACCCCAAGTTTTAACTTTTTCAGTGGACTCCTTCAAAAAATATAAGAGGGGGTGGGGGAACATTAAAGAAAAGCACTGTATCTTACCAATGGAATATATATCCAAAAATGATCAACAACAAATTTGATTCATTGAAAAACTTTATTGATACAATTTCTCATAGTCTGAATAAGTAATATGAATTAAACTTAAATCACTTGATGATTATTATTACATAACAGTCTTCACAATAGGACAGTTTTTACAACCCTAGACATCACACTTCTTCATATTTAATCAATTTGGAGTAGGTACATTTTCATGAAGGTATGAAAACCAAAAGTAATATTTTGGTTGTATATCAAAACCATTTAACTGTCACTCTCTGAATTTCTTTAATACCACAATTATCACATATAGAAAACATTTCTATTTCCTTTCATCTGGATTGGTAACTACAAAATGTACATACATAAATTGAGTTATTATTAAAAAATAACCATTCTACAGTAACAATAAAATGCAACAAGAAAAATAACAAATAAATGCTAGAACAAGATATCTACCAAATCAATCTTTGTGGGTCAGGAAAATCATGCCAAGTTATAGTTTTAGTGAAAAATAGATTGAATGTTATGGCATTCACCAACAAGTAAGTAACAAATTCAAGTGTCAAATTGAAGACAGAATTAGTATTGTTTTTTACTCTCAATCTGAATAGTATATATGGTACAAAATAATACCGAAAATCAATCAATTTTTGTGTGATAAGTACAACAATAACACATGGTAGGTATAGTAAGATATAGGTAGCATCATTTTTATTATATAATGTTTTAATGATAACATACCATGCAAAAATATAAACAGGAATCATGGCAAATCGAAAAAAAGCATATTTTCCATAAAACCTGTTCCACACATAAAAGGAATAGTGTCTGTTATCTGCTAACATGTATGGATGAGCAATAGTATTTTTAAGTACAATGATTATACCAAGTAACAGAGAAATAATCAACATGAGTTTATGTCTTCTAGCAAATTTTGTGAAATTAATCACTTCACCCACAAAATGAGGCCATGCAAATATCATAGAAAATAGAGAGAAGTAAAATAGTTGTGGTATATGAATTGTTGCTTCATGTGCTGTTTTATCACCTACAACAATACTACCATTTATTATCAGAAATATCATGAAAGATAGTAAAACTGCTCCATATGATGATGTATTGAGCCAAAACTTCAGAGGTAAATCCAATAACATTTTTGGTTGACATACTAGCTGCATAACTGAACTCCAGGGAGTCTGCAAGAAGAATGTTATTTCAACTACCAACTGAAATAAATTAAGTTCCTAGGTACCTGTGTATGAGTGAATCTTTCTATCCTTTCAGTACCTTCAGATACATACTTCCTGGTAGATTTCTCCATTATGATGGAGTGTAAGTTTGTCAATACATATCTGCCACCTACTAACCCTACCCAAATAATGTTATTCTGTCTACAAAGAACAGAGGCAAATCCTAGAATTAGGGAGAATCAGTTGCCACATATATGGTTTCTCTTGAGGAATATGATCTTACCAAATATGGAAGCAAGAAAGTGACAGTTCTTCTCATATGCAACAATCATGACCAAAATCATGGTGAGAGACACAATATCAGTGTAATATACTAAGCTGAAAAAGTATACTGGTGGGATAAGTGCCATGGTCAAAGCTGAAAGTATATTGCTCCACTCATTCTACAATAGGAATTGAATTCAACATTGTAAAACATACAATTGAAAAATACAACTTACCTTCTCATATTTTTTGAAAAGTACATAAAAGAGAACCATATTCACCAAAGATGCTCCAAGTGACGTGAACCTTAACCAATAGGTTGAACATAGTTTCAGTGGCCCAAGTATCAAAGAAGATATCATGTAGAGACCTGGAAGTGTAGTTACTTTTGGGTCCCACTAAAAAAGTGATATTTTGAAATACTTCGAATAATAGACTACAAAATACTCCCAACCTCATAAAAGTTGAATTTACAATAGGACATTCCCAGAGGAATATGAAATTTCTCATCAACAATTGACTTGGAAACTGCATAAACATGATCAAAAAGGATTTTAGATATCACTGAAAATATTATCAAACTGAATATGAAGCATACGGAAGAAGTTTTGATACCATGTAACGAAGTAAGCATATTGTTCTTATGAATCACATATTAATTAAATTATTACTGAAAGAACAAGCAACCAGCAGTTCTACTCTTCTACTATTTTAAATTTTCAACAATAATAAATAATAAACAATCTTTTTGACATTGACCTTTGACGTCTTCTTTTGATGTATTATAGTTGTGTTTTATTTGTTCCATTCTGGTAACGGTGGTGGAAACAAAATGACGTTTACAAATAAAACGAGAAACTTCATGACCTGGGCATGAATTGAAAGAAGTTATTGAATGGAACGAATTTTCTACAATATTGTCGACAACATTGATGTTCGTTACCCCGTTTCGTATGCACGCACACCACCCACCACTCCCGCCAGCACGTTGCCTATTTTGGGAGAGTTCTCGACTGCCGGACTGCCGTTGCCGACCTGTCCCAACCACTTGGCCCACGTTTTTTCTTTTAAAGACCAAGGCCGGCCGTTCCAAGACCATATCGCCCGGGCTTTTTGATGGTCGATGCGATAATAAATAACCTCAGAACAGAATTTGAATGATCATGAATGTTCCATTGAAGTTCATTAAAATAATTTTCGAAATAGTATTTACCAAAAATTATTGGTTGGTTTAACAAGTTTCGTATTATTTTTTCCCTACGTCGGCATCAACGCCTATGGGTCGATTTCGTTACCTATAGAGACATGAGTTGGTCCCGCTTTGAGGACAGCTATGCTTCATATAGATATCTGCTCATAACCTTGAGATTTTCCGCATCACAACAGCATGCTACTGATTGAATGACTGGCGAGAGACGTTTGTCTCTTATCAGGTCAGATTGAATTTTTGTAGTGTTCTGTAGACACTCCCATAAAATTCCATCATATGTCACACTTATGACAAATATGTCATTAGTGATCATATGTTTTGTCTTGTCAAAGTTATTATTGTTTCTTGTTACCATATGTTTTTAGTGTGGGAAATCTAATCGACTTTAGATTTCAAATAATTCAAAATGAGTACTGTAGAAGAACTTGAAGCAATTGTGGCAAAACTAGAAAGCAAACTATCAGCTCTGACTCAAAAAAATGTCCCCAGGGGAAAGATCCAACAAATGTCGTCAGAAGTTGTTGATTCCAACCCCTACAGGTAGAAATGTTTAACTTGTAATCTGAACTATTTACGTTAACTGCATTTCAGTCGGTTGATGGCTTTGAAGCGTATGGGAATAGTTAATAATTATGAGAGAATAAGAGACTACACAGTAGCTGTAGTAGGAGTTGGTGGAGTTGGAAGTGTCACTGCAGAGATGTTGACAAGATGTGGTATAGGAAGGCTGATCTTATTCGATTATGACAAGGTAGAACTTGCCAATATGAACAGATTATTTTTCCAACCACACCAGTCAGGTTTGAGCAAAGTAGAGGCTGCTGCTGAGACTCTAAGAAACATTAATCCTGATGTTGATATCCTAACTTTCAATTATAACATAACAACTGTTGAAAATTTCGATAATTTCACCAATGTTCTGAAGTAAGTGTATAAATAGATATTATTATGAACTATTTCAATGATTTGGATATTTACTTATTATCATTATTTACTTCACATTCATTTACATTTTAGCACAAGCAGTATTACAAATGGACCAGTGGATTTGGTACTGAGTTGTGTAGACAATTTTGAAGCAAGATTTGCTATAAATACTGCCTGCAATGAATTTAATTTGACATGGTTTGAATCAGGTGTATCAGAAAATGCTGTTTCTGGACACATTCAGTTCATTGTTCCTGGAGAAACTGCATGTTTTGCAGTGAGTAATATCAATAATTTTTTTCACTTTCAATGCAAAATGTAATTGTGATTTTTTTTCAGTGTGCACCACCATTGATTGTTGCATCTAATATAGATGAAAAAACACTGAAACGTGATGGAGTTTGTGCAGCTAGTCTTCCAACAACAATGGGCATTGTTGCAGGTTTTCTTGTTCAAAACACCTTGAAATATCTTCTTCAGTTTGGTCAAGTCACTCACTATTTAGGCTACAGTGCACTGACTGATTTTTTCCCCACTATGGGTTTGAAACCAAACCCCAATTGTGAAGACTCTCATTGTAGACTGAGGCAGAAAGAATTTGTTGCAAAGCCTAAAACTGAAATGGCTGTGGAAGCTAAAGAAGAAGAAAAGCCAATTCATGAAGATAATGAATGGGGAATTAGTCTTGTGAATGAAAGTGTGGAGGAAAAGGAACAAGTAAATGTTAGTGAAGGTGTTCAATTAGCCTACACACTCCCAAGTCAAAGTAGTATTGCAGAATGTGAAGAGGCAACTGTTTCAGATGATGTTAGTTTGGATGAACTCATGGCTCAAATGAAATCTATATAACAATAGGGTTTTGTACCATGACAAGAAACTCAATAAAACTTAATGGTAATTTGCAAATGGAATGCTTCATTGAATTTTTCAGTTACAAATTTGTATGTTTTTTTACCTTTTGATAGTTTTGATTATATTTTTGAAATTATTTATTGTTACTGTTCATCAAAAAGAAATGTTTTATATGCTTTTGAGTGTTATTTATATTCACAATATTTAGTGAATTTCATTTAATTGAACTGAAAACTTAAATAGAAAATTATGGAGATGATTTTGAGTTTTATTGCTTCTTGATCACTAATACTCCACTCAGAGATAACATATATGGACATTTGGATTATTTTTGCTCCCCGAATTTCATACTATTAAAAGGAACAATATTTTCCTTATAAAAATATCATTATATATATATATACTCGATACTCGTATATATATCTCACTGCTTGATAATTACTATTAGAAAAATTCTTTTTTATTTTATGTGCAAACATCTACCAACAATAATGAGTATAGGTATTACAGAATTATCTCTTACTCTGTACTCTGGTAGTAAATGAACCAAGACTTCACTGAAGAAAAACTGCATATTGTCAACTATCAATATCAAGTAGGTAGGTACTATTTTATCCTGATAATCTGTGGAACTCTTGAAGTGCAGGAAAGGAAATTCCTATGAAATTCGAAGAACATCATGCATAGGTACTCAGGGAGGATATAGGGAGAGGGAGTTAAGGTGTTGGATTTTTTTCAACTTTTGTAGGTTATAAAAGTTCTTGGGAATATTTGGCAAATAATTCCAAAGCTTTGCCGTTCTATAGACGAAGGAGTTTTGTATTATCTATAGAAAAGTGAATTGTCGCCGCCGACTTTCCTACGATGTTCTAATGAAGTCAAAGTATTTTATATATAGGGTGGGCCCACCAGTATCGCCTCGGTCTCTAGAAGGCTATCCTATATCCACTCATCTTCTTGTAATTCTTCCTCTCTAGGAAGTTGCATGTCAACATAGGCTACCATTTGAAATTATTTCCAACATACGGGGTGTCCCCAAAAACTCACAATACACTGAAGTTATACTTTTTTCAATGGAACATCCTTTATATTATTGCATTTCGAGATTTCAACGTTCATCATCCTTGGGGTCTAGCAATGATAATTACTGAGATAAAGGGTTTGGAAAATCGAGATTTTCCAAGTTCAAGAATATTTGTGTCGAAACTATCAATGGTCAAAACGGTTAACATGTCCCTATCTCAACTTTTTATCTACTATATCAATTGATATTTAATTCATACAAATACTGGGTGGTTCAGTATCAAGATATTCGACCACCCTGTATGTATTTTGATGAAATACCAATCGATAGTAGATACAACATATTGATCGGGATATATGTGAACCATTTTGACCAATTATGAATAGTTTCGACACAAACAATCCCAGAACTTGGAAAATCTCGACTTTTCACACCCTATATACCTCAGTAAGACCCCAAGTACGATAGCTTGTTGAAATCTGCTCTTCAGGGAGAATATCAAAATAGAATAATATATAGCCCAGCCAGCACAAAGAGGTCCTAAAGATATCTTGAAGAAATCCTTTTAGGAAATTGTGATGCCTTTTGTAACTTCTTTGAGAGATCGCCGAGAGTGCTATATCTATGCCAAATGTCCGCCACCTAGGCTGAGCTCAGCGAGGTCTTGAAGATATCGCACGCAGAAATTCTCATACAATGCCCTCAGGCGCGCACTTTGAGATATACGCTTCCATCGCCACTGGCGATAACTGAAAGTGCTCGCAATCATGAGCTGTTTGAGAAATTCGCATACATTGCTTTGTGACGAGGACATTGGGAGATTCGCATCAATTGCTTCTGTCGAGGTCTTTAAGTGCTCGCGACTACGAGCTGTTTGAGATTTTCGCACGCATCGCCTTGTGAAGAGAACTCTGGGAAATTCGCATCAATTACTAATAGCGAACTCTTCAAGTGCTCGCAACTATGAATTGTTCAAGAATCCGTGCACATCACCTTATAACGAGGTCTTTAAGAGCGATATTTGCATCAATCGCCACATGATCGCCACTAATATGGTAAGGTGTTCAATGTTTGAGAAGTCATTGGTTATCAGCAGTCTCCTGCCGGCGAAGTCTAACTAGCGCCAGCTATATTGTTTGGGGTGGAGTTAAATTTACTGGATATTTATTTCAGCGAAAAAGATTGAGTTACCAAACTTAGAGGAAGATCAACGTAATGAGCTTTAATTATATATTATTCTATAGCAAGACATTGATCAAGTAAACTTTATCACTTGAAAAAATCTCCGAGGAGTTGGCCGGGTATCCTTTGAAAAAAAAGGTCGTCCGATATCTACCCACGAATTTGAGGTAGATATTTGATTCTCGATCCCACCTGAATTAGAACATTTTTGTCTTTTTCGTCAGAGCAGATAATTAATTATCATTAATTCACTGCAAAATTTGAAATAATCAGTAAGAAAATCTAGTATCTAGTATACAATTATTATTATCATAGATTAATGACTCCCATTTCATGTTAATACTGGGTGTCCCAAGTTATCGTAAAGGTACCGTCATAAACTTGCTTACTCGACAAGATGAACAAAAAATAGTAAAAATGCTTCAAATGACATCAGAGAACTTTCTTTATGACTCAAAAAAAAGTGTAAAAGATTGGACAGCCACCTGGTAGCAACTCCTCAATTTTCATTTAATGGACTCCCTGTATATTGTCATTGAAAATTGCCAATCATCCTATTTCGGGAATGAACGATAGCACATCTGTACTTTGTATTTTGTTCATTAATAACAACATTACCAATAAAATTTTTTGACCTCATTTACGTTACATCGATTGAAAATTGCCTCCTCCCATGTTCGTAAAAATGTCCCACAATGAAATTAGATTAATTATTACACAAGGTATAGGTACCGTCTGCAATGATTGATGTTCTGCAGTTCAAAATGGAATATCTGTCATTAATATTTTGAAACAAAAATGCAATCCATACTTCTTATTTGTGAACTTCTTGAACACATGGGTGAAAGCAATTTGTCATTTGAGTAACGTAAAAAAGTCACAAAATGTTCATGTTTTTGTTGTTATCAAGAACAAAACACAAAGTATGTGCTATATCGTTGTATTCCAAATAGATTGACACGCAATTTTCAGAGACAATATGCTACTAGATCAGTATCTACCATCCGGGGGCTGCCAAATATATCACATTCTTCATAAGCCATTAGGAAGGTTATTCAATGCCATTTAATGCAGTTTTTTAATGCTTTTGATATCTTGACAAATAGGCGAGATATTGCCTGTAAACGATAACTTGGGACACCCAGTATTTGAATTATAAAGGCTATTGAAAAAAACAACTCAATATTTTTGTAGGAATATTCATTAATTATTCAGGTTATGTTTGTGATTACTTTAGGAGCTCGCAATGGGAAATTCTCGATCTTGTTACGTCCAGGATATCCTTGGGTGCTCGCAGAAAGAAATGCCTATTCATTTCCTGTTATAGATAACCTCAAGGATTCGCAATAATGAGGAATATATCAAATCTGAGGCGAGATCTCCGCGATTTCTTTCGGACGACTCCAGAGAGTATTTCCCATGGTGACAGCCTATAGTGATCTTTGATACCTCGCAGAAGGATTTCGCATTTTGATCCTGAAGATAACTACTTAGAGATATCGCGGAGAGTACCGTGTTACCTGGGAGGGTGTTCCATTAAAAAACGTATAACTTCAGTGGATTGCTTTTTTTTTGGGACACCCTGTATATGTTTCGGAATAATTTCAAATGGTAGCCTATGTTGACATGCAACGTCTTAGAGAGGAAGATTTCCAAGGAGATGATTGTTTAGTCTTCTAGAGAGCGAGGCGTTACTGGTGTCCCACCCAGTATGGTGCGTGCGACTCACTGACAGACAGATAGCTCTTCTCTGGATGGAATCTAAGAGAGCATCAGCGTTTGCTTGGGTGTTGAACCCCATGTGTCAGAACAGTATTCTGAAACTGGCCGTATCTGTGCTTTGTAAGATCATGAGAAGCTGATGTTGAGGTGTAAAGTAGGTACCTATAGTGATATTCGCACGAAAGAAAAATAAAAGCAGCTTTTGCGATGGATCGGATATGATTTTTCCATAAAAGAGTATTGCTGATGGAAATACCGAGCATCGATATAATAGTGGTCTTGGTGGGAATGGTGGAACCAGACAAATCGTTATATTAGGCATACTGAGTCCCGCCTTTCTCATGCAAAAAAATAGTCTTGAGTTTTGGTAGTATGTTGAATTCAACTATATAGGTTGTTGGTTCCCAAGGCAGTAATTTCAGCAAGATTTTCCTGGGAAGAAATTGGAATTCTAGAAGAAAACGCAGTATGGAGAGTACTATCGTCTGCAAAGCTGTGCATGGATAGTGCAAGTGTGCATGGTTGCTATATCATTGATGATACCTATCAAGTTGGAACCTGACATGTTTTGCAAACTTCCATTGGAACAGGAGAGATGCCATCCACTTTTGAAATCCATAAATACGATTACCTATCTTTCATATACCCACTGTATTCATCTCTCGGACACCCTGTACTTAGTTTTTTCGCATTTTTTTAAAAAGTGCGCTATACATGGTGTTGCGATATTCGACCGACAACGGTTGACAGGTGATAGCTCCCGTGATTTGATGAAGAATGAGTCAGGAACATAATGCTGTAATATGCTTGATGGTTTTTGAGATACAGGGTGTTGAAGTTGAAAAATTAAAATCGTTTTTTCACAATAAATACATGAATTATATTTCAGAATCCACGATTGGAAAGTTATCTCAGACCATTTTTCCATTGGGGCAGTTAGGGGGTATAATTTGCATTATTCACGAAAAATACATTGGTGGCGATGGAAATTTCTGGAATTTCATGCGCAAATATTAAAGACATAATTCTGAAGATGAAAGGTCCTCTTGATGGAAATCAATGGAATACACCATTGTCGAGAATAAACGGAAAACGTGACTAGGTAGCAGTTTCCTTTATTCATAATCAAAAATGAAAATACCATAATATAAACAAAAAATTATTATAAATGGTCGAAGTTCCTGCCATAAACTCGCTGACACATCATGCAACGTCTTTCCATTGTAAAACGCATATTCGAAAAAAGTAATAATGAGTTAGTACGTATATATCAGTTCTGCTGCAGCCTGATGGATTCTTTTTATCAATTCTTCCCCAGTTTCAACGATGGTTTTCTATAACAAGGATTTCATATGTCCCCAGAAAAAAAGTCTATAAGATTTAGATCGGGTGCGACTTAGGGGCGGGCCATATGGTCCACGGTCTACCCCATCCGATCGATTTATCACCAAATATTTCAGTTGGTAACGTTCTGGTACCTCTGATGTAAACATGGACAGGCGCACCGTCATGTTGAAACCACATTATTCTTCTGATAGGTATTTCAATCCAAATGTCCTAGAAGAACTTCTTGTTAGAAAACGCCTGTAAATTGGCCATTTAATTCATTCGGTAGAATATATTGGACAATCAGACAATTTCTGACCATACCAGAGCCCACACATTGATAATAAATTTTGTCTGGAACCAACGAAGGCGAAATTAATGTGGGTTTTCGTCATATCATACACGTGACTGTTTCTTGTGTTGAACATTCCTTCCTTGTGAATTTAATTCGTCGGTGGATAAAACGTACTCAGGGAAACCAGTTAGACAATTCCACTCTCACAGATATCTCTGTACTCAGTTGAATTTATAAGGCAGTAGCATTAATTTGTTCCCGTGGAGTCCACACAATGGAATTGTCCACATTCAGTGGGCAACCAATCGTTCTTGTACTCAAAGATTGTCTTTGGTTTTTCAGATATTTCATTTAATATTTCCTCTCCTACACAAACATTTCTTGTTTCCCTGCATTATATCTTTCAATAGTTATTAAACTTCCTGTTTCACGAATTCTCCTCTCAATACTTGCGAAAGTTCAATGATGAGGTATTCTACGATTGGGAAATCTTTCTTCATATAACCGTGATGCCATTCTACCGATTCTTTCTAGCTTCTCCGTATAAAATTAAAATCATTTCATCGATAGAAAAATTCATAACAAGCAGAAAAACTTAATTCAATTCGAATTGTTACGAATCTTAATACAATGACAGGTTACATCAAAACATGATCATGTTTGGAAATCGTTAGATAATGTAATTTGATGGAAATAAGCTCTGCATCTATAGTAAGGTACGTTTTTCTTATTTTTCTCGGAAACGGTGTATTTTATTGATTTCCATCATCAAGAGGACCTTTCATCTTTGGAATTGAATGTTATGTTAGTGTATGAAAGTCCAGAAATTTCCATCGCACCTCATGTATTTTTGCAGTATAATTCGATTATATCCTCTAACTACGCCAATGGAAAAATGGTCTGATATAACTTTCCATCAGGAAATAGAACTAATTCAGCCGTTCTTGAGTTTTTGCGAAAAAAGGATTTTAAGTTTTCAACTTTAACACCCTGTCTCTCAAGAACAAGGCATATTACGGCCTTATTTATGTTCCTGATTCATTCTTCATCAAATCACGATAGCTATCCTCAGATTGGAAGCGTTGTCTGTCGAATTTCGCAACACCCTGTAGATATACTTACCATCTCAGAAAATATACATGAAAATATATATATATATATATCTATGCGAATATCAGTATCATATTGTATTTCAATTATTCAGATAAATGGGTAATGAATTCGTTTCTCGTCCCCTCTCCACTGTAAAATATATTGTGACCGTTGGCAAATTATCAAAATAATATAGCAGAAGATAACCGGACTCCCCCGCATTTGGGTGATAAGAAGCTAACAGGAAGAATGGAGATTCATAAAAAATGCTAATAAATCGATCAGTATATCATTTATTTCGTGTTCCTCTTGATGAAGATGAATATGAATATTTGCTTGTTTCTCTCAACTTTTTTAAGTATTTGTAATTGCATAGTGATTAGAAATGGTAAGTTAAACATATTATATGCTCGACAGTAGAATGTTATATACGTATATAGTTAATGAATGAACCTTATTATTGATGTATTTATAATCAATAAATTACTTACTTTTTCAAGAGAATTTCCTTCCGAGCAAACCAAAGGAGACTGTTTTTTCAGAACTTGATAATATAAATCACTTAAGAAGAAAAAGGTACTTGGGATTGAGCAGAAATTTCAAGGTTAGTAGGAACTTCAGTAAAATACCTGTACTTACATAAATACGATCGACTCGAATGTGATACATTGTATTTCATTTATTCCGACGTGTGTATTGAAGTCGAAGTACTTCAGTATAAATAAAACACTATTTTGCTTTATGGTGAACTAGAATATGTTCATCCGCCAAAATTGTCAGTTAATTCACAAATTAATGTTCAACAAAGAAAGGTCACGCAAATCAAATCTGATCTATTCGTCAATATATTTTCAATCTATATATTTACTTATCTATCTGCGTAGATCTGTAATTTCCATGCATAGTACTTGGCAAGTCAAAAATATTTGCCTCACAAGTTCAAGATCTTCCTCCACCATAATGGGGATTTCAATACCTCTATATGAGGCCCACATCCTTTCAATTTTTGGCGAAGGATACATCGAAATTCCGTTATGAAGTATAAGTAGGTACGAATAGTGAGAGCATAGATCTGAATATTTAGATCTATGGTAAAAGTATGCAAATTTTTTGGGTGAGTAAGTTTGAAAATTGATACCCTAATAATATTCTTGGACATCCTGTATATGTCTGATTTTCAAATCTGTATGCTACTAAAATTCAAAACTTCATGAGATGAAAACTACAAATAATTAATGAACTTATTTACTGTCAAAAACTTAATCTCTAAAAATCTGTATTCTACTAGTTTTTCAGAGCAATGCGTCATCAATCTATACTGATTTGATGCAGAAATATTCGATTATTTCAAAAGGTTTCCATAGCAACAATGAAGATGCCTGCAACACAGGTAGTACACCTGATAAAAACCTCAAATGTCACATCGATAATGTTCTGATCTTATAATGTAATATCTTCTCAATATTGAATCGTCGTTGTTTCTGTCAGGGGAAAAAATAGTGTATTGAACACGGAAAAAATATTAGATAATACTTTTTTTCCTTGCATAATGAATAACTATTTCGCACCTACCACAATAATTAAAGAAATGAACTCATTGTAACTCTACACTTGACTGAAACTCATGGAATCTTCCAGTTGAATAAAAGATATCAAGAATGTGTAGCACCTGGAGATGTGAAAGGCCACTGCAAACACCCCTCCTACTGTCCCACCAATATATTCCAGCAAATCAACACGTTGGACTATCTTTGTGTTATTGACAAAACGTGAGTATTTCGCTCGGATGTAACAACCTAAGTAAGTTTATGCTCCAAATTTTGTTACATGACAACTAATTATAGGTACATAAAGACAGTATTATGTAAGTAATTATAGGTACAGGGTGTCCCGAAATTACATCGAAATATTTCAACCACAGATTCTGGGAACAGAGTATGTATGTATGAATAGTAAAAAAAGGTCATACGAATATGAGCAAAGAAATGGCGCCCGAGGTGATGTTTTTATTTAAATATTTCCGAAACCCTCTGTGATAGGATATGAAATTTTGTACATGTATATCACTTTTTTTCACCACTAGCAATACATTTCAATCATTTTAGTTCTATGAAACTGGAATATGGACCTATTTTGTCACTATGAAAGCACTTCTGCTCAATTCTAATTAAAATCGAGTTACCATCTTCCTGACAGCATATGACAAGTCGTTATTCGATATTCGCAGGTCGAGTGCCATTCCTGCGAATCTCGCATCAGAACAGTGAATTCGGTTTGATTACAACAGATGTGGCTTTGTCTATATCGACTTGTGGTTCATAAAAAAACGAAAACTTAATCTTTGGCAGTGAAAACACACTTTACTTTGTCTTATACAGGGTGAATCTGAAAGTAAGGTTTTCTATTCAACAGGGTATATATCTCGCCAAAATAAGCCAAAATAAGCTTCATTTCCCTCCTAAATTTTTTTGGGTCACTTTAAAACGATACCTAATTAATAGGTTGAAAATGTGAGGTTTTTGATTATAGTGTTTCTAATTAAATAATGCAACTGTAGGGTATCTAATGCTGGACTAATTAATGACTGCTTTTTTGCGTTTTTTTTAAAGAAAATGTAAACAAAATGTTTCATAGTTATAGTCTTCTTTGAATCATTAAATACTGAATACCTGTACCTCCGTTATCTTTTATCTTAAATATTTTATAGCAGCAATCTTTTGTCAAACAACTTATTTTGGTGAGATATATATCCTGTTGGAAAAAAACTCACTTTCAGATTCTCCTTGTATAGCTAGTGTTGAGAAAAAATATTTAAATTAATCAACTCCGGAAAGATTTATCTCCCCTAATATATATTTTCGGCTATTAGTTTATCAATCAAACTATATTTATTTTTCAATGAACTACCACCTCCAGAAAACTTGGTACACATTTTTAACTTACCCTGTATAACAGGGTGTTCCGTGTTTAGCAAGTGTTATATACTGGTATACATATGGCTAAAAAATTAGGATCGATGGAAATTAAATTCTTCGCAGTATTAATTCATCATTTATTTTTTCGAGATATGCTTGTTGAAAAATCCTGCTGAATTTGGTTACATTTGTAATTTCCAATTTTCAGATTTGTTGGAGTATGTTGTCCGGATGACATAGCCAGTGCAGGAGTAGTAGGATCCCAACTAGTTATGGACTTACCTGCAGGAGGAAATGATTATGATGAAAACGATGGTCAAACCGGTGAGATAACTATCCCTTATTCAATCATTGATCTAAGAAGAATTGTACAAATATCACATAACAAGAGCTGTGCAACACATATTATACGCACGACATAAAAAAGTATATCCCGAAATTAGCCTGCCCATCAAATTTCACCAGCGGCTCCCACGACCGAAAATAAAAAGAAAAGTTCCAATGGACATGATTCGGAAAATGGCTCCCAACTGAGCTACGGCTCCCTCAGAAGGGACTCCTGAAGATGATATTTCCTGAATATTTCCGAAACGCCATGTGATAAACTGACGAAATTTGCATGGTACAAGAACTTAACTTTCTATATGCCGAATATAAACCTCATTAAATATTACTCAAACTTTTTGTATGCATAATTTTTGATAATGTAATCCTGGATTATGGAAATCCACACCTCTTTACAGAAAAAAGGTACTCTTGTTTCATATCGATCAGAATAGATGTATCATTTTCGAGAAATCGATTCAAAAATATCGTTACATCTCATTAAATATTTATGCATAACATTGCCAGTTTCCAAATCTTAGTCGCTATGAATAAAATCAATCACTTATTTCCACTCAACAATCTCATAGAGCCGCCGAAAATAGGAAGAAGATGATAAAAAACGACTTCAATTTTTTGTGCATTTTTTTACATAGCCCCTACAATTACACAATGAGATTTAACAATATTTTTAAATCGATTTTACTCGAAAATGATAGATCAGCTGGTCGATACGGAACAAGAGCACCGCTTTTCTATAAAGAGGTGTGGATTTTCTTAATCCGAGATCAAATTGTCGAAAAATATGCATAAAAAAAATTTAGCAATACCCAATATAGTACCACCATGTATTATACACTCCTGAATGAAATATCGGAATTATTTCATTTTCAAAGCATTGGGAATGAAAAGTTTAGTTCTTGTACCGAATTGCATTGTTTTATCACATGGCGTTTCGAAAATATTCTAGAAATATAATCTTCTGGAGTCCCCTCTCAGGGGGCCGTGTAGTTCCCTTAGCAGACATTTTCCGACTCATGTTCATTGAAACTTGTCTTCCTATTTTTGGCCGTAAAAGCCGCTGGTGAAGTATGGCAGGCTAGTTTCAGGACACCCTGTATACTATTTTATATTTCAGGTTGTGGTATACAAACTGGAGGTAGATCATCTGTGGCAACGAAAGGAGCCAACATTCAAAGATGGCCTTGGATGGCTGCCTTATATCGCAAAAAAGAATACGATGAAGGCACTGAGCAACAATTTTGTGGCGGAGCCCTGATAACAGACACTCATATTTTGACAGCTTCCCATTGCACTCAAGGGTAAGGATTGAGTCAAAGTAATATTGATGATAAACATCGAGTTAATTAACTGCATAACGTAAAGTTGCCAAACTCAGAAAATACAAAATCAGAGTGTTTTACTTCGGTTGACAACAATTATTCATCATTTCACAACGTATTTGAGACCGATTTTCAGACATCTAAAAGTCCTATACATCCTGGTATGCATTTTTTTGAGATTCACTTCTTGCATAACCTACTACCATAACAATTATGACCCCAAAAATGACGAAAGCATATAGTTGGCACTATGCATGACAAATGAGGTATTATGTCATAAAAAAAACTTGAATTATTCCAATCTTTAGCTAGATATTCTCGAACACAATATGTTTCTTTGATGAGATATTGTTTCACAGATCTCCTAAAATGAATTGGAGATACAATATTCCTGAAATCGACTGGATGATGGTTATATAATTTGACAGCATTATAAATCAATGACTTTTTAGTTAAGCTGGTCGATGGAATGGGGAGTATTAAAGTGTTGCTTTGGCGAGTAGAACTTACAACCGCATCATATGACGATTTATTGTTGTGAACTAAACATACTGTTTCGAGAATGAAGAGGCACGGAAGTGTTAGGATTTTGTCCTCTGGGAACAGAGGTTTGCATGATACTCTAGGTACCACTTTGTAGATGTATCGAACAGCCCGCTTCTGGAGGATGCAGATCGATTTGAAATTCTGTTCACTGCAAATGCCTCAGAAAGGTATTCCATACCTTATGTGTGACTCAAACAGAGCATGGTATACTATAATTTGGACGTGGCCATGCCTAGTTCTCTAGACACCTTGATTCAAAAATAAATCCTGAGACAGTTAGTGCAGTTTTGAGAAAAGCCGTAAACATTCTAACCTTATACACACAATGATAAATCGTCTACTCTGAATACGGATCCCTCATTCCCTTCACAAGCTGTCCAATCGAGGGAGGTGGCAACATATCTCTCTAAATTGTTTCTAGATTTTTTATTTCAGATTTTTCGATGTATTCCAGTTCAAATTTTCAGATATATTTTCTAGAAAACGAGTGCTAGAACCTGTATGTTGGATTGATACTTACATGTTACTTATTGCTATCTTCCCTATATATTTTTTATGGAAACTGTGATACGGGGCAAATACATAAGTAATTCGTATATGCACGAAGATACAGGAATTAAGGCGAAAGGTATATATATATTGATGGATCTGGCTGGTCATCAGACAGATTATCTTCTGTGCTCAATTCTCTGAGGTTGCAACCTGATTCCGAAATTAACACGAACTTTCTCGCTCCATTCAAGTCTGACTGCCCCGGTGATACGCGTGCGACTGGGAGAGTACGACTTCGGGCGAAGGAATGAGACGAGGTCACGTGACCTCCTAGTGGCGGAGATCATCGAGCACGAGAACTTCGAGCTGTCGTCCTACGACAACAACGTAGCCATCCTCAGGCTGGAAACTTTCACCAGCTTTCAACTCCTACATTTGGCGGATCTGCCTGCCCATGCGCGGACATAAGTACAAATTACACGTACCAACTTGAATAAACACTTGATTCAAAAATAAATCCTTTGACAGTTAGTGTCGTTTTGAGAAACCGCCGTAAACATTCTAACCTTATACACACAATGATAAATCGTCTACTCTGAATACGGTTCCCTCATTCCCTTCACAAGCTGTCCAATTGAGGGAGGTGGCAACATATACCTCTCTAAGTTGTTTCTAGATTTTTCCTTTCAGATTTTTCGATGTATTCCAGTTCAAATTTTCAGATATATTTTCTATAAAACAAGTGCTAGAACCGGTATGTTAGATTGATGATACTTACATGTTAATTGCTATCTTCCCTATATATTTTTTTTATGAAAACTGTGATACGGGGTAAATGCATAAGTAATTTGTATATGCACGAAGATACAGGAATTAAGGCGAAAGGTATATATATATTGATGGATCTGGCTGCTCAATTCTCTGAGGTTGCAACCTGATTCCGATATTAACACGAACTTTCTTGCTGTATTCAAGTCTGACTGCCCCGGCGATACGCGTGCGACTGGGTGAGTACGACTTCGGGCGAAGGAACGAGACGAGGTCACGTGACCTCCTGGTGGCGGAGATCATCGAGCACGAGAACTTCGAGCTATCGTCCTACGACAACGACATAGCCATCCTCAGGCTGGAAACTCCCACCAGCTTCAACTCCTACATCTGGCCGATCTGTCTGCCCATGCGCGGTCGGGAGTACGTCGATGAGACTGTCGTGGTAGCGGGGTGGGGTCAGCAGTACTTCGCGGGACCTCTCAGCGAGGTGCTGCTGCAGGTAGAGGTGCCGGTGTGGCCGCAGCAGAAATGCGTTGATACGTTTGTTCAGAAGATCACCGATGACAACATCTGCGCAGCTGGATACGAGGGTGGAAAGGATTCTTGTCTGGTCAGTACTAGCTTACTGGATTTCTGGAGGGCAAATATTCATCTTTTTTGTTCTGCTCGAGAAGCAACATCTTTCTGTTCTATTAAAGAGTTTATCTTGCAAGAAACAAGAGATAATCATGATCGAGAAGCAAGATCATCTTGGTTAGAAAGCATGATTATTTAGCTTCAAGAAGCTTGTTCCATCTTGACTTTGTTCAATAACGCTTCAGAACCTACAATATACAGGGTGCCCGAAATTACATAGAAAGATTTCAACAACAGATTCTAGGAATAATAGCCATCAAGGACCGAGAAATCGAGATGATGGTTTTATGTGAATATTTTATAAATTCTAATTTTCGTAGCCTCGGCCGGAGATGATTCCGCACGATTCGCTGTTGCGTTCCAATTAGCACTGCGGCTCCTAAGGTGGCGCATGGAGTTAGTAACAAAGCCTACTCAGAACACACATGGGCTGAAGCACCTCTCGTAAGGTCGATGGCCAGTTATTGGTATGTACATATATACATACCAACAAAGTAGATATACTACTCTAATATGGTAGGTACCTTTATTGAGAAAAAGTACTATTATTATTACGCAGGGGACTTTTGAAATCGATTCATCTTTTCAAGCAAAAATGATGATTTTTTCATATTTATTGTTCGAACTGACAAGAGTTGTATAAACAAAGAACTTGGGGGGGAGGTATCATAAGCCCCACCTTTTTCCCACGCCCCTGATCAAACTTTCGGAAAATTCTTAAAATTTTAAAATTGGGCATTGGGGAAAATATTCACATAAAACCATCATCTCGGGTTCTCCTTCAGATGGCTATAACCCCCCTGAGGGTTATTTCTGGACCCATGTTTATATTAACTCCTTTTACTATTTTTGTACCTAAAATCTGTGATTGAAATCTTTCTCCGTTAATTCGGGACACCCTGTTTATTCCCGATCCGTATGATTTCCTCTAATCAATGATGACAGTACTGATGAACTGTACAATTTTCTATAAACGAGTTGATTTCTGCTACATCTCTGCTGCTACTTAACTAAGTTTTACCGCCTTTAAAGCAAGATGACCTTATTCATTTACCAGGAAATTTACTAGCTCATTGGGCAAAATGATATTGCTTCTTAAGAAAGAGATATTTGCTTGTTAAGAGATGCTGTCGCCCTGCAAGCCCCTTTTTATGAAGCAAGATGATCTCACTTCTCATTTTATTGTTCCACCCAATAAGGAGAGAATTTCTTCAATTAGTTGAATACAAGAAACACCTGCCAAATTCACTGCCTTGCTTTTGAGAGTTGAAATTTTAAGGGTGGCAGGAATATTGATTTTCTGAATTTCTAGGGAGATTCTGGAGGTCCACTGATGTATCAACTAGAAAATGGCCGCTGGGTGACCATAGGAGTAGTATCCTGGGGTATAGGATGTGGAAATAAAGACAGCCCAGGAATATACACGAAGGTCAGCAACTTCCTTCCTTGGATAATCAAAAATACTATGGCAAAAAGGGGTTGATGGTCGAAATTTTATTTTTAATTAACGTGAAGATTATTGGCTATGTATATAATTTTGTACATTCGATGTATTTCATAACGATATAAATGATATTCAATAAGTAGCTGATAATAACCATCCTTTAGCTTTGTTTATGGTACCATTCTCATTGCGGCATATTCGAATTGAAATTGATGCATATACAGCGTGAATCATGAGGAACTGTAAATACTCCTACTACGAATAGAGGCCCCTGAAGGGAATACCTAATGTCTATCAGAAAGCGTCTTCTTCACTCCTTTCCCAATATATAGGGTGAATTATGAGATTTGGCAAAAACATCTTTTCATCATAACTTCCCAACAGCTTCTTCGATTCGTCTGATTTTTCCATGGCATATTTCGCTACTACCCTCTAAAATCGACTGACTTATTCAGAATCGGAAAAATCCAGGACCGTTCTTGAAAAATTTTGATAGTTTAGTTTATAGCAAAAAGTTCATCCTGTATAACGTTTATGTAAACTGTAACAGGGAATTTCCAAAGGTCACAATCAACATCAAGTATACGATATTCCGAATTTTCCTCACACTTTCACTGCAGTTTGAAAAAAAAAATTACGAAAACACGAAAATTTTGCAAAAGATGTATTTGATTGGAAATTAATACTTCGAAACCCTTAAATTTCATGAATAAAGATGAGACTCACATTTTCAATGCTTCAGCTCAATGGAAATAAACATATTATTTTATTTTCAGGCCTGGATTTTGTGATTCAATTTTTTTGTGGAGGATAAGCATCACCCTGTAGATCTTCTTCGAATTAGTGGATGGGGTATCTGTGAAAATGTTGATGGCCATCGCTATGAATGATTTGATGATCCCAATTCACAGTTACATATTTATTCGATTTGTTCCAAACTTATTTTCCATATTAGATTTATTATCCGCCTTTATCATTATAGCTTTTGAAAAGTAATTGTGAATAAACCTTTATTTTTAGTTCGACTATCTTGAATCATTTAAATCGATGACCATCAACATCTAAACAGATACCCCATCCACTGATTTGAAAAAGATCTACAGGGTGATTATTACCTTCCACAATAAATTAAATGACGAAAACCAGACCTTGACATGAAAGAACGTGTTGATTTCCAGTGGGATACGGAATTGAAAATGTGAATCTCGCACTTTTATTCGTGCAATTCATGCGTTGCGAAGTAATTATTTTCAAATGAATACATTTGATGTCAAACTTCTGGTTTTGCTTATACTTTATGGTCTTTTGAAAATTTCTGTGAAAGTGTGAGGAGAATTTTGAATATTTCATTTTTGGTGCTTGTTTGTGTGCTTTGAAAATTCCCAATCACAGTTTACAATAACCATATACAGGATGAACTTTTTGACGAAAACTAAATTATCGAAATTTTTCAAAAACGGTCCTGGATTTTCTCGATTCTGGAAATGTCAGTGGATTCGGGTTCAGTAGAGGAATATTTCATGAAAAAATCAGACATATCGAAGGAGCTGTTGATAAGTTATGGCCAAAAGATGTTTTTGCCAAATCTCATAATTCACCCTATATATCGGTAAAGAAGAGAAGAAGACACTTTCTGATGGTCATTAGGTATTCTCCTCAAGGCCAAAGGCCTCTATTCATGGTAGAAGTATGTACAGTTCCTCATGATTCACCCTGTATAAAAAACAAGAGCAAAATCGGAACTGCACCCTGAGTGCAGGGTGTGTCAGTCAGTGTCATGTGAGCTAATTGCTTTTGCTTTTTTATTTCCCTTAGCCAATCAGGGATATAACAATGTGAACCCCATGTTTTTAAGCTTTCGGATTTTTTTTGCTTATTGCAATATGGGTGTATTCTAATGGGATGATTTGGAGATTGAAGTAATATAAACTAAGTTCTGGATGATGTTCTTATTACACTTTATTGTTTAATGCGGAACATATCATATAACATATACAAGCAGGACGAAATAAATAATTGTTTAGGTACAACAGGTACAACGCGTAAAAGGGAATACCTAATTATTCCATGTGAGGTGATTTTTTTGTGTTCAGAAACTTGAGAGCTCTACATTTGTTGAGGTGTGTGGATTTGGATTTGTTTCAAATTACCATGATTTCGGAAATTCGACTCCAATATAAAGTACGTACCCATCAAAGCAACGAGATTTTATATTGTGAATGAGAAGTACCTATCCGATAAAAAAAGTAAAACACATACTTTGAAAATTTCATTTCAGCACGAAAAAATCACATCGTTGAATAATTGAATATGAGGTAATATATACATTTGTGAACAATGAACATACAGGGTGTTTGATTAGGTTTCGGCCACCAGTTGGTATATCTAGTCCTACAACTTTGATACGAAAATACTACAAGAAACAACACTGAGTTTTTTCTCAAGATTATCGTAGGTGGCTGATCCTAATCGAACACCCTCTGTATACTTCCTCTATAACAACAAAATATTCAAATAAATATTTATTCAGTAAAACACTATATAACACTGCATTCATTTCGATAGAATGCATTTGAAAGTATAAAAAAACATACAGGCCCATCTTATTGAATCCGTTACAATGTATACATATTCAGTTGACTAGGTGTAATGCATTTCAACATAACAGCTATTAATATGATCGGTAAGTACCTACTTTCAAATGGTTCCGAGTAGTTAAAAAAGTTCACATTAGCTCATTTCGTAAATGAGAATCTATACCCAATGTTTCAATTTTTATATTAAGCCATATATAAAATATCAAATTTCGATCCTCATTCAAGTGAAAATAATATGAACTCCTGATTTATGATTAGGCAGAAGTAGGTATAAGTATATAACGGGTGTCACAAACTCATGGTATACCCCCCCTTTCTTCTTTGTTTTCAAGATATATTTGTGAAATTTGGAACCTCGAATATGCTCACTACACTTTCTCGTATTCTAGGAATTTATTTTCATCTTCCGGTTTTCCTGGAAATGACGTCAACTTTAGATTTTCAAATGGAGCACCCTATATTTAAATCCATTATCGGTTAGAAATTAAAATAACGAATTCAACGAAACCAGGTTTGATCGGGTTATTTCAAACGATTACGAAGATATTCGCGTTCAAATTTTTAATATACTCAATGAGTGTGAGAGAGAAAGAAGTTTCGCTATTCCGTCGTCACACCCATTGAACATAAATGAAAACTGGCCTCTCGTGAGCATCATATTCAATGTTTCAAATTTCAGAAATATAGCGGGAAAAATGAAGGAGAAAAGAGGAGAATACCATAAGTCTATTTCGCCCGGTATATGAGAAATCATATCAAAAGTCTCAATAGAATATTCATCTAACTATGAAAAAGTATTAAAATAGGTCATATTATATAACAGTGCAGTCATATTATTTCTATAATTTTATAATGCTTCATCTATCACCGAAGTCATTTTCGAAAAATATTACAAATTTCAATACCCTGATGGTGAAAGTGAGAAAATTTTAAAATTAATGGTCCTCAAAGTAGAGATAATAATACTTTAATATATTAGGTAACGCAGTTTTTATAGCAACCAACTATAGGCAGAGCACATTACGGGAGATCCATTATAGAATTAATAACTCAAAACATCAATATACTTTCATGATCCCATATTTTTTTGGGATTTTCTCTCCTCGTCTCTACGTTTTATTTTAATTTTATAGAGACGAGGAGAGAAAATCCCGAAAAAATCTGGATTAATGAATGTACCACCTCCTCGATTAACCTACAGATAGTATTTATACTTTCATGAGTTTAGTATCAGAAGAGTTCGTTAATTTTGGAAGCTTCAACTTTAGCTACAGAAAAAATAATAATGAAACTTATTCAACAATTTTATCGGGAGAGGTTTGACATGCTATATTTTCCTAAACAGTTTTTTTTATCAAGCATATATGAGTTCAGTCAAGTTTTGAGGAAGTATGCCTACGAAAGAGAATGACTAAAGACGTGATTATATTTTGTGTTTGGCCGCTGGCAATTCTTATTCATGTCAGAGTAGAAGATCGCTTTGAATTTGAAATTCCCAGCAGATGTCATTCATTCATGGAATCATGGACAAAATATATTGTTATGAATCGCAGATTGATGGGATACTTATATACCATACCATCTCATTATGAGCCAGCAGGTAACAAAATTTCCATAGTTATGAGTGACTGTTCACTATAGATTTCGATTTACCGAAAATTGTTGTTTCAATGTCCGATACTCGTATAAGTTGATGGAAAACCCATCAATCGAGTGTTTACTTTCTATAGGTACTACTTGCTCAAGTAGATATTGGAAAGATACTCAGCCTACCTACCTACTCGATTGATTTACATGATGTCAATTCGTATATCCAAAACCAATTGCAGAATATCCCGCACAGTGCGGCGTCGGCAAATTTGAAGTTTCCTTTGAAGTGAGTGCAGGTGCGGCACGAAACTCTGCAATTGTTTTTGGATAAAATTCACCAACATTTCTTTCGTTTTCACTCAACATTATTCGTAATACTTGATAGAGTTGATGGTCCATCTCAAGATTCAGAATCTTGGGATGCCGTTACGGCAAGTAGGGGTATGCCAGCTTCGTCAGAGGGAGGAACAATGTTTACTAAGTTCACAACCTTACCATTGCTCGGCATTTCTTTGCGAGCGTTTATTGGCAAAGGGGTCGATAGTGCTCTTGCCTTGGTTTCCATTGCAGGTCCAGGTTGGGTAGTGACTCTGGATATTCGTTCCTTGTTCAGCCAGTATGTTGTCATTTTACCTTTTCCCTGAAACAAACAGGGTTTTGCCACAGTCAGAAGGTGGTTGTGAATAAGAGATGGGAGAGCACATACACCATAATATCATAGATTAAACAAACTATTCACACACATTCAACATTTACCGGTCAGCCTTTGTATAGCTGGAGAATGATGGAAGTAAGATAGCCTGACCCAGCAAATTGAAATAAAAAAGAAGAAGAATAAGAAGAAGAAGAAAGGAAGGAATGCTCCTTCCTTCCTTTGAAAAAGTTCACTCCACTTTGAGCAGTATAGACTTCTACCAAAGTCTCTGTTTCTGTTCGGTGACCAAAGCTTAGAAGAAGAAGAGTTTGTGAAACAATTGTGGTAATTCGAAAGTGTTTTGTTTATACTTGAGAATGAACGTTATTTTTGAATGATAGTATGAAATAAAATACCAACCTACATTATCAGTTCTTTCAATTACATGTATAACTACCTACTTGAGCCTTATTATCCACGATGTTTTATACTCTCCGGCAGGTTATTCTTGCTACCAAATTTCGAGCACCTATATATACTTAACATTCTGCTGAACCAATTTATAAGCCGCCTTGGGGAAATGAGTATTATTTTCAAATCAGACCCCTATAAACAGTGTCGTACTAGTCTAATCTCTATGAGGTATGTACCTACTTAGCGATTTTCAATGTCGACCAATACTAATTATAAGATATTATTTACTCAGTCTACAAAGAAATCAGTATACCTATATCTTTTCTTTTCTCGGACTAAAATTATTAGGAACTCGATGAGCAGGCCCGGATTGGCCAGGTCCGCGATCGTGAAGGGCCCCGGATCGAGTGGGCCCCAAAGGGGACCCACATAACGTACAAGAAAAAGGTTTTTGTCTTGTTAGGAGTTATTTTGTGATCTTGGTTATGTTTCGTTTTCATTTCAAAAAGTAGAGTTATAGTAAAATGTCGAATCATCTCAGTTAAGTTACATATACAGGATTCAAAAAATGTTAATATTATTTTTCTAATCCCTACATTCAAACACCTGATTTCCGACAATTTTCCGGGGGAGAGCCTCGAGATCCCCGGTAGAGGGACTCTTTACAGGTTTTAGCTGAGGGCCCCAAATGGTTCCAGTCCGGTCCTGTCGGTGGGTTAAAGAAATCCACATTTTAAATAAGATGAAATGAGATACAACGCTCAATATATATGTAAATATATATATTCCCGAACTCTATTTTTCGATAAACAGAGGATAAAACAATGCCTGGTATAGTCGCGTATAAGTACTAAAATATGAGGGTCATTGCATACCCTGTATAAGTTCAGTGCTCTGCGCTATCGAGAATTTGAAATAAGCGACTGACAATGAAAATCTCGAGGAAAATCCAAATTATTCAAAGACGGATTCTGCATAACTTTCTGGAATGCTTAATGCTATATGAATTATTTATTATACATTTATAATCATTATCGACTTATCTCGAAAGGTAGGGTAGGTACCTACATATACATTCTTCACAGTTCTCTGTTCACACAACATGGAAAACTGTCAGGAAAACTATTGTGCATTCTCCATTCATTGTCCTGGTAAACAATCTCCTCGTTCAAGTGGTGATTGTGATTCAAAACTTATTTGTATAGGTTGTACATATTCATTATGTGGACCCATTCTCATAAACACACGTTCCTACATACTTATACTCGGTTTTGCTTGAACGTGTATATAATAGATAATACTTTATAATACTGTAATAGATAATACTTTCATGTTCATTTCGAAAATACTTTTTATTTTTATCTCAAAAACACACGTCAAATATAGTAACTTCATCACCTATTCGCATAAAGAGACTCAGTCTTCGACTTATAATCTTACGTGAATTTCATGCACCTATCAATAATCTCAACTTTATCGGCTCCCAAGCTTTTGTTTTCAAATTTTCCATTGAAAAAAAAGGTACAAGTAATATTCAGTTTAGTTCAGCACCGAAATTCCCCTGGAATATGAGGTTTCATGCACGAATTGAGAATAATTAGGTGGTGAGATTTTCTCGAGTAGCAGGTTCCTAGGTGTTTTATTTCTGCAATCAATTATCCAATTTATAAGAGAATTTCATTGAAAATTAAATGGCGCTCAAGAAATTAACATATCGCATTCATTATAATTATAACGTCTAAACAGGCAACGAACTATACAAGAAAGAGAAGCATATTTTTCAACATGATGTTGAACTCATCAAAATGGACAATATCACCAAAAATTATCCATATAAAAATTGCAAAATAAAGAATTTCAAAAAGTCACCGATATAACTGGCCTTATTATGGTCCTGGTATATTTCGAAGTTATCACGTGTTATCAACGAACAACTTCACTAGCGTTCTCTATTTTGCTACCGTGTACGGGGTAACTTGAATTCCTGGGGCAACTTGATAAATTTTTGGGCCATGCTGAGCAGTGAGCATGTTCCCATATTCCCGAACAGTACTGCCTGGTATATTTTATCGTTCCGATTTCACTGAAATTTACTGGCAACGTTTTCGTGGGTCATGACAAGGAGGCTAAAAGTTTACTGTTACCACTGGTGCAGAAATGGTGATGTAGTGCCAGTATTCTTGAAATTTTAGGTTAAGCATTCGAATGGTTTGGTATGAGTCGATGAAAATTACATGCAGTAGACGCTGAAACTGCCACTAATCTACAAGATGGTTTGTTATTCTCACTTTTGATATCGAATATTTCACAGTTATGCTTAAATTTTTTCATCAATGGAACTAGAGGTACTAGAGCTTGGCGTTTCTGATGAATAAGAATCACTATCGGATAATAGCCCCGTGATAGAAGTTTCAGTTAGTATCCACATTGGATTACCGGTAAGTGGGTTCGATTCCCACCATGACCGCAGGAATTTTTCTGATGTACTGAGAAAGTGCTTGGGATCACACGTTAAAAGTTAAGACCCCCGTCATTCCTCGCTCACACAAGTCTCTGGAAGACTTTTGAGGGTTGCTCGTAAGGAGGCAACCGAATGATGGATAAGAACAAAAAAATATGTCTTCTAAGATGATATGATTGATCACTCCATCCATAATTTTAACGTGAGTAAAGAAGATAATGATAATGATGAGAATGAAAACCAACGAAACAAAACATCGAAAATCGAAAAATCATAGGTCATGGTTATATGTTTTGCTGCCAGTGTGAAGCAGTACTGCCAAAATCGTTCCGAAATTAGATGAAAATTCAAAGGTTCTGCTACTATTTAAAGCGAATTCCATTCGTAAACCTGGTGGTGCACTGGTTTTGCGCCAGTTTTGCACCCGCACTACTTCAGTTCTCTCCAAAATGTGAACTGATGCATTCCCAACGGAATACGAAATAATATTATTATAAAATTATTGCTGGAGGTCGAATCGGTTGGTTTGTCTTTGTTTATAACTTGTCCGCATCCTGTAATTATTTCTTAACTTCAATTGAAAACAGAGTAGATGTTTCATGGAAATAATTTTGAGCAATTTATTTTTCAATAAGTACCTCTTCATCATTGAATTCGCAAAATACTTTCAACAGAATTATGAATTCTGGGAAGTAATCTCCTTTATTTTCTTGAAACCTCCAACTCTGCATCACTATTTGATGATGATTGGATTGCCACTAACAATTTGGTTTTCAAACTATTCATATTCAATGTTTCCGCCATTTTCAAACTGCACTGACTTTGCACGACCTATTAGAGCTCGTGCGAGAGTTGTTGCACTAAGCTCTAAACTATGTGAACCAGTTTTCCAATGGAATTCTAAACCCGACACGAGTTTTACCAATGCTTACTGTTGACCGATATGTTTAAATGTGCTGAAATTTAACTATATTGTTATTGTATAGTTGATGGACCCATGCAGATGCGTCAAATCATACTTTCATTTTAATTTCTGTGATTGTCAATACAGGGAAAAAGTCAAAAGTAATTCTGAGAGCATTATGGAGGCGAGGAAAGTTTCGTTCACCAAAAACTAACCTTTATCTCGATTTCTCCCCGGCATTCTAGATCAAAGGTCCCGAACGTATCCAGAACAGCTTTGGTGACTGGGCTGACGTGTATCCTCAGCGCGCTTCCGTTGGATTCCATGCGAGACGCTGTGTTCACCGTGTCGCCAAAAAGGCAGTAACGCGGCATTTTCAATCCCACGACCCCTGCCACACAAGGACCTGCGAACGAAAAGAAAGGAATCTCGTTATAGCCTAATTAGCTTCAGGCGCATCAGTTTGCTTTAATGGTTTGCTCAGATGCAAGCCAGTGCCAGTAGTTCGTTTCGTACTAACACTAACGGCATCATTAGGAAAATGTCGCCATTCGACTGGATTTTCAATGTAGACCTATTATTTGATGAAAATTATCAATGCATTCCAAGGCCATAGGTGCTAGGCATCATATAAACACTATCCAATATTCAGGAGATTTTTGTGTTATTCTGCTGCATAGATTAGATCTATATCTGCTGTAAGTGTATATGCTACGCTCAATAGTCGATTTTGGGCAATGCTCGGAAAAATACGCAAAAGTAGTATTGAGCAACGAATATGTCGTAAACCCGAAATTTTAACAATCTGAAATGTACAAAACTATAGTTCGTACATTTATGAATGAATATTGTCACGATATGGTAGATTTCCACTAAGGGGTAATGCTTGGCTTAATAGTTTGCGAAACTATACGTACGTATACGTACCTGAAAGTAGGTACGAGACTATATTCAAACATAACAATTTGTATTGTATCATGTAACATTATGGGTAGTTATGACAAATATGAATAAACAACAATGGATATAAAGACCTAATAACAACTTACATTATAATGACCATATTGACGAGCTCTTGTCAAGTCAAGAGTAGCCTCAGTCCAGATTTAGGCCGAGTTAGGTTAGATTGTTTGAAAAATTAGTCCCTTTTCTTATGCAGAAGCAATATTTTCCTTCCTCATTATTACAGAACATGCTATATCTCGCTCGGACTATTTGGTCGGTCATACCGGCCCGCAAAAGTAGTTTTGTAATGCTCAATAACCGTTGGAATTTCAGGTTTAGGAAAAATTAGTTGCTCAAAACTAGTTTTGCGTATTTTTTTTGGGCATTGCCCAAAATCGACTATTGAGCGTAACATAATGAATGCTGTGTAGTGGCTTATCGGTTAGCTCTGATTGATGACCACTTAAATTAAAAACCAAACTGTCAAGTTGGTCGCAGTACTAGTTATGTATACCCTTAATGATTCTTTGAAATATCTCACTCACAATCTTTTGACTCTTGCTATTTTGGTATTTCGGCACTAAACAGTGAGGACGTAAAAAGTCCTTCCCCTCCCTTAACTTTTGAACCGAACAAGCTATATTGAGGGTAAAATTCAGGTAAAAAGTTACCCCTTCCTACTTTTTGGCATGAAAATGTTTGTGATCACGTGACCTAGTGTCAAGAGTTGATTTTTCGACTTTTTAGCATAAATCTTGGTACTCTTCGAATGCACTGACCTGTGTGTATCCCAATTCTGAGTTTCAGTGGATCAGTTGGCCTGTGGCGGATTCGAAATTTTCTTACGGCTTCCAACAGAGCCAGAGACATTCTGGCTATCTCTCCAGCATGCGAATTACCATTCCTTTCTGGCAGACCAGAAACAACCATATACGCATCTCCAATTGTTTCAACCTAGAAGGAAGGCTGCAGTATTAGGCGATTGAAAATAAATAATGAATTTATAAGTAGACTTTTTATTCAGGATCGCGAATCCAATTTCCACACGTTAACCTTTGCATGTAAATTTTATCTTGAAAACAGGCAACATGATTTTAGTAAAACACCAGCTTCTTGCATTTCCATCAGGTGAAATATTTATACTGGGTGCCATTTGACATAGAAAAGTTGGGTCATTTATTCTGGTCAAACCCCCATTGATTTTTATTCCACTCAAATAGAAGGTTAAAAATGTTTGAAATGATTATCCCATTAGAACAGGTTTACTGGGACACCTCTGGTATATTCCATCAATACTACATGGAGGGATTGTGAGAATAAACACATGAGCGTATTCGTTAGCTAACTACATTTTGAAACACGTTTGGGGAGATAAAGGGGTTGAAGAGGACTTGTTATTCAAATAGAGTAGATGCGAAAGAACGAATTTGCTGAGTCTTGGTATATGGAAACAAACCTGAAACCCGAGCAAAATCAGTCAATTCGCTCGAAAAATATCGCAGATCGAGTTAATTTGTGGCGCATCGAGAATGTTTTCACTGTTCTATGAGTAGAAAGAATACAATCAGAACAAGTTCGAGCTGAATCGGTCAGTTTTTGTGAAATTGGAGGAAATCGAAATAGACGGACAACGCGAAGAGGGTTTCATATCAGATGATAATAAAAATAATAGCTATTTATTTCCTCCCGCGTGTGGAGTTGATGCCCGACGCGTAGCGGAGGGCTACACACATGGGAGGAAATGAACCTTTGCTCCCAAGATATATATGATTTTATCCACGAACGTTTATATTTGTACGAAGGCGCTGAAGGGCCACCTATACTTTTTTTTTCGAATCCCGACTTTATTCTTGGGATCCCGACTTTATTCTCGGGATCCCGACTTCAAAGTCGGACCCTCGACTTTAATCTCGGGATCCCGACTTCAAAGTCGGGGGTCCGACTTCAATCTCGGGATCCCGACTTTAATCTCGGGATCCCGACTTTAATCTCGGACCCCCGACTTTAATCTCGGGATCTCGACTTCAAAGTCGGAGGTCCGACTTTATTCTCGGGATCCCGACTTTAAAGTCGGGGGTCTCACCTGTACAGGATGTCTCTTTATATTTTGATCCCTACCTACATCTTCAACTATACGAAGTGGAGAAAACTTCAAATATGAAAGTTGTAGGGTTTCATTTGTACAATCTTTTTGCACCCTTTGAACAAACAAATGCGAATCGCGAAATGAAAAAAGAGAGTATGATGGAACCTTTATTACAGAACTTTTGTGAACATTCGATCTTCACTTTTTATATGTACGTACCTACCGATAAACATATATGTACATACAATAATTTCACATCCATTGGATAATCATCACAACTCCGATTCTCCCAATTTTTTTTGTATCTATTCAACAATGAGATTCTCAGCTATTGAGTAAAATATAAACAAGCACCCTGTACGTACGATAATGTACAGGTGTGATCCATTATTTTACATTCAGTGTACATCCAAAAAGGAGGATTTCGATTGATCCTGATGTGATGATTATCCAATGGATGTAAAATTATTGTTCGTACATAAATGTACAGGGTGTTTCTCAAGTACATGTAGAAAATTCAGGAGCATGTTGCTGACGTCAAACTGATGAGTAACAATGGAAATTATTTATTTCTGTCCACATATTTAACTTCAGTTTCGGAATCCCGACTTTAATCTCGGACCCTCGACTTTCAATCTCGGACCCCCGACTTCGCCTTCAGCGCCTTCGTATATTTGAGAGCGTCGTTCTTAAAATTGTGTTGCAATCGGTCTACCTCTAAGTCTCGATTCAAATCGATGTGTTACATGATCTTAGGTTACAAAAGTATAACAGAGTATTTCACGGACAGTATATTTGAATCTGAACGAAAATCAATTTGACACTTCTATCATATTGAATTTGTTTATTGTGATATTGCATTTTTGTATTGCAAGTTTCGACTTTGATTGAGTGAGTTTGAAAAATGAGGAAGTGTATGAGTGTACAGATCTTGGAGAAGAAAATAAAAATTTTCGAAAGCTCGGCAAAGCAATAAAGTAGTTTGCTTGTAGCCCGATTGACTGAATTCCCCAATATTTCCTATTATATCATGATTAAAATAAAATTAATAAATTGAATTAATTGAAAATCAATTCATTTATGAGCAACACGTATAGACCGTAGATGTACACATATACATGCATATTAGGTATATATGAATATTATTTCCCAACATTTTTTCATGAATGAGTTTTGACTGAAAATTGGTCAGTGGGACTGGTGTATCTATTCGTATAAAGTATATTCAAATTCATTCATTGCTTGTAGTCGATTCATTTTTCCAGGTGAATAACTATGGATTCGCTTCACGAGCCCCGAGCACTTTTGATTAAATCGATAGCTCTTCCGATATAGAAATATTGCTAAATATCCACATATTTTCGAAGGTACGTCTGAATCCAATATGACTGTCGATTGGAAATTTGCTTGAGTTCTCTCCGTTCTGAAATTTCACCATGAGAGACGATTTCTTTATAATATGGAGAAAATACACTTCCACAACCTGAATTTTCATGCTTCCTCGAAGATGAATAATTCTAATTCCTTTGCTAATTCAGAGAGTAGTATGGGAAATATCACGATAATGATTCAATTTCGGGAACATTATTACGTAAAGAAAAGAAGTCTACAATTGTTGAAAGCTACTGAACTGTTTTCTCGGCTCGGTTTTTGGTGAAAAGATGTCAGAAGTTAAACATGTCAATGTTGTCACGTCATGGAATCATTACGTGGGTTGACTACAATAAAGTCTGAGATTAGATTCTGATTCTGATGGTCAAGGGTAGATAAGAATTAGCAGGTTGCCAATGCCAAATTGAAGTACTGGAAATCCCAGTTATTGACATATTCATAATAATATACTTGGTGGTCTTCATATTTGTGTGACCTGATGAAAATCCATAGTGATAGTAAAAGCTCCATAAACGATGACTTATAGTGATCGATCGTGGTGGCCGTTGAAATCATGTTGAAATGGTTTTTCCGTGTGCCGCTCTCTGCTCATGTTGTTAGTAGGCATTGAAGCGACCATGGACGCTGTTACAGTTCGATCTCCATAAGTGGTAAGAGGCAAATCAATAAAATATTTCAACGGTCACTACGATGCTGCTATCGTTTATAGAGACCCTGTACTTGGAGAGTATGGAAAACTGGACTTCAGGACCAAAGTGACATTATTTCACACAAAATTGAAGTGCATTTTTTGGAATGATATGGATCATACTGTATATCTCGGTGCTTCACTATTCTCTGATGCAATTATTCTCAATTCATTCCAATGCTTCGCAAGATAAATTGAATCTGAAATCCGGTTAAGAATTTCGAATAAAAGCTCAATAATACATAGTCGATGAAGACCATCATAGAAAACGAATGTATATAGCTGCGACTTCTTTCCAGAGATCCCTTGAGGGTTACCTGGACGACTCATTTTAGCTCACATGAAACTAGCATCCTGGAAAACACGAAAGTGTATTCTTTTCTCATTAGCTTCCTACATCTAGTTGGAAAAAAATTCAACTGATGGGTATTTGTATTAACATTTGCAAAGATATTAGAATTTATGATATTTCTACTAGATTACCTATATTATATCAGATTTGAAATTATACCTATGCGCGATGGAAACCATGGGAACGATCGGAGAATGGGTTCATTCAACGTTTTCCATGAAATAGAGGTATATCACTAGAGAGGATTTTCATTATTTTCTAGGCTGCACGTTTGAATTATTGGTCATTGTCGGAGTCTTTGTATTAAGTGAAGTGTTTGCTTCTCATTGTAACCACTTTTTGTTTACTTTCGTGATGCGATCGTTGGAATCAACTATACCTAATCTCTATAGTAGTCTAGATAAATGCATAAGTATTCACACACCTATGGAGGTTGAATGCCTTGTTTTTGTAGTATTGGTGGCAAATTGAATATTATCTTGTTGTGGAATAGGATAAGTCGTGTTGATCTGTTGATTGGCTTGTAATCAGAAGTACGGGTACCTAGAGCGTGCATCCACTCGTTGAAAATCCTATCTGCCGGCAATATTTTACCAGATCCGTATAAAAACATTATTGTCATCTGAAAAATATTGCTTTCTGGGATCAAGATGTTCCGCACTGTGTGTACATACTGTTTTGCAGATGTTACAAAATCAGTGACAACCCCAAAACTCAATCGAGTTCTATGGCTACTATCCTAATGCTTCCCGTTGTATATCTCTAACTTTCCATTTTCTGTTGTATTCGGATTGGGTGTATTTCATGGTATAGTAAACAGTGGTGTCGAGTTAATATGAATGTTAGATTGTATTAGATTCATATTATGTGAAGGGTTCTTTCGAGAATCCTCTTAGAATAGACAGTGAAATGGTGAACGATTTTTCTGCATTCAACTCCGTTCGTGTTGAAACGGAAAAATCAGGAAACCAAAAGATATTTTTTACCAAATTTCTATTATTTTCCTCATTTTCAAAACAAGAATCTTGCGGCGTTCTATACTTAAACTCATGAATAAGCATGTATCTGATGATAGACATAGAGAAAGGGGGTATAGTTCAGATAGTACCTATATATTAGCGGCTCTCAAACTTTTCTGGTGACGGAACCCTTCGAAGAATCTGAATTTTTAACGGAACCCTAAATCCTGAACTAGAAGCAAAACCAGTGTGTAGATTCTCAATAATCATACAAAAAAAGGTTGATACAGTAAGTAGTGAGTTAGTTAGCAAATTATAACACTAAGTTAATTTATGGGAGGCATGACATTGTTTTCCATTTCTCATCAACTTGGTAAAGTCAGGCTGGACAAAAACAGTTGAATTCTCATGTCTGGTTCGGCATCCAGTTCATTGAGATATTTCGTGTCTGTAGCTGTATATGCTGAAAATTCCATTCCTCAAAGATACGTTGTTGGAAACGGCAGAAGAAAATTCGAAGCCTCTGTGGCTCTGTGGTTAACCATCATAAATTCTGCACCGGAAGTCATTTAGTGAAATTGTTTTCACCAATGATTCCATGCTTGTGTCCCATGTCATTTCTTCAGGCTTTTGCAATTTTGATGGAATAGGGTTTTGAATCCATCAGTTTATTTTCAGTTTCGTATTCTATTCCTTCCTCAGGTCCCTTCAGGAAAGTAAGATTCAAAAGTCCATTGCTGATCATTGAGATATTTTTTCGTTTGAAATATTTCTGTTTCACTGAGATTGAGGTGACTAAGTAACTCACTTGGCACTTAGTGGAGCCCTAACGGAAGCTTTGCGGAGCACCAGGGCTCCGCGGAGCACACTTTGAGTAAGTAGACTGTTGTTCCTTACGCCACACTTATTCCGCGTTTTTGATGATTCAAAATATTGTAATCTCCATGGTTATTATGAAAAATTATTAAGCTCTTAGGAGAGATTATGTAGAGTATATAGGTACTTAGTTGTTAGTGTGGAAGAGCGCCAGATTCCCAGCCAGAGCGAGGAACTTTTTTCAATATTTTCGCTGTTGCGTTCCAATTAACAGTGCTGCTCCTAAAGTGGCGCATGGAGTTAGTAACAAAGCCTACACAGAACACGCAGAAAGAGATGATGATGTATTTGTGAGCATCAGAGAAGAAGTAGGACGGTGTATGTAGGTGGGTGTGGAAAACTACCAGCTGAGCGTGAGAGCGGGCCAATGCTGCTTACTGGACCTCGGTCTCCGGGGGTTATTTTAACGAGGTAGCTGGCAGGCCATCATATGGTAGTGAGTACATTACTAGCCAACAAAACACAGCCGAAAAACTCTGAAAGAGAGCTGATGGGCTGTGCCTGAAAAAGGATGTTAGCCAGCTCTCTCAAGCGAACCACATCACTCATTAAAAACACCTTGGGGCTTGCAAAAAGGTCCCATTCCATTAGGGACTAGTTGCAGACGTGCAAACGTCCCCCACCAGTACTAGTACCAGTACCAGTGTTGTTAGTTATATTAGCTTGGAGTGATTAATGCGTATGAGCAGTTTTTTCTGATGAATATCATAAGTTTGGAAATGTGTCCTTCGTGCAAACATATGAGCTGGAGCTGTTAATTCGAATAACTGAATAAATTAATAACCGACACAAAAACAAACACGTTTTAGAAAAAGACCATCTCGGACAAGTGGATGAACCGGGAGAAACGCCCCCAGATGTATTGGTTTTTGCGGAGGAAATGTCATGCCTTATCGACTCGAGAAGTGATCATCTAGCCGATTGAACTTGTAGGGCGAGAAAATATCTTCCAAGAGTAAAATATCGCGGCATCAAGATGGGCGAAATTTGCATCCGCAAGTTGTTCTCCAGGACCGTAATCAGATTCGAGAGTTTTCAATATACCAACTGCAGCCAGTGGTGTATCAAAAATGGGACACAAATTGTTTTTTCAAAACACATTTTTATTTATGATTATTGGAAACTACAATAATATTGAGCATTACAGAATATAATCAAGCGCCTTTGGCTTTTCACTTGTAGGGAAGAAAAAGTGGTCATAGTATAGTGTCATTCCTTTCGAATAATTTCTTCAAATAACTTGGAAAAAAATGAAGGTTTTTTTTCGTATATCTCCGAAAGAATTGGGAATTTCCCAAGTTTCAAAACGACATCTTGTTACGAATATAATTGGTCAATTTTGTAATGATATAACCGACCCTGTATCTCTTACGGTTCCTGCTTCCTGCCACCCTGTACAGATCGTTGAGCAACTCCAAGACTTGAAGAGGCGTTCTCCTCACAGTCAACTTCGTAGCATTCTCAGTCACAGGCACTATGGCTCAAGAATGAATGAATTATTTCTTAAATCCATAGCGGTAATATCGGTGATATTGTCAGGTAGGGCAAATGCCTATGGAATAACAATATTCAAATTTCCGTTCATCTCAGGATCTTTAATCATGAATTAACTTTCCAAATTTAAACATCCAGTACAGTGAAGTTGCGTTCCGGTCAGCGGAGTTCATAGATTTTAGTTCCTGTAATATTTGCAAAACGCTTACTGTGCGAAACTACCTAGGTAAGCAATACTGGCAAGTAACGGCCGTTTCCATCGCGAAAAATGGCTAACCTAGAATCGATTTCAAATATGAATAGTACCCGAATCGATAAGGCATGGTCATAATTCAATTCAGTCATTTTATTGATTCATATTCGTCGATTCAATAACTCTGATTCATTCATTCGATACATAATGCATTTCGATAACACATTCGATAACTCATTTATTACATTTCCGGTACTTGACTACGTTTTTGAATCAGTAATTCACGAATTGCTGCCAAAATGTTCACCGTCTCCCCGACTTCGATCCTGATGGTCAACCCCCTGCTAGACGTCATAATGTCAGTACTATTTTTCATGTTTTCTCTCTGAATAGTTTTGTGCTTCAATTGGCAATTCACTATGGTTTTTCTCTGCTAACCTACCATGTGGCAGCATTTATTCATGACTTTTCCATTTAATCAATGAATGTCAATTTTATTTGAAAACTGTCATGAGTCTTTATTTGGGGATGAATATGGTTGGGTGGTGAAATGATCGAAATCTCTCATCAAGTCAGCGAGTAGCTAAGTTACGACCCATAGGAGGGTCAACATCTGAGTTGCGACAATATTTATTGCGCACTTGGCCCCATATCAAAATCGAACCTTCTTCACCAAATTCCTGCACATAAGGGATTTATTTTATTTATTTTATTTTATTTCATTTATTTATTTTCACAAACAGGAATACAAACAGAACGAACCCAGAGACAGTATTCACATATAGGTATACTAAGTATGTCATGTTGTTAGGTATTCAATTCCATTATACAGTGCAAAGATTTTATATATATTATGAAAACAAAATTTTAACATATCATCAATTGGATGCTGGAACAAAATGTTTCTTGAGTTTGTCCACAAAGATTGTTAAAGAGCCGGAAAAAATATCAATCTCTATCATGTTTGAAATGGAGTTATCACTTTTCAAGCATCGATGTAAAAGGGAGTTAAGATAGTAATTTGTGTTTGGTATAGATGTATGGAACAAGTTATAATAACGAGTGGAATATTGTGGAACATTGTAATGGATTAAGTTATTTATAGATGAGGAATGAATGATTCCATTTATAATTTTGAAAGAGAATTTGATATCGGCGATAGCTCTTCTGTCAGCAAGACTTATCAAATTAGGTTTTCAAAGCAATGAATTTGATCTGAATACTTTCTATTTGTTTCGTGTATATGATGAGCCGAAGCCTAGCAGACTATTCACGTATGAAATGAAAAGGGTACGCAAGGTATTATAATCTTTGAAAGGATAAGTTGTTCTTGAAATGAAACCTAACATTCTGTTCGCTTTCTTAGAAATGTAAGAAATATGTTTATTGAAAGCCATTTTTGAATCAGAAATAATTCCCAAATCCTTCACTTCACTACAGATTTGGAGATAATGATCCTGCATGGTATAGTTATGAGCATAGATCTAATGAGTAATTGAATTAGAGTTTCTACAAAAAGTAATCTGATGGCATTTGTTCAGGAAGAGGACGTTATTTCTGCAGTACTCTAAGAAGCTATCAAGGTCCTCTTGAATGAACATACAATCATTCAAGAGTAAAACTGTATGAAATATTTTAAGATCATCAGCATACATAAGGAAATACGAGAACTTGAATCAACCAAAAATGTTTTTCTGCGGGGATAAAACTCACTTTGTACACATCGAACTCCTCGACGATCGAATCGAAGCACGTGTACAGATCGTTGAGCAGCTCCACGACCTCGAGAGGTGTGCTCCTTGCAGACAACTCAGTAAACCCCACGATGTCGCTGAAGTAGATCGTGACGCTGTCGAAGGTCTCCGCGATCACCGATTCGCCCTGGATCAGCTGCTTAGCCACGCTCTTCGGCAGCAGCTGGTAGAGGAGCTCTTCGCACCTGCGCTTTTCCTCCAGGTAGTCTGCTGTGCGTTCGTCCACGAGGGCCTCGAGGTTGGAGGCGTACTGCTCCATTCGGGCCAGGAGGTTGTCCAGGAGGTTGCCATCGCTGGAACAATGGAGGGGTTCAGATCAGTGGCATGCATACACTGAGGAAAATTGTGCTATTAGAGTGTTTGCTGAGATATTTCTTGCTACCATTACGAGAAATCATATTACCGTTATACATTTTCGAATAGATGCAGCACCTTGAAATCTTATGATAGCAATAACGACTTTGCTGAAAGTGAATTTCCTGCCACAGGAAGGTATACTGCTGTCGCTATCAGGCAGCCACTCTGGGATAGCATGATTTTTTATAATTGTCTAGTGAGTTATGTTATATGCTTGTGGCTACGAGGTTCATCGCATAGAACTGCACTCACTACCAATAACACAACTGTCAGTCTGCCACGAAAATAATATTTGACGATCTTACTTGGGGTTATTTAGCGCCATTATTCGATATTTTGCTGATTTGTCAAACATCTTGCTTGATCAATCATTCACAGTTGGGCTCTTGATGCAAACCCATGTACAGGACGACAATCTCGACGACACGGCAGTCACGAATACTTTCCCCCTTGAATTCAATTCATTATTTGAAATCTGAATCTGAATTCAAATATAAAATGGAAACATTTTTAAACAAATTAAAAAATCTTCTGTGTCCCTTTCAGTGCTTGCTTAGATCTGAGTGCTTCAGTTATCACCAGGATTGATGGAATGATAAAGGTGAGTTTTTTCGAGGTATTTCGACTAAAATTCAAATATTTCACATTCAACATTTCCTTTTTCTGGTACCATGAAACTTCAAAATTGTCAAATCTGTTCCAGGGCTTCTATATAGAATGTATAGTCTCAAAACTAATTGTGAGCAAACATTTTCAGGTTGTGAAATTATTTGAATGATTTTACGGGTAACATTTTGTTTTCCTGTACGCATCTGTAATAACTTGCCTAGTTTACGTAATACAATGGTTTCATACAGTTTCACAAAAATTCTTTTCTTCTTCAATTACTCAGAAACCTTTTGTTTTTCCTGAGGGTGCATGAATCAATTGATCTATTGAATTTCATAGATCATTGGTCCGAAATTTTCTTCAGGAATCAATGAATTGCTATTCATATACCTACGATTATAACATTGCCCTACTCCCATTATTAGATGGACAAAGTCAGATACCTACTACATAAACATCGTTTAATAGCAATATACAGATGCACTCGCTAGTGGTAGCAAGGTTCTATATCAAATAATCGCAGGTGGGTTATGATCAGCAAAGTCGACTTTATAATCACAAGTGATAACTCGCTTGTCCCCTATGCTATTAGAGTTTCTTGTTGGGGTAATTCAATTTCTGACTATGGTTAATAGGAATTTCAGTGTACAATAGAAGCATAGAAGCATTGCCTACCCCAGAAAAATTCTAATTATCGATACACAGTACACAGTCTTTTGCACACTTTTCTTTTGCAGATATATATGTGAATATTGGGGGTAGCAGCAGTGTAAAAGGAATACTCTTTAAAGTTTATCCAAGCTTTCGGAAATGTTTATTTCCATCATCAGGAATAATCTTTGGTGAGGTTGAGGTGAGAAATGTGACTTGCAACTTTTCCCTCATTTTTTTCAACAAATTTTAAAATTCCAAATTTACAATAAATAAGTAACTGTTAAGTGTAATTATACAAATGTTAGTGTCCTATGTGTCCACGTAAGCAATTTTGCACAGTATGTCATCATATATTTTACAATATTATACTTTTAACAACGTTGTAACCAACCCCACCAAAGATTATTCCTGATGATGGAAATAAACATTTCCGAAGAAAGCTTGGATAAACTTTAAAGAGTATTCCTTTTACACTGCTGCTACCCCCAATATACACTGGTTTCATTCCTAGTGGTCAGCAACGACTTCCCTTCCATAAAAAATATGTGAATATTTATATTATTTGAATTGATCTACTATACTGTCTGAGTTATCTCACAACTCATAATAATACAATACAATCCGTTGAAACTAATATAAATCACCCGCTGTGCCGCCGCTATTGCCGATCTACTCTGTGTGAGCGAATAAGCATTCCATTTTAAATGAAAGCAAAGCAATTGCGCTGATCAATAGAAATTCATATGGATCGGAATAGCATTGCTTTGCTTTCAACTTGCAAGTCATCGACACTCGAGCCGTGGCGGCGCGGGGCCGATTTCCACTGGCCGGGGACCCGAGTGATTATGAACAATAATAAGATATAAAAACTTCACAAACGATAAGATTTCCACAAAATTCTCAAACACACAACATGTTTCGCTAACACAGTAGCTTCGTCAGGTGATATACTGGTACGATGAACTAAACTAACCTTTTGGCTTGCTTATATATCCTACTTTCCCAACCAGAAGGATTAGTTACCTGTGGAAAGGTTCGATAAATCTCCATTTTCGGAAATTAGGCACAATATCTACATTAAAATACGGTGTACCGGATTAACTTGAAAGGTTTGATAGCAAATACATATTATCACCTATACTAAGAAAACAAATTCGACAGTGGTGAACTTTTGAGGTCTAATTGATCGTTAAGTAAAATGTCAAAGTTTTTGAGTTTGTATGGCGTATGTTGAATTTGTTCTCTTTTTCAAAAAATTCATCTTATGTTCATGAATGCGCTCATTAAACGCACGACCTGCCTGACCGATATATCCCTTAGGACAAGATTGACAGTTGAGTTTGTATACCCCTGAATTTTTCTAATTTAGAAGTTTTGTCTTTATCATTCTTGATAAACCTTCCCTACGAGTTATTTGTTCTAAATGCTACTTAGTTAACGAGAAAATCATCGAAAATCACTAGAATTTATAGACAATCTAGTTGAAATTCGAATTGCATGGTATAAAATTGAATCAAACGATTAAAAGGCTTGTTAATATATTGACAGTTATATACATGGTAAATCAATTACCATTTATACTGATGTAATTCGTGAACATTGAGAATCACAACTAGTAGATTGCTGAAAACAATGGCTATCGATTTCGACTTCATTCCATACGACCATTACTTAATTCACTTCATTTTGCTCTTCATTCATTCATGAACCACTAAGATTAATGAATATTCCAGCACTCTCTACAATCGTATTTTGAAATGTCCTCGAAAAAAGAAATTTCAGTGATACGATAATCTAACATCAGTCAATCGACTATTGTGTACACATATACAGAGTGTATCAGTTTCGTATGGCAGGCGACTGCAATCGAAAAAGACAGAAGGCTTATATAAACGGCTGTAAAATTCAGTGAGTAAAAGTCAGGACCGGATTATCCATAAGGCGGATTAGACAACTGCCTAGGATCTTTGCATCGATAAGGACAAAAAAAAACCGTTTCATCGAACGAATTTCAAAGAAAGCAAGAAGCAGGTCAGGCAAGTGGGTTGATGCTGTTGCATCAAGTCAAGGTAACCTTATGAGATTGAAGTAACAGTATACCAAAGAAGTCGATCTGCTCGACTCGACTATTGTGATAGAAAAAATGTATTTCAAAGAGTATAAGAAAAGGAAAGGGGCCCCGAGAATTGCATTGCCTAAGGTGCCTTAATAAGGTTAATCCGGCCCTGCTACTGTTTATATTGAAAATGGAGAAACCTCTATAACATATAGTTTTCAAAACCAAAATGTTTCTTTCTACATTGACACTTCAAAGTGTCTAAATAAAACCTTCTGCTACATTCACCATATTGGTACGAAATTACAAAAATTCATTTTTGAACACTTGTTATCTCAATTCCATGTTGATATCTGAGGCAGGATCGGTCATCAATTCCTATCGTAGACATTATTATCGGTACAAAACAGTAAACGTCAATTATTTGTGAAAAAATCCGTATTCTACCTTCCACAAGAATTTTATCGTTCAGCATTTGAAACGATGTTTTATATTTCCGAACTCATTGTTCTTGGGCAATTCGAAGAATTGATGGTTATTGTAAAGATATAAAACGATATGATAGCAGTAGAACGAAATAAAGTGGTTCATAACATTTTGTGGTATGTGACATAGACATAATTTTAATAGATATGAGAAGATCTGAAAGTAAACATTGTTGATTGTTCTTTTCATCGCTCTATGCTCTATATAATATTCTAATACTCTTCACTTCCAAGTACTGTTGAATGAGAAAACAATGTACGTTAAAATTGAGTTGTTTAACGTACGCATAAATTTCGACTTCTGGAGAGTTGGTTCCCAACTTTGAAGAAGCGATATACAAATTTTACTAACGAATAAAAAATCAACTTTCGAATAAATTCATAGTATTCATTTCTCTCAGTCATAATATATCGACCCAGATCCAATTTATTTATATCTTCATCTTTATTTTCGACTGAATATTTCAAATTTGATAAATTAATTAGAGATTATGGATTTACAATTGAATACGTTGAATTTCCAAGAGTTTTTTGCTAGAAATTGAGATTTAGTACCATAAAAATGTACCACACTCATACTTTTGGTTCACAACATCTGATATAACTGGAAATTCATACTTATTTCATCATACATCTCCCTTGCTATCAGATTATTTTTATGAAATGGGTGCCACAAAAGAACAAACAATAGCATGTAAGTAAAAAGTCCGAATTACAAAAAAAATTGCCGAAGCATAATGCACCTGACACAAAATTGAAATTAAAAATGTAAATTCAGCAGGGACATTACCTGTGATGATACCCATCTAAAGAGAAAGAATTGTATCAATAGTATAAAGAGTAGTTCCTTTTGTTTCGTATTCGATCGTGGATTGAAGTTCCTAACCCAAGTTACGGCATTCAAAAGTATAGTTCATTATTTTGGAAAAGTACTGCACCTGCTACCTCACCTGTTATCTGGATTCCGATTTCGATTTCTTTTCAGTTTCAGTGAGTATAATATAAGTGAAATTGAAATATACCTGTTGAGAATGAATTGGTTATAGAAAGTGATTCAAAGGTTATGACCATATGACAAACTCAAGATAACTTATTGTTATCTCAGTAATGAAAGACAACATACAGACAAAGTTGTCCTCCAAATTGTCCTCTATATCTACAGGTATCTAACATTTTGTAATCTCTTGTAATCTCAGTAATGAAAGACGACATTCAGACAAAGTTGTCCTACAAAATGTCCTCTATATCTACAGGTACCTATCTAACTTCTTGTAATCTCTTGTAATCTCAGTAATGAAAGACGACATACAGATTAAGTTGTCCTCCAAAATGTTCTCTATATCTACAGGTATCGTTATGTATGTACATTCAAATCTGATACACTGAAACGCCTTGTTTATTCTGGAGATGGATACATCAACCATTCAGATCATCACTCTTTCTTATTGCGTATGTACTATGTACCATATTCCCATGCCATTCTTGAGAGATTTCTGAATACCAGAGTAGTAGACATCAAGAGTATCCTCAAAGGGGCTCTTTTAGTGAGAAATAAGATTTTCCTCGGAGCACGTCCAATCATTTTCTTTACGCGATATTGCGGGAATGTGGAATGTCAGCCCAAGCGTTTATTTTAATACCTTCAACCAAGCCTAGATGACCCCAATCGCGACCGTCCAGCCTCTGGGAATATCCATGGGGATAGGAAAATGTGTACATGAGTAGCATCCCCAGTTTCACGGGGTTGGATTTAGATTGGGTGGGGTGAGGAAAGGTGCTGCAAACTTTCAGGGTAGACGAAATGGGGTGAAGCGGATTATTTGAAATAATTTTCCAGTTGGTATATTTATATTTGTATCCCATTACCTACTGTTAATCTCTTCACTATGAAATGAACTTTCAAACGAATATATTATATCGTTTATCTTATTGTCATCATTGGTTCGACAGGAGGCATAATAGTGGGTGTTGCAGTGATATATTAGTTGCGTAAATGAGTGTTGATTACAATAAATCGACTTATTCGATTGATTTTCGATCACGCGATGAAAAACCTTGTGATAAATAGATTTCTTGACTTCATGTCAACTCAGGAATATCTTAAAGCCATTGTAGCATCGTTATTGTATGAATTGGTCAAAAAAATCCAGAAGGGCCTCCTTGCGTCCCCTTGGATTGCCTCATCTGAAAAATCACGAAATCAATTCGAGATATTGAGCAGATCAATCGATCCAAATGAAGCATTGTGCTTAGCTTAGCATGTGGTTATGGCAGCACCAAACTGAATAGACGATTTCACCAAATTCTGAACATTTCTCCAAAAAAATTAGTTTTTCTCCTGTTGAAGTTGTCGATGATTTCAACGCAATGTGAATACATTTTCTAGGATGTGTTCCATCGTATAGAGTGGCTATGTGCTTTGAATGTGGCTTGCGTAATTTTGAAATCGGAAATGATGCGATAAAAGCCGAAAAATGAAAAATAATCGATTTTTAACATCCTGTATGAGGAATATGGAAAATTACAAAACCGTTTCGAGATATTGGCTTGAACGTTCGGAAAAAACAAATGATAGAAAAATAAAAGAGTTCACTGGAATACGAAAGCGTTTGAATTTTTTCATTTTTGTAATACTCTTTTGGAACACTTGGTGTATAATGACAGTAAAACTCCCGACGAGTTTTGAACGAGAAATCTTGAACAGAAAGATCGCATCTTCCAAGCACTGCATTCCGATTGAGAATCCATTCATTTTCTAAATAGATATGGCAGTTTGAAAATTGACCGAATATTTAATATTTCAGTGGTCCACTTGTTTCCTTTAGCACTTTATTTGGTTTTCGGCATACATTGATTCTATTTTCTCAAATATACACTTGTTAGGGTGTCCACTATGCCCCACCTTCCCCTATACCTACTGAGCCTGAGAGAAACGCGCCGGGCACCCTGTATATGAACGATATATTTCGATTTTACAGTATAGGCGTAAATAAAATCCATAGAGAGGTAGAGGTCATCAGAGTTAGAGGTCGAAATATAATTTGTGGAAATGCAACGTTATTTCACGGCCTGAATCTATAAATGAATTATTATACAGGAGGAGGAAATAACATGCAAGTTTAATATATCCGGACTACTTCTCTTTTCAACTAATCCAATTATGCAAATGGGAGTGTGTTTTCATCAAAATTTCATTCTCGGAGGGTAAAATTCACTACCTGGAACCTGGCCAATAGCTTTCCAGTAGGAAAATCGACTGAATACGCGAGTACACTATCTGTCGACATTTTTATATTCATGAGAGAAAACGATCTGGTCATATGGAAATATGAATGCTCCAAAAGCAGCTCTATTATTTTCCTGATGTTACAATTGTATTTCATAAAGTAAAGTACAACCCGATCAAAATACTGTGTGTATTATGTACATCATTTGATTCATTGGGACCACGATTGAAATGTCAACATTCAACATCACGTATAACGAATAACAGCGAGGGTAAGACAGACTAGTGAATTGGCTGCTCATAAAAAAAATAGCGCGAAAATCGCCCATTTGCGTTTTCTTTGCTGTCGTAGAGACACCTATAGAATTTTTCGAACATTATACAGTATGGTGGAATTGAAAGAAATAAATTCATTAAAACTACGAGCCACAAAGCTCAAAGTGGAATGAAATGTTAAATAAATACGAAATGCTCAAAGTAATTTCCACCTTCCACTCTTCCACACAATGTTAATAAAATGAGCAACAATGGTAGATTTCGGGAGAACAATTCCTGGCTGATGCCACGCAGAACATTGAATTATATCCTTCCGAAATCTATGCATCGACTCGTATAAACGAATACTGATACAAGTGATTCTTTCCTGAATGCCTATTGATTGACGAGAGTCAAAGAGCTCGAAACCGGTCTGTGGGTGTCTAGCGTGGCCTGGCTAAATCGAAATGCATCGTTTATTTGCTATTTCATTGAATTGACAAAAATTGAATCGATGGCGACACAGAGTCACTAAATTGATTTTAGAGAAAAAATCTAATGCGCCGTCATTTCAAAAACAACTGTCTACTTATGATATGTCATTGAAATGATGATTTTTTGATCTATCGAATGGCGTAAGAATATCTACAGGGTTCCATTCTAAATAATTTACCAGGGTTTATTTCCGATAAAAACGGAAGTCGGAGGATAATACATGATGATATAGTCATGTTATCGCCATCTAGATTGCATCTTCGAAGTGGGTGATATACCAGAAGTGTGAAGTTGTCCCAGTTGTCAGCAGACCGAGAGCGGCTGATGAGGCCTGGTGGACCGAAACAGTACTGTCTCGCTTCTGCTGGCAAGTGGGGCAACTCTGTTCATATCTCAGTTATGAGATCTAGTTCAAAAACGGAAGTGATATTCGATTGCTTTTTCATGGAAAATATGGGTTTTAAGGATCAATATTTTCGATCTAAATGTCGAAATCAAGAACAACTGAATGCATGACTCCCTCACCAAAGATTTCGTTGTCACCAGGTATACTTACCCACTTACAACAATACAACACACACATATAGTGGCAGTGTCAAACATAGATATCAGATATGTGTCTTTGGTCTGTCTCTGAGTCAATAAAAATAGCAAGACCACAACAATTTATTGCCCATATTGGTCATTGATGTGGAACAAATCATATCAGTTTTCTCTCAATGTCAAAACTGACTGACAAGATTAACATAAATGAGGGATTCACGATGTATTTCAAATATGGAACTGGAATGGGGGAGACCACTGATTTTTTAAAACGACATTATCGTGTACTCTATACTAAAATACTACCAGCGAATTAATTTTGAATTTTGTCATTCATGCTAAGACGATGAAAACAATAAATTAGAATATATCCATTTCAAAGCACACAATTCCTGCGCCATTTGAAATTTTGTCAATTCATTGGTGTGACTAGTGCGACGTCTTAGTCCCAACACGCCTATTGTCCTTGAGCTGACCAATCACACTGCAATACTGCAGAATGACGAGGTATCAGAGAGAGATAGCTACAGGTTGGGACTAATACGTCACGGCTCCACCATCATATTTGGCTGTTTGAAATATCGAATGATATATGCTGATTTCAAAACGATTTAGATTCGATTCCCTTCAACTTCAACTCATAATATTGATTGTACATCAAACGTTACTCATGATTCGTCGATTAAAAGAGGCTTGCACGGATTTCTTCTCTCAGTGGTCTTCCCCATGCCAAGAATCTTTCAATAGTGGGAGATTGTATTATAATAATTAATAGGTAATTAATCATTATTGAGTCGCTTAAGGACCCGTTTGTCAGGTTCTTTGAAAATATTTTCGTCAAAGATCCCTAAGATTCAATATGTTGAGAATTTATAACTTGGAATTTTCTTCGTCCCCCAACGATCCACATTCCTCTATTAGGTCTCTTGTAATGAAATTTTCAATCAGAAAATATTTGCGTATAATATAACATCATTGACGGATTAGCAATAAGTCTGCTATATATTCGACTCAAGAATCCCAATATAGTGAAAGGTCCTATACTCAATTCGAAGTGAAATATGTAAACTGTGGAACATAAACAGGGTATTTCAGATTTGAATGTATGTTCATACGATACCTGTAGATAGAGGACACTTTAATGGTTGTCTACCGTCTTATATAACTGAGATACAGGACGTTATCTTGATTTTGACAGAATCATCATCTGGTCATAACTTTTGAACCAGTTTGTATAATCTATACAGGCATGGTAGAAAAATTCCACCATATCACCCATCAAAACCAAATGAAAATCAGGATTAGAATCCAGGTCCGTCTTGAGGAAAAACAGAAAACTTATTTCATTTCAAAAACAACACTGTATGGCAAAATTTTGTAGATCTTTTTTCACATTTGAAAAGAACGGGAAAAAATAATAAAGTGACCTACTTTTTGCGAGCGCGCATCCGATTCGACAGGTGTTTTATTGTTATTTTTTGAAATACTATGCTCCATTTTGAGGCATTTTTATTGAACTCGTAATTCAAAATCCGAATTTGATACAAAAAAATAACAGTCTTCGAAGTTCAACATCATAAGAGTCAAATTAGGAGAACTATCGATAGATTTGTTCTTTTGGCAGAATGACTTAGTATTTCGATTTAGCCAATAGGCATTCAGGAAAGAATCACTTGTATCAGTATTGCGGGAGGATGTAATTCAATGATCTGAAATTAGTTATTTTTCTTCCGAAATCTACCATTGTTGTTCATTTTATGAACATTGTGTGGAAATGACTTTGAGCTTTTTGTATTCATTTAACATTTCATTCCACTTTGAGCATTAGGGGTATTTCGTAGTGGAGACAGCAGTTATTTGAAAGGTATCATTGGTCCACCCCCTCTCAATGACATTCTCATATTATTATGTTAACCTCCTCTACCAGTTATTGTATCATTCATGTAACAATCCCACTTCTAGACAAGAATACATCCGATGAAAGCGCGCCAGCTACATGAAGCGGTTGTTAGATGAGGTTAACCAAGAGACTAATGAAAGACAGTAGTACTCTCGTACCTACTCGTAGCAGTAGTTTCATGATGCTAAATTTGCTGACTGATGGGTAGTTATCATTATTATTGTTGACATCGGAAACTGATGTGCCATGAATGCGTTACTATGGCGATTGAGAAAAAAATGCCAGCATTAACTTTTGATCCCTGAGAGCTTAAGAGTGCCACTTTAGTTGCTCAAATGAGGGATTAAATGTGCTTTTTTGTTCTCTGATGTGCATATTCTAATGTTTTTTGAAACGTTGAACGCTTGCACTATTATAATTCGTTGAACTTTTCAACATTTTCATTGAAATTCCATTTGTCCCGATTTACAATTGATTGTCCTGCATTTTGAACTACCTCGTCCTGACAATCAGAAATTGGTGGCAACCCTAACATACCTAAATTCGTTAATTTCGTATCACATAACATATACATATAGTTTTTCCTTCTTCCAACACCATCCATTATTTCAATTTCGGAAACACTTCATGTATTGGGATTCAGATAGATGGAAAATACGTCAATAGTTCCATCGCCATTCAGCATCATTTTTATTCCTTTCAGAATGAAAAATCATCCGAGACGATCTCATGAACGAGCCATATAGAAAAATGGCAATTCGGGGGAGGATGATGGAGGTCTGATATACCTACCCTTTGTTATGCAAAGCAGACTGATTTATCGCTTTGAAGCTGAATGGGTCAGTGACCGAGAAAGTACTCCGTCTTGAGAATTTTCAAATGAAGTGAAATACTACTCTCGGTGAATAAAATCTGATTTCAATTTGATTAGACAGTTGGCAAATTGAGTTTGGGAAAGTTGAAGAAAAGCGTATGTTGGTAAATTTTTGTTTTTTCTGACTTCAAACTAGGAATTTCCAACTTCAAAAATATAAAATTTCGATTTGTTTATCTGAATTTCCAAGTTTAAGCATTAATTTACTGTTCAAAATGAGAATATCCAAGTGTAAACTCCAACTTTCCGACTGATGAGTTGAGAATTTGTGACGTCACTAACTCCTTAGATCTCACCCAGTATATCATTGAAAGTTGGGTTCATTTGAAGAATAGGAGGATACGACTGGCGAAATTTTGGTAATTTTGCACTTATCAGGCGATGGGTTTTTTTTCGAAAATTTTTTTTTGTACTTACGTATTTTTGTCTGAAAAACACGAATTTGATATTGAAAATGTGAACAAACCACTATTTATCGAGATATTTCAGGAAAAAGTTCGAAATTTTGCCTTATTTTCCCCCTTGTGTTGGATGCATTTACAGGTACTTGCTCTTTTTATTTTGTCATTGGACAATTCATATACTCATGATGTACTTCAATGACACATTTTAAGCTAGAAAATTCAACAGGAAATATGATTTTTATGGTGAGTTTTTCCTATTTAGTGAGCAAGCATACCAGATGACCGCCATTTAATCGATGGGTAATCCAAATAGGAGATGTCAAATGTCAATAGATTGCTTTGGAATGACATCACACACGCCATTATTTCAAATGATATTCTTCCTTCTTTTCACTAAACATGGATAAATCACAAGAAAATCATATTTCTAGTTGACTCATATAATAAAAAATATGTGTCCAACATTGTGTGATATATATAAATTGTCTAATGATGGAAAAAGAAGGACAAATTGTTCTAAATGCGCCCCAAATACAGGCGGAAAAGAAGGTGAAATTTGTAACTTTATAGTGAAATATCTCAATAAATAATGGTTTGTTCACATTTTCATTATCAAATTCGTGTTTTTCAGACAAAAATACGTAAGTACCAAAAAAAATTTTCGAAAAAAAACCCATCGCATGATAAGTGCAAAATTACCGAAATTTTTATTGGTTTAAATATCTATCATTAAATACTTTTTATTTCATGTATGTTCTATTTTGTCAATTGAATGAGTCTTAGGAAGACATTTTTTAATGATCTACACAGGATGAGTAATTTTTTGTCAAAAACGAAAATTGAAGAATTTGAAAATGAGTTGGCGAAATCCTCTTACTGTCACCCCAAAATTTTTTCTTTCGGTTCGTCCCTGAGATTTGATATAAGATAGCATTTACAGTTGCAACAGTAAATTAGGAGATGTGTGGATAGACAACAGTTTTTCTGCCTAATTTACAGTTGCAAGTGTAAATTAGGCAAAAATTCGTGAAAAATAAGATTTCAGGATAGCAGTTCAGACGCGTCGTAGCTTAGAGACATTTTATCCCGCAATATTTATAAAGCAATTATTTTTGAAATTTCACAAAACAAATTGAAGAGAAAACTCACTTTTTGTTCATCTGGTGAAGCTTATTCTTTAGAGTGGCAAAATCTGGTCTGTCTACAGAATCTTCAGCCCAACATCTGTTCATTAATTGTTCAACTTCATCTTCGTATTGATCTTCTGACCCTAGAATGGGTCTCAAAGGGGTCCCGTTGTTGCTGGATGGTCCCTTCTTCACTGACTCCAATATTTCTGAGAAAAAAAAACTTAGTACATAATATGGACCAAACAAGATATTTTTTTTTCGTTTTATTTATGTATATTGTATACCTTCAATGGGTTCGTGACAGAAAACAAATAAACTATATATTCTTGAATTACTTACATACAGTGTGTCTTGTTTCTAATAATGGAAGCACCCTCCCTGTATATTTCGTAATTGTAGAGTTAGAATTCTGAAATTTGTAGGAGCGGGGTATATACCGAAAATACACACTATGACCAAGTGGACTCATCTTCAGTGATATACACATACTATTAGGAGGCAAGATAGGTTGAAAATCACTTCGGATTCGAAATCATGACGTCCTATTCAATAACTGTTCATCTTTTCCCTGGAGAATTTTCAGTTCTCAAAAATCAAATTTTGTCTCACTTTTCGTGGAAGCGCCCCAGTATCACACGTTATTGACTTTACCTATATAGGTATTAGGTATGTACTCTTTATTTCTCCTGCAAATTTCAAAGCCCTACCTCAATAATTACGTAAGATACGGGGGTGCTCCCATGGAAAGTGAGAAAAAATTGATTTTTTCAGGACTGAAAATTCTCAGAAAAAAGTGTTCTTCAACCAATCTTGCCTCCTAATATAATTTTCCAGGTGGTGAATGTTAATTTTTCCGGATTCTTCAATATTTTCGCCCCTCGTTTCTTTGAATGAAAATCTGAATATAATTTCAATACCAATATGTGTAATAAGGATATAGTGTCACTGATTATTAGTAACAGATCTCCTTCTCCATTTACTGAAAATAACACCTTTTGAATACTCACACTGAAAAAAAAATTGAGTGAAATTCCACTCAAGGTACACGCAATATAATGAGTCAATTTCGGTCCACGCCCGATTGAGTTGAAATATCACCCTCTTTGACTGTGTAAGATGGTATAATTCATCAGCCCATTCAAACAAATTTGTTGTAAACGTTCTCATATATGCAGTCACTCAAATGAATGTTCTAGAGTGTATACTTAGAAGTACCTATTTTGATAACGAAAAAGCGAAAGGAACTTCAAATGAATATGAATAAATCGAGAAATATCTGAATCAGGTTGAAATAATGTAAATTTTATGTTGAGTAGCATTCATCAAGCAAGGGATACTGACTCATTTCTGAATTTTGCGAAATTATTCACAAATTCTCTAATTCATTTCAATATTTTCAATTTTCATATCTTTCATTCCATTCAAAAACTATCAGTCAATTGTCCGTGGAAGTAACTATATTCTAGATAGAAAAAAACTGTTATAATAGCGCTCCTCTTGATGTTTTCAAATGGCTGAAGGCGCCAGTTAATTATTATCGAAATTCTGATATTTATTTCCCTATTTAGGTAACTTTTGTGTTTGATACCTATTATTATACTGCCTATATGTTTCAATCTTCTCCTGAAGATGCTAACATAGTTAGCGAAACATGGTGTCGAGCCGTTCAAAAAATCGGTTTGGTTACTGGTAAAACAGTGTAGTGTATTATACTGCCTGATGGCATATCGAACATTACAAAATGATAGATATTTATCAATTCAAATTACTGATCTGTTTCCTTTTGTGTCATTGATAAAGGAAGATTCATTGTGAAATTATTTTTTGTAGAAAGCCAGGGGGGAGCAAATGCCCCCCCTGCCCCCTAAATGGCGCTCATGCATTATGGATACAAACTCAGTATAAACATTAAATAATTACCTACCCCAGGCCCCAGGCCCATAATACGTTCAACGTATCACACATGATTATATTTCTACTTCAACTTCAATGTGTCTATAGGCCAAAGTCAAATAATACCTTATACCTGGAATAACAAAGGTCCCTAAAATTAGCCATTGAGGGGGCGATTATATGCTCCATTAGCAATACACGAAGTCGACAGCTTTTAGGGCGACCCAAGCTCTAACGGGAGTTGCTGAATTCCTGCTGTGACATCATTCATTGAGCCAATTTCAGAGATTCCTCTACTAATTGAATCTGAATTCTGACCTGTACACGTTCGTCTGATGGATTCCTTCTTGTTGAGGGGGCTTTTGCGTCTTGCATAACATTCGTAAAGCACGGAAGACAAAGTGTGCCTACTATTTAGTGAGTCGTTTCAGGACGCCCCATTAAATTTATCATTTTGTCAACTAACCCAGTCGATCTATGACTAGAAATATAGGCACTTAGATCACTAGTAAGTTTACGGAAGTGTATATTCATGGGTCTTCTATAATCTATACTAATATTATAAAGAGGAATGATTTGTTTGTAATGAATAGGCTCCGAAACTACTGGACCGATTGAAAAAAATCTTTTACCATTCGAAGCCGACATTATCCTTGATGAACATAGGCTACTTTTCACCACGGGAAAATGCTTCATTCTTACGGGAAAACGTGTAATCGGACATCGGGTAGCAAGAACTATCCTTCTGTACTTATATCTTTTTCATATAATTTCAAAACAGCTGAACCGATTGGGTTGAAATTTTATATGGGAATTTCGATGGTTTCCTGGATGATTTAATTGGACGCGGTATAAGTGTAAGTAAGTATATAATAGTAGCCATCGGTAAGCAGAAACATTTTTAAAAAGTAAATAGCAAAAAAATATGTACAAATGTCTTAGGGCCACTTTATAGAAACTTTAAGACTTAAGATTTATCACCTGACATTTAAGGCTTATCACTTATGACAAATGGAACTTGGAAATATAATTGGTTATAAGACCATTTAAGACTTATGATTTAACATTTAAGATTTGTGAAGATGGCCAACTTTCAACTTAAGAAGTGCTGATAAATAATCATGAATAAAATAAGGACTGCGCAACCAAAAGTGACATCGATTCCCCTCCATTCAAAAATCATTCAAAATATCTTGGGTTGTTATTCCGGAATATTTGTTTTTCTTCTAATAAAAACTATGGATACTGAACCGTTTTCCAAAAATACACTAGAATGTCACCTTGACTCTGTTGCTTCCATATTTGGCAAAAGATCCAAGAAGTGAGCCTGTTTTTGTTAGGCAAGGAATACTGATTACTTTCAAAATAACGTGGAGATATAATATATATGGGTATCATTTCAGGGATATAAATTAATAGAATCAGAACATGAAATTTTGATTTCCAACCAGTTTCTAACTTAATAAACTTTGAGAATCTGGTTCTGTTTCAGAAACTAGGTGTCAGTAATGACAGAAGACATGTATCGTCCTAGAATCTTGATTGTTTTTATAACTGAATCCACTTATAAGAATCTTAAGTCTTAAATGTTAAACTCTCTGTCTCTCTCAAGGCTTGAATGAACAATTCAACTGATATAAATGATTCACTCATTCATTCGTCCAAATAAACTTAGTTCTGATTCAATCATTATTTGCGTGAATTTCAAGATGGATTCATTCATTTCAGTCATTGACCATTGGAGTAGAATCAAGATTATTTAGTTTTCCTTGAACAAGAATACATATGAAAATGCTTCATAAAAGCTGATATTTCAATTTTCTATTCAGTATTATGGTCGTATAAACCTCATCAATGAAGCGCTACTAAACTTTGCAAGAGAGGATATTGTGCCCATAACATTTGTTACTGCCTTTTCTTTGTTATGATTATGAAAGACATTCTCTTTCATTCAGGTAGGTACGACACATAAAATGCGGGAACAAGCGATATTCTCAACATTTTCTGGAGATAAAACAGAATTTGCCATGTTGAAGTTCGACGGAATAAAGCGTTTCCTGCATGAAGGTAGTTTGAGTAATAACGTAAACTTTGAGGTTTCTTTACACCTTCAGTAAATTGAAATGAAGGTTACCGACCGAAAGATAATAATTTTCCAGACGTCAGGATTGCAGCGATTTTTGCCATCAGACATACCGTTCACATACCGTGACATAAGAATAGACGTGGGAGACACTAGAAGATTGATAGTCTTATTTGACACGAAGTGATTTGACATTTCGCGCTGGAAATTGAATTTGCAACAGGAGAGGAATTTCTCATAAGAAGCGTACTTGATACATTTTCGCTGAAATGTTATAATTTCCTGAAAAAAATCCTATGCTTTGTATTACTGAATAAGACACAACAATAATGGTATACCGGGTGGCTACGGAAGTATTGCCTACGGAATATCTCAGTTATTGTATGAAGTAGGTTTGTGAGATTTGGAATGTCGATATAATGACATAAGAGCTAGAATTTGAGCATATTGACATGTCGAAATTAACTTCCGGTCTGACCGGAAGTAACATCAACTTTCTTATTTTAAATGGAAACCCTGTTTTTTTTCTTTTCGCTTTATTCAGCATTCAATTCCCTTTCTAATGACATATTACAAGTTGGTATCTAACCAGAAACTAGATCAGAAAAAAATTATTATTGAAATTCACCGAGTAGGCCGTGGAAGCAAAATGAAAGCCAAAAATTGAAAAGTTGGCTATGGAAACCATACATCACTTGATAACAGTTGCTACTACTGTGATATTTTATTTTCATTCGTCGGCGTTATGAAAAGCCGCCAAAAAAATATTGGAAAAATCGGGGAAAAAACAATACTCTGTAGGTCCATAACTTGAATAGGAACATACAACTTTTTCTTGCATGTACTATTCAGCATAACCAATCCCTTCTAATGATATAATAGAAAGTCATTTTTTGAAATGAAATACCAAAAAATCCAATTATTATTCTTCTACTCGGTGAATTTCAATAATAATTTTTTTCTGATCTAGTTTCTGGTTAGATACCAACTTGTGATATGTCATCAGAAAGGGAATTGAACGCTGAATAAAACGAAAAGGAAAAAAAAATAGGGTTTCCATTTAAAATAAGAAAGTTGATGATACTTCCGGTCAGACCGGAAGTTAACTTCGACATTCAATATGCTCAAATTCTAGCTCTTATATCATTATATCGACGCTGCGAATTTCACAAACCTACTTCATACAATAACTGAGATATTCCGTAGGCAATACTTCCGTAGCCACCCGGTATACTTATGATATTTTTGCAAGAAACGCAACTCTTTGAAGATATTCATGCTTCAATAGATACAAAACTGTTTACGTTTTCATCTTCATCATGACGTGGAGAAAAATACACTTGTTCCATTTCGATAAAAATTTTCGAGTGAATTCGAGTCACTGAATTATGATATTTTGATATTATTACCATGCACGCTTTCATTTGCTCTCTTTCTCCCTACTCGCCTTTCTGATGATGTCTCACTGCCTATAAATCTCATGTTTATTTTTTTCTCATTACTTTTTTGGTGAAAAAGGCTAATTCCCAATCCATCCACATTATCACATAATAAACTAATCGTGATTCCATGCCAGTATATGATAATAAGCCAGAACTACAAATTATCGTCTCGCACTTCTCTAGAGAGTTGATTGATAATAAAATTGAAATTGAAGTTACCGGAAACCAGGAACACTAATCTTTCCCTTCAGGGGGAGTTCGAATTGATCTACCTCCACAGCGGTGAAACACTCCAGGGATCTACGCCCTGTATAGATGAGGAAAGGATGAGCAGCCTAAAAATTGCCAGTATAGGTAAAGCAGACTTTTGGTAATAGAAACTACCTCTCTCATTTGAAATCAAAATGAATCAGTCAAGCATCATTATCTCGTTAGGAAATGTACCATTTGACTGCTTTATTTCTAACAAATAACTGTTGTTGGATTGGTATTGATGGACTTTCTGAATAGGGAATAATAGCCAGCGGGATGATCGGAGAAACTTATCCCATATCACTCTGGCTATTTCAGTGTAACATTCAGCAGTTCGGAGTTTACAATAAGGTGTTACACACTTGAGATTGTGGGTCTAACTTAGATAGAGTTTCTATCACCCAACTGACATGACTGATAATAGTGATATTGTGTTGATCTGCATGTTCATATCAATGAGTGTGATGTTAATGTATGTGTAGATTGATATGGAAACGTCCATTGTTCATAAACACGGAAAGTAACTCTTGCGATGAGAGATCCTATACTCATATCAACATATTAAGTTTATCATGGGCTCAGTGGCGAAGTTTGCTCTCCTATGTTGAGGGGGTTCAAGCCCAGGGGCGTAACTTCAGTGAATACCAAGGGGGAAGAGAAACCTAGAACCAATGGTCGCAAAGTGAAAATGAGCCGCAGGCGGAATCTTTCTTGGGCTTCGTTTTAATTGATACATTTTGTTTCAATTGATATACAAGATCATATGATAATAAGAATAAGTGAAAAGTATTTTGAATTCCGTCTGTAGGTGAATTTTTATTTCTCTAGATTTTTTAAGATCTTTCTATCTCGTTTCTCGAAACAATGTTTGTGGTTGGTGGTTTGGGAGAGCGGAACTTAGGTATACTTTTTATACTCTTCAATGACATGAGTAGGGCATTGTAAAAGTTTTGGTCCGAGGTATGAGATGAATTTTTGATTATGCGTAAGTCTGCAGCGTGGAACATTCATGGTTTGATTTACACAAATGCGCGTATTATATGTATGCTGGACGAATGTAGTTTGTGAGCTGGCAGTCCATAATATACATTGAAAGGTATAGAGTTTCCTTATACACCGAGTAGCCCAGCTTCTTCATATAGTGTTTGAGTACTGTACCTCCGATCTTTTTTCATTATGATTCTGATCAATGAATGTTGAAACGAAGAGAGAAGATTCTGAAGAATCTATAGGGAAATGAAAACTATTTTGATAACGAAAATGAAAAAATTCCATATAAATATAAATAAAACAGGAAGCTTCAATGTGAAGGATCTTTAACAGAAAATCAAGGGAGTAGTAGTTCCTGATCATCGATATATTTGGTATATTAGAATTTTGAAACGAATTAACGATATACATTTTCTTTGGGGGGACTGGATCATAATTTGGATCATATGGGCTGCATATTGTATCAGCTGCATCAATGCTTACTTCTTCCACTAACATTGTCTCCAAGATCGAAGAATACTCTACTCTCCACTGAAAAACATATCACAAGGAGTTTTGCTGAAAAGTCGAGAACTTTTTGTTTATGTGTTGAAGCGAATACCATGATACAAACTTCGTTATTATCTTAATTAATACTGAGTAAGTAGTTTGTCTTTATTATGAAACTTTCTGTTCTGATAATATACGTATCAAATAGCAGACAAGCAGCGCATCAACATTTTAATTGATCGAATCAGTTTCCTTCATCAGACAAGTTGGATCTCTTATGCAAATCTTCATGGCTTATAAAGTCACTTTGTTGGATTGAGTTTTTTCCCAAAGCGAGGTAGTTTCAAAGTACCTACTGCAATTCTCCACGCTTATTTGCAGCTGAATGTGACTGATTATACACGTTCCAGATGTGAAGTCAGATTGCAGCAAGCTGAATATAATTATAACATATACCTATGTATGTATATAGCTCACCAAGAAATAAACTACTAAACAACCATACCTTATATATCTCAAAATTTGGTTAATTTTCAAATGAGGTATATATCATGAGTAACTATCATGCGAACTTGCATCATTTTGTTAAAATATTACTTTTGACATGCATTGTATAAAGGCTTGGGGACACCATTCCACAATGAGGCATTGATCGCTAATTATTATCGTCAGCATGCTTCGAATAATATGAGAGTGTGCTATAACGGTCGTAGCAACTCATTACCGTCTCTCAATTGAATGAAAATACAACAAGGTGATTTTGTCATTAGTTCAAAATCTCAATATGATGCAATTCAATTCCAGGAAAGTATATGAATAGATCGACATCAACTCATCGTTATCTATACAGCAAATGTTTTCTCAGACTCGATTTTCAAACGATTGTTATATAATTGCAATAGTAGATATAGTAAGTATATATAGAGATAATATACATTTCGCGGAACTTGTGTCGAGTTTGATCATTAAATGGCGAATATCGAGAAATTTCTAAATATCAACTCACTTGAGAGTTGATTTCCACTTGCTTTGCTACAATTTCGCGAAGCGGATGAGTTTTGTATGAAGTTTTCCAATTATATATCGAAGACGTTCATCACATTTGCTGAGCATATCCAAGGATATATATATCTAAGAGTCGGTATACGTGATCCATTTTGCATGTCCCAGTTGAATTTTGCGGTTGTTCTAATCTGAAATTATATCCATTCCGCAGTCAATGCATATGCAATCAATAATCAACAGTACACTGTCGATAATGCCTGTATCCCTATTACATAAACCAATATGTTTATACTGGGTGAATAAGAATTAGACCGACAAACTCTGTATGCTGAAAAGTTCTTATCAACATATGTCCTGAAATGCATCTTTTCTGAGATACAGGGTGTCAAAAGTACTGATAAAATCAAGGTCTATGTAGATTTCCTCGGAACACTTGTAGGAAACAAATTTAAAGTTGGTGTATTTTAGATTAATCAATGTAATCGCATGAAGTTTTTTCATTTCGTTTATCTTATATTTCGGTCCATCTTATATTTCGGTCCGTGTGTGACATCAGTCAAGCTCATTATTGATATTCAACCTAGAAGTAATACTATTCCATAATTTCCACATGCCTAAAAGTAGATGTTCTTCTGAGATATTTGCGGTACCTAATTTCATCATGAAAATAATCGTATAGTTTCTGAAGTTTCTGGTGACCCAGAAAAAGAATAGTATGAGTATTTCAAATAATCTCTCCGTTACACTTGCCCTCATGTTTAAATTTATACACGTGAATGAATTTGTCGTTTATAAAACATGTATCATATATCATTAAACTTTGTCTATTCATCTGTCTAAAAAATTATGAAAATGTAGCAACATACGATCGTAACTACGCCACTGCTTAACGAAATTTAAAAATCAAAACTCCATCTGATTACATTAATTAAACTGGGATAATATTCCAATATTCATTTATTTTCTACAGGGTTTCTGGGGGAATTGATGTAAACCTCAACTTTTTTCGTGCACCCTATATCTCAGAGAAGATGCATTTTAGGATATACGGATAGGAACCTTTTAGGTCAAAATGAGGAACCTAAGGAATATGTATATAAAGTCTGTCGGTCTTATTCTGACTCGCCCTGTATAATTAGTTATCTATATTGAGATTCTGGATTCTGGTACCATGAGGAATTATATGTACAGTGTCATTCATAGGAAAATGTTTTTATAATAATTTATTTTGAAATACAACTTGAGCGTTAAGTTTAACTTCCAGAAAGAAGAAAAATGGCCAACTCGATCGGGGCCACTTGACTTTCGCTACATGTCAAAAGTTGAATTTTTTAAAAATAATTGTCAATTTTTCGTATTTTTTAAAGCAAAACTAAACGCTCAAGTCAAATTTCGAAATGAATTATCATTAAAAGTTTTTCCCATATGATGTCGACTTTATGAATGGCACTGTACGATGAGAAATTAATAATAATGACACCAAACTGAATCATGGAGAGCTTGAATAGAGAAAATATGAAAAATAATGCAAATCCAGACCTAATACACATACATGTATGCAACTTTGAGGATCAGGACCATTGAAGACAGAATGCAGAAGAGTACCTACTGTAAAAGAACCAGAAAGAAATTGTTCAAACTGGTGTAGCAATACAGAATAGCAGATGGTTATAGGGTGAAATACAGCGGGAAGAATAATTATAAGTTATCAGATGTTGAGAACGATACAGGATACAGCCAAGGAAGAGAAAACCAAATGAGCTTTCATTGAAGAATTCTCATTGTGGCGTCATATAATATGGTGAATGGCTAGTAGAATCAAATTGAGTGTGTGAAAAAAAAACGAATCATCGTTGAATCTGAAAAATTCGATGCCGCATTCAGTCCACTTTTATTGTTTTCGAATGAAATGAAAGTATTTTGAGCTACTCCAAAGCCACACCGCAATGGAAACAATCTATCTTCTTTCGTAGATGATTTATTCATGAGTAAACTTCGAAACTCATGTTGGATAGGAAAGCCAATATATCCCAAACAACGGACTACGATCTATATTGTCGATAAATTAACTCTTACAGCAAGAAGCCATACAAGATGTCTGTTATTATATTAATAGAAACAAAATAGAGATTTTCCTCCATATAGCCATGTGTAATTATGTTCCAAACGTCCTTACTCATTTATTTATTTATGAGTAAGTTGAAAAATTATGTTGAGGGAAATTTAATAATTCCCAAGAGTGCTATGTTTCGTCGGTTCCGATACTTTTTTGACACTTTGTATGCATAAAAAATGAATGCTCTCGGTGATTAGTTACTGACGTGATATAAGAATAATAAATGTTGCTCAATAAATCCTAAGGAAACTACGAAGCAACAGACAGGCATGTAAAGTATGGAGTGATAAAGTTCTGAACGTAGGAGCAGAATCCCAAGGGATTGGGAGAGAAATCTGTATATACGGGACGTTATTTTTTTCACGAAGTTAGCTTTTATTAGGGGTCGCCAACTTCTTGAAAATTTCAAGATCTTGTCTTGAACTTGTCTTGAGAGAAGTAATTCTAGATTTCAAGAAAAGACAAGAAATTTTATGTCAATACCAAGATTTCTTGTCGAGAAAACAAGAGATCTTGAAATTTCTTGACTAGGAATGAATACGCTTAAACGTGCGTTTCATGATGAAATAAGAGATAATATCAGTAGAATGTACTTTTTACCACCATGTACGGTGTCACCGGTCAATCAATAAATTTCAAGATCTTGAAATTTCTCAAGTCAAGAATTTTCGAAATTTCTCGACTTTTTCTCAAGAGAAGACAAGAAGTTATTATCAAGACGAGAATTCTTGTCTTGACGACCCCTAGCTTTTATTTTTCATCCGAACGAACAGAAAAAATGAGATTTTGAAGGGAAAATCTGCATTATGAAATATGTGCTATTATTTTATGAACAAATAAATAATTTGTGATATAAAATAAATGATCCACCGATATTCGTTCCCTCTCAGGGCCACTTTATAAGAAAATTTGTGACTTTTAAGGTTTATCATCTTACATCTAAAGATTATCACTTATGACAGATGGAACAGGGAAATATCATTGGTTATGTTATAAAACCATCTAAGACTCGATATGATTTTACATTTAAGATTCAAGAAGATGGCCAACTTCCACCTTAAGAAGTACTGATAAATGGTCATCTCAATTTCCCGCCATTCAAAAATTATTCAAAATATCTTGGGTTGTCATTCCTGAATATTTGTTTTTCGTCTTAAATGTTGAAGTATTGAATCTTGAATGCTGAAAGTGTTTATATGTATAGTCACCCTCAGTGCCTCGTAGTTCCTCCATATAGATTCAACAATGATCCAACCATTGCGAGCACATCCGGATGAAAAAAAAAGTGGATTTATAAATGAGTGTCTGTGAGTCTTAGTGCATTTCTGTATCGATTTCTGTAATATTCCTGTTCAACAAATACATGTTTTCCAAGAGAACTTGGAATTTCAAAGGAAACTCATGAATTTCCTGGATCCAATCAGTTCTGTTGCCATGGATGGAGATAAAATAGTTTCCTAGTGATGAATGGACGCGATGAAAATTGTGAGGTCGAATAATCTTCTGCATAAAAAGTTCCATCTTTATGAATATATATATAAAACTTGATTTAGTTAGATAAACTTCCAGCGAATATTTCATGTAAAAACAAAACACAGAAAGAAGTATAGGTGCAAGGTGAGGAATGAGGTTGGGCGAAATACCTCTAATTTCAAAAATAATATCGATTTCTTTCCATGTGTTTTCTTTCTATGAATTAACCTGAAGTATTATACTACCCCAACCTTATAGAAGAAAAACCCTACCTTCAATTCTTCAGTGAAATTTCCAATCAATCTCGAAGAAATCTGATGCCAATCCCAATCGTATATGTATTTTAACTTCAAATTACTACCCAAAATGAATAACATGTCTGGGTGTTGTATTGTTATGATATCAAAGACGAAGACAAAGCTAAGATTTTGGCAGTTCATGAGTCTTTGGATATTCTGAATACTGTCTGCCAAGTTCGACGCAATAAAGTTCATATCTATTGTATATTATACCAGTTTGTGAATTCTGCTCTCCAGAAGAAGAAACGACCTCTCTTTCAGAATGCAGAAGTGAATTATTCGATTCAATTTTAAGAGACACAACAATTATTATGGTAACATTATGTTTAATATGCTAAAAAAGTTACAAGTTGTGAATGTGTATTGAACAAATTGGTTCTGGGAGCATCAAAAAAATTACAGAAATAAGCCCCTTAGTGAATTTTCAAGTAAGGAAGAACTTATCGGTATATCATTTGAAAAAATGTTTCGAGAAGATAATAGTAATTGGAGAATAGCACTGTGGTAATACAATCTTAATAGTATAGTAATAAGTGCAAATAAATATGAAATGATTTGGAAATGGCTTATGTTTAATCAAAAATTACATTTTCACGACCCAAAACGCGGTATTGGTCGCCAAACATTCCAAAAAAGGGATATAATAATAATAATAATAATATTCATGTCTTTATTTTTATCACGGTACAAAAAGACGGAATTCAGTCAAACATATTCGAAGAATGCATGGAGGAATAATAGATTCCAAGTTTGATTTCGGCAGAGATTCAAGATATTACGCTAAGATAATAGACTTATCTAATGAATTACACCAGAAAACAGGCGATAGAAAATAAACTAGGCAACAAATGAACTGCGAATCGTGAATTTATTGCCCCAACTTCAACAATTAACAAAATTCCAAATTATCTGATTCACATTGACATAACCAGAGAAGAAGGTTTATTTCTCCTTTACTTTATAGGAATTTACTTTCGTGCGCTCCAAGACATATCTATAGGTATAGGAATTGATTCCGAAAGAATTACAGGGTGTCTCAAAAATCCATCAAGATATTTAGAAATATCTGGAAACTTCAGTGGAAGTGACTATCCATGTTACAGGGAGTATACAGGAATACGAGAGACAAATTCAATCAGTGAAATATTGCGATTTTTGATAATAAATCTGTAGGTGAATCCTGATGGAAAGTTCTATTCGCTATTGTTCCATAACGAGAATACTGAAAAATATGGTTCTACTGCAATATGTTAATCTATGTTCTCGTTTTGGAGGTTCAACAGATATAATTGAATGTTCGACGTGGCAAATAGCCAGAAAAGTAGTTGTTTTCTGCTGAATATTCAGAATAATATTATGTGCATTTTTATCTGAAGGAGAATGCAAATTCCCAACTTCAGAAGATTTTATTTTCAAATTCTCATCGTGGGTGTTCAATAGATATAATTCAATGTTCGTCGTAGCATATAACCAGGAAAGTATCTGTTTTCTGTTGAATATACCAAGAGAGTATTGATATTTTCATCACATAGAGACTGCTAATTCTCAATGTTATTTATTTACATACCTATCCATTTTTCATGTTCATAATATATCTGAGAATACGAGGGATCAAAACTAACCACTCCACTCAGAGATACAAATGGATTTTTACCACAGATTATATCTGAGAATATTCCTTTTCAATAATTATGTTTTTTTTTGTAATCAACATGTCCAATATGAAACGGCTCTGGTGCCATACAACGTCGACCAAAATCGTCTTGATCTTCTAAATTTCTAGATAAGAGTTAAATTTCCAGTTTCCAGCATCGAAAATTCACCACTCTGATTTGGGAGAATTTACGAAACAACCAACAACCAACAAGTCTGCTAATGCTATAAAGCTTACTAATGATTAACTAAACCTAACAACCAAATATATAGTTCCCAAAATTTGTTCTCAAACAAATCTGTTTTTGGATTATCTTCCTAGTTTTCGTGTACCTATATAAATAATTCGCCGCACTTTCGATTGTGCTTGCGAATTTTGATCACGCATGTTGCGCAAAGAACTTCGCAAAACTTTTAAACTACTTCGTACAGAACTGAACAGGAATAACCATGCAAAACAAAAAGAAAGACCACATAGCAGTACCACAAAACGTTTACTTGTTTTCTCTTCGTGAGTGACATGTTTGAATCTATCGGCGAGAAGGTGGTTGCAAAAGTCGCAGTTCAGAGTGCAATGCGGCCTGCGGACCTCCAAAAGGGGACTGACTGCCCTTCTGGGGGAAGTGAACGTGCCCATACCCCCATCTCTTATTCATTTCTACCATCGAAGTTTCTTCCTATATCAATATCAAACGGCTCTGACGTCATTCAACGTTGACAGACATCGTCTAGGTCTTTAAGATTTCGAGATAAGAGTTTTCAGCTTCGAAAATTTACCACCCTGTAGATGTTATCAGGATTTGCAAATTGACAGGCATATTGATTCCGGAGAGTCTCCGAATACACATACCAAGATGTTTGCTAATGCGTAAGGAGAAGTTACTATAGATTTACTGAAAATGGCATCCTAATATAGTTTTCAAAATCAGTATTCGAATATATCTGTTCCTCTAGTATATGTTGCTAATATTCGTATATTTATATAAAGACAGTTTCAATAAAATCCTCGTTTCAAATAATTCGTCGCACTCGAGTAGAAGAATTTTGATCACGCATGTTGCGCAAAAAACTTCGCAAAACTTCTAAACTACTTCGTACTGAACTGAACAGGAATAACCGTGCAAAACGAAAAGAAAGACCACATAGCAGTACCACAAAACGTTTACTTCATTTCTCTTGTGAGTGACATGTTTGAATCTATCGGTGAGAAGGTGGTTGGAAAAGTCGCAGTTCAGAGTGCAATGTGGCCTGCGGACCTCCAAAAGGGAACTGACTGCCCTTCTGGGGGAAGTGAAGGTGCCCATACTCCCATCCCTTATTTATTTCTACCATCGACGTTTCTTCCAATGTCAATATCAAACGGCTCTGACTCAAGATTTCGAGATAAGAGTGTTCAGCTTCGAAAATTCACCACCCTGTAGATGTTATCAGGATTTGCAAATTGACAGGCACATTTATTTCGGAGAGTTTCCGAATACACATACCAAGAAGTTTGCTGATGCGTACGGAGAAGTTACTATAGATTTACTGAAAATGGCATCCTAATATAGTTCTCAAAATCAGTATTCGAACATACCTGTTTTTTCGGTTTATTTTGCTAGTATTCTTATATAAAGACAGTTTCAATAAATTCGTCGTTTCAAATAATTCACCGCACTCGAGTAGACTGATATGATTGTGCTTGCGAATTTTGATCACGCTTGTTGCGCAAAGAACTTCGCAAAACTTCTAAACTACTTCGTACAGAACTGAACAGGAATAACCATGCAAAACGAAAAGAAAGACCACATAGCAGTACCACAACACGTTTACTTCATTTCTCTTGTGAGTGACATGTTTGAATCTATCGGTGAGAAGGTGGTTGGAAAAGTCGCAGTTCAGAGTGCAATGTGGCCTGCGGACCTCCAAAAGGGAACTGACTGCCCTTCTGGGGGGAAGTGAAGGTGCCCATACTCCCATCCCTTATTTTTTTCTACCATCGACGTTTCTTCCAATGTCAATATCAAACGGCTCTGACGTCATTCAACGTTGACAGACATCGTCTAGGTCTTTAAGATTTCGAGATAAGAGTTTTCAGCTTCGAAAATTTACCACCCTGTAGATGTTATCAGGATTTGCAAATTGACAGGCACATTGATTTCGGAGAGTTTCCGAATAAACATACCAAGATGTTTGCTAATGCGTAAGGAGAAGTTACTATAGATTTACTGAAAATGGCATCCTAATATAGTTTTCAAAATCAGTATTCGAATATATCTGTTCCTCTAGTATATGTTGCTAATATTCGTATATTTATATAAAGACAGTTTCAATAAAATCCTCGTTTCAAATAATTCGTCGCACTCGAGTAGAAGAATTTTGATCACGCATGTTGCGCAAAAAACTTCGCAAAACTTCTAAACTACTTCGTACTGAACTGAACAGGAATAACCGTGCAAAACGAAAAGAAAGACCACATAGCAGTACCACAAAACGTTTACTTCATTTCTCTTGTGAGTGACATGTTTGAATCTATCGGTGAGAAGGTGGTTGGAAAAGTCGCAGTTCAGAGTGCAATGTGGCCTGCGGACCTCCAAAAGGGAACTGACTGCCCTTCTGGGGGAAGTGAAGGTGCCCATACTCCCATCCCTTATTTATTTCTACCATCGACGTTTCTTCCAATGTCAATATCAAACGGCTCTGACTCAAGATTTCGAGATAAGAGTGTTCAGCTTCGAAAATTCACCACCCTGTAGATGTTATCAGGATTTGCAAATTGACAGGCACATTTATTTCGGAGAGTTTCCGAATACACATACCAAGAAGTTTGCTGATGCGTACGGAGAAGTTACTATAGATTTACTGAAAATGGCATCCTAATATAGTTCTCAAAATCAGTATTCGAACATACCTGTTTTTTCGGTTTATTTTGCTAGTATTCTTATATAAAGACAGTTTCAATAAATTCGTCGTTTCAAATAATTCACCGCACTCGAGTAGACTGATATGATTGTGCTTGCGAATTTTGATCACGCTTGTTGCGCAAAGAACTTCGCAAAACTTCTAAACTACTTCGTACAGAACTGAACAGGAATAACCATGCAAAACGAAAAGAAAGACCACATAGCAGTACCACAACACGTTTACTTCATTTCTCTTGTGAGTGACATGTTTGAATCTATCGGTGAGAAGGTGGTTGGAAAAGTCGCAGTTCAGAGTGCAATGTGGCCTGCGGACCTCCAAAAGGGAACTGACTGCCCTTCTGGGGGGAAGTGAAGGTGCCCATACTCCCATCCCTTATTTTTTTCTACCATCGACGTTTCTTCCAATGTCAATATCAAACGGCTCTGACGTCATTCAACGTTGACAGACATCGTCTAGGTCTTTAAGATTTCGAGATAAGAGTTTTCAGCTTCGAAAATTTACCACCCTGTAGATGTTATCAGGATTTGCAAATTGACAGGCACATTGATTTCGGAGAGTTTCCGAATAAACATACCAAGATGTTTGCTAATGCGTAAGGAGAAGTTACTATAGATTTACTGAAAATGGCATCCTAATATAGTTTTCAAAATCAGTATTCGAATATATCTGTTCCTCTAGTATATGTTGCTAATATTCGTATATTTATATAAAGACAGTTTCAATAAAATCCTCGTTTCAAATAATATTCGTCGCACTCGAGTAGAAGAATTTTGATCACGCATGTTGCGCAAAGAACTTCGCAAAACTTTTAAACTACTTCGTACAGAACTGAACAGGAATAACCATGCAAAACAAAAAGAAATACCACATAGCAGTACCACAAAACGTTTACTTGATTTCTCTTCGTGAGTGACATGTTTGAATCTATCGGCGAGTAGGTGGTTGCAAAAGTCGCAGTTGAGAGTGCAGTGCGGCCTGCGGACCTCCAAAAGGGGACTGACTGCCCTTCTGGGGGAAGTGGAGGTGCCCACTTCCTTGCCGTTGGGGCTCTCCTGGGGCAAGTTCAGAGACATGCCGGTGCCAACTCTTCTGCCGCCGCCACTAGCCATGCTCACAGCATCGTGGACGAAGAACGACTGCCGAGTGACGACTGCCGGAGTTTCGTTCCGGACTCCGGACTACCACTGGCGGTTGGCGAGCCGCAACTTGCGAGTTGAGACCGCGATCATCGCACTGTCAGATGTTAGAGTTAGGACTAGAGGCTAGGGGGAGCACCATTTGAGGAATCGAATTTTCCCGAACGTAAAAATAAAAATTTTCAATATGTTTGAAATACGAATGGAATACACAACATACTAAATATCAGGTCCTCCGTAATCAAAATTCTAATTAATATTCATTATTCCAGATTATTTAGGATTTTCTCTCCTCGTCTCAATAAAATGAAATATCAATATTATTTCAATATACGTGTAGTAAGGACAAATCAGATAATTTGCCCCAAAATGTCACTGCATGTAAAGAATCTTCCTATCAGAGAGCCCAAAAGAAAAATTCACCAACTTGTCAGTGACAATTTGTAATGACGTTTCGGGAACGAATCTGATCCCGTTTTCAACATAAAAAATGGATTTTTGTATTGCGATCTCGTATTTTTCTCGACTTTTCTCAGTTCTCAGTGACAATTGGAGACGTTGGAAATCAAATGAGTTACAGGATGTATAAACACCCCTCATGAGATATTATTTTGAAAATTGATGAATGAGTATTTGTAGCTAGTCCGAATCGATTGCCATTGTAAGAATTTTATACGTTTAATTATAACACACTTTAGGTACATATAGATACCAAGCTAATAAAAACGTGCATGGGAGTAATAGTTGATATTATTAGTTGTTCATCACACAGTGCAGTGATAGATTGATCATGCAGTAATGCATTGACGGCTCTGTCTAATAGATGAACATTAATTAAGAGAGAATCGAATGGCTACAAGCCGTAGAAAAAGTATAGTGTACAACTCGCATGGAGTGCTCGTATGGTCTTAATTCGATAACGGCCAGTGCCGGATTAGCCACGTAACAAGAGTAGCAAATGCTACGGGACCCACGAATTTGAGGGCCCCGCGCCGCCCTGTTCTCCAGAGAGATTTTGGAAAAATCCTCAATAATAGTCAGTGCTTACACAGATGATTTGGAAACCAGTCTAGGCGATGAATTAGTGTAGATCGTTGAGCTGTTGAAAACGAATGTGGCTACTGTCATTCACAGCACCAAACAGGAGCCTCTGAAACTGCAATTCTATAAACTCGGAAATGTCTGAACGAACGTTTTTTTCTAACCTTAAAACGTATTAAAAATGAGTTAAGGAACACGATGGGCCAAGCACGTCTCAATCATCTCACTTTGAAGTGGATATTGAAAGTGGTATCTCTAAATTTGCCCATATAGGTATATCCCGAGAAGTTTATTTGTAATAGTTTTGTTTCATTTTAGAATTTGCGCTGGCTTAATCCGGCACTGATTACGGCTCATGCAAACTTAATTCTTGTGGAAAATGACTAACAATCCGTGCTTGTTGAACAATATACCATTTCATCATAGTTTTTGCATGAGCAAAAAACAACTCTCTAGAGTATGACGAACATAGTTCCCACTGAATAGTCAATTAAGTATAGCTATCTTATGAAGCGAGAAAGTTTATATTATATGATTCTCCGAAGAACTCCAGCGCTTGATTTTTTTGTTTTACTTTGTGTCTCCATGCATTGAGTCCTCTTCAAAAAGGTGCCTGATTGATGATTGAGGATTGATTGATTGGTATTGGTATTGGTATTGGTAGGTTGGATGGTGACAGATGCGCTGCGACCCAATTAGATCTATTGTGCCCCATCTGCTCCTGCTATATCAAGGATTTCTTGTTCATAGCAGCCCCTCGAGATTCAATTCCTTCAGGAATTTGAGGATTTTGAGGGGGTCTAGCTGTGGTATTTCTTCCACAGTCAGCTGGTGTGTTCCCAGTATGTTCAATCTTTTGTGATGTACAGTGTCACACTCCATCAGTATGTGATGGGGTGTTTCTGGTTCTTCCTCACAGAATCTGCAGGTGCCGTCCTCCTGTAAGCCTAGCTTTCTTAGGTGTTCTTTGAGTCTGCAATGCCCCGTTAGAAATCCCGTTATTGCTTTGAGACTTCCTTTGCTGAGGTTTGTCAGTGTCTTAGATCTTTCTCGGTTGAAATTTCCAAGGAGATCTTTAGCCTGCCGTAGTCCTGGAAGTCTTCTCCATTGTCTGGCTCTCCAGGCTCCTTCCGCCTTCTCAAGTTCTCCTTGGAAATAGGAATTTCCAAGGCCGCAGAATGGCTCTGGCCCGATCAGTGGCGTTGAAGCCCCTTGTCGTGCCAGAGCGTCTGCTTGTTCATTCCCCTCCACTCCGATATGCCCTGGCACCCAGAGGAGGGTAACTTTATTGTTGCTGCCTAGCTCATTCAATTTGCTTAGGCATTCCCATACCATCTTCGAGTTGATGTAAGGAGAGCTCAACGCTTTGATGGCTGCTTGGCTATCGGATAAAATCGCGATGTCCTTCTTCCGGTATTTCCTGCCTAGGTTGAACTGGATGCATCTTCCTATGGCGTGTATTTCCGAGGATTGATTGATATTTATATCATAAAGTAAAATGACTGAAAATTCACTATTGAACAAACTATCATTTCATTCATTATTGTCAAATTAGAAATCGAGAACAACCAACGTATAATATATCGTTGTTAATTTATTACGAAAATTTGAAATTTTACTTAAAAAATATTCCCTGTTACCTATCAGTATATAGGATGATAACGTGAACAATAATAATAATAATAATGATATGCCTCATTTGTCTCACAGGAAATGTCATGCCTGTATATGAAAAAAAAAACAGCAGATCATATCTACAGACGTTCGGGTAAATTCGCCTTCTCAGATGGTGCTCCCCCTAGTCTCTAGTTAGAGTTAGCTAGTAAAATCGATGTTTTTGCGCCGGCCTGTGTTACTATGGTTCAAAGCTCCTGTCGCTTGTTATATGGGCCTTTCGAAATGCTTCTCGTGATTCGGAGGAATTCTTGAGTAGGTATCCTGAGATTCAATTAGTACCAGCCTGTACGAGTGGAGTGACAACTCCAAAGTTGCGGTGTCTCGTGCAGTGGCGAAGCGACCGTCCAGCGAGTGGAGCCTCTTGAAGGAAATAAAAATATTTCCCTGAGAAACAAAAAACTTCACTCATTCATTCCTTGGTTATTATTTGCCAATACTGTAAGTACACTGGCCAGACATCACTAGAGAAGGAAACGAGAACTCATAACTAAGAATATAGAATCAAATCTGTTCACTGGGGAATATTAATTGTGCTTATGAGAAATCCTATTACCGTCACACATTTTCGAATAGAAGCAGCATATGATAGCAATAACGATTGCTGAAGGTGAATTTTCTGCCACAGGAAGGTATGCTGATGATTCTGTTGCCATCAGGGACAGCATATTTTTTTTTGATAGTTTTTCAGCTGAATAACTATAGTAGTGAACCTGTTGCTGCGAGGTTCATTGCATAGAACTGCACTCACAAGCGATTGAACATCAGCCTACCTGCCACGAAAATCGTGCTTGACGGGCCTATACTTGGGGTTTTTCAGCGGCTACTAATCCCAATTCGATATTTTGCTGATTTGCCCCCCTCTATGAGCATTCAAAAATCTTGTGTTCCAACGACGTGTTCAAGTTCCGTTAATCTATGAGTTCAATCATATCCAGTTGGGCTGGTAATGGAAACCCATGTGTACTGTTCTCGATGCGTTTGCATGGTATTTCAGTTTTCTTTGGAGATACAACCTTGCAGTTTTCGCGGTCCTGTGCCACTTTTTTGTGAAACTCAAGATGGCCTAGTCAGATTTTGCATAACTGTTTCCGTTTATGAGATACAGGGCGATGTTTAAAAGTTATTCTTTTTTCCCTTACACACTTTCTCAATTCGTCTTAATGCATTCAAAATCATTAAAGGATGTCTTTGTAATTCCTGGAAAACTGCCTCTGTTGTTGCACGAAGTTCTTCAAGATTGATATACCTACCTCTTACTATATTGAGAATCTGAATAATTTAATGATTAAGTTACTGAATAATTTCGGAATTCAATTGTTTTAGTAAATATTTAATCAGGTGCTTATTCGACATTATGAACTTTTTATTACTATTTTTTGTTGCTATTAGGTACCTGAGTTTTGTGCTTTGTTAGTTAATTAGTGTTGGTATTGTATTTATCCTATTCATGGAGTTATCGAAAGAAATATTCCTTCAATTGGAACTTTTTCTATATGAAAAATCTATAGCCCACTATTAAAATTCAATGTTTCAGTGATTTTGGAGCATTTTTGAAAATTTTATATAAATACATTATATATCATTTTGGAGGAAAAAAAATGAGGAATTTAATGAGCTTATGAAATACAGGGTTATTGATTTAAAAATAAGTTTGAGTCGTATCTCCAAACCCATACCACGAAGAAAAAAATTGAATGCGCCAGTGGATTCTGCGTAAATTTCTCCATGGGATAAGATTTTGATTTGACATTTCTGTTGTGGAACTTCGTAGATATGGAGGGGTTTAAAAAGTATACATTTCCAAAATCGCCCTGTATCTCATAAACGAAAACAGTTATGCAAAATTTGATTAGGCCATCTAGAGTTTCACAAAAAAGTGGAGCAGGACCGCGAAAACCACAAGGTTGTATCTCTATTATAATATTCAAAATCTTAATCTAAATTCCAATATTGAATAAGTCTTCTGTGTTCCATTATTACCAGGATTGATATATTGATAAAGGTGAGTTGATTCAAATTTTGACTGAAATATTATAATAATAATAATGTTTATTGAAGTTCATTCATACTACTTCAAAAGGAGTAGTATCCCAAGCGAGATCCCAAGTATGGGCAATTCACTGTACGTACGATGTTCTCCGAACATTATAGGGATTCCCTTTCATGTGCTCCAAGAGATAAAAAAAGTCAGCTGATTGTTATATGAATATGATTGAAAATTCCTCAAATTCCTCCTCTTTGTACCATCGTACCAAGAATTATCTATGATTTTGAATGTTTTTTTATTTTTCTGTACATTTAATCTATATAGAACAGAAAAACGTTCGCCGGAACATAATAATATCCCCGATTTAATGCGATGATATGAACATTGAGCATGGAAATGGGTATTTAACTCCACTTCAAATTGGATGGTATATATCTATACACAGATCAATTTCATTCCTGTTTTATTTGTAAAAGCATTTTTTTGTTCAAGACCCAAGCGTGAGTATTTGGATAATCATTTATTTTTGATTTCCAACTGATAGATGCATTCAGGAAAAAAAGTTAATCTGGTTTTGCTAACGTCCGATGTATGAAATGTGGCTTCAAAGAGTTATGTAAACGCCTGTTCAATTATACTTCGTTAAAACTTTCAATGAATGATGGAACGGGTGTTTTCCGCAACTTCAACCGGATTTAACGTCAAATGTTATGAAATCAGCAGTCCCGATTAACTTTTCAGTATAATTACGAGTTTTCCTGTTTGTAACATACTATTATCTAGTAGTAGTATAATATATATGTACTTTGCTGGTATGTGTTTCTAGATATAAACTGATGATTGACCTCACGAGAGGTCCTTCAGACCACATGTGTTATGTGTGGGCTTTATTACTTTCTCTCTACGAATTCTTTAATTGAACGAAAGAGAAACACTATACTGGAGTTCGTGGGACAACACTAATACCGGAACTGAGTCTATATTCATCGATAAAATATGAAATCTCCACATATGTGCAGGAGGATGTGTTTTTATACAGCGATTATTTTCCTGTTGATTGCATCAGATCCATCCTGTAAACACGTTCATTAATGTGATGTTCATTTGGTGTCTGTGCCAGTGGCATCAGGGAATGACTGTCTGAAAATGTAATGGCCTCCCTTTCATGTAAATCAATTTAACCGTTCAACCGCTTCATGGAATGTTTTGAAATCTCCAAAAGGAACTTCGGGGAGTTCGATTTTCCTTGGTGAATCTCCAAAGGAGCTGGCTAATTAATGACGAACGACGTTAGGAACATTTCCAATTGGTTCATTCAACTCCGCAAAGTGTCCTCAATTGATAAAACCACTTCGAGAATCCCAAGAAAGTAATGAAAACTTCTCGTAGGCGGGAAAGAATAACGCACATAGCCGCTGACATTTCTAGACACACGTAGAGAAACTATTAGACGAGGGTGGCAGTGTGATGATGGAGAAAATCTGATTAACTTCGGATATGTTCTAACAACCCAGACCATTAGGAAGCTCGGTGTTTAATCACCCCGGGCAACTACTGGCGGATAACAGTAATTGAAAAGGCATGCAGGGTGTTGACGAAGTCACCGGTAATGTTTGAGATGATTTTTCAAGTGATTTCATGAAGGAATTAGCTGTCCAACCCATTTTAAAAAGACATTTGTTGTAGTCGTTCTGAGCAATGCGCGTATCTGCAGTACACATTTGTTGGTTATTTTCTTAGGCTTACCTATACCTACTATTATATACTCCGCCTATTTTCATTCTCTCAGTATCTTCTGTATTTTTTTGTTGTTTTACATATTAAAAATTTCAACCCAATCGGTCAAGCCGTTTGGTAGTTGACGTACCAACAGCAGCGCCACCTACCGCGTCCAATTGTATTTTTAAATCATCCAGGAAACCATCGAAATACCAATATGAAATTTCAACACAATCGGTTCAGCCGATTAAAAGTTATGTGAAAAAGACTTACTACCCATTGTCCTATTACCCGTTTTCTCGTAGCAAGGAATAATTTTCTCGTGATGAAAAGTAGTCTATGTTCATCAGAGATAATGTCGGCTTCTAACGATAAAAGAATTCTTCAAATCGGTCCAGTTGTTTCGGAGCCTATTGAATACAAACAAACAAACAAATCTTTCCTCTTTGTAATTAGTGTAGATAATATCACAACACTATCAAGAATCCAAAAAATGAGATGATAGTAATGAATAGTATACATCGTGCGATCACCTCGCGGTCGTCACGACCTCACGACCGCGAGGTCGTGGGTTCGATTCCCAGCCCAATCAAGGAATTTTTTTCAATATTTTATTTACGAATTAAATATTGTGAAGTTTCGAAGCATCGACTGGGATAGTCCTGCACGATTCGCTGTTGCGTTCCAATTAACAGTGCTGCTCCTAAAGTGGCGCATGAAGTTAGTAACAAAGCCTACACAGAACATGCAGAAAGAGATGATGATGTGGTTGTGAGCATCAGAGAAGAAGTAGGACGGTGTAGGTAGGTGGGTGTGGAAAACTACCAGCTGAGCGTGAGAGCGGGCCAATGCTGCATAGTGGACCTCGGTCTCTAACATAGCAGGCCTGCCACTGCAGCATATGGTAGTGAGTACATTACTAGCCTACAGAACACAGCCGAAAAAACTCTGAAAGAGAGCTGATGGGCGGTGCCTGAAAAGGATGTTAGCCAGCTCTCTTAAGCGAACCACATCACTCATTAAAAAACACCTTGGGGCTTGTAGAAAAGTCCCATTAGGGACTAGTTGCTGACGTGCAAACGTCCCCCTCCAGTACCAGTATACATCGTGCGTACCAAGAGATGATTGGCAAAGAAGGTGGGTATTAAATATTTTTTTAACTTTTGGAGGTTATAAGTTCTTGGGAATACTTCCTTAGGCAATGAAATCCAAAGCTTTGCCGTTCTGTAGACAAGCGAATTTTGATAAAGTGCTGTTCGAAATATTCGAGGTTGACAACGATGTGCTGACTGCGAGCTTGTAGACTTGTCTGACTGGTATTGCTATATAGTGATGGAATGATAGCAGAGATTCCTGAAAAACAATTCCCGTGGAAGTATCTATAGAGAAGTGAAAGGACGCCGACTATTCTACGGTGTTTCAATGATATGAAAGAGTTAGTGAGTGTGGCATCCCGCACCAGGCGAATGGCTCTTCTTTGAATGGATTCAAAGAGCATCAGAGTATGTTTGGGTGCTGAACCCCAATATTTTATTGAGGCATATTTGGTCCTATCATCATATTTTGGTCCGAACAATCCGCCCTCAGCTTATGTCCCAATAGTTATGACTCACCCTGTATAAAAATGTGAAGGAGTTGTTTTCACTCTGGAAGAAATCTAATTTTCAATTTGAAGGCATTGGAACTTGAACCCAAGAGAACTTTCGATCGCGGCGCATTTTCGCCGTACGAAAAGTTTTTTGAGCCCCCGCGGTATTCACTGAAATGACGCCCTTGAGCCCAAAGGGTCATTCCAAATTCGAAAATGATTATACCAATAATTGAAAAAAAATCATAGAATTTGTAGAGAAGTTCTCAGCTTTGTATTAATTCGTGAGCGAGAGGGTAGCCGGTAGAGAAATAAGTTTCTATCAAATCTCACAAGCACAAAGAGGGTCTCGTTAATAATTTGTTAATAATGAGTTTTTTTACGAGCGAATGCGCTTGCGTCCATATTGTATCACGTGATTCACTGTGACCAATCTGACAATGACGTTTGGGAATGGTTCGAAAACTTTAGGCTCTCGTATCGCGAGTCTATACTCGCATCAAAATGATCACAGTGACTTGGGCGAATTGATAACTGCGAGCTCAGACTGCGAGCAATTGTTTTACTCGCAGTGACGTATACAACAATGCGTCGTAGTACGCCATATTATAATTCCACCATGTAACGATCCAATTCCTGATCTGAATGATTTCCACTCGTCGATATTTCTTGTTCATTCAGAATTGCTGCAGGAAAAATCCCGCAAGCCTGTCGAATAAATGAAGAACAGTGCTTTCCAATCAACAAGGGAGAATTTTATGTGGGTATATCGTTCCTCTCGTAGTTAATCTTCTTTCCTTCGAATCTCCACTAATGAGTAATTATTGCTGGTTCCTGATCCGCCAAGGAAAATTGAGGATTGATGGCCAAGGAAACAAACTGCCACGGATATACAGGCCTTGGAAATAACTCAACGATATTGATTTTTATATTTTCAGATCGATGCTTTCAGATTGAAACATTATTAATATACCACAATGCTGTGGCTGAATTGTGCATGTGAACAACTCACCAACTGAAAGAATAAATCGATCATTTCACATATACAATGAACCTAACATTCGCCAATTCATTAGAGAGTCACATAGTACTGTACTGATATCTAGTGATCAGTATTTCCTTCAATCATTACCCGAAGCTTTATCGAGAACACGGATATTTTGAAAATTTTCCCGAGTTGAAGACGAGACGATAGCCAATGACTAATACAAGAGTTTACAAGTAAAGAGAAAAAATACATTCATGAATATAACAAATATGAACACAAATACTGGATGAAATACATACCATTCAACATATAAATACATACAAGTAAAATTGAAAAAATAAAGAACCCAAAACAAATATTGTTTCAATTTTCTCTTGAATAGGTATATCCAGTGACAATGAAGTTTTTATGGAGTCTGGAAATGTATTCAACTGCTGCAGTCCTTTGAAAAATATTGAATTTTGAGCATTTGTCCTGCTTACTGGCGTTATATAAAAATTAGTTCTACTTCTTGTGTTATGATTATGGATGTTATAGTTGTAAATTATCTTTTTCTGCAGGTAATCAGGGGCACAGCCAGTTGTTATTTTATAAATGAAAATAAGATAGCTTGATAGTAGACAAAATCTTTAACTGATAACCATTTCAAGGTAGTCAGCATTTCAACAGTTGGGGTTAAAATAATGTGCCTTGACCATTGACTCAAATATTTTGAACATCTATAAAGATAGTTGATCTTGTTGTTTTTATAAGACCATTTGCATGCTGTTTGAATTTCAGTTGCTTATCTATGGTCACACCAAGATATTTGAATTCATCTACTCTTTCCAATTTTTATATCATAGTTGTTATCTTAGAAATTTGTATACTGTTGGACATTTCCAATCACCATGAACTCAGTTTTTTCACAGTTGATTTTCAACAAATTGGCACGACAAAATTTGTACATTTTTTCTAAATCTCTGTTAATAACCTCAACACTATTCGAGACACTCAGTGATGAGATTTTTCACACGGCTTTGTTTTATTTGCATTAATTTTTCACATAGAAAAGAGATATATAATGATTTCTAGAAAAACAATTGAAAAAAACGATTGAAAATAGGTAACCCAAAAAATTTTATATTCAATCCAATCAGTTCTGCACCTTGATTTCCACACAGGGAAATAGATCAATATGAGTGAAAGAGAATGACTGTATAAGCATTGACCGACATCTCTTTGGAGAGGAGTAAATTGGGAAAAACGATTGAAAAAACTTCAGAAATCAAATTCTCCAACCAATCAATTCTTCACTAGGAAAACAATTTGGAGAAAACGATTGAAAATACCTGAAAAAAATGTTTCAAACCAATCAATTCTTCACTATAATTTCAGCATGGCTTACCTACTTACCTTTTACCTTTAGGAGAAAAACAATTTGGTAAAAACGAGTGAAGTATGTGGTCTAGATATACTCGTAAATTTCATTAGCGCCGGTTTTCTGTTGTCTCATTCGAACGTCCGTCAGCCAGTTTTATGTTGTTTGTGTTGATGTGTTGTACATACAGGTGCCGACTTTAATTGTTGACAAGAAGAGTATCTCCGATATTTTCAAATGGAAAGACCAATGTAATATGGCATGTGCATTATGTTGAAGGTAACATATAGTACAATTATTTGTACCCATATCTACACGTGCACACAGCTAAGTACACCTCACTTGAATTCGTAAAGTCCGTGGCAATGGATTCAAAGTTGAAGGGAAGTTCTTAGTAAATTAACCAGGGCATCATGGAATTCTTATCGGCATAATCGGTGAATTTACAAAAGGAATTTTCATATGACTGAATGAGTTGTAACCTTGGTTGTAACCAATTGAATAGTAAACAATAATATAGGTACCCCTCATTTGATGATATGATTGAACTTACCTTCAGCACCCATATGAATATCCCCGAGGTAGAATACGCCCTTTCTCATTAGAATTTCATGCATTATAAGTCCGAAAGAATATACGTCTCCTTCTTGCGTTCCCATGGGGGGGATCGGGTTCATATTCAGGAGCTCCGGTGCAGTCCACAGTAATCCTGATAACAAAAATTGATTTCAAATCGGGCAAAAAATGTATTTCAGATTTTTTTAAAGGCTTTTATGTTCAGAATATATCGAATTCATTCCTACTTTACGGACACACTGTATACATAAGATTCCAAGGCTTTGAATGTGATTGCGAGGGTGCACGAATTATGTTGAATTATAGAAGATCAAAAACAATCAAACTTGAACTTTGATCAATCCATATGCCTCAAATTCAAGTTGCATAAAGGAGATTTCAAATTTAATCAAAAGTATCGGCATGCTTGATGAGAATTGAATATAATAGTGAATTGAAAATAAGAGATTAATGAAAACCGATGTGGATAAATCTGTCTAAATTATTGTTCATTTCATTATAGTTGGATAGACTCGGATAACACGATCACGTTTCCAGCATGTTTCATAATGCTTTCGGGAATAATGGTATGTAACATCGAATACCAGTAAGAATATTAATAATATTATGTACATCAGACTCTATTTATTGAAGAGCAACACACTCAGTTTCAGTCAGAATTCCACACCACCCTGTATTTGTTTCAATTAATTACGAGTAAATAGTAAATCAAAAGTTAAGACATGGACATGTAAGCCGTTTTGACCAATAATGAATAGTTTTGACACAAAAAATTCCCAAAAATGAAAAATCTCGATTTTCCACACCCTATATCTCGGAAATCATTCCCGTTAGAGCCCAAGTGTGCTAGGTCGTTGAATTCAGCGTTTCAAGGAGATTATGAAAATGCAATGAAATACAGGGTGTTCCATTTGAAAAAATTGATGTTCGATTTTGTGAGCCTTTCTTGCGCCCCTCGTAGAAAATATTATAGTCATTCCTGAAGTTAGCACTCATAATGCGATATGATGTGGAATTAAAATATTTCGAAAATTCCTATTGGTTCAGGAGATATTCAACTGTCCCACTGGTCTAGGGACACCCTGTATATATTATCGATAGTTTCTCACTTGTCTAGAGTAATGTGGTAGTGCTCCATGTTGTTGGAATACAATATCCATATGGAATTCATTACAATTTGCTTCGACGATTTCGGTGATTAGAAAAACAAAAGTATTTTCCAGCATATTCAAATACAGTCCACCTGTTGAATTTAGTTCAATGAATATATAATAATGCTTTTTGTAATCAGGCAACTATGTTCCGCCATCTTGTAGTAGGTCAAGATATTGACTTCATATTCTAGAGTTGTGAAGTACTCGTCAGGAGCTTCAATAAGATGTGTTACAAGACCCTTCTTCCTATAATTTTTTTTGTCAGATGGCGCCCAGCCGCCATCTTGAAATTTTTATCTATCAATTTCACTCCAAAATATAGAATTCATGCATCAATGTCATTATCTCAAGTTAAAACTTTCTAGTTGACCCGTTCAAAAAATGAACGGGGGGGGGCATTAAAGAAAAGCACTGTATATATAGTACCTACGTATTACACTAAACTGATTCACTGGAATGATATCATCACAATCGTGTCAATATATGCCAGTGGCTTAATAAAATACTCACTCTGCCAAAACGAATGGTACTCCTTATTGTACATATCCTGATCAGCATCATGCACCCTGAGGAAGGACAATCCGAAATCAGCTATCTTCAAAGCGAATCTAATGTCCACTAAACAATTCGAGGACTTCAGCGCACCGTGCGATTTGATTGGACTCCGATGCAGGTAGTACATTCCACTCACCAAGTCTTTGATAAGAGAGATTCGAAAGGTCCAGTCCAACTTGATTTTATCATCTTCCAGTAGATCCTGCAGACTGCCTCTGTGACAGTACTCTGTTAGCAGACAATTCGGACCGTCTAAGCAAGCACCATGGAATTTCACTAAGTTTTCGTGAGACAAGTCCTTCATCACTTTCAGTTCGTACAAATTGTCATGATTCAGCTCGATTTTCACGTTGGATAGTTCTTTCACAGCCACCTTCATCGATTTGTAGAATGCCAACTGACCGTAAGTTGGTCTGCCGCCTATCAGACTGATTGTATCGAGGTTTGACTGAAAATATTGCTCCAATCAGGAAAAACTCATTCAATCTTCTGAATTCTGATTCGTACCAAATTTCAATGATGAGGATAATACAGGGCTAATTAAGTATGAGAAATAACAAAACTGTTTCATAATCCCTATAGGCACATTGGTCACACAATTATACTGAATGATCGAAATCTTATCCGATCTTATCATTTATTGGATTAGAAAGGACTATCTCACTGAAGGAAAGGAGAGTTGATGATTTGGTACTCCCCGTATTTACGCGATATTTGCTCCCAACTCAATCCAATCTCATGTAAATTCGAAAAAAGATGATGCAAATCATCCCGAGAATTATACGACTGCATAGATTTGCATGAGGCCATTGAAACCTTTTTCAACGTTGGTGAAGCGAGGTTCCTAGTTTTAATGTCATTCTGAATGATCCATCATTATATTAATCTACATACCCGCAAGGAAACACCACTGGAAATACTGGATCGTGGTTTTGAATTCAAGAATAGTATATCACCATAATTGACCTTCCACGCTCTGGCTTCTATTTCAGATTTCAACTTCCTTTGCCTGGAACAAAGCAAACAGAGAAACTGCTGGAACTGAAAATTCAGTGGAAATTCATATGGGAGTCTTCACGGTCTGTTAGCCATAAGTATTCATTTTAATGGAGGCTTTGTTTGAGAATTCACTACCTCTAAACATTGTTTATCTCTCGATTTATTCACACCCGTATGAATCAGTTGAAACATTGCGTGGCGAACTGATCTGAGCAGTCAACAGAATTGAAGTGAAATCACACATTGAATACATAATAATTATAATATTAATTCTTCTGGGTACCAAAATTTTACCTCAATCAATTTTCAGAAGAAAAAATTGTGAGTATTGTTTGCTGAATAATATTCCCTATACCGGGTGGCCACGAGAGCCGGGCCACCCCTGTAACTTCTGAATCACTTATTCAATGATGCAATTGCACATTTCAAATCACTTCCGGTTTCAGCAGAAATAACGTCAACTTTCAAATGGGACACCCTTCCCTGTATATTTTCACATTTTAGGATTTAGAAGATCATTTATTGATACCTATTGTATATTGACCATTCCGTGTTTAAATAGTATTTGATGCAATCATTCTTCATTTAAAAGCATCGCAAATATTTTTTTTCGATAATTAAATTCGGCTACTTCGAAAAACACTTGGTTCGATGACGTCATGAACCGAATTCTGGCTTTCGCATAAAAAGTAGGATCACATATTTCGACGCTGCCAGAATTGTAACTAGTAATTACCTTATGAGATATGACCAATGACAATAGTATTCACAATCACAGAAGACTATACTTGGAAGATGCTTCAGTGCCCATAAAAATATAGTATTCCTACTAATGATCAAAACAGACTTACTCTAGTCTGGGTACCAGCACATACAGGGTACGAGTGCATTGAAGAGGCTTGCACTTGTCCGAGCAGGAGCAAACAAAGCTCTGAATGGCCCAGAACCCTTCTGTGGTATTGCAAAAGCTACACAAAAGACTAGTATCAAAACATGGATGCAAACCAAATCTCAAGAATGGTGGAACAACTCGCCAGGTATGAGACAGGCAAGTTTATTGAAAAACCATCGCCAACATTCACAGAGTATCTACTGAGCCAGAAACTAAGTTCAACTAGAATACTAGTGGGACTTAGTTGTGCAGGTTCTGTCAGGAAGAAGAGGAAACAGCAGTACACATACTTTGCCACTGTGAGGGCTTGTCAAGACTAAGGTTCCTTACGCTGGGTGAGGAAAAGCCAGAAGCCCAAAGATACACAGGGGATCTGAAAGCTAGCCTATGGAGTCTCATAGAGAAGGCGGGGCTAGCCGAAGAACTCTAATCGATTTTGAGGGCAGACACAATAGATCTGAAAAGGTCGCGGTGTGAAGGCAGATAGCCCGAAGGCCCCATTCTAAATCTAATCTAATCTACTAATGATCGAGATTTTATTTAATCCCAAATCATTTTGTGGCACGGGCAATAGTGTATTGCCTAAGTTCCCAGAAATACAAAAATATAAGAAGAAGACAAACTACATTGTCAACCTAACTTCCTGACGTTTATATCGGCTGTCACCTTCATCGTCACATCCTTGTTTCATCTAGTCAAGATGCGAATATTCAAAGATAATCCTCATATTATCTGATTATTTAGTTATGTCTGTTATGTTCTCTGTCATCTGTAGTAAGTATTCAATTCAGATAATTCATTCCATATTCTGATTGGAATGACGATCAGAAATATTCTTGCGCTTGTCTATCAGAAATAGAGAATTGATACGTAAGTCGAATCTCATATGGTGTTCTGGATGATTAGGTCACGCGTTTTCCTGCTACTTTCATGTTATGGAATATCATGAATTTCAATAATTATTTAAAAAAATTACAGAGCTGTGAAGAAAAAACGGTTTGCGACAGTGAACTAGTTAGGATTAGTACTTCGGAATAATGAAATAAATGTTTTCACTGAAACAAGGCCATTGTATGATTTTTTCCAGAAATATATCAAAGCCAACTAGACTCATCACAATCTATATTTCAGAATTTATTTTGAGTTCAATCATTTTGTGTTTCTATTATCAATCGGATATTGACAAATGTGGTATCCATTGATTAGTTGAAGAATATTCTTCGAAGAAAATTACCTGACCCATCGTTCCATTTGAAAAAGCAAAGTTATTCTTGAAAAATCATTTAGGATCACTCGGAGAGCTGATTATTGGCAAGATAGTTGTGGAATAGTATGATTTTATTTTTTCTCTTGAAAATGAACTGAAACAAAAACAACTTATGGCAGTAATAGTAACAGCCACCTAGATAGGATTCCAAGAATCAAGTTAAAAATTGACGCAAAGAAAATTTTCACCCGAAAATTGTACAACTGTATGTAAATTGATCTCCTGAATCCAAAAATTTGAAAATCAAAAGTTGAGGTCATTTCCGGCGACACCGGAAGTAATTCGAAGAGCATAATCATCATCAGTGAATGCAAAATATGATTTTATATGAACCCTCCAAATTTCAAAATTTCATCTCGAACGATTCAAAAAGTTACAGGGGCCGTCCGATTCTCATGACCACCCGGTATATTATTTGTTTGGAGTCATTCGAATTTGACCATATCCTTAGATATATCATGGTTCCTTTCGTATAATGGAACTATATACAAGGTGTATCTAAATAACACCGAAAAAGTTCAAAGGGTAATTCCTTGTGATATTCTAGCAAATAAAGTTCATATAAACATGTGACCTAACTTGCTCCGTTATTGAGATACAGGATGTTGAAGTTGGAAGTATTAATTGTTTTATTTATAATCCCCCTGTATAAGCTTTCATGGTACCAAAATTCAGTATGGTTGGAGACTGAGAAAGACCCAAAATTTCAAAATGATTCTAATTGGGGTTATTGAGTCATCTCAATGAAAGTCTTGAAAACACGCCTACATTGAAATTTGGTGTCAATCGAATTTTTATTGTTTCCTCAAAAATTAAGCTAGATACAAAAATTACATAGAGGATAAAAAAGTTGTTATTTTATTAGTTCAATCTAATAGAAATATGAAACTCGGGAAAACCGGCGTACTAATGACATTCACAATCAATATCGATAAATTTACTCCACTGTGACGCCACTGGAAATATCATTTCGAATCTAATTCCACCAGAAGAAGCTCAATATTACTATTAACAAAACCACAATGTTTTGTTGAAATTGATGGAAAGACAATAGAGTTATAAATAAAATTTTTCATGGAAATATTAATACCCTGTATCTCGAAAACAAAGCAAGTTAGGACACATGTTCATATGAACTTTATTTCCTAAAATATCACATGGAATCGCCCCTTGAATTTTTTCGGTGTTATTCAGATACACCCTATATAAGCTTTTCAATTGCAGCGCCCTGCCGTTGTATCTCACCTGTACCAAATGTAACCTGCACTTGCCAGTCCAAACAATACGAGAACTATCAAACACCCAACCAGTATCATCACAATGTCGTATGCTGAAATTAGGAAAGAAGTGGCTAATTATTCGAAAAAATAAAAATACTTACTAGGACACTTCGACAGATCATATCCACAGGCTGGCGTATCTCCAGGCTCTCCGAATCTCCATCTGATATTCCAATAATCAATTGTCTTGTTCCTAGTTGAATAAGTGGCCATAATCTCATAGTCGCCCTCAGAGTTGATGTTCAACATTGCAAACTTCCGTACTCTAATCCCATTGCAATTTACCTCGAACTCCTCATTCTTTCCTGAGGAAGGAAATAATTTCCAAATGAATTAGTTTATGGTTGAGGAAATCCCCTTCTTCATCGAATTTCAGTAATGTGTTTCTCAATCGAAAAGCAAGATTTATTCCAGCGAAATTCAAATGAGCATGAAATGGTTTTGAGAAAAATATCATGCATATTGGCAACGTCATGATTTTCATTTAACTTCTAGTAAATATTGAATTATGCCCTAAAATATTCCTTCGGGTTATTGGACTGACTCCAACAGGGATATATAACACATAGCAGTGCTACTATCTCATCCAATAAGCTCTTATCATAATAGGCAAGCAGCATTCGGAATAATCCTAGTAAATATACATACGGAGAAGTCAACAAAACAACTAATTTTCTCCTATAATGTCATCCTCGTAATTCGAGAATGTGCTCTCACCCATCGGAAATCCTATATGTGTTCTCTGTATTTAGTTAATTGAAGCTGAGATGTGATTAAATTTGTAATTAGACTGCGCGTGGACGGTTGTTGACTCATTCGGGATAAATACGATTCGATCCTGTAGATAACTATAGTCGATCAATCCTACCGAATCCATTTCAAGAACTGGTCATATCAAATTTCGGTCCATTAGGAAAGAAGGTTGGACAGTAATCAATGTTTAACCTAGCCTAATTCCAGACCAAATCTCGAGTATTCTGAATTCAGAATTTCATCCCAGTGTGATATCTCTTTTAAATTACAAGAATTTGCTGACTATAATTTTGCAGGAATATGCAGCGTGTAGGAGTTTCCACTCCTACAAGTTCACTGCCACACATTGGAAAGAAGACTTTCAAATGAGCTAATATATTATCAAAGGTTCTAGCTAACTCCGTGAAATCAGGATATTGAAAAAACTTAGTTTGAATAAGGCGTGATATACAGGTGTACAATTATTATAGGAATGAGTAATAATTCAGAACCATGTCTTTTGTATCAATATGTATATGGTAGGAGGAGGGCAGGTGTCAGGGAATAGTTGTCATAGTTCCACCAATTCTTGAATCAGACCAGTTTGCAATGACCATAGACGTCAATGAAGCGAAACTAATGCATACAGCAGGAAGAACAATAAACTTTGACTTCATCAATGTCCACACTATAACTCTGCATTCTAGCATCTTACATGCCTCAAATTTGAGAAGTTACGATTGTATAGAAACTAGAAACCATATGAGATGGCTTAGAAGCAGGATAATGCATTCAACAGTCAGATCAAGAAACCTCGACTTCAACTATCTGCATACTGTAATTCTGCATTTTTGCACCTGACACCCATACATTTTCATTCGGATACAATCTCAGTGACCATATAACACGACTTTGAAGCCGATTCAACAAGTACAACATGCTAAGGAGATACATCAACTTCATCGGTGTGAATATTGTTTTTCTGTATTTTATCATATTGTTACGTTATTCGGGTGCAGAAGCGAACACGACACTACTGTCTACTGTCTCTCTGAGACTCGCTACTTGACTGACTAAAAAAAAAACGTGCAGAACGGTAGAAGTAGCCTAGCAATATTTTTTCTCTAGAAGTTCCTTTGGAGTTTCAGCAGCATACCAGAAGTTCAATTCTTGTGAATCGAAATACAACCTTCCGAAGGAACACACAAACGGCTCTATCGAAAGATGAAAATAGAATAAAACTCAGAATGCTCATTCACAGACTCTGGAATATTTCTGAACAGTAATGTGACGCATGACCTATGAATCAATTTTTCAAGGAAAGTTTCATGGACTTTTCTCTATACACGTAAATCTAACAGTATACGCGAGGAATAAACTCTGAAGTGCCATCGAGTTGGCCAATTTCTCTCTTGACAGTCCCTTTCTTATTCAAATTCCATCTGCTATTCTGCTCTTCGTGTAAACCCATGCGAATATCCCAGGTAGAACACTAATATTGGTTCAATATTGAGTCAATAAATGGTGAATGTTGGGAAAATATTAATTTTAATTATTGGGTCAATAAATCAATGTGAACATTCTGAAATCTTGGTGCTATGTTGCATTTCAATCTTGTTTCGATATGCTCTATCCAATATCGAGTTAATATTCGTATACAAGATTGGACAAATATATGATGCCAACTTATAGAAAACTGGTTTCTTATAATTTTCATATGTGAAATCGATATTGAATTCATATTCCCCTACTATATTGGCTAAAATGAGGATGTGATTATTTTTCAATATTATCTTCATGTTGAATTATAATATTCAACCAATATTGAATTTCGTTTTTCAACAAAACTCGAAATCAAAATTCGAAGCCATATGAGGCTATCATTAAAAAATTGCGATATTTGTACAATATCAAATCCATTTTCGTTTCCTGTATCCCAGAATACTTAGTTTGCAAGTTGAACGAATGCGGTATTTCATGTCTCTCAGCAGTCGTTTGTTGGAGGCGTGCTAGTGGCGCCAGCTGTTATAACGTAGCTCAAATACTAAGAGAAATATCACGAATATCGATTCGATATTAGAAATCCAATGTCAGTGCAATATTGGTTCTGGCATATTTCATTAGTTATATCTATCTGAAATGGGTCGCATATTGATGAACTAATATTGGCTGAATAAAAATACAAAATATTGATACAATATGTTTTCCAAGATTGATTCGATATTGGGAATACAATATCAGCCCATCATGAAAATTGACATATTGTATTCGTTAATATTTCGCCAATATCAAATAAATATTGGCAAACTGATATCGGCTGGTCACAAAATTTCAATGTTATTACAACATTGGCACTGGATTGATTATTGAATATCGAAATGATATTGAATCACCAATATCAGTGCAATATTGTTGGACAACGAAGAACAATATTCACCAACCATCATAAATCTAATATTGATGCAATATTTTTTTCCATGATTGATTCAATATTGGAAATACAATATTAGCCCAATCATGGAAATTGACATTGTGATCGTCAATATTTCACCAATATCGAATAGATATTGGTAAATAAATATCGGCTGGAAACAAAATTTCAATGTTATTACAACATTGCTGGACAATGAAATGCAATATTCACTAACCATCATAAATTGGATATTGAGTCAATATTTTTTTCCAAGATCGATTTGATATTGGAAATGCAATATCAGCCCATCATGAAAATTGACATATTGTGATCGTTAATATTCCTCCAATATCAAATAAATATTGACAAATTGATATCGGCTGGTCACAAAATTTCAATGTTATTAAAATATTGGCAATGGATTGATGATCGAATATTGAAATGAGAAATTGGTTTGATATTGGTGCAATCTAGTAATTCCATATTCAATATTCGAATATTGGGCTAATATGAAACCAAGTTCTAGCCAATATGATGTTCTACCTGGGTAGTGGCCAAGATTGAAGTGCAGACCACTCAATGAGTCTTTTTTCCAACATTCTGTGATACAACATTCGATGTTTTTTCTGTATATATATATATACATCAGTCCTTTATAGTCAACGATGTTTGGAAATTTGAGTTGAGTGATTATTGTTTCAATATAGGAAGATACATACTATTTCGTCCTATTGGAGGATATAGTACCTCGCCGGTCATCAAAACATTTGAAGTTCACAGTTTGGAGTTATGTTGAATTTATTTATATATTGGTACAATACATCCAACAGGCCCAAAAGCCCATTTACAGGTGAATACAATCATTATCATTATATATAATTACACATAGAGTCAATGCTGAATGAAATGGAGACTCTCTTTTTCGAATTGTTTGAACGTTAGAAAAAATATATCTACACTAGAAACCTTATAAACACTTCTAGATATAGTGGCTATAGGGGAATGAGAATGATGCCCTGTATTGGAAACAGGAATATGAAATGTGCTATTTGTCCATGTATGATTTTATATGCAAAACACAAACAGAGAAGTGAGTTATGGAATACAATACAGTGTGTCCCATTTAAAAATCAAAATTTGGGGTCATTTCCGGTGAAACTGGAAGTGCTAGAAGAAAAACTGTTTCATCAATTAATGAGCAATTTCGTAGAATTGCTGCCCATGCACCAATTTTCCAAACACTATCTAGAATAATTAGAAAGTTACAATCCTCGCCGTTGTTTGTGCACTTCTCTGTATATCGTGAATGCAATATAGAGAATCATTTGGTATGAAATTATCTCTCTTACCTTTGAAAGATTTCCCCATCATTTCGTGGACTAGCTCACACCCCGAGATATCCTGCTTTCCGATTGCTCCTGACCTGTTCAGAGTACGATTCAGTGCTTGCACATACATCATCATGGCATCGTAGAGGCCATCCAGGAACATGCTACCCCTTTTAGGTTGACTAGCAACCATGGAGAAATTTGTCTCGGAGTGAGGCATTATGGTGTAGATTGCTTCGTAACCTTTTCTCGCCAGAGCGTTATTTTCATCGGTATCATTAGTGCACAACCATGGTCGTGAAGGGTTCGTAGCACTAAAACAAGGTGTGGTTTATCAATATCAGCTTCTTCCCATGTATCTTTGTTATCATTTTGATTTAATATGGCTAAAATTTGGTAGGTATACCGATGTTTTTTAATCTTTTGAAGCGCTATAAGGTCTAAGTTGAATATTTGCCTTACTTATGGCATTAGACAAACAAGTTCTGGTATGGATTTGTTCGATGAATCTCAACGCTGACGACATAGAGGTGTGCTAACCCAGCGTTGCCATCCGTACCATATATAATTATAGTATTCGTACCATAATTTGGCTAGTTAATTTTCACCAAATTTTCTTTCCGGTGATAAGTGACATTCGTCAACATTCCTGATTTGACAGTTGATTCGAAACGTTTTTCACAAAACATAATGATATACTGCACGAATCTGTAATAACGTTTGTTACGTGTGATTCACAATATAGCTTAACTCTAACTTGACAATGAGAATAGAAGAACATAAGAATGGAATGATTCTGTTAGGTAACGTTGTTGTTTTTCATTCGTTTTGGTGAAAATAATTGAAAATTTTGTTCTGAATCTAAATTTTCATACGAGCAATGTTCCAAAGTGTGACTGGTCACTTGCGCGTACCATAATTTCAGATATTGTACCATAATTTCAAGCTGTTGGTACCATAATCGTAAATCCAATGGTTGGCAACGCTGTGCTAACCCGACTTCGTCTGACTAGTATTGCTATTGATGGAAGTATAACCAGTTTGCAGAAGGTATCAATTTATATGTAAGTGTGGTATCACCAACCAGGCGAGTAGCTCGTCTCTGCATACAATTTAAGAGCATCAGCGTATGGTTTGGGTGCTGAACCCAATATGTTGAAACAATATCCGTATTCTTAGATCTGGTTTTCGTAGATCATGAACATAGATATTGTGGACTTTGAAGGAATAGTATCATATGCATCTTGTTTTGTTCAGAAATTCTGAAAGAGAAAGCCGTAGGTATATGGGTATGAGTTGAACCGGAAGCGTCATATACGTGCTATGTACACTCTTAACCAAAAATCTTTGTGGCAAATTTGATATATCTGATCAAAGTAAAAACAGGAGTTCCACAAAGTACCGTTCTAGGTTTTATATCAGAACCTTGATAAAAGGGACCTACTTTCTGAAGGAAACAATATATTTTAGATACTAGGAGAATACTTACTTATTGTATAATTCTAAGTTAAAGAAAGTATATTCCCCTCGGTCCATCATCTTCAGTTTTGCTGCTTCTATCGCTATTTTCCTCATATTTGTTTGGTTCGTACAAGTTATGATTACTAGAAAATGAATAGGTATAAGAAGGTTGTTAAACTTTTGTGAAATAATAATTTCAGAATGCAATCTTATATGAGGAATTATAATATAAGTATAAGAATTTAGAGATAAAATATGATTGAGGATTTTAAATGTAATAATGATAACAAGGAAAAAACATATCTCAGATGTTAAGTAATTCTAGTTTGAAAAAGAGGATTGAAAGAGATTGTAAGAAACTGTAACTCAAAAAGAGTTAAACCCGCTTATCCCCCATGAAATTCGATTCTACCTCATGGTGAACAGAATTAGCAAAGGATAAAGGGAATATTCCTTAAAAAGTATATATCTATTCGAGTTTGTTTGCAATACACCTCTCGTTTCTTTCATGATACCTACATATTATCTATATCCAATATCGTGACAAATTTATCTTTTCTATATATAACCATTGAAAATATAAACGATTTTTATTATCACGGTGCATATTCAATAATCTATTTTTATGGGGAAACGGAAATTATTATTTGACGCTGTATTTGTAGAAGACAAAGATGCAAAATGGATATTTTGAATTCATTCATTCTTATGATCAGACTATTTTCCTCAGAATGATATCCTTATGCAAGATTCCTTGAAGATTGTATTCTGGTGTCTAGGTGATTACGTTGTTAAACCAAAGATTACTGAATGACTAGTTAAACCCTCTGAGGTTAAACCTCACTTAGGCAGCCGACCTGTTCACACAAAGATGAATAAATTTGGCATATAATACTATAAGCCAGGCACGTGCCTGTGGAGGAGGGAAGGGGTAATTATCATCCCCCAAATAACATATTTTGAAATAGAAAAATTGTAACAGCGATAAGCTATGCCACCGGTCGTTGCATCTTCTATTCAATGTCACAACAATGCAATATTCCGATCGTACTCCTAGAGAACCACCTGTTCAAGAATTTCAAACAGAAACATTGGTCAAGTGATACCTCTTTCGGAAGGAAGAAGAAGAAGAGCATTTCATTGCACTCAAAGGATGTGAAAGTGATTAAGCTGAGGAAGCTGCTGAATTTCGACATAGAAATAGGTATGCCCAGCTGATTCACAGGTTATGTGGACGCACAATGGGCCCGACTGAAGAGTGCTGCACCCGCCCACCCGTGTAGAGAAGAAAAAGAAGAAGAAGCAGCAGATTGATTCTAGGGGTGAACTTGGGGGTTGAACCAGCTTCAAAAAATGTTTACACCAGATTCCCAAATCCCATTCTTCGATGGAATAACTTTCAAAATTGAATTTGTATTGTAGGAAACTGGACTGCTGTAATTGAAGATAGCCTTGACATAAGGGTTAAGCAAATAATTAGTCCACTGATATCATCGAAAAATCGTGCCCTGATATGAAATATTTTGTTCCTAAGGTATAATAATATAATAACTTCTCAAAAGTTGGCAGCGATTTATACGTCAAAAATTTTGCTCCGAAATGTTTTTTCGCGATTTACTCATCTCCTATTGATTCCACAACAGAATCCAACATGTTTGTACATCATAATTCCAAGGTGGTTCACCCCCCGGTTTGAATCTATGAAGAAACCCACAGAAACAACACTTGTTCGGCAAAGAATTAACAATATACAACAATTTGAGAATCCAACAAGCGATTTTTCACCTGGGAGAGAAATGCCAATCGATTTTCTGGATTGAATTCTGTGCAAATAGGTGGAAAATTCATTATCAAAAGTAGGCACATAAGTTACTTACTTCCGTAGTCCACTCCAACTTTATTCATAAGGAATTCGGTATAATTCATTCCTAGCAATCTCAAGTCACCGTCGACAAAATCTGGCTGAAATTTTCCAAGCTCCGTAGCCAGACTACTCATACCTAGATAACAAGTGTCCTCCCCACCCACTTCTTCCTGTTGGTATCTCTCATACATCAGGATGAATTTTCTCCAACCATACCTAAAAACGTCAACCTTATGCGATGCTGAAGTAATTTTCCATCAACCTTATCTACTCACCTGTCGAGTATTAACTCAAAAAATTCTGCAACGGATCTAAAATCCGTACTTCCTGAGTTGAGAAGGAAGTAATATTCGTCATCTAGACTCTGTTTTATTTTAGTGAAGTCACTGCTCAGCGCTGTTGGTGTCAAATTTGGTATATCGATGTATTTAGCAGTTCTTCCAATAGTGCCTAAAACAAGATACATTTTTGGTATAGCAACCTCTACTTGTCCTGCCTTCTGGAGTAGTCTGGTCAGGTAGACGCGTGGTAGAAGCGTTAGTATTCTAATCACGATGGCTTGCCGGTCGTGGGTTCAAATCCCCGACACCCCGACTGCAGAAATTTTTCTGATGGCCCAAGAAACTGTTTGGGATCAAACGTTCCAGTCTTTCGTTCGCACAAGTCTCTTGAAAACTTCTGAGGGTTGCTCGTAAGAGGGCAACCGAATGACAGTTAGACCAATTTCAGAACAATGTTTAGTCCTTATACCGTCATTTTACGACACTAATCGCATGTTAGTAGATTTTGTCTGTGTTGTGTGAGATGCACCAATGTTTAGTTCGTATTGGCATAGTATCTCGACCCATCAAACAGTATGTTGCCGGGGTAGCAACCGGGCGGGACCAAATTCCAACCCCCTCCCACAAGACTCCCATATGGGATGACTGCCGGTCACCTATCTTTCGACTTATACCGACAGCTCCCCCGGGAGAGATGGATGATTTGGATACGCCAAATCAGCGCGCTAGAGCCATCGCCGTTATGTAACGGCATGTTCTCCTGCTAAGATTCTATTATACCAATGGTGAGGCCGTCTGATAAGACAGACTACTGGCTCTGAAGTGTCAGTGCCCGAGCAGAAACGCTGCTCATCCGCCGAGGCAGACAAGAAATCCTCCCACTTGGCCCATAGTGGGATTCTTCTTCACCTCCTCTACCGTAGTCCGGTGGTGTTTTTTGGAAACCGCTGGCCCCTGGAGTCCAACCCAATTGGTGAGGCATCAGGCCGCATGTACGACCTGATGGGGCTATCCTCATCACCCAAGGTACCCATGTCAACAAGATTCATCTTGTTACGTTTGATGGGTCACCGTCGCAAGAGGCTTCGGCCTGTTCACAAGAATCCTCTCGTCCCGTTGAATGAGTGATCGTTCGAGGACTTTTACACGTTCCTCTACCTCGTTTACAGAAGAGGACCCGGCTTTGCCTACGATGACTGGCGGTAAGATCGCTTGAGGCTGCCCCCTCCTTGACGACACCAAAGTTCCATTTTTCGCTGAGCTAGCCCATAGCTACCCATGTCGACCGGAATCCTCCAGTCCCGTTTTGATGGGTGTCCGTTCGCGGCTTTTTACACGTACCGCTACCATGACAAGAGTGGGGACCTCAAGCTTTTAACCAGTGGTGTCTGGAGGTGTCTGGAGTCACCTGGGGCTACCTCAACCCCGACGCCGTGAGTACATGGTGAAGTATCTTGACCCAGGTCGGGTCGGACCGAAGTCCGAACGCTTTCCAAATATTGACTACGTCTGTTTATACTTTAGTAAATCTTACCTATGCAGTAATCGCAAACAGGACCAAACATCACGTGGATACACAAATCGTCCTTTGTCGCCAAGACCAAGTTTCCAGAAGCTTTATCTTGCTTGCAACTGTCATCGTAAAATCGGTAATCTACACTTATATTTTTCCCAAGTGTTCCATCGGCTATGCTTTTATTTCCCGCCTCATATAAAATTTCAGCTGCCTGAAAGAAAATTGAATTTTAGATTTGCGGCTTTACGTGCTGTAGGCTATAATTCTGACCGTTGATCTTCATGTCTTTCAGAGAGTTGAGTCAAATTTTTAGTCAATTTAGTGGACCCATATGGTCGAACAATGTTCACTCGTGTGAAATCCATAAATATGTTTCCACCTGTCGAATTGATATCTACTTGAACCCGTTTTCTAATCAAAATTATAATATAAAAAACAATTCCTAGAACCAAATATTTGTCACCACTATCAGATTGTTGATCTGATTACAAACTAAAATGGAATCAATCAGATGGCAAATACAATAATGTTCATTATGAAAAAAAATAGGGACTATTGACATTCGAATTGCATCATAAAAAATATTATCGAACAAAAGTCGAGCATCGTCCATTCAATTATTAGTGAGGGTGGCACGGCAGGCGTTATACAGTGTGTGGTAAAATATGTAAAAAAATATTTATCATCTCCAAGGCCAAAAATAGTGAGAGCGTGACTGCGCTGTGAAATGACTCGTTCATAGGCATTTCTTCGATACACTCAAGATATAGGATATTGAATTCAATAATTGCATTATAAAAAAATGAAGTCGATGTGTCAAGTGCTTTTTTGAAATATTTTTGTGAGGGAGGTTATAAATTCCTTCGATTCTCCTACCTATTGTTATTATAGTCGATGGATGAACGGATTAAAATACCCTTAGCCAATATTTATGTTCAGTATAATTAATAATTACCCATGATTGGCCACTATTCGATTTGATTTGAATATCTATATAAATTTTTATACATGAGTGAGATTTTGATATACAAGATGACTCATTCAAAACGAAACATTAAAACTCTGATGATGAAAAATATTTATTTTGAGATTTTGAGATTTTGGTGAGATTTTGAGATTTTGAGATTTCGAGATTTCGAGATTTCGAGATTTCGAGATTTCGAGATTTCGAGATTTCGAGATTTCGAGATTTCGAGATTTCGAGATTTCGAGATTTCGAGATTTCGAGATATATTGAACCATAAGACTCATTCAGGCTGGGTTTTATTCAAAATGGGATAACCTGTATATGGTAATTCTAACTTTTATAGCATCGACTGTTATTTGAATCAACCATTTTTGTTAATTCCTTTCAAGTTATCTTCACTGTTTGTTCTTCGGCTTGAATAATTCGTTTCTAGGGAATTTAGTATATATTTTATAGCAGAAATATAACAAACATCGAACTAAATTTCTGAACTTTGCAACGAATTTGTGGAGAATGGATGTGGCATAAATTTCCGTAAATTTCACAGACCTGAAATCTGATAACAGACTCATTCGTAATCATCTTGAAATCGGTTCGATAATGGCAATGAAAATGAACAATTTGTAAAAATAAATCATCAAAAATATTTTGTTTATCAATAAATATGTGACGCTGATGTAATCGTCGATATAGTACCTACATGGAAATCAGGATCTTTATCTCTAGATTTTTTATATTCTATTACCTCAACAGATTAATTCTAATAGTGAATCTATTTTTAGATGACAATGAATTATTGTACCGCTTTGTCTGGATGAATACAATAATTGAAAAAAATGATTGCGAGGTAAACAAATAGAAATTAATAAAAGGAAGAAAGTGTATGTAAATCAACAAAAACAAGAAACAAATCTACTGATGAATACCAATTATCATTATGAACATTATACGTATAAATGAGTATCATTCTGGATTTTCCATTATCATGTTGACGCTCTGGAAAAGAAGAAGGAAATTGAATGAGAATGTTCCTCTTGAAGATAGAAGAAAACTTCGAATACAAAAATAGGGTTTGTTCTGAAACTCCAGAAAATTGTATAAGGGGAAACAAATGAATATCACTGATGAAAGAATTGGTTACCAACTTCGTTAGTTTCAATGAAACATCCTATATATTTTTAAAAAAAGTAAGGTATTTCTTTTTTGATTTCAAAAATATATAGATGACGGATATTCAGTTCAGCCATTTATGAAATATTCAAGGTCGACCATCTTAGAATTAGGTACCTATTGATTTACTTTACTAAATCGGCATTGATCAGAATTTCTATAGTATTTTCTAAGTGTATGTATTGTTAATTCTTCATGAAAACTCATGCGATTTGGTATAACCAAAATGTAACTAAAAAATGTTCAACCTCGAATATTCTGAAAACGGCTGAACCGAATATCAACAACCTATATCAACAACCTATATCTTTCTGAAATCAAGAACGAAATATTCTCAATTTTTTCGAAAAATATATAACGTGATCTATTGAAAAAATACGAAGATGGTATCCATATCTTATATCAGCGAAATTCATTCGTTTCACCACGTAAAATTCTCTGGAGGTTCATCAGAACAAGCCCTTCAAAACTTTAGTATTCGAAGTTTTAATTCATCTTCAATGAGTTCAATGATGAACCCTGTATATAAGCTGTTCAAATATATACGGAATGAACCTGTTCCTATAACCGTATAACAAAGGTGTCAACTAATCAGAAGTGAGGTGGATCTGTCATTGGTAAAACTGATTTTATATCAAGCGCAACATGTTTTCAATAATTTGTCAACTCATACAAATTATACAGGGCGATTTACGTAGGTCACACATTACAAGTTTCCAAAGTTGCAGTCGGATTAAAAACTTGAAAATTTGTATGCTATACAGGGTGTGCCAAAAGTCGGCACCAACTTTCTCATTTCAAATAGCTACTCTTTTTCACACGGTTCGATTGGTCTTTTTATTCTGAGTTCAGAGAACCTGATTCATGTCGACTCATCCATCACATTTTCCGAGATATGTCGATGTTTCTGAAAATATAATCACCGCCGTATAGTAGGGGAGCTGATGTCAAGAAAAAACGACCGATCTCCACAAGTTTCGAATGTCACTCATATGCAAGATAGCGAGAACAACACCTACTATTAGCAAATTCAAGTTTCTGACACCTCGAATCGGTCCTATTTTGTCAATAAACAATCATCAATATTTGACCAATCTGCACAAACCCCAAAATATGCATACTGCTTCTTCTCACGAAAAGAAAGCATTGGTTTAACATAACAAACTCGGATTTACTGTTTTGGATTTTGTGCATCAGATTGGTCAAAATTTCGTCTCAAATTTGCCGTGGAAAAACCCTTGACAGAACGATTTTACGAACAGTCAGACTTGGCAGTATAGTTCGGCATTCCTTTTCTTGGTAAAAAAAATGATACTCATTTCTGCTGGGCTTGTGCAAATTGGTCAAAATGGGTCTGTTTTTCACATTCGTTTTTCTTGAATAACAATGAATATGGACCAGCCTGAGGTGGCTGGAACGCAATTTCGTCTATATTATAGTGGCATATTCTATATATCATATGAGTGAAGCTCAAATGTTGTGCAAATTGGTAGACTTTCCTGACATTTTTCAAATCGTTCAGAATTAAAACAGTTAGCTGGAAGTATAGGCTATCTCCTGAAGTCCCATCGATAGTCATATTTTGTCAATATTCCGTACCATATGGGCGCGGGAAAACAAGATTCTTCCTATCGGTAATATGTTTGCCAAAATAATATAGGTTTTTACATGCAGCAGGGCACATATTTTTTGTGGGTGTGTTACTGGTACTGGTACTGGTACTGGTGGGGGACGTTTCCACGTCAGCAACTAGTCCCCAATGGGACCTTTTTGCCAACCCCAAGTGTTTTCAATGACTGATGTGGTTCGCTCAAGAGAGCTGGCTAACATCCTTTCCAGGCACCGCCCCTCAGCTCTCTTTTCAGAGTTTTTCAGCTGTGTTTTGTAGGCTAGTAATGTACTCACTACCATATGCGCAGTGGCAGGCCTGCTAACTATCATCGTTAACCCCCGAGACCGAGGTCTACTTAAGCAGCTGGCCCGCTCTCACGCTCAGCTGGTAGTTTTCTACACCCACCTACATACACCGTCCTACTTCTTCTCTGATGCTCACAACCACATCATCATATCTTTCTGCGTGTTCTGTGTAGGCTTTGTTACTAACTCCATGCGCCACTTTAGGAGCAGCACTGTTAATTGGAACGCAACAGCGAATCGTGCAGGACTATCCCCAGCCGATGCTCCGAAACTTTACAATATATAATTCGTAAATAAAATATTGAAAAAAGTTCCTTGCCCGTGCTGGAAATCGCTGTGGGTGTGTTAAATGCATTTGAGTCGCAGGTAAGTTAGGTAAGGTAAGGTCTTGAGAAAATATGAGAGTTGTATATTATATGCAAGAAAAAGAATAATTGTTCTACTGGTCGGTTTTCATTCTGTAGAGACCATCAATATAATCACAATATTATGTGTATACACAGGGTGTCTCTCACTCTGCCTCATGATTATTTTCACCACGACTGATCTTGTATTGGTTTCTCCCAATATCGGCAACTTATTGAGAAGGGACAATGGCTGCAGAAATTTCAAACTATTATGGCCCCTCTCTGTAACTTGAATAAAATGAAAAGTTTTTCTCGCAGTTTCAAATCCCTATTAATTTTCTGATTTAACTAAGAAGATAGACCCTCGGATAGACCAAAATGAATTTGACATTTCTGCAGTTATTCTTTCGGCTCTACAAGATGCCGTCATCAGAATTTTGATCAGCGTTTCATTTCCTCGTAACCATCATCAAATGACACTTGTTTTTAGGTTCGGAAACCATTTGAAAAACAAAATTGATGATGACTCCTCCAAGACGAAACGTCAGATCAGAAATCTATAATTCTATTGGATAGAGCGGGAAAAGTTGCACTGATGATAAGAAATCCATTTTGTCATATCAATTCTAATAATGTCCGAAAAAAAAATTAAATCGCGAATATTCGTTTTTTTTTTCAAATACTTTCGGAAGTATTCGATATTTTCAATCTTGTTAGCCGGGATTAGCGTCAAATTGCACAACTTTATTGCCTTAATTGTAGCGACTTTGTACCTGTTATGGTTACCAAGATCCCAATGATATATACCCCTCGAATTTCGGACACCCTGTTCATACATACATATTATGTAAGAAATAATTTTTCGGAATTTTTGTGCTTTTCAGTTATGTGTGCCTGGTCTCGTGGAGCATGGATAATCGAGGTTCTACTGTATTATAATGATCATTATTATTATTTATCATTATTATTATCATCATGATTATTATTTTGTTGATGATGGGGTTGGTTCTCTTGTATCTTGCTTACATTTTGTCAAACTGCTTCGATCTTCTTGGGATTAAGGTTTGATTACTTACCTAATTATACATTTCAAACCTGAATCCAAACCCCAAGAGAAAGCCTTTTGAACAATTTATTATTATCATTAGGTATTATCATTATTATCATCATATTATCATTATAATTCATTGTTTTGTTTTTATCGCATTTGTTCATTTTGTATGTCGAATTAATATTGTCATGTTTTTATTATTTTTTGTTTCATTATGAAATCAGTGTTTGTGCATGTTTTTTCATAATTTTATCAATTTTATACCTGGTCCTGATTTTTATGTACCTAACTGATGCAATGTAATGAGACCTTTGCATTTCAGTCAGCATAGTTATTGGAATTAATTCCTCATCTTAGGCGAACTTTTCAGTAATGATAAGAAATGTCTTATCTTGCCGAGAGATCTTTTGCTTTCTCAAGGACCTATATACCGCAAATCACTCAACTACCCAGATGCGAAACCTTTGATGAGTTTGATGCCGCCTTGGATGTTTGATGACTTATCGCCACCGTATGTCTACACGGAGAAAAATGTAGGTACAGTGCATTCGCACAAATGTGACATTTGCGGAGATACTTTCCAAGATTTTGGCAACTTTTGATACAGCGAAGCCATTGGGGCGTCTCAGTTTTTCCCCGTAAAAATGCTCAGTTCAAGTGTGTACGTTTTTAGGAGACGGTAGAGTGCGATGTTATTACTTCAGTTTAACGATTTTTTCTCATCACGTAGAATCAAGTTACAACATTCCCGCATCGAACTGATCTACAATAAATATTATATACTGCTTGAGGAATTGTTGAACTGAGCTAATATTGAATACCTATAGCCTGAAATATGAATTGAAAACTTTTCAAAATATATGAATTATCACATTTGAACTGTCAATAATGGATGGATGGTCTAATTGTGGATAAATACATGGTTGAATTGCCACACTATACGTATATGTTATCACCACACGACACTATACGTATACCAAGTGTCCTATCAGAGCTTTTGAGCCAGCAGATATCTGGGTTATCTAACATACAAAAAAAATCAAGAAATTGTGGAATTCATGGGGGCACAAGCACTTCAAAATGGTAAGATCAAACCACCCTTTCGTCGAACAATCAACTAGAAACCACCACTTACTTGAGTAAACAAACAATTATCACAGCAGTTTCTTGAGTTACGATACCATTGACGTCGAAAATATAACTCAGCGTTTCCATTTACACAAAAAGTTGTGAAAATGAAAATGTGAACTCAAATGAATGTGTGATAATGCCTGTAAATTTGATTTGAAACTTCGGAAATTCAGCAAGATTCTCTCACGCCTCGCTATTTTTACAAAGTAGGCGAAGATTTCGAAACTCCTTTCAATTGGATTTGACTTTCTATACATCTATCTCTGACCAATGAAAATCGCCAGAATCGCGATTCGCCAGGGAGCACGTGTGAGTAAGATATTCATAAGGATATGGTGCCCAAACTTGACGGCAATATAAAGTTGAAAATCGCATTATAGGGTTCTTCTTCTAATGAATTTCACTGTACGAATTCTCTTTGAAAAGAAAATAGAACCTCAATTATAAGAATGTTATTGAACACTATCAAACATGAACCTATACTTATTTTATCATATCTGTATTTTTTGTCGTTTTTATTGTTATTTGGTCTGATGGTCATTCAAAATATGAACAAGAACCTTTGAGTGTCGTCAGGTTTTTTGTAGAATTTCACATTCATACTTCATATTCAGCCTCCCCTGTTGAAAGGAGCACGATCAAGCCGCCACTGCTATAACGGTATATCGATCGTGATGGATAGTGAGAAGTTCTATGTAAGATGGACAAAAAAAGGGGTGCAATTTGAAAAATCAAAGTAAGGGCGGTTTCTAGTAGATTGTTTAACACAAGGTCGAATTGATCTCGCCATTTTAGACAGCTTTCTTGGATCCCATGAATTCCACAATTTTTTGCATTTTTTTGTATGTTAGATAACCCAGATATCTGCGCTGGCCTAAAACCTCTGGGAACCTTATTATTTTTCAACCTACAAATCAATATTTTTTCAACATAATGTTAATTTTTTTCTTCAAATAGGAAAGAGCCAAAATACTGAAATGATACTCGAAGTCATTTCCACAATAGTTTATAAAATGACGATTAGAATAAGAACGAATGAGAATCGTATAGGAACATATGGGTTTTTTGAAATTAATTTTACGTCTACACCTGTAGTTTGGTGTTTTCCTCCCGACTCACCCTGTATATATCGTATATCTTTGAACTGATGGATCAATATTGAAGATATCTTGAAAAACATATTATTGAGGAAAAATTTCCTATCAAAGAACGAAAAGTACGGAACAATATGCACTGTATCGTTGATTTCATACACCATACCCTTCGATTCGACCTACACTGAGTTAGGTATAGACACTGCTGAAGCGTAAAGTTACTCAACCAGAGATTTTATTTTGTTTCAATAGGTGTAAAAAATTGTAGGTGTTGTTTGAATAAGTTGATTTTTCGACAATTTTTATTCAATGCGTAAATCGTAAATCACCCTGTAAAGGCAACCCAAATACTTCAGATTTCCATATATAATCTACACCACTCCACTTTGAGGTAGGTATACTTTTTTACAGACTTATCTTAATGTATTATTACTTGAATATAATCAAGAGGAGAGCTCTATATCATCACATACAGAATTTGACAACAAAATTATATAATTTTTTTTTGACGAATGTAAGTTCTGATCATTTTCCGTTGACTCCTGTTTTGTTATTTTTCATATGTATAGCTCGGAAATTTCATCAAGAATCAATAATCCTAATGGTCATCAGAAGATACAGGGTGTCAATTAATTGAGTGCCGATACTACAAGGTGTGAATCCTCTGGTGACTTTAAGGAGAAAAATGTCCTGATCCACTTAGTTTTTGAGCTACAGAGTGTTACAATCTGGAGAAAAAAGTGAGTTTATTATCATATTTTCTTTTTGTGTGAAATATGTTTCGAAATGTTCACCAGTAACGTCCGTACGGGTTTGAACTGACAATTGTTGGAGAAAAAAAAATGGTAGGTATACTACACTGATTTATTTTGAGGCAAATTTGTGTCTGAATCTACTTTCATACGACGTACTGTTTTCGCGTAAAAAAATGAAAACCAAAAAATTTCTGTTCATCAATTCATTGAGATTGTTTTTCGAATTTTCTCAAAATTCAGTAGGCCCCCAGTATGAGTGAGCACACATTTTGTTTTGGGACAAAATTCAATTTTTTACTTTTACCAGTAGTGATGTTCACGTATAGGCCTGATAATGAATGTTTTGATTGAAAAAAACTGTACGCCTCTGATTCTAACACCCTGTAGCTCAAAAACTACGCGGTTCAGGATGTTGATATGAACTTTTCTCCTTGAAACACCTTGTATTGCCGGTACTCAATTAATTACCAAACACTCTGTATAGTTCATTCGAAATTTTCAAAGTAAAAAGGAAAAGAGATTCTGCATCATATGAGAGATCTACGGTAGAAATCATGATATTATTTACCCTCGCAATATTGACAATGTAGAAATCTGATTGTGGCAGGATAACAGCAACATAAAGGGTGCATTTTCCGGAATCGTCGCAAAGTGGACAGGTACTATTGTTATTCCTGCAGGTTTCGGGCAGTGGTGGGCAGTCAGCCACTGCCAGAGGGGGCTGGCTGAGTATGCTGTTGTTGAAGCCGCTACTGGCTGAAGAAGTTTGAAACAGCAGCAGGAAAATGAAGAGAATCATCGGGGAACACCTTCACCGAACCATACGAAGAAAATCAAACCACTCCGCACGTAACGCATTTTACGAAAGCTCCTAATATACTAAGTTGATAGCCGATGATAGCAATTACTGATAGTGTGTCGGCGCAAAGATAATATTTCCACTGAATGATTGGGATAGACAAAGTGTTTTAATTGATTTATCACAGAAAATTATAAGCTCAGTCAAGTGTGCTCCATGTGCTACCTGTATAGATAGGTGACTGCTTGCTGGCTTTGGCTGGCTGTTATAATTAGCGCAACGCGTTTTGATTATCGGAATCTGGATTAGGTTTCATCTTCGGAAGGGAAATATTGATCCAGAATGTTCTTGAATACACCACAAAACTACCTCCCCATTACGCTACTTTTCCATCACTGTTACTAAAATTTCAGGCGCTTTCGCCGATTGATAAGAGTGTCTGAAATAGTTTGCATCAGGATATAGGTATCCCACGAATAGGTGCAACCCTTTATGTACAGGGTGCGCCTCTTGAAATGGAACCCCCCCTTTACTCTTTTTTTTTCATAGATATGAGAAAATGTTGAATGAAGAAGTTCTTTGAAACGACCCAAACTTTCATTTCGTGATTTTTTCAATATACAGGGTCATTAGTTTTTCCGGAAAGGACATGAACTTTGATTGCTTCAATGGAACACCCTATATATTTTCCAACATGTCAATAGAGTCTTTTCTTCTGATTTCAAAAATATATATGAGTTGCATATTTGGATGAAAAATAATTGATTTATTGATGATCAAAGTTCAACAAAATACTGCTTCATATCATCTAATAATGTAAGTTGAACACAGTAGGCTGAAAAATAATGTCTATATATTGTTTTGGCTCTACGGAAATGTCATGATATTGTTTATTATAATATTGAAATCTTCCAATCTCAGTACAAACAAATATGAATGGAAGATGCGGTATTTTGATAAACTTTGATCAGCAATAAGTCAATTATTTTTCACTCAAATATGCGAATCATATATATTTTTGAAATCAGAAAAAAAGCTCTATCGACATGTCAGAAAATATATTCCATTCCATTGAAAAAATCAAAGTTAATGTCCTTTCCGGAAACACGAATGACCCTGTATATAAAGCAACTTCTTGAAATAAGAGTTTGGGTCGTTTCAAATTCAAACAACTTTTCCATTCAACATTTTCACACATCTCTGAAAACAAAGGAGTTATATAAGGGAGGGGGGAGGCGCACCCTGTTTTTGTTCCTATTCTTCTTGATGGAAAGAGATTTTGCCCTTATCAAACATTACACATGGGGGTCTCATGAAGGTGGAAGAACATGCTTTCTTTTCAAATGAGATGCCCCTATATACCTGGGGATTCAGTATTTCGTTTATTTTTATTGCGAAGTTGCAAGTTTTGTGTATAGAGTATAACAATCTATAATATCTTTACAGTTTTCTGAAAAATAACTATTGAATATGTTGTATTTATCTTTAATGTCATAATTATGACATATAACAAGTGAATATAGAGAGCACCGATTTGATTTTCTAACCTCTTTTCAGAAGTTCTGATGTCACAACAGTATATCATTTCCTATGTAAACTTTATAGATACTTAAGATACTTTAAGAAGTTCAAAAGAATACTTAGAATACCAATCAAACTCACCTTCCTGAACTTTTTTTTTGTTTACCTTTATCAACCTACTCTTCTGTGTATAGATGAGTGATGAGTACAATAAAACTGATAAATGAACAGATTATTTCATATAGGGACTTGATTACTCACAATGTATGGATATAGGTCTTGTGTTTTCTCTAGAAAGGCGGAACTCAGTATGCCTGATATAACAATGTCTAGTACCATCATTCCCACTAAGTCTACTATATCGTGGGTCATCACACGTAATGACATATCTCATAAAAATCTAAATTTGAGATACTTCGTTAAATGACTTATATTCTTATACTCCATGATCTCACAATGTGCCGTAGCTCAAAATTCATTGGTTTTCGTGTAATTGAATATCGAATACTCAGCCTATCTCAAATTATTGAACTACCAAATCTCACGAAATGACCTAACTACTACTACTTTACACCTCAACAGCTTCTCATGATCTACAAAGCACAGATACGGCAAGTTTTAGCATAGGTACTGTTCTCACATATGGGGTTCGGCACCCAAACATACGCTGATGCTCTTAGATTCCATCCAGAAAAGAGGAATTCGCCTCTGGTGGATGATGCTATACACTCACTAATTTTTTGACCTCATTAGTACACCGTAGAAAAGTCGGCGACCTTTCACTTTTTTATATATACTTCCAAGAAAAATGCTCCTCAGAAATATCTGCTATCATTCCATCAGTAGCTATACCAGTCAGACGAACTCGACAAGCAGCACATCCTTTTGTTGTCAACGTTGAAGTATGTCGAACAACACTTTGCCAACACTCGTCCGTCTATAGAACGGCAAAAATTTGGAATTCTTTGCCCATGGAATTAGGTAATTCCCAAGAACTTATAATTTCGGAAAGTTCAAAAACAATTCCAATACCTACCTCCTCTCCTTATCTTCCCTAGGTACGCATGATGTTCTTCGAACTTTATCGGAGTTTTCTTTCGTGCGCTAAAAGAAATAAAAAAGAGGTATAGGATGTAGTGCTTCTTATTTCATACACAGAAAAAAAAAAGATGTTCTATCTGGAATAGTGACGGTTGATAGTGGTTCCGGTTTCCATGTAGCTAAACCGGAAGTTTTACATCTAAAACACACCAACCCAAAATTTCAAATTGATGGATCAATCTCCTGCCCACCCGGTATATATTTTAACATAAGCCGAATCCTCACTCAATGGGGAAGACCACTGATTTTTTAAAACGACATTATCGTGAACTATATACTGAAAAACTACCAGTGAATTAATTTTGAATTTTTTTCATTCATGCTAAGACGATGAAAAAAATAAATTAGTATATGTCCATTTCAAAACACACAATTCCTGCGCCATTTGAAATTTCATCAATTCATTGGTGTGACTGGTGCGACGTCTTAGTCCCAACACGCCTATTGTCCTTGAACTGACCAATTACACTGCAACACTGCAGAATGACGAGGTATATCAGAGGGAGATAGCCAGATAGCTACAGTTCGGGACTAATACGTCACGACTCCACCATCATATTTGGCTGTTTGAAATATGGAATGAAATATGCAGAATTCAAAACGATATAGATTCGATTTCCTTCAACCTCAACTCATAATATTGATTGTACATAAAATGTAAATCATGATTCGTCGATTGAAAGAGGTTTGCATGGATTTCTTCCCTCAGTGGTCTTCCCCATTATGTAAGCATACTAATGGTTTATCGATTTTGAAAATCCGACGTTCTTAAGATTTGACTGAAATGCCTCGTGAAATGCAGATAATTTTAGCAGAAAAATCCACTGCCAATGTGTATCAAAGAATTCATGGGAAATCCTGAAACTTTTGATACACAATACACGCTGCAATATCCTGAAGAACTTGAATCTCTTCCTGAATAAATACAAGGTTGGTAAGAATAACAATTCTATACCCACGAATTCTAAAAGCTCATTTCCTCCAGATTATGTACCAAATCGTATATTAATGAAAACACCATTAAAGGAAGTATATCTATAATGGGTTACTTAGTCTATAGGAGTCTAGGCCTAGGTGATACATGGTGATACTCAGTACTCAGTGTCCCTCTCTTATTGCCACTTGGGGTGTGTACCGTTTTCAAGAAGAAATCACTCTTGACAATTCAATGTATTGTTATTGTACAAAAACTACCTACTTATAGAATCACAGATTAGGGATTGTTTCTACAAGATGAATTCTCAGGTATTAGGTATACTATTTATAAGTAGAAATAGCGAATAAGTAAATAAATTTATGATTCACACTCTCCTCAAATAAATATGCATAAGAAGAAAATGCACTTTTCTAGAATATATAGGCTCGTACCTATACTAGTGTTGAGACTGTTAAGTGCCGTTTATCAGACTTGTGTCATAATGAAGAAGTTATTTATACACTGTGGTAGTAAACAATATCATGATCACCCATTGACGAAGATTATATACGTACCGCATCAACAATAATGTTTCAGCCCAGGGATATAATAAAAAAATAGTTTTTACTACCGAGGTGTATTCAATTTTTTCCACTCGTAATGTTTCTCATTCATTATGGTTCCGAAGAATTGAAGAAAATATTTTCGAAGCGCGTCATTTTTATTCTAATGAAAATCTAGTCGTCATGATGTCCGCGCTAGCCAACTACCATTTTTGTGGAAATTTTCAAAGGCAATTCATAAATGTCATTCAGTTTTGTATAGATACTCAAACTTGATTCTGAAATTTTGTGCGTACCCTTTTCTTCTACTAGATTTTCTCCTAGAAAAATCAATGTTTTTTGGTACACTGTATGAGCTCATGCAATGCACGTATGTTGCCTTACATTCATTTCTGTTTTGTTTTTTCGAGATGAAGCTGGAAATAAAATATAATTTATATTCTTTATTTGAGCAAGGGACCAAAGGTCTAGTAAACCATATAAACCTGTTAGTTACAACTTACAACTATAATAAATAATGAGAAATGTTTGTTATTCTCTACTTCAAATCACAGACGCTCGCACATGGTCTATTTTAGATGATTTTAGTGTTGAGATTTTTATTGCTCTATATTAGATTTTCTTGTTATTTTGTTCGTTTGCAGTATATCTAGACAGGAAACATCGCTCGATCTCTTCAGTTATTGTCGAACAAACACATCACGTTAGTAGAGAAAGTATAGTTCCCTACTTGCTATTAATAGGAAATGAAATATAAAAGTTGATTTTAATTTGTTTCTGAAGTGAATAGTTTGCGAGATAAGGCAATAACGAAGTCACCAGATATATTTTTCATTGAATTAGTATACCCACCTAAATTATAAATCAATGATTCTATATGTTCAAAAATACATATATATATAGGTATAGGTATCCGTATACAAAAAGGGATTATAGCATATGAATAAATGTTCGATCATAATCCATAGCTATAATAATTGAATTGAATATCTACGCAAAATATCATCATCATCACTTTTATTTATTGGATAATTTCCTAAATGAGAATCTGATCCTTTTTAATGAATACCCTGCCATATGGCAATCGAATAGGTATAATATGGAAAACCAATTATTAATATAGATACCTATTCAATGAAATCATAAATTTCAAAATAATCATCCTCTCACACATTATTCCTCACTGTCATAAAAGGGGGCAAATTGTAGGAACTCATAATTGAATTTTATATATATAGGCGATTACCAGGCCAGGCCTTTATTGAAAATACATCATTTTATCACTACTACTTAGCACTTATATTTTCCTAACATAAGTATTTTTTCCCTAAATTCTTTTTTTGTGAATGATTTCTAGAAAAATTACAATAACGTACATCGAGATGAGAAACGGCACAGAGTATTTTTCAAACTTTTTATTCTTCATAAATTTCCCAAAATGATTTCCCAAAGAGATGCTCCCATGAGAACACGACGGAAACTCGTCAGCAGGTAGTCCAGGTACCGACGTAACAAATTCTATAACCTCCCAGACAGCACCAGATATTCCATGAACCACCCTATTATATTCCTTCTGGAATATTAAGAAATTCTTGGAATAACCTGAAATATTCTAGAATATCTGTGTAATTTTCTCTGAATATGCAAATGGGAATTCCTCAGATACTCATAGAATATGCCCAAAAGAATATTCTATGAATAATTTTTATGGAATATTCCAATAAATATAGTTTAAAATGAAAATTAGTGACCCAGGGTGGGACCGAACTATATATCAATTTCTTGCCGCCATAATCCAATATTCAATAGAATCAGATCATAACTACAAAACTTTCCACCATCATATAGATTCGCCATTTTCGATCCGCTATCTTGAATTTCGAAGTTTTGACGAAAGAATCATAACCTCCTACCCCCAAAACCCCCAGATAACAATTCTGAATTAAATCTGATTATAATTACAGAATCCGTCCGCCATATTGGATCCGACATCTTGAATTTTCCAATTTCAACCTCCAGATACTAAAATTTTGAATAGAATCGGATCATAATTACAAAACTCGTCCGCCATATTGTTTTTTTGTCTAACAAAAATATCATGATGCATTGTCACCAGAATTATGTATGTACATCTTCCAAATTTCAAATCAATCAGACTCAGACGTTTTGAAGAGTGTCAAAATCACGTTCGAAGATCCCGCGTTGCGTGAACATGCAAACCAACAAACATTCATACCAAGCTAATATATAAACTTGTTTATAATAAGGTACCTTCAAAGGGAATCTCTTGATCAATCTGTCTCAAATGACTTTGTGAAGACTATACATTTTTTCATCCCTTGTAGCGCACGAAAGGAAATTCCTATATTGTTCGAATAGAACATCGTGCGTACCTAGGATAGGGAGAGGAGATAGGTATTGGATTTTATTTTATATTTCATTTAAATCTACATGTAAACTAGTAGCTTTCGAGATATTACCGAAATGGCGACAATTTTTATTCCCATTTGCCACCATAGCATAGATTTCTGATGAAGAAAGAATCAAATTCTTTCAAAAAATATATGTAGCTCTCGCTACTGCCATCTACAAAATTCCTAATAATCTATTTATCAAGAAAGGAAACTGTATTCATTGTTTTCATTAGCAAGCAGAGAGAACTGTAAGAGAGAATACAGTGAGAGAATAGGTCATAGCGTTGATTGATATATTACGCTTAGCGTAAGCGTAATATATCAATCAACGGTCATAGCAACAGATAAATTAACGAATATGAAAGAAAAAGGCTTTCAACATCTACATGATATTGGTTCCTTACAAAGATGCCAAGAGATGGCCCTGCACCGCTTCTAAGAACTTCCGATTTCACATTTATAATCCCTGATGAAGCGATCTCGGATCTTGCATATAGTATTATATACTTTGATGGTAGAATTAATGATTATTTGTAATCATCAATTCTTCCAACCTTGGCTCATGTTCAATGTTGCGCCACCTAGCCTTTCATAAGTGACATACGTTCATACAGATGTTTGCAATAGTAACTTCGAGAGTAGAGTTCTTGATTCCAGCACAAGGGTGACAAAACCATTGGCGAGGTAATTTCTCTACTCGAAGTAATTCTCAGTTCTCACTTCTCAGTGACAGAAAACCAGCTGTGTTGTGTATAAGTCGAAGTCCTCTTCTACTGTGTTGGAAAATAATATACTGAAATATCTAAATTAAATAAACATGAAACTTGAAGTGAATCAATTCTGTGATCTTGTCCGTGTTGTGATAATTGAAAAACAAATTTTATAAATGTAATAATTATTTTAGTGATCAGGTCCTGAAACATTGACCTCTGCAAGTGAGTACCTACTAGCCTCAACTTCTTCCATTGTACTACCTATCACCAATGGTAGGTGATATTTCGCTATAATTCAAGTAAACGAATCCTCACATCACCTGCAAGTACTAGGAAAATTAATTCTTCAATAATTATCAAAGCCATTTTTCATTATCTTCAATGCTATTGGAATGGGAATAATTTTTCAAACACTCAAATTTCGCAGGTTCTTGGCAATTTTACATTCCTTTCTTTTTATGACATCAGCTGAGTAGCTGTAAATCTATTTTAATTTTATCAGACAGATGGAATGGCACAAGAGGTTGGTAATGAACATCAAAAAATAATGTGACTTGATACTTTCCTCTTTTTCACCTCGTTCAATCATGAAATCATAATCGATGTTTGTTTGCAATTAACATGGAACATAGGTCTGATTTTCATTATTTTCAATCATGTTGACCTGATGTTGTGTTGTGAATAGTATACACATACCTACAGTCCTACAGACCTCTAGACTTACCTATATTTTCCTCTATATTTTCCTCTATATTTTCCGTATTTTCCAATGGCCAAGTAGGTATTTTCCGATTTAATTAAATCAAGATATTAATTGATAATAGGGTGCTTCGAAAAATGTGCCGTAAAGTAAAGGATAAGATTCCTTGCTGCTAATTCTAAGAAAAATTCTCGGAAAAATTATCCTCGAAATTCGAGTCGAAATTATCCCATCAATTAGCATGGGTCAGCAAACGCATTGATCTTTCTACAGTGTGTGTTTTTTGACATATTCTCAGGATATAGATCTCAACTTTCTTACACATCTTATCGTTAATAACATTAAAAGGTATTAGTTATATTTTTGAGCCCCGTCACTTTTTTCATGTGCCAGGGACGAAGATCCTAGGGTTGCGTTAGGTTTTTCGCTCTCTAATTTCTGGTCGAATTTCAATAACACGAATCGAATTGCAATACAGTGTGATGCAGAAATCTCGATAAATCTGTAAATCAAGGAATAAATCATAGATAAGACCTCGTTTGAGACTTACCTCTATGCTGGACCGGAGAGGTTCAGCTACCTATTAATTCAATTCTATTCGAATTTTTGTCAAACCTGTCAAACCTGAAACCTGAGCTGAACCGGCACCATGCCATTCTACCATTCTACCTGCGAATCTGCATTTTGTATAGGTATAAGGTAGTACCTACCTACCTCGCTACCTACCTACCCAGACGCATATACTTACCAAATTTGCCATAACTTTTTTTCACAATTTATTTCATATTTCTACCAGTACTTTACTCATTTAATTTGTGACAAAAGTTCTTAGAAATATTGCTCAATCTTGATCTACAATAAGCGCAATTTGGTATGGTTTGGATTTTACGGGATTTCATCACTACATTACCCGCTTTTTTATAGAAAACCTTTTATAAAACTAATAGGTCTATGTACCTGATAGGTATATTACCCTATCGGTATATCCTAATAGACTAATTTTTCTCAAGACTAAGAATCAATCTCGGAATCAACCTCAGGATCCAGCTCAGGATGAACTAACTTATTCTATCTGACCATATTACCATTCTGAACGATTCTGAAATCTGAAGTAGGTATACTTCATATTGAGTTTGTCTGTTGGTTATTCAACATCATTTTTATCAACATTTCATGGAATAAGTAAGTTATTTTCCCAAACTGTCGCACACGTCACTTGAGAATATCTATATATCCCTAACAAACCTCGAACAAACCTTAGCAGTTTGCACTCGCCTTTTCATTTTGTTGAGCCAGTTGGTTTGCAGTGTTGCTGGAATTTCGAGTCATTTTGGCCAATTTAACCGTTAGTTTCGTGTCGGATTGTCTATATAATACTATAGACATAATAATGTAATTAATTGTAAAATATTCGAGATTTTATTCCCATTGCCCATTACATTTGCTATCATGATATCTACCGCAGTAACTGTGAAACTGTACTTACACATTCAACGGAGCATTTTACCGTTTACCGTATGCTGACTAATTCAATGTTTTTCCCGCATCTAGAAAATGAATACATCATAGAAGATTACGATCTACTCTAATACCTACTTCTTTGAGACAAACATTCACAATATAAAAAATGTTCTTTCGTTTTTTCGACTGACCAACAACTTCGCTAACAGCCCTGGTCCCCTAAAGAACGCGGTTTCAAATACAAACAGGCGTAAAAAGGGTTCATACCGGCTTATACCTAATAAAATTAATAAAAACTAAAAAACAAAGGTTTTACAATTAGTATAGATAGATTCTCATTCTAAGGACCAAATAGGTTCAATCCACCATTTTTACCGATTTTACTATACTACGATTCTTTTGAAAACAATGAAAACACAATTAAGGGTTATAAGACTCAAACAAGGAGTCGAATATAATATACATATAATAAACCATATACCTACCCAACATTTATTTGTTAAAATTTTGGTGGCGAAATGCATATTCCGAGGCTTATTCTATAGACCTCGTTATAGACATATATTGACCTCTATTACAGGTGGTAGCTCTGTGCCCCAACAATTTCGGGAAACCCTGTATAATTATGGTCAAAATCAAGAATTACCTGAAATCAAATTTCAGCATTAACGAATATTGCGAACTTTTTTTGGAAAAAAATATCGTTGAAGATTTGGGGATGTAACTCTGAAATTGTCGTCTCCAAGAATGTAGTCGTATTAAAATAACTCCATAGAAAGTTGTTTACTAGTCTTTACTCATCGGAATTTAAAAGATTTTTTATCGCTCTTTTAGGGGCCTATTTTTGTGGAGGCCCCGGATACCATCCCCTAAATCCGGCACTGTGAATAAGGAAGCAAATACAAATTTTCCTAAAATATAAAAATTACCGCCTTTAGCACTTTGGCAACATCAACGAATATGTTTGTAGATTTGTACCCTTGTAACGCGAAATCTACGAATGTCATTTTGACCCGCTTCAAAGCGCAGAATTAAATAAAAACTTAGCACACTTATGAAGATCCGATAACAATATCATAATTTAATAGTTTTGTCCCATTATCCTGATCAGGATCATCAGGCTGAGCGATTTTATTTTTCGAATAAATTGGTGAATGAAGTTCCGCCGCCAAAAATTCAAAATGTTCCTTCACCAAAATTCCAAATGTTAGTTTCTTCTTCGTACAACTTTACAAAGTTTTTTTTTTATTTACAGACACATATGGCAGTGTCTTGCAATAAGCACTCGTATGAATAGTTACATCCTGAGAGACGGGTGATTTGACCCAATTCAAAACGTCTAATTAAATTGCACACTTGCCAATGACCGATGACAATAGAATAATGTAATAGTTTTGTTCGATTATCCTGACCAGAATCTTCAGGTTGAGCGATTTTTACATCCAGAGACGGACCTTTGACCAAAAGGCATTGCTTGTTCAGCATGATATAAACTATCTAATCCTAGATTTTCACAGAATTTCATTTTATTCAAGATTCCAATGTAAATGGTGCGGTCCTTTCGAATATATCGTTTACACTGAAGTTTTTTATAGGGACCATTTGCATGCAGACCTATGTTTATGTAAAGTTTTACGCTATTTTCGAGACACCCTGTGTAATCTTTCGAAAATATCTGAAAATATATGCGTACAGAAAAGTAAAGGGCACATCTTAGGCGAGATGGCAAATTGAGTTTGGGAAAGTTCCACGAAAAAAACGTATCATGGTAAATATTTGTTGAACTAGGAATTTCCAACTTAACAAACATAAAATTGAGATTTTGTTGTCGGAATTTCCAAGTTTAAACATTGAGAAAAATTACATTTCCAGTTCAAACTAGAAACTTTCAACTGCAAACTCGAATTGTCCTACTGATGAGTACAGAATTTAGTCGAAAAAATTAAATTCTGAATTTTGGGCTGGGTTCATTTGATTAATTTTTTTTGGTTCAAAAATCTATTCGAATATTTTTCATTTCATGTTATGTTCTATATTTTTCGAAATGTTTTCAGTGTCAAATTTAAATAAGTTTTAGGAACACGTTTTTCAATAATCCACCTAGGGTGTTCAATTAGTATTCATTTTCTGTCCAAAACAAAAATTGCAAAATTTAAAAATGAGTTGGTAAAATTCACTATTACTGCCCCCCCCCCCAAGTATCTTTCGGTTCGCCCCTGAGTGCCTTTATTATCGAAACTCTGTATGGTGATCTCCAATTCAATAATATCACACACGATAATAGCATGAAATTGATCAAATCACTTCATGCTCGACTTTATGTAAGTGAAGTTACAAATCATTCAGTACTGTCATAGTTTGACCATGACTTATTTGTAACCGATTTGTAACCGCATTTGTTGAAAACTCATTAGAAAAATGATTGTTATATGTTATATATGTATACACATCGAATGATGCATTTCGATTTGATTTTTCTTGTGGGTACCTTGAACTTTTTCTCCGTTAATTCGATCGGTCTTTTATTAAGTTTTTACTACCTGTTATTTCGTGAATATTTTTAAGATGAATACAGGGACGGCACAAGGACGACTGAAACAGTTCAATTCGTTATTTGTAGCTGTAGTGCCCTGCTATTTGGGCAGTTGGGCACTCCATCAGCAGTCAACGAACCTTCGTGGACTTTTCAAGGTCAAAAATATGCTGGACAACTGCAATACCTTGCAGATCTGTTATTCTCTTATTTCTCTTTCAGCATGTTTCGCCGAAAGTCATGTGTCATAGGAAAGGAATCTAGACTTCATCATACAGTTATGAAGAAAATTTTAGTTGATTTTTGTTTGATGTTCAACTAAAATGGGAATTATTGGAATCATTATACAGTGTGTCCCGGTGTGTCCCGCTTTTCATGAATATACCCTGACCCTGATATCTCAGTTATTAATGGTGCGATTCTCTTGTAATTTTTGTAGTGATTGTATGTTAAAATAATAGAAGTTTTTAGCAGAATGAACAGTTTCATTCACCATTGGCGTGCGATGTTGAGGGGTATAAATAAGGCCTTCATTTGGGAAAAGGATATTAGGACTCATTTTAAATAACTTTTTTCATCAGATTCATAATCAGCAGCCCCAAAAGCCCACAATTCATATTTTCAAGATCCCAAGAGCTAAAATAAAATATTTCAAAATCCCTGTTTTCATGACAACACCCTTAAATCTCAGTTATGTTATTTTTTTAACATACAATCACCATCACAGTTTCGAAAAACCCGCATCATTAATAACTGAGATTTTGGGACGTGGTCGTGAAAAGCAGGATTTTGAATTTTTCTTGAGATTTTGAAAATATGAATTGGGGTTTTTTGGAGATGCTGATTCTGAATCTGATAAAAACAGTTATTCAAAATAAGCCCTAATATCCTTTTTCCGAATAATAGCCTTTTTTGTACCCCTCAACATTGCACGCCAATGATGAATGAAACTGTTCACTCTGCTAAATACTTCATTGTTCTTACATACAATCACCACTAAAATTTTAAGAGAATAGCATAATTAATAACTGAGATATCAGGGTGTATTCATGAAAAGCTGTATACACGATGGTTTCAAGTTATCAGTTAGAAGATTTATTTGTTGATCTCTAACACAAAAAGTTTAGGTAAATATTGCAGATCACTGATCACTAGATGAGGTTTTGCTTATTTTGATCCAGTGACCAGGTAGCCGCGCAGACGAAGCGTCAATATTCTAATCCGCGTTCGCTTGCCGGTCGTGGGTTCAATTCCCCGCGACTGCAACTGAAAAGTTTCTGATGGCTCAAGAAAGTGTTTGGGATCACACGTTAAAATGTAAGTCCCCCGTCATTCCTTGTTCGCACAAGTCTCTCGAAGACTTCTGAGTGCGTTGCTCGTAAGGGGGCAACCGAATGACGGATAGAACAATTCAGGATTTAGATCAGACTTCGAAAATGTGTGTGGTAAATAGAGGTACCTTTGTGTTAGAGGTACCTTTTCTACCTACACCCACCTTTTGACCCACACCCATCTTTTGATCTATACAGATGAGTCATTGAGTCTATATCATTCAAAGCAGAGATAGCACAATAATTATTTCGGATCTAGAACTACGTATAATTTTATTCCTGTTGAAATTTTATCATTTGTCAGTAGCTCAGTGACTAAGAAAGTGATTCTTAACTTCTAAACATATAGGCAGCAGTGTTTTCGATTATTGATCATGTTAAACATTTTGAACGCTCATTGAATTTACGTAATACAGATTCATGTGTCGAAATTGTTTTCGTCGATTTCTAGTTCAATTACTCCAATTATCATTTATAGCATGCTTGGCAATTGCTTGGTCTTTAGTACCTACATGGCTACACTTGAAAAATCGTACATTTTCCTATCATCATGGAGTCTTTTCTCGTTTTAATCATCAGTGAAAATGGCGAAGCACATTGAAAATGCATTTCAAGTGTCTACGAATGTCCTCCACATGAATATTGCAGTACCTTCAAAAGAATCGAACTTTCTTATTTCATTTTAAACAGCAACCTCTATGTTTCTTTCAGTTTTAGAATTCTGATCAAAGTGACCTTTCCAATAATACCTATATCATAACACAGAGTATAACAGTTTATAATTCACATTCAGGATAATGAATAGAATAATTGCAGTATGTTCAAATTTTACCTACCTATAACCAGACCCTGATTCTGACTTCAATAACTCATAATCTGTTTTGTAAGGTTTTGTGATAATTCTTTCAAAACTTGAAGGCCGCTTTAATACCATCATAATGAAAAATATTTTTCGAAAGATTTGTGTTTGATTAGATGAATATTTCATTATCATAAAAATTAAAGGTGGGTGTACGTAAATCACGAAAACGTCACCAAACCATAAAAATATTGAGGTCACATTAGAGATAAATAATGAAACAGTATCATTTTTGGCAATTTCTTAAGTTTCCTCGTAATAGCAGTTGAGTATCAATTCAACTAGGTATTCAAGCGACTGAAAATTTCCCAGAAAGCGCAAAGTGATTCTGAGAACGTTCTTAGAATATTCCCGCGGAACATTTCGAATATTCTCAGAATGTTCTCAATGGTGTACTGAACGTTCTGAGAACATGCAAATGGGACGAAAATTCACGTCCCAAGAAGGTCCCCATAATATTTTTCGGAACATTCTATAAATATATAGAACATCCTCGAAATGATCTAGGCATATTCTCAGTATACAGGGTATCGTAAAGCGCATGGAAAATATTTCATAACTTGTTCCAAAAGTGACCATTAGGGTGATGTTTATTTTACACACTTTCAAAAAACATCACTCGTGACATCACCCAAAAACTGTTACAGAGTTCAAACATAATACAAATACCATCATACACGAAGTGAAAGCTAATTCAGTTTCAGCGCCCCTAATGTGTAGGAAGAAGATTAGTTGACAAATAGCGGTAAATTGACAGATGGCAGACAAACATTCATTTTTATATACAGGGTTATTGGTAATTCGATATATTCCTTTGAACATGTGATAAGGTAGGTGGTAGGGATTGAATTTAACCCTAATTTGCATTATCCAAAAGTAAATATTTTTTGAGATATTTACATTTTTCTGTTTATCTGTTCATTTATTCACAAACAAAAATACGACTTTGTATTTACAATTTATCTATGATCTAAAATATTTCTGGAATTTTTTCATTTGAAACATAAGACCATAGTATTGATCATGTATTCTTGGAATTGGAAGGTTGAAAAAATGTTTGGAGAAAAACAGAAAAATTTAAAAATCTTAAAAACTATTCCCTATTACGTCTCCAAAGGAATGTATCGAATTACCAGTAACCCTGTGTCAGAATCAAATTACCTTTGCAATGATGTATAACATGACCCTCATTCCCTATTCAAATTATTGAGGGGGTTGAGTAGAGGGTTGAAGCACAGATTGAAACGGTGTCTCCTTCAAAAAAAAAATCGACGTGTTCCGTTATGTTTTTGTAAAATTATTTTCCTGAGTTATCAAGGGTGGTCTTGAATGGACCATAGAATATAATGGAATATTCTAGGAACGTTCCTAGGATATTCAGATGGATATTCTCGTAAAACATTATACGAACATTCAGAACATCCTTCAATGAATATTCTTCGGAATATTCTGAAGGAGGTTTGTTGTGACCATTGTGAGAACATTCACAAAATATTCTATGCTGTCTTGGTTGATGGAAATAAGTAGGTACACTATTTTCAGTTCTATATTCAACCCGTTCAAGGACTTGCCATCATAAGGTTAATATAATTTTTATGAAGTTGACTTTCATAACAGTGTACTTATAACCCTTTCCGTGTTGAAAAAGTAAACACCCATGTAACCTTCTATAATGATGTAACCACTAATTTTGAAATTATGATAATGATTACTTTCGAAACAAAAACAAAACATAACTATGTTCTTAATTTTCTGATACATAACTCATGCACATTTAGTCAAGGATCAAAATCAATAGTTCAGTCTCAGTCATCGACCAAGTTTGGCCAGGGGAGTTGGTTTCACATCCTATATAGGTACATACACATTTAGTTTTTGGATACATTGACATTTTCTCTTGTCTCTAATCTGTTTTTCTATTTGGTGTGATGACTAATTTCTACTTGACTTCGTTTCAACAAGATGAGAGCAATAATAGTTATCATTTGATTTTCTATACTAGGTTTCTTTGACCTATGAACCTTTGTTTGTTTATGTTTAATTGGAGACATGCGACGTACTCTTCAGGACAATGTAGGAGAAAAATATATGAGTTTACTGGCCAAGAGGCTAATATAAGAATACGAGAAATTGGAGAAATTGTTCAATGATTCATAAAAAGTGGTCAGGTTATTTCGTAGCATGGATAAATAAATAGATAACTATATAGAATGAATTCTCTTTTGAACATGAACGATTATGAAATTGAATAAAAACGAAGGACACTATTTCAATTTCGAAAGCAATCAGGTAATACATGATTTCTGAAAATATGCCATATTCAATTATTTGACATGATATATATGGCATTTCGATTGTTTCCCCTAACTTGGCTGTTATCATTTTCCAACAACAGACTCCTATATAAACTTAATAATTATGTTTACCAAATTCATTCGACATTCGACGGACAAGTATAAATTATTGTTCATTGTTCTATTATTTGTTTATAGCTGAAATACTCGTAAAACCAAGGAAATGACATCAACGTTGATCGAGTTTTCAAGCCTTTGTTAAAGAGTAATAGTTTTTAAATGTACCAGGACCGGCACCAAGTATATACTTTCTCTTTTTCAGTTCCTCCGAAAATTATGCTTAAGTTTGGTACGAGGAGTAATTACGTTTTTTTGCATAATTGTTGAATTAAATTCAAATCATTGGAGTGAATTTCGAAGCATACTGTATATTAAGTCTAGGTGGGTGAAGTATACTATAATCAGTATCGTAATTATGTTGTGCCTTCCCTTAAAAAAATCGATTTGGGGCCCACGAACGATGTTTGATTCAGAAATCATTTATCGAATCGAATAATGAACAAAATGCATTTTCATGAAAATAACCCCTGACCACAGAATGTGCATGACTTATAATATCGGCTATCTGAATCCCATTTCTGAACAATTCACGTAAAATACGTATTGCACTTGAAACTGGGTTAATGTCGTACAATATCGTGAATATACTTATATAGAGTTTGGATCTTAGTTTTCTACGAGGTTTTTTATGATTTCTGTATTCACGAAGGTAATCAGAGTATATGCACCTTATATTTTTGACGGCTTTTTTTTCTGAAATAACAAAATGGAGTACTGGACTACTATTGAATATTTCAAATTCAATGATTTCTGAATAATGTTTTCGTCCATTTGAAACCGATATTTTTGAAAATATTCTATGTGGTAGATTATTTTGCATGCATAACACAGGAATTTTCTTCCGCCTTCTTTGAATGATCATTCCCGCAAAATATTTCCAGTCGGACAGAAAGTACTTATGCCTAATGAACGTATATTCATTTTCAGACAAAATTACTATTTTCATAGAAATTTCTGTTATAGCGGTCGATTTTTAATTTCAATTCACCAAATTTTCAAGTAGAATTCTATAAGTAAGTACATACTAAGTTATATATTGTAGTAAGCAATCACATCGAATATGTTAATTAACTACAATGTATACAGAGTGGGCCAACGAAAACGAAACAGACTGGATAACTTTCTTTGAAAAACTCTGAAATAGGTCGGTTTTTAATTCATTAAGGACACATTTTTATTATATATACAACTGTCACATGTCATTCTCCTCTCCTCCACCTCCCTAGCCAATAGAACTTGAATATAGCATAGATTAACAATCTATGAATATAGGAAAGGTATACCATGTATGGCACATAATCGAATATAGGTAATTTGATGCAGGAATTGGTATAAGTGAGGTTTCTCCTAACCCATTTAGCCCTACCGTCCTTTTAAAAGGACGGTAGAGATCTCTATTACCCGAAAGAGTTCAACTACTACTACTACCCAAAAGAGTTCAACTACTACTACTACTACTAGAATCTGAAGCACAGGTGATCCTAATAATGTTTGATTTCGACTAGTTGAATAGGTGAGTTTATTATTGTGTTCATCCGCCATTTATACATTACAAAAATTATGTGTAATCACAATTACTTCTTATTTCATTTGAGTTCAATTAGATAGTATCACGTAACTCATCTGGTACAATTACCATATATTTTAATTCAAATTGATCAGAAAAAATGCTGTCCTTTTAAAAGGACGGTTTGTTCATTCACTACTATCGACTGGAATATTTTCTTTCTCTTTAATTTTTTTTAATAAGCAATTGACTCTCGCCGAGTTGCTGGAAGAGTTAGAAAATGATGAAAATGCTGAGGTTCCAGGACAAATAGCGATTTTTCCACCGGAAATTTCCAATGAAGATTGCGTCACTGACGAGGTCACTGATAAAAATTCTGGGGATAAGAATTTCGCTGAGCCAAATAATTCACTAGGAGCACAACTCAAGCAGATAATATAGAAGTACAGATACCATCAGAATAAGACGAATTGAGAGTGGTAATGGGATAGTGACGGTGATTAACCTCTATCCACCCACGTGGAATGAAGACCAAAACAATTGGAGAAATTTATACAGGGAGATCAAACACGACTCATAAAATCCACAACGAAATTATGGGAGGTGTTGATCGTGGTGATCAAAACCTATAAGTGAATATTTAGTTGCCATCAGGGGAAAATGGTATTTTCCCTTGTTTGCTTACTGTATTGACATATTATGTCGGTTGAGAATTTCTGGAAATTACTCAAAAGTACCTAATGGAGGAAAGCTTGAACTATTCCGAAGGCCTATAGCTACAAACTTATACTGGAAACTGGAAAATGGTCCAAGCATTTGCATGAGTTTTCTTGTTATGATAGGTTGGATCATATGAATTGTATAATGAATCTGATCACCGTCCATTTGAAAAGAAAGCATGATGTATTGACCAATCAGAACTAATTTAATTTTTTTTTTTATTTTCCATGATCAAACCACGTCAGTTCAATAATAATCACGAGAAATAAACCTAATTCTTTTAGCGCCCTCTTGCTGGAAGTATCGTTCCCAATCGATTTCAGTTTGTTGACGCTGTATTTGGCAATATTTTGAAATGATTCAGTTTATACTTATGTTTCCATAAAATTACTTTGTCGATACAAGGTCGATATAATGTGCCATACATGGTTGTACCTTCCTTATTCAAATTCTGTCGGTCAGCCAAGTGGAGGGAAGAGGGACGATATAGAGCAGTTGAGGGTCGGATTTCGTTGGCCCACTCTGTATAATATACGTTTGTTCTTTTAAAAAATGCATTATGACGCGATTTCAAACAAACATTTTTGAAATTTAAATTTTCTCCAAAGGATATTATTTTTCTCTTTTGAAGTCAAACAACTACAAATTTTTGGAATCAGCTTTCCATGAAGATTCTGAAAATCGAATAAATTATATTGGGTGTCACCTTTAAAAAACATATTTGACGTGATTACTCCAATATGGATCATCCTATATACAAAAATGTGGTAAATTGAGATAAAAAATCGACTTGTTTTAGAAATTGCCGTGAAATGAATAGTTTGGCCCAGAGTTTGGCTAATAGTAAGTTAATGACTCAATGTACACTCGTCTTCGGAGATCATGTCGCACATGGACGGTGTCAGCTCCCTTGATCACCGCTGCAATAAGAGCGCTCATACCATCCAATCGCGACATGTTCGCTGAAGACGAGTGTACACCTATTAGCTCTAATTATTATTCTTATTATTATTATTGAATCACCCTGTGTACAGAACTGGCGCATAGATAGTAGAATTGATCATCTAGTAATTTTTGTTTCACTTTCTCGTCTCCTACCAACAAATTATTAGGCATAATAGTAAGTAGAATGTATTGCGTCAAAATTCAAATTCTTCATTTGTTATATCGCACCAATTATTTTTTGACGGCTGAGCTTTCACTGGTTAGCAATAGCAACTACAACAACTACATGTGCCTTACCGCTTTGCGGTATCTTGTGCTGACGTAAAGGCACACTGTGCCAAATGTTTCATCGATTACAATTTTACGTGATATACAGGGTGTCCCACAATATTCTACTAACTCATTTTAGAACCAGAAAAAATCCTATGAACGTATGTGCAAAAATACTTCCGAAAGGAGATACCTAATGTCGCCATTTGCTCTGGGTGATAATATTGTTGTGGGTGAGTTTTGTAAATATTTGGTTTTGTGAAACTGAATTATGGATCATTCTCAATTTGGGCAGGGGCAAAATAAATATTATGTGCATGTTGCATGTAAAGACTTTCACACTTTCAATCTGAAATTAGTTCAATTCGTGAGTAGGTATTTACCCTTTTTCAGGTAATATCAATTCTCAATTTATTGATTATGATACATGCCATAAAAATCCATGTCCAGAAGTTGAATATCGGACCACGGTAATATCGGTAACAATCGTTTATATTTTCTGATGAAATGGTATAATGTTTTTATTTGCGCCATAATTTGCAATTAATTTAAGTATAACCCAAGATCGCAGTACTAGGTATTTATCTTCTAGCCGAATTGAAGCCGAACGAACCTAAATTGTTCCTTTAGGTATAAAAAAACATGTTGAGTACCAATGGTCTGCACAAATATAATTATTTCTGAAGGGCAAATCATTAATAGACAAAAATTTCTAGTTTGTTTCCTTGGTCAACTCATTTAGGGACACCCTGTATGCTTGTATATGAATTAATTTGATGTTGAGAACATTGCCTCATGCCACTTTCCATCAAGGTCGTCTGATCGCATCCTCATCAATCGAGTCATCAATATTAGATAGGTGATTCGCATTTTCTATGAGTGAATGTACAGTGCGGTTCAAGGAATAGCTAACGGTTATCGTTAGACTAATTAATAGACGATCTCATTTTCCTGTTTCTTTTTATTTCTATTTTTTTTGTCGGCATGGCATTCAGTTTTGTCACACTTTACTTATTACTACTTATTTCATATCTAGCAATCAATGAGTTTCTTTTGAATTGTTGATATGTTTCGAAGACCTTCTTTTTCAACTTATTGAGTGGGACATGACAAAACATCTGAAAATCAGGAGTGTGCAAACTTACTTGTGGGTGTTTTCCTAAGCATATGTTGGTCACACAGCTAAAACATTTGACCACAGTATTCACGAACATCGAATGAGTTTTTTTAAAATGGAAACAAATTCATTATGAGCTTCCATTCATTAAGAGATCATAAGATCGCATTTTGCATACTTTCCAAAATGAAGAATTTAGCTATCCCCCTCACAGGTACTCAAGTCCATAAAGTATATTAAGTCAGTTTTAGGTTAGTTTATTGTACGAGATTGAAGAAGCTACTGTTTTATCGGAAACATGTCGAGTTTTTGAAAATTTTGTGGAAATATTTCCGTTTATGAAATTGTTTACAATAGAAAATACAATCGACCCAATACTTTTGTTCCATTTTGCTCTGTCCTTGGCCCCATATCTGACAAGAGAAATTCGTTATTTTAAAGGAACCGTTTCAAAATGATTGACAAATTGTTTTCTGATTGCTTTGCGTTATTGTGGTGCATCGATAATAGAGGTTACTAGGGCATACCAGTAGCGTAACAAGACAGGCTGGAGTCCCTAATCAAAATGAACTTGTCTTCTGCCACATATATACGTAATATTAACACCTTTCAGGTCAAAACAAGTGCAATCTCTATGACAAATGTCATTTTTTCGAAAATGTTGATATTAATGTTGTTATTTTATTTTACCTCGTGGATAAATGAGAGGTGGTCAAAGCTATTCACCATGAGTCCCACATACTAGAGAAACATTCAATTAATTTAATAATTTTCTGAAAAAACTATTTTTTGTGGCACATATCGATGAATCATTTCAGTCACATCACATTTTGATCAAAAATTCAATTTTTTCAAATGAAACTCCTATGGGCCACCTACATGTCTCTCGAAAACATACATTAAGGAAAAAAGTGACATACCATTTTTTTATTTCGGTGCAGTAACAAATTTTATACACTCAAAAATCAACAACTTGTTTTATGAATGTCCTTGCAGTTCGAATAATTTTTCAAGTGAGGTGTAGAAAACAACATTTCTTAATCTATACAGGGAGTAGCATTTGAAAAAACTAAGTTGCTGGCATTTCCAGTAAAACCGGAAGTCCGCCATATCGCTTTGTAATGACATCAAATCCGAAATGGTTGCTCACATAACTGTACCAAATTTCAGAAAAATCCGTTCACAAATGCAGAAGTTACAGGGCTGGCCCTATACCCTGTGTCACCTGGTATACATGGTGATATATTCTATTTTCACTTCTTTATCACCACTCTTTTGAGCCTAGAAGAACATTTTATGTCTGATTAACTGGTGATCACTCATTCAGTTTGGGGATGTATTCGATAATGATGGAACATACAACTGTCAAATATATCCTCATTCGTGGCCAACACCATATATGTAGAAGCCAATACACAAAAACTGTTTTTCTGGGATCAAAAAATTGCCATTACAAAAAATTACAGATTCCGAAAAAAATATGAAAAACAGGGTGTTCCATACTGTAAATCTTTTGATGAGGGTTGTGAAAAGGCCTCGTTGCAGCATTCAACTTTCGCATATCGTGTTTTTTCTCTCGATAAACAAAAAAAAATATAGGGTTGGACCTTCTCGATGGAAAGCCCTGTACATTTTGGCATAGAAAACATGACGAATAATGATCATACTCTGATTCCCGATGAGGGCCGAGCCGTGCCTTGCCCCGAACTGCCATTTAATAGTTACGCCACTGACACCATTAGATTGGGTTTGTGATATGTAATAGCTAATTACATCTGCTCCACGATCCACGATGGAAAATCGATGCAATTATTATCATCAGGGGAAGCTTCGCTTCTCTCCGTATTTTTAGAACACAACCCCCTCGGTGATTTATGAAAGTGAATATTCATCGGAGTTATGAAGCCCGCTATTTTTGAACCTGTGTTCCAGTCATGTACTCCCTTCTCTCCAGTATACCTACATTGATCGTGAAATTAATTAACGTTGTTGTAGCCATCCATAAAGAGAATTTTCATGATATCTAATGGATTAGCAATCGTCCATTATTGTAATTAGAAGTTCATATTTTGAATACGTACACAGTAATATGAGTAATCTGAATATTGGGATGTTCGGAACAAATTCGATAAATCTCGACTTCTTCTGAGCTTTGCAACTTATACAAAATTATAGGACAACAACGGCCCCTCTCTTCGGGAAGCTTATTGGAAAACTAAAATATAAAAACTGAACTGAAATAATGAATTTTCCGGAATTTCCGCTACCCTTTAAGTGAAACACACTGTTTATGGTATTCCAAAAAAATAATTTCAATTCTTATACATATACATACATCGCGACCTATATAAAGTCTAACTTACGAATTTTAATTTAACATTTTCATGACTGCAATCTAATAGTGTTTTTTCTACTCACATAACTAAAATGGCATTTAGCGTACGGATATGTATCACGCTAAATGATCGATTAATTACGGATTGTCGATCTGTGATTTATTCAAAATATTAAACACGTTACCATGGCAACACTATTCCTTAAACACATTACCATGGCAACGCAGTTCATTAAACACAGCTTCAGTAATTTGAGACATGTCTGGCCTGTCAATTGTATCGACTGTCAACTGTTATTTTCGAATTTTGTATCAGAGTCATTCAAACAATATTCGTTTGTATCAGAATTTTTCATTAAAAATATATGCGAAAAGTAGACGAAAGTGAAATCGAAGAGAATGTTCTGGTACTTGCATATCTCCAAGAAGTGTAAAAATGAAGCATCCATCTTTGAGAACAATTTATTAATTCTACGCTGAGCATGACAATGAACGTGAAACAAAGGTTAGTAAGCAATGGACTGGACACATCTACAACCAATATCACTTATACATGTCTCGCTGGTTGCATGCAGTTGCATGTATTATGTTCTCAATTCCCATTCCTTTCGAATTATTTTGTAGGTTAGCAGGAATTGCAGGTACGTTAATGTTATTTTCCGGAGTTCGTAGAAAAATCATAGTATGTAACGCGTTTATAAACTCTTCTAGACACTCGTTTATTAAACACTCGCTCCGCTCTGCTCCGCTCGTGCTTAAACTACTCGTTACTAAAAGGACGTTTATAACACTTGTTACATAATATACTATTATGGATCCTTTTATTGACAAGTATACATAATACTATGCAACGGCATGCAACCAAAGTGACACGTATAAGTGATATTGGTTGTAGATGTGCTCAGTCCATAGGATACATGAATTTGAATTTCTATTAAAATTTGCTTGCCTATTAACCTTTGTGAATAAAAAGTTTTCTTCTGACGTAGAAAAGATAATGTGTTTACAAAATTCTGTTGCCATGGTAACGTGTTCAATTTTTTGAATAAATAACTGATCGTCAATCCGTGATTGATATATATTTATGTAATTTTCTTCGCTGTATCAATTGCTCCTATTTTTCCACCAAAACAAATACAAGGAAAGCAGTTGTCTACAAAAAATCATGACCCACCCTCTGAAATCACCCTTTATAACGATATCATGAATGTAGAAGGGTATCAGAAAAATGTATTTGAACAACATACTAACATATGTGCAAATAATTTCCATCTGGAGACTTTCACCGTTCAGAAGTTATGCGAAAAAAATATTTTAATTTTATCAACTTTTTCGAGCCATAAGTTCATATATCAATGTATACTTATTTTTTGACGTACTATCACCTCCAGAAAGCTCGGTACACATTTTTGACTCAACCAGTATAATGGATCGACACAGTAGATATATATTCCTACTTTTTTTTCGAATTTAATGAAGATACGTAGTTGAATGAAGTAGTATTGAAAATCACAAAGGAAGCAAAAGAAGTACCTACTTGAAACTTGGAGTATCCCTCATTTATGGAAAGCATTTCATTCCCCCTAGCTCTGAGGGTTGCCAGCCAACACTTCAATCCTAAGATCAAAGTTCTCGCTTTCATTCTCTGACCTGATGTGAAGCTACAATATTAGATTTTGGTATCAGAAACAATGACGCCCGAGCGGCCACAGAATAACCCAGAGTTGCCAAAAAAACAGATTTTTTTTCGTTGAATGGTGATTGTTTTTGGGAAATTATTCCTTTTTTTCAATTCCCTGCCAATTGATCTGGTTCAAAGACTCGTTTTCACAGTGATTTAGAATTTTATTCAAATCACGATTGAAATTGAAAAAATCAGATGATTTGTCAAATGAACGATGAATAGATGTTGATCATACAGGGACTGGAAAATTCTGAATTAAGGAAACCCAAACACGAATCTGTGATTAGAGGTCTGTAAAAGCAAATTTTCTACGTTCAAGTTGGAACCTCTAGCTTGATTGGGTATGAAAGTTTTGGAAAGGAATATTCGTAGATATATTATGAACATGAAAATAACTAATATGAATTATTTTTCGGTATATCCAACAGAAAACAGCTACTTCCATCTATTGAACACGCACAATGAGCATTCGAACATTAAGATCAGTTGATTTAAATCGTCGCAACCCTGGAGTAACCTATATTATCATCCTCTGCTTTCAGCTTCTTTGGAGCTACATACTATGAAAGACCACTGCTAAGACACACCCCCTCCTCAAACATGACTGGCAACGGACCCACCACCACCTCCTCAATCCCCGACTCCAACCATGGGGCCTCCACCTCAACCTCAACCTCAACCCCTGGCTGCAAGGGCCACCGCCGACAAGAGTCCATGTACACGATGACCGGCCTCTACGCGGAGGCCATCCCCGAGCAGGCGGAGATAGCCGAGACGAAGTGCTCGACGAACTTCTGCCACGACACGATCATCAAGTGCCACAGTCGGAACCCCTCGGCCAGCTTCGATAGGGACAAAGCCGCGCATGCGACGACGACGACGACGTACGGGGAAGCGCCTGTGATATTGAAGGATGCGAAGGAATGCGGCATTTTTAGGTGCCGGCCTTCCTTCATTCAAAAGTATGCTGGAATTAAGGTCAGTCCACTCGATTTTCAAATCCGTCCATTAATTTACCAATCTGACAATTAATTTGGCAATCTGACAATTGATTTGATAATCTGCCAATTAATTTACCAATTTGCCAATCAGTTTACCAATATCTCCCATCAATTTCCCGGTATATCAATCAATTTGCCAGTATACCATTCACTTCACCATAATGCCGATCACCTTATCAATATCTCGAAGAATTCACTAATTTGCCGATAAGCTCGCCAATCTGACCAATATTTTCAAATTAATATACCTATATCTCAATCAATCTCCCAATATACCAATCAATTTGCCGATGAGCTCGCCAATCTGACCAATATTTTCCAATTGATTGATTGGTATCTGTCAGTCGATTTATCAATGTGCCAATCAGTTTACCAATCTGTCAATCAATTTACCTATCTGCTTATAAGTTGGCCAATATATCCCAATCAATTTCCCAATACACCAATCAATTTGCCAGTATGCCATTCACTTCATAATCATGGCGATCACCTCATCAATATGCCAAAGAATTCACTAATTTGTCGATAAGCTGGCCAATCTGACCAATATTTTCCAATTAATATACCAATCTGCCAGTCGATTTATCAATGTGCCAATCAATTTACCAATCTGCCAATGAGATGACCAATACATCCCAATCAATTTCCCAATATACCAATCAATTCATCAATATACCTATCAATTTGCCAGTATGTCAATCACTTCACCAATATGCCGATCACTTTATCAATATGCCAAATAATTCACTAATTTGCCGATAAGCTCGACTATCTGACCAATGTTTTTCAATTAATATACCAATCTGCCAGTAGATTTATCAATGTGCAAATTAATTGAACAATCTGTCAATCAATTTACCAATATGACAATCAATTCACCAATATGACTATCAATTTACCAATATTCCAAATAATTCACTAATCGGCCGATGAGTTCATCAAACTTTAGCGCTGATACGTGGCATAATTAGTCACTACTGTTGAGTTTTACTAAAATGATATTTTCAGTTCTGCATTTTCAAGTTCTGTTCCAATCATGATTTGTCATTTCACCTATCTAATTTATCTTATTTCTCTCTCATTTCCATCTCATTTCCATCTCAGTACTGCAACAAATGACTTAGTTTGGGTAAAAACGTTGTAATACGTTAGTATCGTAATTCCTGGTAATGGAAAAGTTGTCGACATAATCTTGGATATTTATGAAGACTTGACGAGTAACATCGCTTTTCGCATTTTCATGAGATAAAATACATAACAGGTAGGTACACACTGGTGATGACTGTATAATCTAATTGTACGAAAAATATGTTTTTTACCAAAAATTCTTAAATATTTGGTTTTCATTTTGAAATAATATTGATTTCATCACAAATTTGGAATTTTCAATCCTACATATATTTTACAATGGCATATATCATTCAATGAATCATAAAAAGACGATAAAAAGATAGTGTTGTTACAATGTTTTGTTATTCATAAATACATCTATGAGGAAGAAAGTCCCTCATGGATTTAAGAAAATTACACTTAGTTTTATCAATATCATATTGATTTAGCCTTTTATTTATAATCAATATATCTCCATGATAAGTCAGAATGACCTATGAAATTGAGTGAAACGGTTTAGATATTCATTTGTGAAATCTCTGCATGCTGCGATAATTCTCAAATAGTATAACAAAGTTTTTACTTAATCGGTCTTTCGGCTTTATTTTCTCTATCATCGATTTTGGATAGCTGATCGAATAATTCACGGAAGTGATAACCTTGCAATGATCTACATAATTATTACCTTGCATATTTTCTACTCATGCATCAAAGATAAGGATATTGCAAACAGATGTTATAAGACTTTTATCTTCATATGTTTATGTTTTGGTGTACCAAGAAATCATTTATGATACAATGGACGCTAATAATTTGTTACATAATATCAACTATTTCCAGTACCTAGATAAAGTAATCAATAACGAATATATATTATTTCAAATAAGAAATATTCATGAACCCCATATTCTCAATAGTCATTTTCATATTATATATCTTTATCCTGACTTGAAACAGATCTAAGTTTGTGCTAGGCTAGAAGTGTAAATAATGTTCTTGGTATTCTGAAATTAAACAAACATAGTTAAGTTTTCATGATGACAGCAAAATCACCTAAAACTTACATATTCAACATATCCCAAAGAACTCTCCCCAAGTCTGTTTCTATTAATAAAGATCCATATGATCTGTGTGGGGCCTGATACATGACAAAAATGGCCTATTTGTGTCCCTTAATAGTTACGTGTAGTATGGTTATCCATATGAGGATGCACTGTCATCATGATTAGTTTCATAGCTCCTTCAAATTTGAATCTATAAAAATGTTTTCTGCGAAATAATTCGCCCTTTTGCATAAAAGAATCAAAAAGCACATAGGATAGATAGATCTTTCGACAACATTTTTCAGGTAGAAACCGCTTCTGTGAGATTTGAAATATTTCTGGCCAGAAGCGAGTAGGTACTGTATACAGTGTGTTGGTAAATTATATGCTATTTCAGGGGGCGTTTTTTGGCATCATATTCATTCAGAAAAACTTGCATATAATTATTTTTTTATATGTCTGTCCCGCTCCAGTTATTTCACGAATGTTGGTGTACTTCATATACAAGAAGAGGCATTTTTAAACCAACACGGTTTTTAAAAATCAATAATAATCTGTTGATTTTACTTCGAATCCTGTTGTTTCATATGCATTACAGTTTCCTCTTGAGATTACTTGAAAACCATACATGGTGGTGAACGAACAAGGATGATTTCTTGTGATATTTTCTGAAAAAAGTTCATTCACAACTTATATTATGTGTAAGTATACATTTGAAATGTTGAAAATAGTCCAGTCATTATGAAAGTTCATACAGGGTGATGATAAAACATTAATAAACATCAACAACTTTGACACCCTGTATCTATGAAATCGTAAAAAAAATACTTCAACTTGCATAAAAAATGCCAAGGAATTACCTCCTTCAGTATTGACATAATATTGGAACACTGTATAAGTACTTTCGATGTAAGTAATCGTTTATTGTATGTTCGTCAATGTCCTGCTATATTTCAAATTTGCTCATCTTGTTATAGTGTTCCCCTACTACGGTTGTGTTTACTATAATCTTGAGTAGGCAAATACAGGGTGTCCCAAAATTAGCCTGCCAAACTTCACCAGCTGCTTCTACGACCAAAAAGAGAAAAAAAAGTTAGAATGAACATGAGTTGATGAATGTCTCCTAAGGGATAGCTACTGCCCCCTGAATGGACGCTCCTGAAGATGATATTTCCTGAATATTTTCGAAACGCCATGTGATAAAATGATGCAATCCGATACAAGAAATGCACTTTCCATGCCCAATGCAGTGAAAATAAAATCATTCCAAAATGTCATTCAGGAGTGTATAATACAGGGTGGTGGAACTACGTTAAATATTGCTCATACTTTTTTGCATGGTCTTTTATCGAACTTTTGATCTCGGATTATGGAAATCCACACCTCTTCACAGAAAAAAGGTGCTCTTGTTCCGTATCGATCAGATGTATCATTTTCGAGTAAAATCGATTTAAAAATATAAATATTTTCTTCCATCCACCATGTTAAGGCAAAACCTTGACTCATCCGTAAACAAGACATTCGACCATTCAGGAATATTCCACTGTCCATAATTTTCAACAAAATCCTTCTAGCAGCACGATGTTCAGGCAATAATTTGGGACCTTTTGCTGGTTCGAGTTATTCCACCACCATCAAGGAGGCTTCGAAAAAAATTTCACCTGTTTATTTTTTTTCAAAGACGAATGCATCACCTACCAACAAATAAAAAAAAATCGGCCTACTTTTTTTAAGAAGATAGGTCAAATATCAAGTGCGTCACTTTCTTTGGAGTGTATTAATATATTATGCAGAACATTGGAATGAATCGTGGATATGGAAGAAAATTACAAAAATGGAAGTAGTTTTTTATCATTATTTTCCAATTTCATGAGTTTCGTGAAAAAAAAGTAGTTGAGCAACGTAGTAGTTGAGAACGATGTTCAGGCAATAATTTGGGACCTTTTGCTGGTCTCCTAGCTTTTAAATTAACTTTTTTTAGACGTCGACATACCGTCTGCTTACTTACTGCAACATCACGAATTTGGCGATGATCTTGCTGAACATTTACCGCAGTATTTGATCGATTCCGTAAAATCCGCAATCTCAGGAAGCGATCATCTCTTGGAGAAGTTTTTCGGGGGCGACCAGAACCGACCCTCCGAGCGGTGCTTCCTGTTTGTTCGTACTTGTGGATTGCTATACGAGCAGTTGCTTCATGAACTCCCACTGCACGAGCGGCGTAACGTTTACTACGCCCATCGTTTACTAACGCAACTAATCTTGCTACTTGTTCAGGATTTATTTGAGGCATTTTATGTAATTTTAGTCAATAAAACAAGACACTCAATTAATGACACAACGACAAATGGTCAAATATGGAGGCATACAACAAATTAGTTGCTATGGCAACAGCATTTGTTTTTTTTTAAGACAATGTGATCTTACCAGAGTACAACCCAGTCAATTTTGAGTACTCTGATCCTTCATTTTGGGACACCCTGTATACCCTTAACATTGACAACTATGAAGTTCTTACAATAAACAATGAAAAGTTACAAATACAAATGGTTGGTGGTGAGTATGGTGATTAACTTTTTGCATTTTCAATTTCTTCTTCTAGTTCTTCGTTCTACTCCTGTCATTCCTTGTTACCCTTCAACAAGCACTAAGCTCTGGATACATCAATTCTGTGATAACAACAATCGAAAAGCGATTCGAGATTCCATCGAGCCTATCCGGACTCGTGGCGTCATCTTATGAAATAGGAAATGTAATAACAGTTATATTTGTAAGCTATCTCGGCAGCAGGCGACACATACCAGTGTGGATAGGCATCGGAGCTGTCATAATGGGTGTTGGTTCCCTTATTTTCATGGTACCACATTTCATCGCAGAAGACAACAAAGGTAATAAACATATATGTTCTGGGCATTTTTGATAGGTTAGCCAACTTGATATGTTCATCCCTGAGATGTTTATAATTCCTCTGGTGTGCCGACTCTTCAAATGTTTCGTTAGACTAGAGGCGATATCGAGATATTTCGAAACTCCTTCCAATAGGAACATTACTGAATAAATCGATTCAAAATCGCCTCTCTGAGTCTGAAGGGGTTAGTTCGAGTGATCTTGGTGGCCATCCGACGGGACCTTTTCTATCAATAGAATACCGAAACTCGTATCAAATCTCAACTGGACAAGATTATGTGATGGAAGTAGGGTAGTTCCATTTGAGATGTTGGAGTTGATAGGGGTTAGGGGCATAAACATTTCAAGTTGGCTTGACTGTCAAAAATACTCCCCCCAAGAACTGAAATTGAATGGTCTCGGCGAATTTCCAGAAATAATCAAGTGTTCGTTGAAAGATACATGTTTCGGACTCTTGACTCCAACTGCTTTTTCTCGGAATTCAATTTCATATTAATGTTTTTACAAAATGTTTGCGACTACATGTAAGTACTACCTACTTAACCTCTATTTCGTTGGTATAGCAAGAATATAACTTTATACAACTGGTGATAGACTCCATGAGTCCGGAACGTATGTACCTACCTACATGAAAGAATTTTAATATTATGGAGATGATTTAAAGCTTTCTTGTGTTCTTGAACTCCAATCACAACACTTTGAGCAACCATTCACTTGTACCAAAGATAATAAATTACTATGTTCAACAGAACCTCAATTGAAGTTCAATATCAAGAAACTCACAGTGATTTTCTTTAATGCCCCCCCCCCCCCACCCCTTTCATTTTTTGAACGGGTCAAGAAATTGAAACTTGTGGTAATGAAATTGATGCGTGGATGCTATATTTTGGAGTAAAATTGACAAATGAAAATTTCAAGATGGCGATTGGGCGCCATCTTGGAAAAAAATAAATGGATAGTGGGGTCTTGTGATACATCTTTCTGAAGCTCCTGACGAATACGTCACAACCCTAGAATATAAAGTCAATATCTTCACGTACTACAAAATGGCGGAACATTTGATAATTGCCTGAATACATTGACGTTCACTTCATAATTTGAGGAAATAAGCTGAGTGCAGTTCAGAAGCTGCTCGAAATGGTTGCTTTGAACTTCTTGACATAAGAGCACCCTATCCCAAGATGAAATTTTTCGGTTTATAAAATAAATGGGGAGGGGGCATTAAAGAAAAGCACTGTATAGGGTGTTTTAGTGAAATTATTTTTTTTTGTTAGGTATCGCGGTGGCTAACACCACCGATGAGAACATGTGTCGAATAGTGTCTGTGCACGAGCAGGATATGGGCTTGGGGAGATTGTCTTCGGGCCTGTCGTCTCCTCCCCTGGCGCCGAACAACATTCGGGGGGACAACTGTATTCAGGGCGGCCCTTCGACTACTGGACCAGTATTGCTCTTCGTTCTCGCACAATTATTGTTAGGTTGCGGTGGATCGCCGCTTTTCACTCTCGGCACCACTTACATAGATGACCACGTTAGGCCTGAGAGTTCGTCAATTTATATAGGTGAGTTGAAACCAATGAAAGTTTTCTACAACTAGAAATATACACTTCATGGTACTGCTAAATAGTGTCACATTTTTTGTAAATAGTACATTGTGTCACTGGGGTAAAAATGTTACTTCCAAATCACTGTATACGCACAGCCAACTTATTCATGCGGCAGATTCACTGACCTATTAACAACAATGGGCGAGTGAACTGATGATGAATTATTGGCATTCAATTGTCGCATCACCTCTCACACCTTTTTTATGTAAATAATAAGTCTATGCGTTGTTCAAAATCGTTGAATTTCAGAGCTCATTTCAAACGTAACGTCATGGCCGCCTTTTGTTCTTTATTGGTCAGATAATCTTCCATTTCTACTCATGAAGGAAGGTTGTCAAGTCACCGATTATAATCAAGTCATCAAAAAGATATTTGAGTTCTGTCGTTGAATAAAACATAATAGGAGGAACTAATGACATTATAGTTCATTCTTGACATTTTCGACCAACCAGCATGTCCAAATATTTCTTATTCTCCATAAAAAAAATGCATGTGAATGTTGGAGACTCAGCAATATTGTGCTGATTGCTGAGAACTGACAAGACCACGCCCACAAGACGTACACGGGGTTGTCACGTTCACCGATACAAATGCATCTAGTGTGAATTAATATAATTATTATCTACACAAATTTATTATAAGTAATAAGCCACAAATCATAAGGGAACAGTTTGAGACAATTGAATATTTATTGCTAATTCGGAATATTACCAATACTCAATTGGGAATTTATTCCCAATCGTATTCAACACATGGCAACTGCATTATGGTTTGCCCCTACCTACGAAATTTTAATAGCGGTAAATTTCTAGCCGTTCGAAAATTACCTTGGCATTATTGATGATTTAAGCACCAAAAAATCTACCGAAAAATTCTCAAAAAATATGAAATAAGGTATTTGAATGATGATTCTATTCAAGAAATGAAAAAAATTGTCTACTTGCCTTCCTGATGATGTGCGCCATCAAGCGAGCATTGTAATTGGTTGACGCACCTGCGCAGTATATTAACGTCAGCACTGTGTATGTCTTTGATATTTGTTTTGGAGTCTTGTTAGGGCGTATGTATATACTCATAGATTTTATCAGAGCGGGTGTCTCTGCAATCTCATTATCGATCGTTCGTCAGCTATATTTACGTTGTTTGTGTTTGATGTATTATGCATAATGTGTATTTTTGCTAGTGTTTTGCTGTTATGTCTTGGATGTTGAGGAGCTTGTTTGTATGTCTAGCGATGAAAATAATTTATGATATATGGTATGTTTCAAATTGATCAAGGCTAGGCCAATACGGTATACGCATTGCGCATACTCGCCAACAAACTTTTCCAATTTTTGTTGTTTATAGGCCAGTGGGCATACTTTATTCGGTATATTGCAGTATTCCACTTGTTTTGCAATAGATGTCGATATGTTCCTCCTCCAGATATCTGTATGATCACTTACTCAAATACACAACCCTCAGAAGTCTTCAAGAGTCTTGTGCGAGCAAGGAATGACGGGGGCCTTACCTTTTAACGTGTGATCCCAAACACTTTCTTGGGCCATCAGAATACTGACACTTTGTCCGCACGGCTACCTGGACTTGAATTAACACTTGACATTAATCTATCAAGATAGTAATGTCAAATATATTATTTCAATCATCAAGTATATTGATGAACAATAATGATTCTGTTGAAAGGTGCCGCCAACTTCAAGGCATTGAAATATTCTTATCTATCCGCGTTTAAATAGAAATGAAACACTATCAGCAATTTCACCTTGGAGATGATAGCCCGAAAATATTTCATTTATTTACGGAACAGTTCTAAAAAAATCATGAGGCAAACGTTCTTTATTATATGTAGTGTTGATTGATCGAAGTTTTCCTCAAATCTAATATATACAAGGGGGTCCAACGAAAACTTTACATCCCGATTTTAGGGCTCTGAAATGAAAATCCGGAAAAACGCTCGGACCCGTCGATTTCTGATTGGAGGGGAACGACTTTTCTGCTTTCTTCATCTCCGTAACTTCAACCCCCCACCAGAGGGAAGCACAACCCCCGAATTTTAATAGGGATGAGGGGTGTTGCGATACCTCATTTGAAGATTTCATCGAGTACTATCAGACCCTCTATAATTTCGCGTCGAAATTTTCATCGATAACGAAATGAGAGATGGAATAGTGGAAGAGGCAATGTCGAATTCATCTCGAAAATATTATTCTCATTAGAGTAGAATTCGAGAAGTATTTATTTATTTAAAAAGGAATTTTCTCAGATAAAATTATGAACATGAAAAATTGGATATATATATTAAGAAATACATTGAGAATTCGCATTTTCTATGTGATGAAAATATCACTTCTTTCTCGGTTTATTAAACAGAAAACAACTTCTTTTCTTGCTATATGCCAGGACGAATATTGAATTGTATCTATTGAACACACACGATAAGAATTTGAAAACAAAATCTTCGGAAGTTGAGAATTTGTATTCTACTTGAGACAAAAATTCTGGGGTTTTGCTTCCCTCTGGTAAGGGGTTGAAGTTACGGAGATGCAAAAAACAGAAAAGTCGATCCCTCTCGAATCGGAAATCAGCGGGTTCGAGCGTTTTTCCGGATTTTTATTTTGAAGACCTAAAATCGGGATGTAAAGTTTTTGTTGGACCACCCTGTACATATGATTTGATGTATTTATACCAAATATCACAGAATTTGAGATTATAAGATTTTGTATCATACAAACTACCAAGTGGAATCTCTACATGCATCATTGGCCATTGATTAAAATGAAATTCATACTTTTTTTGTTACATTTCTAGAAAGTATTACCACATCTGGAAATAAAATTACACAAAATAGTGGAATTATTGTTCTGGTACAGTAATAGATCTTAGAGGTTGTAGTATATCACCGCTAGATTTCAAATCAGTTCATTTGGCCATTACACTATATATTCTTCAACATCAGTATATTTGCTGTTATTGATATAAGGAAGTGTACACAATATAATTGGGTGAGAACTTGTTCGTTGGTACACATAAATTATTTTATGAATTTCAGGCTGTATGTACAGTATGGCAGCTTTTGGTCCAGTCCTGGGTTTCTTGCTGGGAGCCTACCTCTTATCGTTCCATATGGACTCATTCACTCACATCATATCAATAGGTAAGACATGAAAAATACTCGGAAGCAGTGTTGTCAATAATTGAAATTTAAAAAAAAATAACCACTTCATGAAATTATGTGATGATATAAAAGAACTCAGAAAACAACTTGTTCTTAGCATGTTCAGTATATTATAGTCAAAAATCGAATAGAATATTATAAAATGTAAAATATGATACTGCTAAGACGAAACAACATTTATGTTGTGAGAACTTTAAACTTTAATGGTTGACATAGTGGTTGATCAGGAACAGCGGTGATAAGAAAAATATTGTAATATCCGCGTTTGTTGATATTCAACGATTCCAAGTGATCAAGTTTTATTCCTTTATTCACCCTATGTAAAACTCGAAATTTTTTTCAAACCTATTTTACTAATATAATGGTTAGCGTAGGTTGAATTTGTTTTGATTGTGAATGCGGTGGTTGACCGTTCTAGTCTTGTGACAATAAAAACATTTTTCTTGAAATAATAAAACAAATTCAACATCATCATGCTAGCTATACAGGGTGATTTACGTAGGCCACACATTACAAGTTTTCCAACTTGCAGTTGGATCAGAAACTTGAAAATTGGAATGCTGTTATAATCGATCATTTCCAATCAACCTGAAATATTTTTATTCCCCCAGCTATACAGGGCGTGCAAAAAGTCGGCACCAACTTCCTTATTTCAAATGGAAACCTATATTTCTTTCACACGGTTCGATTGACCTTCTAATTCTGAACATAGACAACATGATTTATGTCAACATATCTGTCACAGTTTTCGAGAATTCAAATAAATAATGTTTTATTTATTGTATTCCAAAATTCAAAAATGATTGTTATATTTTTTTGTTCATATGGATTGAAGTTCCATTTGCATAATGAATGCAATCCAATGATCCAAAACATCGAGATAATCAATACACATCAGAATCAAAATAATTGTACAGCTTCATGTTTAACTTGCAATATCTCGAAAAATAATGAAATAATAATGACGCTAGACACCTACAGACCGTATTGTCTATGGAGAACGCCTCTGAGGGAATATAATGCCGACCTAATTTTTGTTTGGCTAGGCTACGCTTAGTCGGCGATCTTAGAACTGCTGGCTGGAGACTGCCCTGCACTGATGAGAGTCAAAGAGCTCGAAACCGATCTGTAGGTGTCTATCGTAGCCTGGATAAATCTAAATCACTAGGTATTCAGGAAAGAATCACTTGTATCAGTATTCGTTTATACGAGTCAGATTGATGATCTTCAAAGCAGCTCTCTCATTGCTTAATGACATCAAACTAATGGAAGACTCTCGCCTTCCTAAAATCTGCTTCTTGGCACTTACTGAATTGAATAATACAGATGGAAGGTACAATTGGGTTGAGCAGGTCAAGCAATGTTTTCTGTTCGCTGATGAAGAACAACGCTGGCAGAATTTCTTATTGTACGTCTCCAAGAGTGATACTGCCTGTGTTTTAGAAGCATTTCAAAAGAAATTACTGCGCTATGATTTAGAGAGATCATCAAATTCTTCATATCCCCTCATCTACCGAGATCTGTGCTTGTGTCTTGATGGCCAAAACTGCCTGAGAGCTCTCTGCCCATGTATATTGTGAGACTGATCACTCAATTACGAACTTGCAGCAAAAAAATCCTCAGATTAACCTTCAACGGCCAAGTTTACTCAATCGACACTGAAGTAACATGTTCAATTTGTAACCTACATGAAATCGAATCACTTGAACATGTCTTGTTGGTATGTCCAATTTATAGAGGCATACGGGAAAATGAACTTTTTGAGCATCTGAATAATATAGAAGATGTCACTCGGCTTTTGAGCTACGGAACACTTTTACAACTCAAAACCTTGGTTCACTCAGTGATGAGCATTTTGAAACTCAGGTCATTCATTATCAACGAATAAATGTAGGGATAAATATAGAAATTGTTATTCGAATTTTCTTCCCTTTTTTTGTACACTACTCACACTTTATTGGTTCTTGAGCTCATCAGCATATATGTATACAGTTTTTTTCCTCTCTTATTTTTAGAATTTTGAGATATAGTATTATGGAAACAGATTGATTTAATTTTTCCGTTTCTCAACTCGAACACCAACCCTTGTAATAAGAATTATAATTCTTTTGATACAATAAATGATCTATCTATCTATCCATCTATCTAGTCGTTTATACGAGTCGATGCATAGATTTCGGGAGGATGTAATTCAATGTTCTGCGTGGCATTAGCCAGAAAAGTAGTTGTTTTTCTCCGGGAAATCTACCATTGTTGTTGTTAGATCAGGGCCTACTCTAGTCTAGATATTAGTTAATGTCGGTGACGATCCCCCACACGTTGCAGAATCGGGCGACAGCCGATGGGTCGGCATGTGGTGGGGCGGCTTCCTGCTCTGCGGCCTGCTGCTCATCGTCGTCTCGGTGCCGTTCTTCTCCTTCCCCAAGGTGCTCCTGCACGAGAAGGAGAAGATCAGGCTGATGGAGAAGGCGGCGGCGGCGAGCGGTGCTCAGGCCGGCCCTGTCACCAAGCCGACTAGCGCCTTCACGAAGGACGAGACTGCTTACGGGAGAGACATCAAGGGTAAGAAATATTAGAGTGAGTAGACACTAGACCTCCAAATGGCTGTAGTTTCCGGAATGTCACTCACGGTCAAGTCACTGAATAGCTAAAAATCTGAAAGGTATCTCCCATACAGTAAAGAATTTGCGCCTTCGAAGTGCCCACCTGATGTTAGGTTCAGATATTCGATATTTTCATTTCATCATTTGAATAATCTGAGACTCACGAGTCCCAATAGAAGGATACTAATAGTTAATATCCAAGGTGCTGACGTATAGAGTTTCATGTCTGATTGTTGGATGTTTTGTGACCAAAGAGCAAAAACAGAGACAAATCATCGACAAATTGAAATAGAATGCGTAGAACTGAATGGAGGGAACAATACAGGTGGTTACACCTCCATATTAGAGATCTAAGGTGCTGTAACTAATCCTCAGTGTGATCATGGGCGTCATCACAAGAAGGACATTCCCTTCACCTTGGATCCTGACTTATATATTCAAAAATTATATTTATATATGTCAAAACACTAGTACCTACTTACTTCTTGATCTGAATTTTTTCATTTCTGTATCAACTTATCGACGTATCTCTGTAACTCAAAAGCTATTAGAAATATTAAAAAATAATAATTGACTAGTTGACTATAAATTTTGAAATTCGATATTTTGGTAAGATGTTATTTTGAACTATTTCTACTAAACATGCAGCTTACTGAGAGAGTATTCTTGTCGACATGAGCAGCAATCAGGCGATTTATGTGTACATAACTCAATCTTCCATTTCCTGACATGTAGGCAATGGGTACATAGCTCCTCGTTCCATTGCGTCCTTGATGTTTAATGTAACATGGTCCCTTCTACCACTGTATATCTGCTCAAATATGAAGAATAGAAACAAATCCTGAAGGGGCAAGTTACATAGGCACATAACACCTTCTTCCATGACATAACCTAATATTTTCAGAAAATGTTACTTGACCCCTTCTTCCACTTGCCCCTTCAATTATGTTCACCCGCGGTGGTTCGTCGTCGTCTTGAGACGACGTCGCTATCAATGAGACTCTCCGATATATGAATATCTAGAAAGGCAGCATATTGCTAGCATACCACACCTATGAATAATTTTCTGGTGCAGAAAATATTTGAACTACCACTAAGAAACGTATTTGGTATTCCACGTTGTGAAGAAAGTATTTTTTTCATAACTGCTAGTTACTTTCGGAAACTGATAATTCTGTAGGGACAATCAAATGATTTCAAAGTAAAATTCAAGAAGTCATTTTGAAACTTACATCATGCCCTTCATTTCAAAAGTGTATAATTTTTCAGATATTCCCAAATCAATGTGGAGACTAGCCAGTAATCCAATATACATTGTGACTTGTCTTGGTGCCTGCATGGAATTGATAATAGTGTCGGGTTTTGTTGTATTTTTGCCCAAATATCTGGAAACTCAGTTCAGTTTGGGGAAAAGTCAAGCAAGTGTTTTCACTGGTAAGTTTGTTTTGTCATGTGAAATTTATATTATCATGGATTATTCTAAAATTATGATAGTGTGATTTGAATTATTATATTATCATAAAATATTTTGTTGGGACTTTAATTTTGTTGTAAAAAAATTGGACTTTGAATTACAACTTCGATGAAAATTCCTCAAAATGGGAGCTTAATTCTTCGAACAATAAATCATCTGTCAAATTGGATGCGCGTTCGTGAAAATGTAACTACTTGATTGAATTTTTTCTTGCTCTTTTCAGAAGTTTTCTGTTTTTCTTAATAGCGAACCTGGATTCCGATCTCGAAATCAATTTAGTTTTTATGGATAGGTAGGTATAAGTATATGTCATACCAAATATGAATTGATTTTACAAAGTAGTTCAAAAGTCATGTCCATATGAAGATTTTGAGGGGTGATTTGGAAATACCAAAGTGTTCTCTTTATACATGTATCATAAGTACATTAAATATTCATTGAATTTCATTGGTATTTTATGGACATTTGAATAAACATACATGGAAATAATTCAGTTTCCTTGAGGAATATTCTAGACATAATAAAGAACAATAATTAATAATTTATGAAAAAAAAATCAAATCATTTCTGTAATTGTTAGTTATAATTTGACTTCTATTTATGGGGAAGTTTCCTATATTGAGATTTTTCTTTCTCCGTGAAGTTTATGAAAAATTATCATATTATTGGTGTGCCACGTTCACACAGAGCTAATATCAAGAAATTCTGTATATGTATTGAATATTGATTGCATTGAGACTTTTTTCATGTTGGCAACTTTATATGGAATGATATTTGTAGTCTGATGAAATGAATAATCATGACGAAACATAGATATATATTGATTTAATATCTAGAATACCTTTATTACTCAAAGTTGAATCTTGAAGAGAATTAAAATGACATTTTAACTTGAAGATATCCAAACCCAGTTTTACACCAAATGCTAATAGCTGCAAATTCATTCAGGTTATCTTTTCATTCTTAATTCACGGTCTAGTATTATATATGCACGGTTTTCGTTGTATTCGCACTTGTTGATTGTGATCTAGTTGCTGTGATTCAAGTTGGATTTTATCTCTATAGACTATAATTAGTTCGTCAGAATTGTAATATGATGGTAAGCAATAAGTTCTGATTTAATTTTCATTCTTTTCCACATTTTTCCGTATATTCTCGTAATCATCATGAGAAAGCCTTCTGAAAAAGTGAAAAGTTGATTGTTTTTCTTCGTTTTAAGTTCGAGTTTGTTCGGAGATTTGTATCTCACAGCATAATCTCATTCATTATAGATTGCAGAAGCATAATCCTGATCAGTGTAAAACTAATTTGATGAAAATTCATCCGAAGGAAATTTCCCCATTGACAACCATCTACGATACTTACTCGCGGCGTCAGTTACGATAATTGGGCAATTACAATATTGGAAACATTCCTAATAGCGTTTTCCATTCGTCGCACTAGCTCGAACCTTTTCGGCACTGAGCGGATTTGGCGTGGTCCACTGAGAATATCAAGAGCGAACTTTTGTCGTGAAATGATTTCCACTGGCTTTCAAACTTGCTCGAAGCTCGCTCGAAGTGCGAGTTTTCAGAACCGTGCTTGTTCGACGGTGCGATACACAACCTCAAATATTCCAGTGGGAAATTATTCCAAATTCGAATGCTTATGAATTTATCAATGAAGTTTATTCCAATAATTTTCGAAATCATAGATTCTCCGGATACTATATAGCGAGATACAGAAGTACTTCATTATGAAACAGCATTTACCGAAAATTCAAAATTACATTGAAGTTATAGAAAGCTATTTATATATGTGCAGGTATCAAAAACATTTAATTGTTGATTCAGTAATGATGAAAAATACTATAAATTCGTGAACAACACTTCATTGAAAATGACCAAAACATCTTCATCCATATAAGACTGTTGTTGGCACTGTTTTCACAGAGAAACCACAAGTGGATGGATCCATTTCATGTGGACTAGCGAAACAGAAATGTCGTTCCACCACTATCAATAATTCAACTTTTTGATTGCCAAAACAATTCTGACATTTTTGACAAGCACCCAAAGGTCGCAACAACTCTCGATTTTGTATTCCACTGCTCTCTCTGGAACCGCACTATTTAAAAAAACCGAGCCAGTGCCTGAATGCAAACAACATAGTTACTTTGCTGTGGGTGCCTGGACATCAGGGGGTGGAGGGCAACGAGAAAGCCAAACAGGGAACTGAATCTGTGTTCATAGGACCAGAACCATACTTTGGGATCACCGCAAGTGCGGACAAAACAAATATCTCTGACTGGGCGGAGGTGAAAAGACTCACGTACTGGTCTCAATCACCAGGATTGACTTATTTGAAGGCGTTTCTGCCTAAACCAAGAATATAACCAGGCAGATCCTATAGAATGGAGCAGGGGTAACCTGCGAATTCCGACAGGACTGCTTACAGGATAGATAAGATACCACCTGGGTTCTGCTGTGTGGAAGACGAAACGGCTGAACACATATTATGTTCATGCTCTTGCTTATAGAGATTCGACATATTTGGATTTGCCAAAAACCTATCGATTTCAGACAAATGTCACCTAATTCATACATGGACTTTGTAAAATGATGTGGATTGTATAGTGAACTGTAACCTCTAAGGGTGAGCCACAATTGACCCATCTAGAGTCGCAGTGAAGGGGCGGTATTCGCCCTACTCACATGGAACCTAACCTAGCCTAACTCGGCGAGTAAAAAACGCTATCAGTGTTTCGTTAATCTATTCAGGGTCCATCGCAATCCCTGGCGCGTGCATCGGCATCTTCATGGGCGGCGTGGTCCTCAAGAAGATGGAGCTGCGCCCCAAGGGGGCCGTGCAGTTCGTCCTGATCTCCAACGCCGTCTGCCTCCTCTGCTACGGCCTCCTTTTCTTTCTCGGCTGCGACAACCTGAAGATGGCCGGCACGACCATCCCCTACTTCAACAGCACGCAGCCGTTCCAGGTGAACCTGACCTCGTCGTGCAACTTCGGCTGCGAGTGCAGCATGAACGACGTGGAGCCGGTGTGCGGCAACAACGGGCTAACGTATTTCAGTCCGTGCCATGCCGGGTGCACTTCGATTCTCAGTTCTAACTACACCAATTGTGCCTGTAAGTAGTATATGTACAGCTTATATCTACTATTTCTATATATAGCGCATCGCCTATACGATATCTCAACAAAAATGGGACCAAAATGAGAGGTATTTTTTGAATCTATAGGTCGCGTGCACGATGACCGACCCTGGAGGTAAAATATTGAAACACAACCTCACTCTTCTGTGAATTATTGAAACACAACCTCACTTTTTTTGTTTCTTTACAGAGGAATCGAAGGATTGTAAGAGTTTTTCACAATATTTTGGCATAGGAATCCTGTTTTTTGCCCTATTCATCAATTCAAGCATGCCTTCGCATTATGCTGTTGTACAATGCACAATATTAAAATTCCTTCTGCCACTTCTGCAATACAAGCTAATACTGCTAATAGATTGAAAATGTCTACAACACACATGATCATAATATTTCGTCAGCGCATGTCAGACCAGTCCTCCCGTTTGATTGCATGAATCCAATCTTCTTGCATTATTTTAGAAATTTCACGAGTATTTCTATTTGCTCCTATTGCAGAAGGAATTCCGATGGGAAATCAGAGAAATTACCAAATTTCAAAAATGGAAACTATATGTGAGTGACTATACTTACTTTTAAATCATAATGTACCAACCGGATTCCTCCGTATTCCGCTGCAGTTTTTGTGCATTGTACAACAGTACAATGTGATGACATGAGCGAATTAATGAATAGCCGAAAAACACGATTCAAAATACGATTCGTATGCCAAAATAATTGTGAAAAACTATTTCAATCACTTGTAAACAAATAAGAAAAGTGAAGTTGTGCCTCCAGGGTCGGTCATCTGACAGTTCTTGCACGCAACCCATAAGGACGGAAAGTGAAGGATGGAAAATGCGGACGTGAGGATCAGATTTTGAGTTAGGTTAGGTTCGTAAATAATTATTTGATCATAATAAAATATTAAAAATCATCAATTGTTGATAATACCACAGTATAATACCGTTAACTTCGATTTATTCCTTTATAATGTGGTTAAAATATAGCAAAGCATAATGTCAGTAACTTTGAGGAACAGGTTAGAGCCATTGCAGATGCTAATAAAACGAACTACGATAATGATTTCATACAGTTCAGTGGAATCTCTAAACTCACACCCTTTAATCCAACATTTTTGCTTCAGATCTTGATATTGTATATTGAATATAGCTCAGGGTTAACCTAGGTATATGTATTCTTTTTCAATGTGGTGAAAGTGATCTACTCAAATATGTTTAGCATGATAGGACTACACTACACTACTTGTCATTTACTGATTCAAATTTGGTTTACTTCAAGGAAATGCCCATTATGTTATGCTTGTTGCTGGATGATTGATAACTCCATTGATAATGTATGAGAAAAATGATGAGGCTGAAGCTCAATTTTTTTTTATTAATAGGTAAAATAGCCTTTATTAGTACCGTACTACCTATGCATCAGATAAGATATTATTATCGAAAGCTTTATCCTAAATCCTAACTTCAGTTCTATGATTTTCAGTTTCAGATCTACCTATACTTATTTGCAAGCACAAGATTTTGAAAATTCAAACTTACTTATGTAGCTTAATGTTTTGGGCGCGCTAGTGTTCGATACTGCTGGTCCGAATTGGTTTGCACTCTTTGACTGCTATTGATTTGGACCGATTTTTGAGCACGATTATGAAATTCGTTACATATAACCTCACATGAAAATATATTTCTTGACCAACAAAATCCATAGTCCATGCAAAAATGGAGAAACTGGTGAATACATATATCTACTACTCATATAAATCATAGCTGTCCTCAAAGCGGGACCAACTTCTGTCTCTATAGGTAACGAAATCAACCAATAGGCGTTGATGCCGACGTAGGGAAAAAATTATACGAAACTTGTCAAACCAATATGGCTGTTTCCCTCCTTCACTTTCCGTCCTTATCATATACGTATAAATAACTATATGGATAACAAGATCTCATAGTTGATGCCAGAAATAAAAACAAAAGATAGTCCCCGGGGATTAATAGACTTATGCGCATGCGTCAATTCGAAATTAGAAACGACATGAGTTTGACGATTGCTATACGAATTTGATGCCCTCTTCAGTAAACGTATGATCATTATTGAAAATCGACAGAATTTAGTACATAACCTGAAATTCAATGTTTATATTTTGATATCTGAATCCATTCTGAATCTGAAGCCTCAGACAAGAAATCATGACCGAGACTTCACTGGAATTCATATATAGTTTTGGTGGATCTGAGGAAGCAAACAGCTTCAATTCGCGGTTTTGGAACGAGTTTGCTGAAGTTTTTATTGTCTCAGAATACTTCCAATAATGGCCAACAAGTGCAAGACATTATAAACATACAAATGTACAGCTTCCCAACATAATATGCAAAATTATACGAAGTGTGGCAGAACATTACAAAAATTGGGAAGCCCATTTACAAATATATGTGCCTGTCTGTAGCAGATACTTATTCTCAGAAACAGATTATGAAGGTAATTTCTTTCATTTTGAGAAAAATATCTTTACAGTGTTCTATGTAATGTGCTTTTCTTTCAAGTTTCAAGGGATTCCAAATACAATTGCAGAAGTTGGTACATTTTCTGTGATGCAGATTACATACCTCCACAGAATTTACCAATTACAATGCATCAAAATGTAAAACCTGTGATCAATGGATATGAATGGGAAAGAGGAAGGTAACATACATAAAAAAATAGAATATGACTCTAATCCTTCTTCAGCTAAATCAACCAAATCATCCTCAGTAAGAGGATCAAATGAATCTGATAATGACAAAGATGCTGGAAGGATAGAACTTGCTTACCAGAGTGCTGATGCAACTTCCACCAGGACTGATCTTGTGAAAGTGGCTATGATGTTTCCATAGAAAAGACAAGTGCAATTTCAGTAGCCAATCTAATGAATTTTTTTTTCTTTTTTTCTGTTATAATAAAAAATGTAATGAGTACCTACTCAATTTTGCTTTATTTCAACATATAAACCAGAATATGATTAACACTGTGAATAATTGAAAGCTTCTAATTCTATACAAGGAATAAGAATAAAATGATTATGAAATATCTCCATTATTCTCAATCTCAAGACCATGCTCAAGTGTGATTCTGATAGTAATGGAATCTTTTCAAATGTTGTTCTTCCTGCTTCATTGTAGAAATATAATTATGTAGGGCAGTTGATTTGTTATCTGGAAAATGAATATCAGTTACCTATTTATGGAAGTTAGATATTATATAAGACTTACAATTCACCAAGAATTCAGAATTATTCTTTTTCACCAACAGCATGATTAATTTTGTAGGAACAGTTTCTTCAATCTTTGTCTTCCTTTGATTGTAAAAGCTAGTTACATCACATCTATACCTGACTTTCTTCACCACTTGCTTGGGTGTGAGCTTCACAACTGAATTCTTCCAGTTCTGCAGTTCTTTATGACTACCTAAAAATGTAGTTGACATTTCAGTAAGCAAAAGGATCAATGGAGCATAATTGACTTCATGAGGCTTCAGCATACACAAACCAAGAGTTTCAAATCAGCAGAAGTTTCATCAGCTCAAAGATCTCAAGTTTCTGTATACTTTTCACCTCAACAAATTAACATTATTTCTTGCTTTGTATACCTGTTCGTCTTTCACCATCGGCCGATTTTCAAAAGCACTCAAATCGCTGAAATTTCGAAATATAAATGATTGGAATCAAATGTGGAATGTGGCTCTCATTGTTTTCCCCATTCCACTGACAGCTTTGACATCAATATCAATGCTTTGATGTACTTTTTCTGCTATCTGAAACATTTTCGCGGAGGAATATTATTTTCAGAGGCATCGGAAAGAAACTTCAACAACATAATAATATATAAATAAAATTTAAATGAAATTCATCCTCCATTTTGACTCGTGAATTTGACAAATTTCGCGCATGCGCAAATAGGTATTTGCACCCGCAGACTGTCATTTGTTTCCTCAAAACTGGCTTCACTTTTGACCATTTGAAACATAGGATGTTATCCGTATATATTTAGTAGGTATATGGTCCTTATAGATTCAAAAAGTACCTCTCATTTTCGTCCCATGTTTGTTGAGATATCGTATAGGCGATGCGTCATATATAGAAATAGTACATATATGGGTGAATATTTCTCTCGTTATTCATACAGTGATGATAGCGTTATGGAAATAATATTTCCTCGTCAAGTACTGATGATGAGGAAGCTAAATGCAGCAGTTGTATAAAATAACGCCTTTGTTCAATTCCATACATATAGATATTAATTGATTTCAATCCCTCGGATCATATCACAGGACTTTTTCCCCATGTTTACTTTTTCAAGTTTGAATATAATTGACTGATATTAAATAGTAATCATAATGCTAATAAATAAATTTTTGATTTTTCAGGCATACATGGAAACATGACAGTGAAAGATGGAGTATCATCTCCCCTGAGTATCGCCTCCCAAGTTGAAAGTACATACTTGGAGGTAACCGTAGTGCCTGTAGCAACTGCAGGTCCATGTAATTCATCTTGTCATACCATATACCCGTTTTTGATATTATTATTTTGTATGACGTTCATAGTGGCTATAACCCAGATGCCTCTGCTCATGATAGTGTTAAGGTAAGAAAATTATTTGATATTAATGTGCCATAAATAATTATTCAAGATTTTTCTAGCATTGTCGAACTTCATATTTTTTTCTTTTGTCACATAAAACTGAGATAAGAAAATATTGGCTCTATACACATTGACATACATACATTTGGAGGGAAGCAATAGGAAAAATTTGATTGGAAAACGATAAAAAATAAAAACCAATCAATTTTTACCTCGATTTCCTCACAGGAAGTAGGTTGAACTATGAGAAAGAGAATGGCTATATATTCATTGTTTCACTAGGAGCGAAGCAATTAGGGAAAATATAACTGAAGAACATCAAAAAATCGTAACCAATCAATTATTCACATTGAGTTTGTTTCGTTCGAGCTTCACCGCCCTGAATTTTCATTATAGTTCTGTGGCGGTTTATTTATCTAAAAAAAGTGTTTGTGAAAGCAATTGTGAAACAGTTCCTTCCTTATTCAGTTCTGGGAAAAACACTAGATTTTTGACATTTGTTGTTTTTTAGGTTAAATTGAGGTCATTGGCGTATCATACGTAATTTCCATATTGAATTCCTGATTCAACTATACCAAGATATAGTTGAACAATCCTCTAGTTTACTACTCCAGCATAATCTTTGCGAGGTAGGGAACATATGATTTGTACTAAAAGCTTGATATATTTCACCAAAAGAGACTGTTCTTAGACTGTATACCAGGGTTGACTGAATTGACTGAATGAATTCTGATTTCAAGCTGAGCAGTAGTTTAACTATGAGCTGAATGACCTCAGGCCTTATGATTGAGAAATGGTGGAAACCTCGATGTGGGTATCTGAACTCATGTCATGTGTGCTAAATATATTTTCGGAAATCCAACTCGGAGATACATTTATGGAGTGACTAATTCTAGGACGAAAAGTAGGCTTATAAAAAGTAATACGTGAAATTGCAGGAAAATGAAGAATAGAATATACTTTACCCCCATGTTATACATATGATTTTTCCGCCTCCCTTAAATAAAGAGTCATTTCCAAATAATTTATTGATGAAAGTAACAAAGAAGTAGGTATACAGTGTAACTTATGGGCACGTTATTTTCACTCTTCCATCCTACATATTTTCAATTTGTGGTAGAGTAATTTATATAAACTAATGTTGAAAGTGCAGTTTTGAGCAGTGGTTATTTGAATACCACTAGAAGTGAGATCTGGAGCCAATGCAGTTTTCGTGATATATTCATAAAAAACTTCAGTGACCCACAATTTGGTTCGAAATATTTTGCTATTTTGTGAGAGATTGCTGCACATACCCTTCAGCGATATTCGTAGACTTCCAAGCAAGAATGTCTCCTCTAAAGTAAACTTGCCGAGGTTCTTCTGAAACTATGCCCGGTAAAATTTATGACATCAGACAGTTTTAAAAATTGTGCAATTTGACCTATGACCGATGTCAGTTGATGACCGGTGACAGATGACCGATGACGTGTGACAGTTGACGTATTGATGAATGAATACATATACTGTGTGTTCGAGACAAATGAATATCAGAAAAAACATATACAGAGCGACCTACAAAACCAGATCGAGGCAGATCAAATATCTTGAACTAAATGAAATATCGAAAAACATATACAGGATGACCTAAAGAATCAGGGCCAGATCAAAATCTTATTGATGGAAATTGAAAAAATGTACAGTGTGTTCGAGACGAATGAATATCAGAAAAAAAACATAAACAGAGCGATGACAGATGACATATGACAGATGGCAGTTGATGACCGGTGACAGATGACCGATGACGTGTAACAGTTGACGTATGAGTTGGATGAAAAATGAATACATATACAGTGTGTTCGGAACGAATGAATATCAGAGAAAAAAATAAACAGAGCGACCTACAATACCAGAGGCAGAGGCATATACAGAGCGAGCTGAATTTTAGAGGCAGATCAAATATCTTGTACCAAATGGAATATTATAATTTATTACAGGGTGAGCAGAAAAACCAGCGGCAGATGGAAATCTTATCGATGAATATTTAAAAAATACACAGTGTGTTTGAGACGAATGGATATTAGGAAAAAACATATACAGAGAGACCTACAAAACCAACCCAGAGCGCAATATTGCAGTCCAACATTGGAATCACTTTCCCAAATTTATTGGCATAATGCATAATGCAGGCTCATGTTTCCAGAAAGTTGGTAGGCTAATTGATTTTATTTGATTCTTGCTCTTTCTTGGAATGTCCAGTTGATGTGTCTTCTGAGGAGATGATGTCATGAGGCATGATATTGTTTGGAAATGTTGAACTTTCACGATGTTTTTCCAAAATATCGAGTCTTGCTTCCAACGGATCATATTTGTTATTATTTCCATCAAATTTGACGATCAGAATTTCGCACGATATTTCAAGTCTATCGATCTTCTTCGTAAAAATAGTATTCGAAACATCATTTGGTATGATTCTTGATGAAATCTCTGAAAGAGTGCTCCTATAGTCAGAGTGTTGTGGAATTGGTCCTTATAAGTTGTTTGAATGTACTCTGTCAGTATTTCCTTCATATCCGAAAATTCCATCGAATCACTAACATGGATGTTGAACTGTCTTGAAGTTGTATGATCTCGCCTTCGCTCAACTGCTCCATAATATCACGTCGGGGTCACCAAATTCTGGATACAATTGATACAAATTATGAAACTTTGAGTTGTAATTATATTATAAAAATGTCACATCAATGTCAGACTATCAAATCATAATATACCAAGTATTTAACATAACTAGTCACCATAAGTATACTCTGATCAGTTCACTTTGTGAATCTTCTGTTCGGTTCGTATGGACTGGATGGTTTTCTCCGATTGAGTGGCAAGTATCAAATACTGCTTCTCTGATCTGCAACAGAACATCACATATCAATCGAAGTACATTCATATCAAAAATAAATATCATTTGATGAATTATTACATGGATGTTGAATCTGAGACATACCTGAATAATATATTCAACGTCCGTAACTGGATTGCTGCATATTCGCTTTCCTTCCGAATAGTATTTTTTTCAGTAGGCATCTTCCACATTTTCAATTACGTACGTGGGTTATATTAAGGACCTTAGAGGCCAAACGATGTCGTGCTGCTCAGATCTAAAACTAAGTATCAATTTCAAATTTGAATCGTGAGACCTACATAGAATATTCAACATTCGTAACTGGAACGCGATATATTTTTGTAATTCATCAATACATCAACTATCTCAATGAAGACGAGACAGGCAGATAAACAACAATTTTCTCTGCAATGAAGAACACTGTATATACCTAACCCACCATGCGTCTACCTCCTTTGCAGAGAGGGTTTATAAACGCCGAGTTGATACTCTCCCCTCGTAAGGGTACCTGTCGTGTTTCCATAGAGACATAAAGCTGAATATCTGTCTTATCTGTTTTCTTGAGAACCTGGAAAGGATATCAATATATCGCCTTCCGTACAAATATAATGATCTGAATTCTGTAAAGTATACTCTGGTCAGTTCTCTTTGCAGATCTGCTGTTTGGTCCGTATTTACTGGATGGTTTTCTCTGATTGAGTGCTTCTTGGATCTGCAACTAAACATCACATTCAAATCGAAGTACATTTGAATCAGAAAATATCATTAGAGGAAATACATAGATGTTGAATCTGAGACATACCTGAATAATATTTTCAACGTCCGTAACCAGATTGCTACATATCCGCTTTCTTTCCGTATAGTAGGTTTTCCAGTAGGCATCTTCCACATGTTCAATTACGTGGGTAATATTATGGACCTTGAAGGCCAGATAATGTGCTGCTGAGATCTAAAACTAAGTATCAATTTCAAATTTGAATCGTGACACCTACATAGAATATGAATCTATGAAAAGTCTGGATATTGTTTTCAATATTCATAACTGGAACGCGATATATCTTTGTAATTCATCAACTATCTCAATGAAGACGAGACAGGCAGATAAACTACAATTTTCTCTGCAATGAAGAACACTGTATATACCTAACCCACCATGCGTCTACCTCCTTTGCAGAGAGGGTTTATAAACGCCGAGTTGATACTCTCCCCTCGTAAGGGTACCTGTCGTGTTTCCATAGAGACATAAAGCTGAATATCTGTCTTATCTGTTTTCTTGAGAATCTGGAAAGGATATCAATATATCGCCTTCCGTACGAATATAATGATCTGAATTCTATAAAGTATACTCTGGTCAGTTCTCTTTGCGGATCTTCTGTTCGGTCCGTATTTACTGGATGGTCTTCTCCGATTGAGTGGCAAGTATCAAACACTGCTTCTTGGATCTGCAACTAAACATCACATTCAAATCGAAGTACATCATTTGAATCAGAAAATATCATTAGAGGAAATACATAGATGTTGAATCTGAGACATACCTGAATAATATTTTCAACATCCGTAACTAGATTGCTACATATCCGCTTTCTTTCCGTATAGTAGTTTTTCCAGTAGGCATCTTCCACATGTTCAATTACGTGGGTAATATTATGGACCTTGAAGGCCAGATAATGTGCTGCTGAGATCTAAAACTAAGTATCAATTTCAAATTTGAATCGTGAGACCTACATAGAATATGAATCTATGAAAAGTCTGGATATTGTTTTCAATATTCATAACTGGAACGCGATATATTTTTGTAATTCATCAACTATCTCAATGAAGACGAGACAGGCAGATAAACAACAATTTTCTCTGCAATGAAGAACACTGTATATACCTAACCCACCATGCGTCTACCTCCTTTGCAGAGAGGGTTTATAAACGCCGAGTTGATACTCTCCCCTCGTAAGGGTACCTGTCGTGTTTCCATAGAGACATAAAGCTGAATATCTGTCTTATCTGTTTTCTTGAGAATCTGGAAAGGATATCAATATATCGCCTTCCGTACGAATATAATGATCTGAATTCTATAAAGTATACTCTGGTCAGTTCTCTTTGCGGATCTTCTGTTCGGTCCGTATTTACTGGATGGTCTTCTCCGATTGAGTGGCAAGTATCAAACACTGCTTCTTGGATCTGCAACTAAACATCACATTCAAATCGAAGTACATCATTTGAATCAGAAAATATCATTAGAGGAAATACATAGATGTTGAATCTGAGACATACCTGAATAATATTTTCAACATCCGTAACTAGATTGCTACATATCCGCTTTCTTTCCGTATAGTAGTTTTTCCAGTAGGCATCTTCCACATGTTCAATTACGTGGGTAATATTAAAGAGCTTGAGGCCAAATAATGTGCTGCTCAGATCTAAAACTAAGTATCAATTTCAAATTTGAATCGTGAGACCTACATAGAATATGAATCTATGAAAAGTCTGGATATTGTTTTCAACATTCATAACTGGAACTCGATATATTTTTGTAATTCATCAACTATCTCAATGAAGACGAGACAGGCAGATAAACAACAATTTTCTCTGCAATGAAGAACACTGTATATACCTAACCCACCATGCGTCTACCTCCTTTGCAGAGAGGGTTTATAAACGCCGAGTTGATACTCTCCCCTCGTAAGGGTACCTGTCGTGTTTCCATAGAGACATAAAGCTGAATATCTGTATTATCTGTTTTCTTGAGAATCTGGAAAGGATATCAATATATCGCCTTCCGTACGAATATAATGATCTGAATTCTATAAAGTATACTCTGGTCAGTTCTCTTTGCGGATCTTCTGTTCGGTCCGTATTTACTGGATGGTTTTCTCCGATTGAGTGGCAAGTATCAAACACTGCTTCTTGGATCTGCAACTAAACATCACATTTAAATCGAAGTACATTCGAATCAGAAAATATCATTAGAGGAAATACATCGATGTTGAATCTGAGACATACCTGAATAATATTTTCAACGTCCGTAATTAGATTGCTACATATCCGCTTCATTTCCGTATAGTATTTTTTCCAGTAGGCATCTTCCACATGTTCAATTACGTGGGTTATATTAAGGACCTTGAAGGCCAAACAATGTGCTGCTCAGATCTAAAACTAAGTAGCAATTTCAAATTTGATTTTGCGGATTCTTTGTTCGATTCGTCGTGACTGGATGGTTTTCTCTGATTCAGTGACAAGTATCAACACTTTGCTTGTCAGATCTGCAGATAAACATGACATCAAATATCGATCGAAGTCCATAAATATTAATACTGATTTTCATGAGAGGCGGAACATGGATGTTGAATCTGAAACATACCTGAATAATATTTTCAACATTCGTAACTGGAACGCGATATATTATTGTAATTCATCAATTCATCAACTATTGACGAGGCAGGTAGATAAACAACAGTTTTCTCTGCAATGATACTGCAATACTATAAGAATAATCTTTAATTTCCACTCATGAACCAACGTTGTCAAGTCACCAATTATAATCAATTTATCATAAAGATTAGAGTCCTGTCGTTGGATAAAACACGAGATGAAACATAATAAGAGTAAGCCATGATATTATAGATCATTTTTGACTTTTTCGAGCAACCAGCATGTCTGTATATCTCTTGTACCCTATAACAAAATATCATGTTGATGTTGAAGACTCGGCAACAATGTGCTGAATGCTGAGAACTGACAAGGCACCGCCCACAATTCGTGCGCCGGGTTGTCACGTTTACCCTCAAATATCCTCTAGTGTGAATTGATATAATGATATTAATATTAACACAAATATATGATAAACACTAAGCCACAGCAGATGAGGGAATATTTTGCGACAATTGAATTTTATGTCTAATTAGGAATATAACCAATACAAAATTGAGAATTCATGAAATATTGAATAACTGATATTTCCTAAGTTCCAATCGTATTTCAACATATGGCAACTGTTCTATGGTTTGTCCCTATTTACGAAATCGTGACGTTTTTACTCGCGGTAAATTTTTAGCCGTTTGAAAATTACCGTGGCATTATTGTTGATCTCAGCACCTTAAAATCGAATGAAGAATTCTAAAAATATATGAAATTGAAAGTTATTTGAGTAATGATTCTATTTGAGAAATAAAAATAATTAGTCAACTCGCCTATTTCATTTTTGTGGATGGTTCCATGGCTGTTAGCAAGCAGTGTATATCACTGAAGATGACTCCACTTGGTCGTAGTGTGTACTTTCAGTATATATCTACCGTTCCTGCAAATTTCAGAATCCTAACTAACAAATAGGAAAGATACAGGGATGAAGTTATGACTTCAAAACCTAAAAGTTAATTTTTCGATATCACTCTGTAGGTAAAAGGGATAATAAGGCACTTCGAAAAATGTCAAAGTTGAAAAAAAAAAGTTTTCGTTCATTTGGGATCCTTTTGAAAATTCCAAAATTTTTCACAGTTTCAGGTGACACCCTGTAGCGAGTTTATATGAAGAACCTCATGTTTCAATTTCCAATCTGAGTATTTGGATAATAATAAGAGTTTGACAATTCGTGTGATCGTGTGTGACCATTTCGAAGAAATTTTGACGATTTCGAAAATTTCTCTGTGAAAATTGGCAGTTGCGGTACCTAGCCTAGCACAGTCAGCGATACGGATTGACAAATTTTCCTCGGGTCTGTTCTAATCGCATACATTTCTCGCGAAAAATACATATATGTATATGAAAATGAATCAAAAGAGTACCTACTCTAAGCTTTTTAGATGTATCGAGTGGTACCGGCTCAAAATACCTATCAGATTATACTATCACTCGCAATAAAAAAATTTAAAAAACTCACCAGCGTGAAAAAGGTAGAAAATGATTTCTGCAATTCCATTGTTTGAAATTTTCGATTACTATCACTCATTTTTTAGGGAACACTCCGTTTGGAACGATAAATAATTCCTTTCGCGTATTTTTCAATGTCGATCACAAAATCCGACCGCACGTGATGACATCTAATATAAAACTGTATTGATTTACCACCTGGTCCCGAATGAATGACAAATGATTTATCTATGACTAATGTTGATAATGGAATTATACGGGGGGGGGAGTCTATCACTAATGATGATTATACGGGGGGAAAAGAGATATATAGAATACAAAATAAATGATGAAGTATTGAACACGGCTATACTGACAGTATTATTTTCGAAAGTCTAATGATTTAAAAAAATTTTACCCAGGCTAAAAATGTAATCTTTCCCAAAATATCTAGATATGTTTTGTTAACTGGAAAGAAGAGGAAAATAATGAACAATGTGGTCTACTTTTTATAAGCGCGCATCCAAATTGACATTTGGTATAATAATAATAATAATAATATAATAATAATAATAATGTTTATTCCGACAGAATCAGAATACAATGGAAGAAATAATGATAGCAAGTTAACATTAGGTGAATAAACATTAGAAAGCGCACAGAAGCAGCAAATGCTGCTTGTACGTGGTGAAAAAGTATGAATTTCGTTTGACGAGCTATTATTGAAAATACTAAGATTAATAATTTTGGAATATAAAACTAAGTAGGTACAAAAATTCGAGAGTGTAAAATATTTATATACAAAATAATCAAAATGGATAGGTATAAAAAAATAAATGAAATGAAAGAACTCCGGTGTTAAACAATCACAAAAACTTCGGAGACGTAGAATATACAGGGGGGGTCATTTCCAATCAAACTAACCGTATATGTGGTTATCCAATTATTGATGGTTCAAAAGTTATAATTTTTTTTTCATTTTTATAAGAATAATTAATAACAATAAAACTATGTCACATTTGTGATTTTTTCTTTCACAAATTGTATCCACAATGATGCACCTTTCTGCAGAAATAGTTTTATGACATGTGTCACTTCTTATCAATTATCTGAGAAAAATGTTGTTCTCCTTGAGTTTTGTCATTGAATGAAGTATTCAAGCTGATTTTTAAGATAACCAATTATAATAAAAAGTTGCCCATTTAATATAGATTCCGAAGTGGTATAACATATTATGGGGATATTCAAAACAGCCTTTTTGTTATTAATTTCTTCCAAATGGGTCGCGTTTTTCAAAAAAATTTAATAACTTCTGAACCATCAACAATTTGATAATCACACATATACCGTTAGTTTGATTGCAAATGACCCCCTACCACCCCACTTCTTTTGATCCATTACTTATGGGACACCCTGTATATGTATATAAAATTACTGACAATACTAAAATAAATAATTTCGGAATATGAATCTACGTACAAAAAGTCAAGTGTAAAATACTCAATTGATTTGTGTGTGTGAAAATTTAATGAGCACTCGGAAATATCTGAAATAATTGACAAATTGTTCTATGGAACGAGATCCATCGAAAGTTTACCTAATTAGGCTCTAATTAAGTTGAAATTTGACGACTGGTTATTTTTTTGTGATAAAATTGGATTTTTTAATAACGAGTTCAATAAAAATACTGTTTTTCAAATTGGATGCGCACTGTTGAAAAAAAAAAAGATTTTTTTTGTTTTGCCTGAAGACGGATCTGGATTCTAAATTCGATTCATATTTAGTTTTGATGAGAAATATGAGTTGAATATACCTACCAAGTATGAATCGATTATACAGTGGTTCAAAAGTTATGACCTGACCATAGATGAAGATTTTGCCAAAATCAAGATTACGTTCTGTATCACAGTTATTGAAGATGGTAAATTCCTAGAAGATATAGTTTCGAACAGGAAGCACGAAAATCAGAAGAAAGTATTCCTTGATCGGAGAAAATACAACAAACGGTACGAAACATACAGGGTATGTCACGACGAGCTTACACTATCTCTATATCGAGAATCAGTCGGGAGAAATCCATGAAAATATGCATGTGTTCAGATTTCTTAATATTGAACCACCCTGTATCTGTTCTGATTAAATATCAGTAAATAGTGAAACAAAAGTTGAGATAGGGCCGTTTTGACCTATAATGAATATTTTCGACACAAAAAAATCCTAAAGTTGACAAATATCGATTTTGAACACCTTATATCTCTGTAATCATTTTCGATAAACCCCAAGTATGATATATCGACGAAATCAGCTCTTCAGGAAGAAACTTAAAATGCGATAAAATACAGGGTGTTCCGTTCGAAATATCAATGTTGGTACTACTCTCTAGTAGAAGCGGCAACACTGCATTGTCGAACATATCTTAAATGAAAAGATCGTATACCAAAATATAAGCATGCACATTTTCATGGATTTCTCCCGACTGATTCCCGATTTAAAGATAGTGTAAGCTCGTAGTGACATACCCTGTATAGGGTAATAAAGTTAAATGGATACAGAGAAATATGAGGAAAAATTGAGAGAAATTCTCTGGACTCACCAGCGTGAAAAAGGTGAGGCTTTGATGAAACAACACGAAACACTAGAACAACACACGATCTTATTGATATTATTATTATTGAATCGAATGAGGAATACAAACACACTATATACGAATCAATACGATCACTCAGTTTCTAGGGAACACTCAGTTTGGAACGATAAATAATTTCTTTCGCGTTATTTTCGATGTCGATCACGAAATTCAACCGTACGTGATGACATCTAATATAAGACTGATTTGCCACCTGGTCACGAATGAATGACTAATAAGGTGAATCATGCTGCTAAAACCGATTAATTTCCGAACAAAAAATGATTTATCTATGACTAATGATGATAATTAAATTGAACGGGGGGGGGGAGATATTTTGTATACAGGTGCTATTTTTTTCTCGAAAATCACTAACCATATGGAAGAATTTTACATAGGCTGAAAATACATTTTTTCCAAAAATCTCGTGATTATGGAAGAACTAAACATACAATATGTACTGAAGATATCGAACCCTTTTCATTACCAAAAAATAATTCACCACAGTGACTACAGGCAAACAATTTTTGTTTTAAAAATATTGGTCACACGTAGTGGAAATAAATCAAAGGAGTAGCTACTCTGAGATTTCTAGACGCATCGAGTGGTATATCGGCTCAAAATACCTATCAGATTTTTGACATTTGAACTCATTTGACACTTTCAATATTTTCTTTTTTCAACAATATACAAAGAGTATTGGGAACGACTAATAAATATCATTACTAGATTACTAGCTGACTTGGCAAACGTTGTTTTGCTATGCACAATATTTCTAGAAAATATTCTTTTAGTTGAATATTTACCAGCACAATAATTAATTTATTTTATTTTCTACTTCTTTTCAGTTCAGCTATTCATAAAAACGTGTTTTTTTTGTTTTTCAAGATACTATTCATTTTATACTCGGCAATTTTCACGAAACAATCATTATCTCCCAGATACCAATTTTGGATAGAATCGGATCATAATCACTAAACTCGATCCCCATACCCTGTACATACCAATTATTAAAATATTGAATGATTTTCTGTAGCGCCCATGGACGTGACGTGACAGCTATGTCAGGGATGCCAGTAGACAAAACTAAAGTCTCTAGATCAATTAAAAAGAATGCAGCTATGATCTGTATCCGTATCCTGTTGAGATGACTTTGGGCCTGTTGGTTTGTGCTTGCTCAACCTGCTAAACTTGATTTTTGTCTATTACTTTCTTTGTTTACATCATGGCATGAACAGAGACAACTATGGGAAAAAGATCAACTTTAGCCAGTTTAGCAATACAAACGAACAGGCCTTTTAACGTCAATTTCCATCAAGGGACCCTACCTATCTGAATAAAAGCAGAAGTGATATTTTCTTCCCAAATACAAATGAACACAAAAAGGACATGAAAAAGCAAAAAAAAGACATTCGTTGATAAAAATGTAGTATCTTCAATCTATAGGATATACGAAACAAAAAAAAACACATAAAATGAAAAAACCGTAACTATAACACTGACTAGGATCAGATACCTACAAAATAAAATGTTTTCGAGTTCATACAGTTTCTAAACCGTAACGAAATTACTAGGAGAAACATATTACGATTCCTGATTTCTGATTTTCAAATCTGTGAATCATTTCATTGCACCATCATAATTTTCAAACTGTTCGTCAAATCACTTTCGATCGAAAGCATTCCCAAAGGTGGTAATATTATCTTCAGCAATACAGTTCTTTATTAGGTTTTTCCGTCGACCTCGTATTAACGAGTAAGCTTTAATGTTTATGAAACCGTTCATTAATGACCCCCTATTAATGATCGATTTGTCTATTAATGCACGATTGTTTCATAGGCAACCAAACATACACCACGTGCATTCATTGTTTATGCTATAACTTACGGAATCTACATTTAAATCGAAAATATGGATTTCATCGAAGATTTTCCGTTAACGGGTTCGCCTTTCCAAGTTTCTGAAACGATTTTAATGCCTGTTTTCTAACACAAGGAATTTATTTTCTATGTTGATCATTTCGACAAATGTCAAAGTCACTAATGTCAGTAACAAGCCTACTGGGTGATTCTTAGTAGTTTCCGAATAAATGATGAATTCGCGACCCAAGTTTTCTTCATTGTAGGAGAAATGAGAAATATAGCCGACCGAGAAATTTTGTAACGAACTCGTATATTAAAAGGCGATTAATGATCTCGAACATTAATCACCCTCATTAATACACTAGCTGGTGAAATAACTATCAATTACTGTTAATTTTGAAAATGAGTGCCCTGCTTCGAAACTGGTCACTGGTAGTGTGGAAAAAAAGTTCAAAGCACTAATTTCAATTGAAAAATACCTCCGTTCATTATTCCTTCATTGTACAAGGACCCGTCGATTTCATAGGGACAGTATTGCTAGGTGTCTCCTAAACAGTAGAGGAGATAGACAGTTTTGATGATATTAGTTGCAAAGTTGCGTAATTCAAACATTTTCAACATGCCGTTTTGCAAACTCGAAAAATTCCAGCCGTTCCTGAAATATTTCGAAAAAACTGAAAACCATTGATTTTGTTCCTATTCAGCTAATATTTAGGGAAAACAAAACAGCTGATTTCTCTCAGTAATGGCATTGGTATTGAAGACGTTCAAACTACGCGACTTTGGTCTAATTTGATCAATTTTCTATCTTTTCTGTTTAGGAAATAGCAATGAAATCTGCGGGACCCTCTATATAATTTTTAACATTCTTCATCAACTTGCAATGTTGCCGCTGCCGCTATATAAAAAAGTATTGCTCGGATTTATTTTTGTCATTATTTCATTTGTACAAACAAATTATATGCGGGGCCCCCACAAGGGTCGGGGCCCTAAGCTTCAGCATACTAAGCGTACCGGTCAGTCCGCCTTTGGTCTATCATCAAACGGGACTTACCAATCTACTTAATAAACTTCACTTCTCGTCTTCCAGGTCCGTGAACGAGGAGGAGCGATCGTTCGCGCTCGGCATGCAGTTCGTCATCTTCCGGCTATTCGGCTACATCCCGGCGCCGATCCTCTTCGGCAACCTCATCGACTCGACGTGCCTGCTGTGGAAAAGCGCATGCGGCTCCGAAAGGGGCGGCCGCTGCCTGCTCTACGACATCGAGCAGTTCCGGTACCGGTACGTCGGCCTGTGCGCCGGCATCAAGACGCTCGCCGTCGGCATCTTTTTGGTCGACTGGTGGCTGGTGGGACGCCGTGGGCAGCTGGACGACGACAAGGGGATCACGGCGAACGAGATCGTGGGGTCAATCATCAGCTTGGATAAGTGTGAGTAACAGTCAGAATAATGTTTTCAACTTTCAACTAACTGAAAAGCAATATATTTTTGTAATTTATCAAGTCACCAACCATATATCTGCACTATATACCAAACTCGTCAGGAGCTTACCTTCTTTGCAGAGAGGGTTATAAACGCCAAGTTGAAATTCTCTCCTCGTAAGGGTACCTGTCGTGTTTCCATAGAATCTGGAAAGGAAATCAATACATCGCCTTCTGTTCAAATATGAGGATCTGAATTTTGAAATCTTTATAGGTATGACCACGAAACTGAACGAGGAAATCATAAAATGACCCTCATTCTCTTATTTTGCTCAATGTAATAATTTTTTACGATCATATCATATCTATTGAACGGATGTTTTTATTATTTTTCCATAAAGAATATAATTCTGAGTGTGTTTCATCTTTGATTACTCTTATCATTATTAGTATTAAATGGTTATAACACCCGATTCCTATTTTCTAATGAAATTGAAGAAAAATAATTTCTGTTACTTAATAAATCAATTTTGAATTCCACCTTCTTGTCATTCCAAATTACTTGCATTGATTATTTCAAATCCCAATAACTCGAAATCAGTTGCTTCAGCGACCTTTACCAAAAATATATTTTTTACACAAAAGTGTTCTTGAAATCCATTTTTCTACTATAACACGTTATACAGGTACGCACAAAAAAGTTATGACTTTTCAAAAGACTCAGATGACATGTAGCTGGCGCCACCCCCACGAAAGAGACAAAATTACCTAAAATTTGATATTGTCATTACAAAAATACCCCTAGATACCAAATTTCATTCCAATATCACAATTATTTTGAAATTTATTAACAAAAAACAAAAATATACACGTACTTAAGATACACCCTGTATATGTAGCGTGAAGAACATCGAATAATTATGTAGGCACTCATTTGTATGGAAACATTGTTGTTTCAGTGTTTGAAGAAAAACCCCATGATGGTGGTCGCCATACTAGAAACCCAAGTTCCGTTAGTGCCTATGAAACCCCGCGATCTCCGAAAGCTTCTGAGCTCCGAAGTGCTTCTGAGAGCCAGACAAATGCCGAGAAGGATGGCGTTTCCGACGAATTTGCTGGTCAGATCGGACCAGAGTTGATAGACGAAGCTCTATCTGTATCAACAGTAGATCAAGATCATGCAAATCTTAAAAGACGTCACTTGTAGACGACAAGAAGAATGCACCACTTAAACTCCCTGAATACTCGCACACTGAGTTATCTCGGAAAATTATAGAGTTATATTTTTCCTCACATCTATATAGTGATATTAATTAGTTTTGTAGGTTATATGATATTTTGATATTTACGTATTTGCCCGTTGGAAATTTTATTTTTACATCCGAATTATGTTACTTCTGATTTCAAAATGATACACAATTAGCTTTAGTTGGAAGGATGCCTGAACAAATTTTCATCATCATTGGTCATTACTTTTGAATCATTTCAAAATCGTTCAAGGTTTTGCTGCATGCTCTTCAAAAATAGAATACAGTGTAATCGTTCTTTTTGAATTCTAATTGACAAAGACACAAATGTTACAACAAACCTAATATCAATTTGAAATTGTGAGTAATAAAAATTCAATAATCATTGATCAAATCCTCTTAGGCTTCCAAACTATATTTATATTTATAAATACAGTGAACAAGGTTTTAATTCTGATCTCTAGGTAATTTATTATCCGACTGTTATTATCGTCCGGCGAAAATTATATGTTTCCAATATCTATTATAAGTTCTGAAGGGGCTACCCTACTGTGAGTAGTTCTCCGAGAAAATAATAATGATCCCTGGCTTTTTAGAATACTTTTCAGACCTCGAATATAACAGATGATTTCAATCTAGAATGCTTGGAAGCAGGTTTCCACCAAAAATGAAATTAATGAAAATTATTAAATAATGTTATAAGTCCCAATGCAGGGTTTTTCGAATATCAACAGAATTTCAATTTTGCTGTGTAGGATCTACTTTTATAACAATTTACACTTCTACAGAAAAAATACAATTCAGGAATTCTGGAAGATTTCTGGCTGAATCTGATCCTTACTAATTTCAGTTAGGGTTTTTGTGCGTTGGACCCAAAGGGTTCATTTCATATTTTCACCAATGTTGGTGTAGCTGTGAAAAATCTTGCTTTAAGTTACAATGAACAAAACTAGCATAGCACTATCTTTGAAGGACAAAGAAATTGTTAGAGAAAATTCATCTCAACCACGGTATATTATCATTGTGTAATGATAATATACTGTGTCTCAACCCATCATCTCCGGATTTTCATTTTTCTTACTATATGTGTGTCAAATTTGATATGAAGTATAGTTCTGTATGTTCATCATCAACTTTTATTATTTCCCCAATGGTGAGAATGTTTTTTTCAATTTGAATTTTCATTATGAGTTACTTACAACATTGAAGAGATATTTATGCTAGTTCATTTTAGGGATTATTTAATTCTATAATTTCTATTGATTTAAGAATCGCCCACCGCTTTCTACTGTACTTACTGCTAAATAAACTACTCACCCTTATAATTAGTACCAGTTCGATAATCTATCTGCCAATCACTTCCTGAGAATATTGGTTTGAGATTAAAAGCATACTAAAAACAGAACAGTCATGTTATTACCAGAAACTGATTCTTTGGGCCTTTCTTGTATTTACCCACCTCTTAATTTTTTCGTTGAAATGCTACAATATTTTTTTGTAAATCTGGTATCTGGATGAAAAAATCTTAATCTTTGATGATAATTGATTGACTAATCTAATGGTTTACACATTTTTATATTAGTCAATATCTTACGAGTTCTGGTCATCTGCCTGAATTAGATCTAGTTATTCCTCATCAAATGATTTGTCCCAAAATATCACTACACTTGAAATTTTCCTATTGGAAACCTGATTTGTCCTTACCCGATATCGAAATAATAGGAAGATACTAATATTTTTATTTATTTAGAGAGGAGGAGAGACAATCCCAGAAATCTAGATAAATTAATATTTCACCTCTTTGATTAACCTACAGACAGTACTTTTTTATGTGATCTGCGGACAAGAATAGATAACATCACAAGATACAAATGCATATTTTGAAACTTATTTATAAATAAAATATAAATTTTTATGTCACTTTTGAATGCACAGTTGATAATACTCATTTGTTTTGTTTATTGTGTTGCTCTCATTTTTTGTAGTTTTATTATTGGAAAGACTGGTTCAAATCCTTTTTTTTTTCTCATCCTATGTAATGTTCTTCCCTGAATGGTGTTCAAATTATCAAGAAAAAAAGAAAAAAATTAAAAAGAAATATTTAATATTCAGTACTTACTAATACTTAATATTCTCTTGTCTTGAAGCTAAAATTTGAACAATTTGAACGCCATTTGAGAGGATACTATATGTCTCTTATGCTTTTCTTCAATTAACTCTTGCTGTTTTGTCAAATTTGATCATATTTTTTATTGGTTTTTAATAAAAATTCATCATGAAATAGTGAGTTATCTCTTATTTTTATACCTTTTAGTTTGAAATCAAAAACAACCTCCCAGTCATTCCGCACTATTTCAAAGACGATCGAGATGTTCAAGAACGCAGAAAAAAAAGGTACTTATCTTAAGTATCTAAATTGCAAAATCTTATTTCGAGCAGGCAAACATCCAATTTCAAGTATCAGGAGATGATTTTAAATGAAAGGTAACTCATCAGTTGCCTATCAAAAAATCAAATCCGGATTTAAAACAGGCAAAAATCGCGATTCGTGTATCAGGACTTCAGGAGCGCAGAAATGATGAAAGGTATTGAATCTTCTATCAAAAATGCAAAATCAGATTTCTAGCTGACAAAAATCTAATTTCAAGTACCAAAGCAGAAATGAGAAGAAGTATAATGAGTTTTCTATCAAATATATGATAATCCGGGTTTCAAATAGGCAAAAATCGAGATTCGTGTATCAGGGCAGCATAATTGAGAAGAGGTATGCTTATTGAATCGTTTATCAAAAATGTAAAAGCCGATTCCGAGCAGGCAAAAATCTGATTGTATGTATCAGGAGAGCAAAAATATTACAGGAGGTATTGATCAGTTGTCTATCGGAAATGCAAATCCGGATTTCAAACAGGCAATTTGAAGAGGTGTCGAATCGTCTATCAAGAATGCAAAATCTGATTTCGAGCAGTAAAGAATTTAATTTTATGTATTAGGAGAGCAAAAATTCCACAAGAGGTATTGATCAGTTGTCTATCGAAAATGCAAATCCGGAATTCAAACAAGCAAAAATCGCGTTTCGTGTATCAGGAGCGCAGAAATGATGGAAGGTATTGAATCTTCTATCAAAAATGCAAAATCAGATTTCTAGCTGACAAAAATCTCATTTCGAGTATCAAAGCAGAAATGGGAAGAGGTATATATCGAGTTGTCTATCAAAATATATGATAATCCGGGTTTCAAATAGGCATAAATCGAGATTCGTGTATCAGGACAGCATAAATGAAAAGAGGTATACTTATTGAATCGTCTATCAAAAATGCAAAATCCGATTGCGAGCAGGCAAAAATCTAATTTTATGTATCAGGAGAGCAAAATATTACGAGAGGTATATTGATCCAGTTGTCTATCAAAAATGCAAATCCTGATTTCAAACAGGCAAAAATAGCGATCCGTGTGTATTAGCAGGAGAGCAGATATTTGAAGAGGTGTTGAATCGTCCATCAAAAATGCAGAATCTAATTTCGAGCAGGCAAGAATTCAATTTTATGCATCAGGAGAGCAAAAATTTCACAAGAGGTATTGATCAGTTGTCTATCGAAAATGCAAATCCGGAATTCAAACAAGCAAAAATCGCGTTTCGTGTATCAGGAGCGCAGAAATGATGAAAGGTATTGAATCGTCTATCAAAAATGAAAAATCAGATTTCTAGCTGACAAAAATCTAAGTTCAAGTATCGAAGCAGAAATGAGAAGAGGTATTGAGTTGTCTATCGAATATATATGATGATCCGTGTTTCAAATAGGCAAAAATCGAGATTCATGTATCAGGACAGCATAAATGAGAAGAGGTATATACTTATTGAATCGTCTATCAAAAATGCAAAATACCATTTAGAGCAGGCAAAAATCTAATTTCATACATCTGGAAGATATTACAAGAGTTATTGATCAGTTGTCTACCGAAAATGGAAATCCGGAATTCAAACAAGCAAAAATCGCGTTTCGTGTATCAGGAGCGCAGAAATGATGGAAGGTATTGAATCTTCTATCAAAAATGCAAAATCAGATTTATAGCTGACAAAAATCTAAGTCCAAGTATCGAAGCAGAAATGAGAAGAGGTATTGAGTTGTCTATCAAATATATATGATGATCCGGGTTTCAAATAGGCAAAAATCGAGATTCGTGTATCAGGACAGCATAAATGAGAAGATGTATATACTTATTGAATCGTCTATCAAAAATGCAAAATCCCATTATTAGAGCAGGCAAAAATCTAATTTCATACATCTGGAAGATATTACAAGAGGTATTGATCAGTTGTCTACCGAAAATGCAAATCCGGATTTCAAACAGGCAGAAATCGCGATTCATGTATCAGGAGCGCAGAAATGATGAGATGTATTGAATCTTCTATCAAAAATGCAAAGTTAGATTTCTAGCAGACAAAAATCTAATTTCAAGTATCAAAAAGCAGAAATGAGAAGAGGTATTGAGTTGTCTATCAAATATATGATGATCCGGGTTTCAAATAGACAAAAATCGAGATTCGTGTATCAGGAGAGCAGAAATGAAAAGAGATATAGAATCGTCTATTGAAAATGTAAAATCAGATTTCGAGTAGGCAAAATTCTAAATTCATGTATTATGAGAGCAGAAATGAGCAGATGTATTCAGTTGTTCATCGTAAATGCAAATACAGGTGTCAAGCAGGCAAAAATCACGATTTGTGTCTCAGGAGAGCAGAATAAGTATCGAACTAGTTGTCTATCGAAAATACAAATCCAGTTTTCGAACAGGCAAAAATCGAGATTCGTGTATCAGGAGAGCAGAAATGAAAAAAGGTATAGAATCGTTTATCGAAATCAGGAGAGCAAAAATATTACAAAGAGGCATTGATCAGTTGTCTATCGAAAATGCAAATCCGGATTTCAAACAGGCAAAAATCGCGATTCGTGTATCAGGAGCGCAGAAATGATGAAAGGTATCGAATCGTCTATCAAAAATGCAAAATCAGATTTCTAGCAGACAAAAATCTAATTTCGAAAGTATCAAAAAGCAGAAATGAGAAGAGGTATTGAGTTGTCTATCAAATAACCCCGGGTTCCAAATAGGCAAAATTGGAGATTCGTCTATCAGAACAGCATAAATGAGAAGAGGTATACTTATATAATTGAATCGTCTATCAAAAAATGCAGAAGCCGATTTAAAGCAGGCAAAAATCTGATTGTATGTATCAGGAGAGCAAAAATATTATAGGAGGAATTGATCAGTTGTCTATCGAAAATATGCCAATCCGGATTTCAAACAGGCAAAAATAGCTATTCATGTGTATTAGCAGTAGAGCAGATATTTGAAGAGGTATTGTAGAATCGTCTATCAAAAATGTTGAATCTAATTTCGAGCAGGAAAGAATTTAATTTCAAGTATTAGAGGAGAGCAGAAATGAGAAGATGTATTGAGTTCTATCGAAAATGCAAAATCCAATTTCGACCATGCAAAAATCTAATTTCATATATGTATTAGGAGAGCAGAAATGAGAGGAGGTATTAAATCGTCTATCGAAAATGCAAAATCCGATTTCGAGCAGGCAAAAATCTGATTTTATGTATGTGTATCAGGAGAGCAGAAATGAGAAGGGGTATTGAATCGTCTATCGAAAATGCAATTATTTCAAGTATCAGAGGAGAGCATCAGAAATGAGAAGAGTTATTGAAAATCATCTAGCTAAAATGCTAAATCCAATTTCGAGCAGAAATCCAATTTTATGTATCAGGAGTGCATGAATGAGAAGAGGTATATTGAATCGTCTCCCAAGCAAAACCGATTTCTCATCGTTATTTTTCAAGGAGAAAATAAGAGGCTTTTTTCTCATGTTAATGTTTTTTTTTTCATAATATGAAATGGTCATTCATAATGAGAAAAAAGTCATTATAATTTTATAATGAGAAAAAAAGTCATTATATAATGACTTTTTAAAAAAGAAAAGTGTGCGTGCAGACACCAGGATGCTTTCGTAGCATTTAGATTTTTGATGATGATTCCTCAAATAATCATGGAGAGAGATAAGATATGAGTTCCCGCATATTTCCCGGAAAATGATTTCTCTTTTCTCTTACCTAAAGTCCCACATGCGTTCGGATTTCCCGTAATGCGAGAAATATCATGCCGTGTGGCAACACTGGATTATTCATCAAATGGTTGAGGCACATAGGTCTAATGAGGTTGAATAACAAAAATCCGTAGTAATCAAAAACAAAAAGAGAAGAAAACAGAATTAACCTCTAACGGCTCTTATAAATATAACCTAACAAAAATAAACATGTTTTGGTTGATTTCTGAAATTATCTGAATTTTGTATTTAGTTACCTAGTTTTGTATTTGTACGATCAATGATAGTTAAAATAGAATATCAACTATTGAAAAATGAAGAATATAATGTTTGAAACCAATTGTGCCCAATCTTGTGACACTGAAGTAGTAAATGCAGTTACAGACAGCTCAAAGAAGAGAAAAAGATCAGATATATCCAATAAAGGAAGTATAAAGAAGAAATGCAAAAACGCGCAATTCAAATTACCCACAGTGGAAGAGTTGAATAACTTAAAAGAAACTGAAAATCTATTCAACAATAACCTGTTTCGACTTCAAATCAAGGAACTCATCTCTGAAGTTGAAATCAAGCACAAAAGGAAGAGACGCCTCTCAGAGTGGAGTCGAATCTTTGAAATGTTTTTAGATACATTGCCAACATATGAATGTATGTTAGATGAAATATTGAAAGGTGTGCATGGAGTGAAATTGATCCACAAGCTAGGTGAATATCAAAGAATTTTCAAAACTGACCATGACATACCTTTGAAATTTTGTAGACCCCATTCCTATCACAAATTTGGGCTATATGAAAATAATGCACTTGCTGGTCCTGCATTGTATACTAACTATAATTTGGTGCTGCCCAAGCAAACTCTACATGCAAAAGACTTCTTGAACAACAGATATTTGATAAAACGCTACTATTATTTATTGTACATAGTGGAAGAGTTGAAAACTTCCAATTTGGCAACAAATTTGGAGATAGATTTTCATGAAGGAAATCATCTTTTACCTATCATCAAGCTAGAACCTACAGGGTGTGACAAAACTATAATTTCAATTTATGTGACTCCAGCCAGTGAATGTTTCAAACCACAAAGATTTCTTCCAACAATGAATAATCTGAAATTTGACTTGTATGACACAGAATTGGATGCAAAAATTCTGAAAGAACAGCCAACAGTATACTATAACAACCTTATAGCCCATGATGTAGCTTTAAAAATTAACAATGACCTCATATATGAAACTTTAAATGGTCAGACCAACATTCAGGAAGGTATTAAACTACTTTGTATATGGCTCAAACAATGGGATTTAAATGTATCTTTTGGGTCATTTACTGAAAACATGATTTTATATATAATTGTATATTTGTTCCAAAAAAAGAAAATCAACCAGTACATGAGTTCATATCAAGTTGCTAGAAATTTCTGGAGTTTCCTAGGAACCACCAATCTGATAACAGATCCAGTCATACTAGCTGATACTACTATTGACTATGCAACTTTTAGTGTCCATAGCCAGGATGCTGTCCTAATTTTGGACAAAACAGGCTGCTACAATGCATCAAACTTCTTAACCAAGGAAGCATTTGGAAAAATTCAAGTAGAATGCCAGAGAGCATTAGAGCTACTAGATAAAAATACAAACAATTCATTCCAGCAACTTTTTCTCACAAAACAGCCATTTTACTTGCAATATGATTTAATATTGGATTTGTCAAAATCAATTCCATTGAAACAAAATTACAGGAATGAAGAAATAAAAAGATCTATGTATGTAGGCTATGATGAACTGTTCAAACTCTATCAAGTTTTCAACATAGTGAACAAAGCTGTATCTAAAAGAGTGAATAACATAGTTCCCATAATTGAAATGGATAAGAATAATTTGAAGAAATTCTTTATGGGTGTGAATTTGAACCCTATGACTGCATTTGGCTTGATTGAAAAGGGCCCTGCATTGAATGATCTTGCTCAGGCAGAAGAATTCAGGAAATTCTGGGGGCACCTTTCAAGTGACAGGAGATTTAGGGATGGTAGTACCAATGTAGCTGTGTATTTCACAACCAATACAATTCATGGCAAAAGGAAAATAATGAAGACAATTTTTGATTATGTCATCTCAGAAAAACTGGGATTGGAATACAGAATGTTATTTTACAACCATTATGAAGATATCCTATTGAGCAAGAGGTTAGTGCCATCTTATGCATCTGGTGCAAATGAAGAGACAAGCCTCAAAGGTACTCATTCACTTGATGAACTGGGAAAGATCCTGAGGTCTTTGCAGATTCCACTTAAAATCACAGGAGTTCAAGGAGTTTCTGATACTTTTTGCTTCACAGAAGTTTTTCCACCCATTCCTTCAAATTTTAAGGCAAGTTCTAACATGATATTTTTCATTTCATGTCAATGTGAACCTGTTAGGGAAACCCTCACACAAACAAAACAGAAAGTATATATGATAATAGTATTATGCCTATTAAGGTGAGTATGGGCATAGTATATTATCCTTTTACTTTGCTTTGAGACTTCCAAACATTGAATATAACCAGCTGAGGGGTGAACTCACAGTGGATCCTCAAAAAAACATCATTGAAATAGCAAATCACTATTGGCCTCAACAGTAAATGTCTCCAGAGTACATTTTTCAGGGAGCACGGAAAATAAATCATAAAAAAAATTAAAAAATATCAATACCCTAGCACAGAGCCCACTTGGCTACCATAGTTGTAGAAATATGTACAAATACAAAACATATACAGGGTCAATGACCGGTCAACGTTATGTGCATGTGGAAGTCTCAAAGCAAAGTGGAATCTATGATCTATGTTAGTTGTTACTTATTTAGCCCTAACTACTGTGCCCTAACTAGATTGAAATTATTAGGTCCAGTGGCGTCTCACTGGGCACCACAGCCAACAATATTGAGAGAATAAATAACACAACTGCCTTTTTTGGATTTTTTCATTTTTTTAGATTATTCAACTAAAATACAACATTTTCATCTCTTGTGTTTTCGTCATATTATCTAGCTTTCTTTTTTGGAGAAAAAAAAACATTTCTAAAAACTATCAATGGCCAACATGAAATAAAAACCAAAAGTAAATAATGAACAATTTCGACCTTAATAAGCAAAATGTCCACCTTCTGATGAAATACACGACTGCAATCAATTTGTCATTGATTGCCTGACTGGTTCAAAAATACCTGGAGTATTTCTTATGACCTTGCAATAGATGATCAAGTGGACTTTTTTTATTTCTTCAATATAATCATCACTCAAATACCTTTCAATTTCATATCTTTTTAGAATTTTTCGTTCGCTTTCAAAGTTCTAAAATCAACAATAATGCCACGGTGATTTTCAAAGGGATAAAAATCTACCGCGAGTAATAACTAACGTAAGTAGGGGCAGACCATATTAAGTTACCATGTGTTGATATATGAATGGGAACAGGAATTTTAGTTATTCAATAATTCATAAATCCTCAATTTTTGTATTGGTTATATTCCTAATTAGACCTAAAAAATCAATAGTCTCAAAGGCCGAGTTCGTATGGGGACTCCCACCGAGACATAGGTTCGAATCCTAGTTAGGCCATGGATGTTTGTGCTTGTATGCTTACCTAACCCCGCACAAGTTTCGACTTATGGGGCGTTTGGTCCCAGTGCTGGGACCAACGAGGTAATGCAATTGCAAAAAAAAATATTCCCTCATCTGTTGTGGATTATTGCTTATAATACATTTGTGTTAATAATAATATTATATTAATTCTCACTACAGGAAATTTGAGGGTAAACGTGACAATACGGTATCACGAATTGTGGGCGGTGCCCTGTCAGTTCTCAGCATTCAGCACATTGTTGCCAAGTCTTCAACATCAACATGATACTTTGTTATGTAATATAAGAGATATTTAGACATGCGCAAATTGAACCAGATTTCCTATTTGAAATTGAGATCAATAAAATATTTTTCGATACTGGCCTGCATTGCTGAACTGAAATTTAATTCAATTCTCTAGAAGTTTCTATTTTTCAATTTGCAGGAAGGAAATGCAACATCAGTTCAAGGAAACAATTTGATATTTGCCAATATCAACCAAAAAGTTGGTTCATTGCCTCGTTATGTTCAACCACTGCAATGTATTCTACAATTAGAACATAGTTCAAAATGGCCTAATAATCTACAAGCTCTAAGAGGAGTCAGATTGTCCTTCTTTATAACAGTATCAAAGTTACTGCAGAATCAGTATAACATATTATCCAATATAATGGAAGATTTCATGGACGTATACTATAATGGCCTAGTATTCAGATTTCGTTTCCATACTCCCAAAGAAATTGCTTTAGTTAAAAAATTTACTGATGGAGATGGTATTACAAGATTTGTTGAATCAACAGAAAGCCAGGCACTGGAGAGATGGCATATTATGCCTAAAGTTGTGAGTGCTCTAAAAGGAGTGCAGTCTACATATCCAAGTTATGGTCCAGGAACAGCTCTTATAAAACGTTGGATCAGAGCACAGCTGCATGATGAATCCCACATTTCAGATATAGTTATCAACTTGATCAATGCTTCCTTGTACATAAATGCCGCAGAAAGTCCGCCAAACAGCATAGATGGCGCATTCTTCAGATTCGCGAAATTTTTTTCGGAATTCGATTGGAAACTGCAACCGATCATTGTAAATTTCAATGATGATATGAGCAAAGAAGAGGTATCTACTTTGGAATCAAAATTTCAAGCCAATCGAGGTGCTTACTCTCCACTTTTCATCATAATGCAATATGATCAAGGTTTGTCTTTGCTTACCCAAACATCACCCTCAGAAGAAGTATTGGCCAGTATAAAAAGGTTATCAAAACAATGTGTAGATTGTATGAGTAGGGTGGTATTTGATCCCAGCGCCACTATGAGTATAAAAGAAATGTTCAAACCTAATTTGGATGGTTTTAATGTTGTGATACATATTCAACCTTTGCTGAATACTAGGATACACGAGGCCCTTGTGTTATCAACCATAACAAATAGAATAGTCGTAGAAAAATACAAGACCACCGAAGATGATAAGATACCAATTGTTGGTTTTGACCCAGTAGAAAAATATTTGAGTACATTGCGAGAAAACTATGGAAAATATGCAGTTTTCTTTCATGACAGTTATGGAGGAAGTGTAATAGGTGTATTATGGAATCCTCAGGTACATCAGACATTGGATTTCAAACCAAACCATGTGAATGCTGGTAAACTTACTGGTAATAAGATAACTTTCAATGTTGATGCTGTGATCGAAGATTTCTGGAATTTAGGAGGAGAACTGGTGAAAACTATTGAGAGAAGATAGATCTTTTGTTTCACATTTTGAGAAGTTCAAGTTGATTTGTACATAAGGGTTATTTATTCCTATTTTTATATGTACTGTTCTGCTTCGTATTTTCTATATGAGATATATTTGTATGTCAGACATCAATTCAAATTGTTTTCAGATAAAGTATTGCTGAAATTCATTGAAGATGAATTTATAGGTGAATAAAATGTTCATTGTACATTTCAAATAAAGTTTTTACTAGTCGACCAAACGTCGAAATTAACCACACTGGAATAGTACCAAATTATGCAACTTCATCCCAATTCCAACTATTTCAGTGCCGTTTGAACGATTTGAAACACCCTGATATCTTGGAACGCGTTGAACCGTCCTTGAAATAAAAATGTCCAGATATCAAGGATTTTTAATAAACATAATCTATATTTTTAACGCCTACATCTCTTGAGTTCTGAGAATGTGATGTATATCAAAATAGCAAAAAAGTTCAAACCCAGATAGCACAATGTCATTCATAGAACGTCCATAGGATATTCTTCGAGAATATTTGAATATTCTCAGAATATTCTAGGGACGTTCTATGAACATTCAGAATGGACTGTTTTAAATATTCTGAGAATATTCCTAGTATATTGAAGAAAAAAGGAAGAAAATTAAAAAAAAGCTTGCTCCGGTGGAGATGCGAACGTACTATCTTGTGAATGAATGTACAAATTTTTAACAATAGAAAGGCCATTCAATTTTGTTCAAAAATGGATTGAAACTCGATAGGACGGACCATTTTCGAGAGAAAAAAAATAAAGGAAAATCGAGACGACCAGACGGTTTAATGTCTTTTCGCTGGTCACAGTAAATTTTTCCATCACGAAAAGCTATACAGGGTGAACAATGTTTATAGGAACTTCAAACCCTAAAATAAGTCAAGGAATCGCACCTTCTTCTATATACAGGGTGATTCAGGTTTTAAGGCACCAACTGAGATGGGAGATACATTTCATCATTTTGATCAAAAAAGTTTATATAAACATAAGTCTGATCTCGTTTATTAGCGGAGCTACAGGGGGTCAAAGTTTAATTATTTTTTCTATTGAAATATCTCGCTTACTTTTCAAGATATCGTTTTGAAATTTGGTGTGGTCAATACTTTCTAGAAGATCATCATTTAAAGCTATTTAAAGATTTTTAAAATCTACAGGGAGATACGTTTTTGGGGGTAGAGGCTTCTTTATCCCCCCCAACCTTTTTCGTAGTACGCCTCTGGCAACTTTCACTGATCAAATTGTGTGGTTCGTTCAATTTACAGGCTTTTTCGCTTCTTCATTTTTTTCGAGAAACAAACCGGTTTTGAGATAAATAAGCATGTACCTTCTAAAACATGTTAATTTTGCCTATGTTTCGCTTACATTTTATTTTCGTTGAGAATGCAATGAAATGTACTCACTAAAATTTCAAACACGAGTCCAATCTGGATCAGTGTTGGGGATACAGATGGTAAAAAGTCAAGTTTTTTTTTTCAGTTGAATAAAATTTAAGTGAAACAGGCAAAATTAACATTTAGAACGTATATGCTTATTTGTCTCAAAAACGGTTCGTTTCTCGAGAAAACTTGAAGAGCAAAAAAGCCTCTAAATTGAACGATCCACATAATTTGATCACTGAAAGATGCCAGAGGCGTATTACGGAAAAGTTTGGGGGGAATAAGGAAGCGTCTACCCCCCTAAACGTATCACCCTGTAGATTTTGAAAATCTTTAGATGGCTTGAAATGATCATCTTCTGAGAAGTATTGCCCACACCGAATTTCAAAACGATATCTTGACAAGTAAGCGAGATAATTCAACTAATAGAAGTAAATAATTCAGCTTTGACACTAGCGTCTAGCCATAGCACCATAGCGAGGTAATATTGCGCCTGGCTCGCTGAGCGCGAGAAGCGTTGCGACGCTAGACAAACATTTTGGAGCCGGTTCATAAAAAGAAATGTAACAATTCATCTATCATCTGTGGATGCTATGTAGAAATTAGATAATTCCACGTGCCCATTGTGCAAAAACATTTTGATCGAGTGAACAAATATTCGAGAAACATTAGGAGAATTTACATGACTTAACGTTGGTTAATTAAATAAAATCTTGAATTTCCATCTTTTGAAAAATTTATTGAATGGAAAAAAGCTATACTGAACAGAAAGAATGAGGTGATTATTTCATCTAGATAGTCACTGGATTAGTATCTACTAAGTCACTCTAATTTCATCATGATTACTTATAGGATGAGGAACGTGAAAAAACGTCCAGATATTAGCAGAGAGACAATATTTTCATTGTCATCGCTCGGGAAATTTTCACTCGACGAGCACTGGAAAGAGGAAAGTTAAAATACAGGGCAGCAAAAAAAGTATTATTCATATCGTCCTGTTTCCATTAAGTAAAGTGACCATGGATAGTACTATTATTATACTGGTCCATGCAAAATTGTTTACACAAATACGCATATATTGGACATAAGGACGAACTATATATGTTACCTAACAATGGCTAAGAAGCAATAACCAGAAGCTTTGGCGCTAAAATTGCCCAGAAGATACTCTTTATTGACATTATTCTGGATGAGTTAAAAGTGTATTATGCTCCATAGTATTAAATCTACTTATTTTTCATTTTGCATTGAAATAGCGAAAATATTTGTGCGTAGAGAATTTCAAATGATATCACTCTGCATAGGTAGGTAATTATAGCGTGTAATAATTTATTTCTAGGAACGAATTGATTTTTTCATTATACAGCATCAGGGTGACAGTCATATATTTATCCACACCGTATAGTAGTTCGAATTGAATATCAGTAGATATAGTGAATAAAAATTTAAGATAGGGAAATATAAGCTGGATTGACCTCGTTTGGACACACAAAAATCCTAAATAAGTTGAAAAATCTCAATTTTGAACACCCTTCATCTCTGTAATCATTCCCTCTATAGACCCTTTGAGTGTGTTGAATTCATATATATGTAATCAGCTCTTCAGGGAGAATCTAAAAATGCAATGATAATAAAATATAGAGGGTGTCCCATTTAGAAAAAACTCATCATCAGAGACGATATATATTGGAATTCGAACACCATGTAGATATGGAAATAATTTCATGTGATAGTTCTCATGAACCCTATAGGTATATACCTTATGTATAATTAGGATATCTATATAATAAGGGAGTGATTGAGATATGATTCAATATTTTATGTACATAATAATTATGAAAATTAGTGTTCCATTTGAATAAATTATCAATTTGTGGTGTGTCATGATTTTATAGGGATCACCCTGTAAAACTTCTGATTGATAGGGCCTCTTCGATGGATGGATGTATACGTGGTATCAACTAGGAAAGGAGTTGCTTTATCTTTATGTATCATTCCACAACAATATTTTGATAAATATTTATATTTGTTACTTTGCAAGTTTCTCCCGAGCAGCGAGCCAATAAGCGCAATATTACCTCGTTATGGTGCTATGGCTAGAAGTTAGAAGTTTATTTTTACCTAATTAGTCTGACATGTGAGGCCTGGTTCGTTTGGGCTTGCTCTACTCTACCAAGTAGATAAAAACTGTTCTTCCATAATGGAAGGAACTCATTACAATGTCAATCTATGTGTCTAAGAATGGATAAAATCATACGCGCTTCAATCGGATTATAGGGGGGTGTTCCACTATTGAATGGGCCTTCCTGTATTGTTTCATTGATTTTTGTAAGAGTAAGCGCAAAGGCTGGCAACCAGCAATTCAACGTGCTGCATCGCTTGTTGCCTGAATTACTCCAATCCAAATTCCGCTCCCCACGTTAGAATAATCAGAGGACAACCGGTTTATAACAGCAAGATAACAGCGTATAAGAATGAGATGGGGGATATGACGTTGCTTTGGTAATCGTCACACGCTGTAGGCGGGGTGCGGGGTACGTAAACTGACGTCAATCGAAATACCAGAACCATCTTGGTGAGTGAACCATCCTGTAGTATATTCTAAAGCTTCAAGCTTTGGAGGGACCGTTCGTGCTATATTTAGTGTTGTGAATTTTATCCACGTTTCTGTGGATCTGAAAAGTTATCCTGGCAATTGCAATTTCAATGTGTATGGCTACAGAGGTAAATATAATGCAGTTTGTACTCAAGCACTTATTATTTTGATTGTTCTTGTTCTCATATTTCATATAGGTAGACAGGGATTATAAAACAGTCCAATTCGATTTTTAGGTATTTTCTATAACTTCATTATTATTTGGTTGTGTTGGCTTTGATGGATTATTTGTATGAAAATTATTTGTATCGGTATTCACTTAAAATTATTCATATTGGATACCTAGTGAAATTAGACTCCTTCCTATACCTACCAAGGTACAATAATTGTTGGTATTCCCACATCATCCATATAATATACATTATTTCTATACTCTGCTTTGTGTTGCATTTTATTTGGTAGATTAAATGTATTTCTGTTCCACTAAATTTGTTAGTTTTTTTTTTTCGAAATTTAATTTGTCTTTACATCGCCCATTTCACCCAAAATACACCCTAATTCTCGAAATATATATTCCTACCATAAAAAAGTTCATTGACTACCTATAGTTTCATCATTGGTGTATTCATAGTGCTGAATAGAACATGAAAGTACTTAAAATCACTATACCTACATATACCTTCGCCTATACCTATTTATTAGGGTTTTATTTTTCTTCGGGATTTCAATATGTGGTGCAATCTGTTGAAACCTAGCGCAATTAAATTTCCTACAATTGCTTTCACATAGCTTTCGATCAGCTTTCACATATCTCCTATAAAGCAAAAGCTAACATCAAAAGTGACTTTTGTTTTAAAAATCATTGATTATTATGGTCACCCTAATTTCACCCGTCATTTTCTTGGAGTGCCTCAAGGTGATATTCTGGACCATAAAGGTTTTTGCTGTGACTCAACTCTCAACTGAACCGAAATATCTTCCCAATAGTTTGTTCATTTTCAAACAAGGATAAAATAATCATAATCTACGTGAAAGCATCATACCTACAGCTACCTATGTTTTAAAATTTATATATATAGTCTTCTCAATCACTTCTCTATTGAATTTGAAATTCTAATGTAGAGATTTTACTCGAGATTATACCTTTATATTAATTTCCGTGCATGCATGAGCAATTTTTATATGGGTTTATATTATATAGATACTCTGTGAATCAGGTTCGGTGACATGTATAATATATATCCTTTGATTGATATACAGAATTCTTGTTTTTCATTCTTCCAATCAGTCAGACTCCCCCTTGAACAATTCATTGCAGTAAAATTCAAAACCTAAAAACTTCGAATACAGTGCGGGTTCTGATTACAACTGCAGTACAAAACAATTCGCTGAAAGCTATTGCCAATGGGCAATATAGTCAACGAGATAGAACGCGAAAAAAATTAAATGCATCGTCCGGCGCAATGTTTTCGAGTAATTGTGAATATTCATGTTTGGATTATCCATGAAGATTGACCTTCGTCAATGACCCTGTGACAATCAGTCGACAAACATGCATTCACCTAACAAACTCAAAGTTTCGGATAATATAGAATGATGATAATGTGATATGCTACCTACATTTACTGCATATCATTATAAATTCGCATACAAGTCTTGAGATACGGGAAAATCAAGAAAAAATCATCGAAAATGTGATAATCGATACCTCAATTCCATCCAGAGAAGAGTAATTCACCTGGTGAGTGATGCCACCCTCACTATTCCTTTGACCTCATTAGAACATGCACCGTAGAAAAGTCGGCGACCTCAGACTTTTCTATAGACACATCGACGGGAAATGTTCCTCAGGAATCGCTGCTATAATTCCATCACTAGCAATACCAGTCACATGAACTCGACAGGCTCAGTCATCAGTCAGCACATCGGTCGTTGTCAACCTTGAAATAGGTCGAACAACACTTTACCAAAATTCTTTCGTCTTAGAAAGGCAAAGCTTTGGAATTCTTCGCCAATGGAACTATTCCCAAGAACTTATAACCATGGCGCAGTTATTACATTAGTATTTTTAATGAATGGTAAATATTATCGTAGGTGCGAATTATAAAATCTTACCTACGACGTTTAGTCTATATACATATACTTATTCTGTATAAGTACCTAATATATTAATGTTTAAATACATATACCCGAGCATATACCTACACGTTTTGAACAAATAGTTTTGATGCTCCTGTACACCAACTGAAATCCTCGTCAAATCCTGATTGAGAATTCGAAGATATCATAATTACCTGAGCTTAAATAACTAAGTATACTTCACACATCACTTTCATACCATTTATGTTGAATTTTTTATCACAATATTGAAAACTCTACAATCAAAATAAACTATTGATCAAATCATGTCATAAAATGTTAATTTGTTGCCGTAAAATTCGATTCGATTTTTGATATTTGGAAACTGATGGTGAAACTGACAGGATTCATTGACAATAATTATTATTGGTATCATCTGGTGCATAATAATATACAGCTTCCGCCATATTGTAGTTTTTTCACTGCAATAGCTTGAGAACAAAGCAATAATACATTTTACAGAATAATGAAACTTCTGAATCAAATTTAGTGTCATCCTTCTATAGGGTACAAAATCTTTTGTTCATTGAACCCTCCAACATTCAAGTTAACAACACAGTCATATCGTACATATATCAATGAATTACAGTGGTTGATAACACATTTTAGCAAAATAACAAACACTTATACTCGTCATACAAGGCTAACATTAACATTACCCAATTTTGAAGTCACAACGCGTCAAAACATGTGTGATGCTGTCATAATTCATAAATACTGATATTACTGATGGGTGGTGAATAATGGAATGGAAGTCAACCAATTTATTCTGTCTCACAATAGAATTGATAATACAGACTAGACAATTTTCGCAAGACTTCAGAATTCTCAAGTCCTCTGTTCTGTCAGACTCCTGTTTTCCGATGTTTAAAGGACACCCTAGCTATTATAATAATATGTACTATTTATATCTGAAGTATCTCAGTTAATATAGTTGGCTCACTACACTCACGTTAGTTATTTGCAGATTCTTCAACCAAAACTGAGCTTGCAGTCAAAATAAGGGTGTAATTTGCGGCTATCCCTCGAGTTACCCACATAATATAGTCGTAAAATGTGGAAAAATCGTTCATAAAACAAAGTCATATTCTGTTATAGATGTGCGTGTTCCTCTTTGGTAATTCAAATTAATCTTCGATCGATCTATATCGATATAAATTTTTGTATTTCAAGATATATGGAAAAGCAATTCGAACTAACTTTCGATCGATCGATATCGAAATCAATTTTTGTATTTTAAGATATATGGAAAACCAATCAAATTAGCATTAGATATATGATGTTTCTCAGAAGTTATCAAAATTCCAGCAATGTATTTATGGAAAAACAATTCATATTCCAAGATCTTCAGACGATTTAGGTACCATAAGTAGCCAGGTGTGGCAGCAAGCAAGGACGAAGTAATTCAAGTTAGGTATACCTACATTAAAGTTTATTACTCTTTCCTTCATGTACTTAATAACCAATTGCCAATTAACTCAATTCGCAATTTATATCTATTTCATATGACGTTCCACGAAAAATTCAGTCCTCACTTCAGTTTTATACGAGTTAAATGCTGGTGTAATGTATACTATAGGCTCAGGCAACTTGGCGTACATTTCTGAGAAGCTTCAACCATTCAAACTTTTGCGTGTAGACGTGCATTTTATAGTTTCATCGATTCTCTTCATTCCCAGTCGGAGTGACATCAAAACTGTGTACCTATGAACTTCATAAATATTGAAGTTTGTGTGTTTTGTGTGTGTGTTTGTATGAAGTTATTTCAGGAATGTAGTTGATGTTTCGCCTCTCTAATCATTGACATAAAAATTAATAATACAGGAGCTACAGAATAGGTATAGAAGAAATGACTAACTTTTGAATAGAAGGTAATATGCTCAATTAATTTATTATGAGACCATCTTCAATTGCTCTCATCAAGTCACTAAGTATTTTGAATTTCAATAAATTGTAATCAAATAATTTAAATGAAATGAATGAATAATTATGAATGCATACATTATTCTTCGAGACATTGAATTTTATTCAAAGGAATTTACTTTTTAAGGACGCAGTTGGTAACATTAGCTCTTACTTTATTGTAGGTAAACCAAAATTTCTTAGAGAAACGAAATGAATTATGCAAAAATAGAAACTTCTGTTGAAAATTGAGAAGCAAACCAATTACGCTTGAAATGTTCATGTGCAAGATACTGAACTAATTCATTACAAGGGTGCATTGCATTCCATTCCTCGATTCCACCATTTCTTCATATATATTATATTTCTGCTCAGTTTAGTCGTTCCCTGATTCGATCCTTGTTGAATGACTATGTAACACTTTTTCAGACGATGACATCCTGGGAGACTTTTCGATTTTTCCAACCAAGATTTAAAACAGTGAACTTGTATTTAAATCCTGACGAAGCATTCTCTCGATGAAAAAAAAACAAAGTTGTGCGTTAACACCAGACCTGTTTCATGGGTTATTACTATTAACAAAAGTATTCATAAATAAAAAATAATACAATCAGATAAACATTATAAAATTGTGATTTCTTAACGGTTGAGCGAATGTTCGTATAAATAGCAAACATTCACGAAGCTTTTCAATGCTTTTTGGAGGCTTTTCTATTTTTCTAACCAAAATTTGAAACGGTAAACTTGTATTACATGCTGACGAAGCGTTCTCTCGATATAGGTACATATTATTATAATTTGCTTCACTCAATTTCTAAAATTGTAACTGCGAGTTTGGACCGTGACATGTAAACAAGTGAAAATTCCGGAAAACCACGTGAACAAAATTGATGCCACTGTTATTCAGACAGACATGATGGAATACATTCATAAACAATCTCTACTTGTGTCCAAAAGATCAAAGTTGTGCGTAAACACCAGACCTGTTCCATAGGTAATTATTATTACTATTATCATTAACAAAATATTTATGAATAATAAGTAATACAAACAAATATCAAATAATTAATAAACATTATAATAATTGTAATTGTAATTTCAGATCAGTAGTTATCTTCGTATAAATAGCAACATTCGCGAAGCTCTGAAATCGTTTGTGCGTTTGATGGATACAAATTTAACCCTTAACTGGTATCGTGGGTTGTTTCAGTACACCACTGGTGATAATAATGCGAACATATCAAACTCTCAATTATAACTTGGTGATTTGTTGTTTCAGGTATCCTCCTAAGTTCGTGATATCTAGGAAATTGTAGTGAATTTTTTTGTAAAAATCAAAGTTTCGAAAATAAGGAGTGATTGGGGTGTGCAAATTATAACCATGTCGGTTTTTTTACTATCAATCGAATCTTTTTTTATCATTGGCGTCAGTAGTGAGCTCTGAAGAACAAGCCTGCAATATCGACTACCTGCTTTCCACACGACATTTCAAATGATTTTTACAGCCTCTACAGAATATGGTTTTTTATTTTGTTCTCCTGTGCTCCTGTAATACTCATACCAGATATTTTTTTTCTGTTGTTTCAAATATGTATCGAGTTTTTTTGAGAATCATAGTTTTCATGAATCAGATATTAACACAAAATAGCAACATTTTTGTTGTTATTATTGTATATATGTTGGGGTGTTGAAATACCTTATGATACCAGTTACGTTAGAATTAGCGATACACAAAGATGAGTTCCCGTGCGACGTGAGGCAAATTGAACTTTTATCGAATCAAGATAAAGATTCGCTTACAGCTCATGCTGCAAACTCCATTCTTGCGGGAAATGACCAATATTCCGTGCTCGTTAAACAATATACTATTTTCCACCAATAGCTATAGAACCTACAATTATTTACTCTTTTTCAAGGCGTAATGTATTTTTTTACCAAGGTAGTTTTCGTCATTTCATTCATACTAGTGAATGAAGACATAATAATATAGCAAGATTCGTAGGTATTTATCAATAATGACCATATACATGTCGGCGTCAAACAGTGAAATGCGTCATTCTCTGGAATGCCTAGTCATTTCACGCACTGCCGGCAAACAGCGTAACTCTAAATTTCGTACACCGTTTGCCCAATAGTTTCAGGTATTTCCTGTAATGACGGAAGGAAGGTTCATATAGGCCGAGTCAGCTTAGGTTGTTTAGAAGCAGTAGTCTCTTCTGTTCTTTCAAGTAATTTTCTGAAAAATATACTTTCTAGGAAGAAGGTTCATTCAGGCGGAAAAATAGTCTCCCATCTTATGCATATGCAGAAAGGATATTCTCCTTCCTCAAACCTCCGGCAAACAGAGTGACGGCTGAAAATGGAAGTTACGCTGTTTGCCGACAATAAATGAAATGACTAGGCATTTCAGGGAATGACAGATTTCAATAATTGACGCCGACATAATATATAAAAATAGGTCCATATTTCACAGAGCTATAATAATTAAAATATATATTGCTAGTGGTGAAAAAATTTAATATACATCTTGGTAGTGAAGAATATTATTACCACGGGACCTTATACAGAGTGGGCCTTTGAAAACGAAACAGAGGCTCGGTAGGTCGCCAAAACCGGATTATCAAAAAAAAACTGAAACAGGTCAACTACATTTTCGAGGGGGACATCTTTCATCTTTCTAAAATATTTTCAGCCCTGCGGCGTTGCCGCTTCTAAAGAAAAGAAGCAACAACTTTGTTATTTCAAATGGAACACCTTGTATTTTATTGCATTTTTAGATTCTCCCCGAAGAGCTGATTTCATCAATGCATAACACTTAGGGTCTAGCTGTAATGGTTTCAGGGATATAAAGTGTTCAAAATCGAGATTTTTCAACTTTAACATTTTTTTGTGTCGAAAATATTCATTATTGGTCAAAACGGCTCTCATGTCCCGATCTCAACTGATTTACTATCTACTGACATTTATTTGAAACAAATACAGGGTGGTTCAGGATTCAGAATTCTGATCACCCTGTATCTGTTCCAATTAAATGTCAGTAGATAGTAAATCACAAGTTGATATAGGGACATGAGAGCCGTTTCGACCAATAATGAATAGTTTCGACACAAAAAAATGTCAAAGTTGAAAAATCTCGATTTTGAACACTTTATATCCCTGAAACCATTACAGCTAGACCCCAAGTGTGATGCATTGATGAAATCAGCTCTTCGGGGAGAATCTAGAAATGCAATGAAATACAAGGTGTTTCATTTGAAATAACAAAGTTGTTGCTTCTTTTCGTTAGCAGCGGCAACGCCGCAGGGCTGAAAATATTGTAGGACGATGTCCCCTCGAAAACGTAGTTGACGTGTTTCAGATTCTTTTCATAATCCGGTTTTGGCGACCTACAGAGCCTCTGTGTCGTTTTCAAAGGCCCACTCTGTATAATCTTTGTTCCTGGGTAATAATTATATTTTTCACTACCTTGTATAAATAACTATTGTTACCCTGAATGGATATTCTAGAAAAGAGCATATTGCTCTTCTAAAATCATTATTTTTACTTCTGCGATATTATTGATTCAACATACATTTAACATTTTCTCCATCCGAAACATTGAAATGAGAAAAACTCTTCAATAGACTACATCTACTCGATCAGGATTTACCCCATGGCCTTTCCTCCAACTCACCATTTGAAATCGCTTGGACGGCTAAATATAGTCTCAGATATGGGTATGTTCATTTGGGTCGACTATATGTATTAGTTGTAGCAAGTTTCATTATAGGTACTGTAACTACTTCCTAAGATCGAAGATAGCATCGCAATGCATCCTAGTTCAGATGGGGTTTCTTTCATCTCTCCGATTCATATTTTATTCAAATAATTCGATGTCTTCGGTTCAAACCAATTTGTTACAAGTATAGAGTCATTTACCAGTCAGAATTTACTGTATCATAAAATAACATACTTATATTATTATATTATCAAAATAAGGAAATTACATGTCAATCATACATGGGTCTTATACCTACTTGACTCAAAGAAATTGCTTTATTACGAATCTACTCATCTCAACGAGATATGTTTTCATATTTTTCCGCGATTCTAAAATTTCTGAGAAAATAATTATTTGAGTAAATATAAGCAAACCATATGCTTGGAGAGCATCGGGAGTGGAGCCATTTTTTTTTGGTTTGAGAATTTTTTTTTGTGTGATTAGTTTGGATCACGAGCGCAAATGCTGTCAAATAGTGACATTTAATGGAAACCGCAACTTTGTGTTGATTGTAAAAAACTAATATTTCCTTTCCTTCACAGAAGATTTACTGCAAGTCTGAGTAATTTGAAATAAATACCTTGTATGGCGGCCTTCATAACTTCGCATGATACTTAGTTTGAACATGTTTGAATTTAATTTTTTTGTGTTGGATTTGGTGTGATGTTCCGATTACCCATTGCTATGCCTCACTTTATTTTAATTGTGTTATAAATAGCAATTTTATTATAGAATAGCCGGTATATGGAGATATCGGTTGTCTTTCTAAAATAATGTGCCCTCAAATGAAGGTGACATTGATGAGAGAGGATATTCCATCCAATTTATTTATAAAGCGCATATCTATGTTTGGCAACAATTCAAATCAATGGAAGGGTCATTGTTGTAATACACTACTATAACTCGAATTATCATTGCATAATCCAGGTTTCAGCAGTGGTTTCTTTGGTCGTATGTAATACCTGATCATACCTATGCTAATTAATATCGATATCAAATACACATTACTAGCACTTTTAGCACAAATACGCTATTTCATACTCACACAATGGGCTCTAATAACTGGTCCAGTTTTGTTTTATTTGGAAGACAATTTGAATTCTAAAAATAAGGAACCATGGAATAACGATATTATTTTTATTGTTATTACTATCGAATTTTTCAATTCGTTTCATCATCATACCTTGATTAGGTACTTCTTCCATTTCAAATTTGATTCTGTTTGGTTAGAGGTATATTTATCATGCTAATTTTTTTCTTGACGATTATTCCATACTAAAAATTTAATTTTGTTCGTCTCTCTTTACTGTGGTGGTCAGTAATAAAATACAGGGTAACTCACGGTCGATGGTACGTTAGACGTTTATGGAGAACGGGACATAGGATCATTCTGAAATTTTGGTTACTCACGTAGTTGCTATTGGTCTATCGATCTAAAATATTTTCAGCTCTGCGGCGTTGCCGCTTCTATAGAAAAGTTACAACAACTTTGTTATTTTAAATGGAACACCCTGTATTTTATTGCATTTTCAGATTCTCTCTGAAGAGCTGATTTCATCGATGTATCACACTTGGGGTCTAGCGGAAATGATTACAGAGATATAGGGTGTGAAAAATCGTCATTTTTCAACTTTAGAAATTTTTTTGTCGAAACTATTCATTATTGGTCAAAACGGCTTACAAGTCCCTATCTCAACTTTTGATTAACTATCTACTGTCATCTGACAGCTCTTTGCGACTTTCAATGACAATATTCACAGAGAAGTGATTTAGGTCAAAAGAACATTAATATTATAAAAATATGTGCTAGTATTAGGAAAACTGATATTTGAACTACGGTATACCAGACTATTCTCGCCTCGCTTCCTTATAATAGCTTCATTTTTTTGTAAACATATTCCATTTTTAGCTAATGAGTCTGCAAAGACTGGAAACATGTAATTTTCTAACTTCTTCAACGACACCAGTCTCAGATACCATAGCCCATAAAGATAATAGATAATATTGTCAATTATTATCAAGATAACTTACGACCATGATACGTTCATTTGAATCTCTGATTTTCATCAGTGAATTGACTTTTTATATTATATCGATAAAAAATATTCAACGCTTCAGACATCTGGCGCCTGATAAAAATTGCTTGATCAATTGCATTCGCAAATTCCACGATATTGACTGATAAGAAAATATATAGTTCCAGGATTTCAGATATATTGACGTCTTTGTATTGAAGAAGGAATTATAAATTCCTCGAGCGGAAGACTACAGGTAACAAGAAATATTTTAGAACAAAAATCTTCAGTTTTCTAAAGCAACCTGATATTGTTACTTAATCGACAACCATCTATAATAGTGAAGAGTATTGACGATTATGTACTATATAGATAACAGCTGGCGCCCAAAATTGAACCTTGAGGCATTCCAGACGAGAAACTTCTCATGACATACTGATCATTGACAAATCTTTAGTAAAGGACCGAAATTAGAGAGCATATAACTTGAAATGAAATTAATTTGATTTTTTTTTTCAGTATTTTGGTGAGACAGTGCTCGCATACATGGAGTTCCATTTGGACAGTGCAGAATATTGCCAAGCTCAACACAAATAAATTGTTAAAAGGGGGCAATTGCCGATTGATATACCTTAGGAACTGACTGGCAGCAGTTGAAACATTGGATTTACCTCATCCGAAGCCAAACCACTGAAAAGTCATTAATGCATTTTTGAGTTATCCCATTACCTAGTTGTCCATTTAAATTTTTGATTTCGTTCTCACTTTCAATTCGCTAAAGCATATCAAACTAGTGTAAATAAAATCGAAAAAAAAAACAATATATTTGTTTTAAAAGACTGACTATCCATCACAAGTTTCTTGATTTTTTTACTGATTTACTTTTTGGGGATCCTTGAAGATCGGTCTTCTAAAATTTTGTGATATTCAAGTAAACTCGTGTGTCAACGGGGCATGAATCATAGTACCCAAGGACAAGGAAACATTGCAGCCATGCGTCAAAAGGATATTAGACCAGCTCCTGCAGAGATCGAATACAAAGGATTCAAATTTCTCATCACCGATAGGCCTTCCGACCAAAATATCCTCGCTTATATTCAGGTAAGTCTCAAATATACCTGAAGTCAGTGACGTCCCCTTTCGAATGCATCATTCATAACAAACTAGCCTTGAAAATGAGTTTCATATGTATATAGGTATTCCTTGAAGGTTTGTGATCTGTTACGCATATGATTTTTGAAGTATTCGTATAGTAATACAAGGTGTCATCTTTGGTACAAGTCCATATTGCTCAAAGCAGGGCTGGCACGAATTAATTCATATGCATTAAATCAGTGTTTAAATCTAGATTTATAGCTATTCGTTTTTTCGGTTTTATTTACTATCAGGAAAAATTGTGGATCCAACTGAAAAAAAAAACGGGCCTGTATGAGAAAATTGCTTTATTCCGGGGTAAATCGTTATAGATGGCCTGGTCTATTGGTTAAATATCTTTACATTTTCGTGTCAAGAATTCTATAGTGTACTTTATTCATTAAGGTTGATCTGAAGCTTGTTTTCACCATATTAGACCTCTAAAACGAGTTTATTTATTAGGTTTATCAAGTATCTTCAATTCTTATACACTGTCCCGCAGTTTTAATGGAAACAAATGACTGCTTCTAGGAAGAAGAGCCCAAGAAAAAAACAAAAATATTTAGAAATGTCTGAATACGTAATTCGGCAGCGATTCAGGTTTTATCTCACGATTTATATACGATATATACGACCAAAACTCGTAGTAAGTAAATAGGTAGTATGTATATGAAAATGATTCAGTTCAAATTATAAACATTAAAACTAGACCCATATGTACCAGATTAACTTGCTGATGTTGATCGAACATATGTATATGAGTCTCAAACTTTTCGACGGTAATTTATGAAAAATTCTACTGTTCCGTTCGATATCCATATAGGTATCCACAGTGTTTGCTGGATTGAAAATACAGTATTAAGCTCAGCCGATGTTATGATAATGAAAATGTTATTCACATAACAAATTTTAACATTTTTTTATGGTGTAGTCTTACATATTCGTTTATGAACTAAACGAAGTACCCCATTTTAACCAGTGTGGTTGTGCATGGAGAGATTTTCTTTGAATAATCTTCACTTGCTATACTTAGATATATACATTATGTTAGTTGAATATGGTGACCAAGATATAATACCTATTAATATGATACCTTTATCTAATAAAAATTATAGAAGCTTTATTAAATTAGTTTAACATTTTAATCATTCTATGTCGATAAGAGATCTAACAGTTTGTCTGTCTAATAATTGTTTTATGAATGTTCATATATTTAAGAGAGCCTAAGAATTCTCATTAGATATGTTTTGTAAATTTTTGGCAAAAAATGTAATATTTTTTCGCTAGGTAGGAATGGCAACGTTTTCCCAGCGATTTTTTTGTTCTTTGTTTTTGCACTACCTATATTATAAGTTATGCTTTTTGTTTCATAGTTATGGATGGTGTTTATAAAGTAAAATAATGGAGTTATACATATAGATTTGTCTGGTATCCATCATTTGTGTTTCCGTGAAGAAATCATGTGATGGATACTTTTATTATAGATGATTTTCAGTATTTTTTTCTGAAGAATTCCGTATCGAAATCTTGATTCTACAAAAGACTAATACAGGATCCTTAATTGGTTGATATTTAAAATGTTTCTCAGGAATATGAATTTGTGGAGCAAAGGCCTGAGGGTATTAGTGATATGATCGATATGGCCTCCCATCGTAATGTGAGTAAGTATCTTACAATTTCGATCTACATTTGATTTCGAAATTTTTTCCATGATGAAACAGTGTAAATTCATGGAATTTCGGTAGATTTGTCGTCTTGTAACTAGAAAACGGTATGATGTACGTCTTATCAACGTCCATCGTTAAGGTCATATGACTTAGCCAATCAAGGATAAATACCAAGTTCTTTTCCACTTTTTCTTGTACGAGGTCCCAAGTCTTCGCCGTATAAATTATCGCAATGTCATCTGCAAAACTGATTATTGTTCCTGTACTATTTGATGTGAGTAAATTATTCATATATATCGAAACCAGTAAGGGCCTAAGACACTGCCTTGTGGTTTACCATATTTAATAAATTTTTGTGAACTGAAACTACTATCTTTTTTAACAATATGTGTTCGATTCTTAAGATAATATTTTACTAATCCATGAGCTGCTGAAGCTGCTCCTCTAATTCCAATCTCATCCGAAGCCTCCAGTAGTTGTACTTGACTAACTGTGTCGAAGGCTTTCGCAAGGAGAAGAGATACAAAAAGGGTCGGTTTACTGATATCAACCGAATTGGAGATTTCTTCAATAAATTATCATTCAATAACCTGTTGAGAGTTCCTCACGAAAACCGTACTGTTTTCCCGAAATTATTCTGTTTTTGTTTATATGTCCGCCAATTCATTTTTCAAGGCCCTTTCAATGACTTTGGTAACGGAAGTAATAATAGATATTGGTCTAAAGTTGATCATTTTATCCTGGCCACCTTGTTTGAAGGCAGGTGTGATGGCACTATTTTTAAGCTCTACGAGTCTACGTCTATAGGAAAATATCCTTCTTCAAATATAATATTTATGAGACGTGTGATTGGCCCAGTCAGATCTTCGGCTACTGCTTTGAATGTTTCACTTTTGATGCGATCTATACCTGGTGTCTCATTAGATTTCAAGGATTTCATGACATCCATTACTTCATTCTCTGTGACAGGGGCTAAAAAGTATGATTTTTCCGAAGGGTTTCTTTTTGGTGGAGGAGTTGGTGGTTTGGATATGTTGATATGAGGCATTTAGTTCGTGAATTTCAAAAGCATTTGATAGTGCGAGATATATATTTGTTCGCTTGCTCTTGGTCACCGGATTCAAATTCACAACTTTTTCTTATCGGAAAACTTGAAAATTATCAGTATACGCCTGCTGACGCATTAGATAAGATTTATTAAGAGAGGATATGAATTCATTGCGAAACTAAAGCCTCGACTAAAGCTGTTTGATGTACGTGGATTGTCTTAGCAATTACCCACCTTGGATCTGTTGCAGAGAAGCTAATTTACCGATCTCTGAATTGGATGAATTACCCACCTGCTATTAATAGTACTACAATAGTTTATAAGGGTATTCATTTAACTTTCCATGCTAAAACTAGGTAATTGCCATACTTATCTCATGTATCGTAAATTTGTCATTAAATGTAAATTCAAATTCATTATTTAATATTTTATGAACAACTGTTCGCAATTCTCCAAATACCTAGGTATCTTCCTCACAAATGTAATGCTAACTAAATTATCTTGGTAAAGCAAGATATAACTAAGAGATCAGCTACAAAAATAAACCCAAAATACCATAATGATTCTTAGAAAGGTCCAATTATTTACGAATTCAGGCAATTAAGAAAGAATATAAAGATTATAGCTGACTCTATAGTATCTTCCGGTTATCTTCCAGAAATTACCAGCGAGAGTGGTATTTTGATTGTTTAGCCACAGTCTCCAAAACTTCACTTTATCGACCTCTAGCTAGACAGTCCTGATGAAATAATGCATTTAGAAAGTTTGTTCCGCCATTGGCCGTATTATCCTGATCCATGCAGCAAGAATCGATATTTCGAGGAAATACTTACAAAAGGAGGTCACATCCCGACCTGTGGAGGGGGGTTACCATAGTGTATGAAGGTTTTAGGTCGATCTCGCAGGGTCCATGACCTAGATTAATGAAACCTAAAATGAAATGAGCCGGCATCATCTAATGAGAAGAACCGAAAGATGCATGAAGAGTAAGTTGTCAGAACTCAGTATGAAGAGTCATAATCATTACCAATTTAGATGGGTTCTTACTTCTTATACTTGAGTACAATGATCGTGGAAGTAATTGAATGTTTCTTAGACATCAAAATAAATGTAGGTACCTATCTATGAATTGATAAATAAACTCAGCTTCATGACAGTTTGGAAAACTGAATTTAATGAGAACCTTTGATAATGATAATGTATGTAGGTAAGTCTTGAGAGCTTGCTTGCATCATCCGTTGACTCTTCAGTTGCTGCTGTTGTTGTCATTAGCAACTATTTTTATTACTGATCAGCAAATAGGTCCAAAACTCCGAGTATATTTCCAAGGTACTCAAGTTCCACAGAAATATGAAATGGATGCTCCTGATGGTGGTAGTTCGTAGAGGAAGAAGTCTGAAGACTTGTTGATTCGGTATTGAAAAAATTTTGATCAAAACCTATTCAGAAGGAGTCGTTGTATCTAAAATTGTCGAGTTTGTAAGAATCCAACACTTTCTCGGAATGAAAGAAGCATTCGATCAGAATAATCCATTTTAAAAAGGATTATGGTGTCAAAATCAGCTGCAGAATCCAAATTGAAAAGATAAAAGCATTTTCTGTTTTTTTATAATCCTTATTGCCACCATTCATATCCATCTCGACTGAGAGTTTTTCAATGTTTCCTGTAGAATTATAAGACCCACCAGAAGTCGTAAGAAGTAGTAGTTGTGGTATTTAGTAAAATTATTGTCAACTCTCACGTATAAATCGAGGAAGTATGTAGATATGTGTCTTAGAAATTGACTTTGGAATTAGATCGGTTACCGATTACAATAAATTGTTATTGTTTTGTTTTGAAAATAGTTTAGTTGAGACTAGCTGAACAAATTTCTTCTTCACCAACCTGTTAAATTGAGGCTAGCACGTGCCTTGACAATTCAATTTATTTCCTTCAGTAAGTTTCATTGCAATTAAATTTGCTATCTATTACTATGGAGTCGATCAAAAATAATCCCGTTCTTCTCGCTTAATTTCAATTTCATTATTTCTTTTTCTGAAAACAAACAATAATTCAAGGTTCATAATAATACGAGATATAATGAAAGAGCATAAGATACAATATTACGAATGACTTTATAGCTGAAATTGAGAGATGGAGACTGAAGATGGGAAATTAGTTTTCTAAATATTTTTGTGGTTTATTGGATAAAGTTTTTGTTCTTTGGGTTATAGCGGAAAAACATCAGTTGAAATATTCAATTCGAAACTATGAGAACTGAGCAATAAAATAATAATACATTTACTTCACAAACAAATTTGGCTAATATAATAATAATAATATGAGCCGAAATTGAAATGGTACCCTTGAGTTCCTATGAAATTGCAACAATATTATTCTTTCGAGGAAGTCACTCGGTATCAAATTATGCAACGAGAAATAAATGTACCTACTGAGTTTTGACAAAAATGTATTCTTGTTCAGAATGCACAAATAAGTTTTATTATAATATACAGTGTGTTTCAAAATTCAGTATCAAGATTTCAATGCTTAGTTTTCAAAATAAGACCATTTTTTCTATAAATATGTGTCTAAATAAGACCATTTTTTCTATAAATATGTGTCTACAAACATATATGTTACGTTTTAAGTTTCACATCATACAGTATGCCGAGTGATTGTAAGAATCCTGAGGGAGATATTTTTTGAGGGGTCAAGCCCCTTTTCGCTCCATAAACATTTTTGTGGTGCGCCACTGATAGATTTTAAAATACGAAACGAGTTCTTTGTTTTGTTTATAAACTTTTTGCCCTTTGTAATTTTTACGCAGCTGCGACCGTTATCGGAACAATTTTTTTTTCAATTGCTATATAGATTAGATAACATTTTTTAACAAAACAGTTTGTGATCTCAATTACAAGTTTTCAACTATTACCTAAGGAATAAGAAACCTAACAAACTTTATTGACTTTTTATAAATGGTGTTGGAAAATAAAAAAAATCTGAACTTTGACGCTATGTAGATCGGAAATTAAGCGTTTGCGGACATATAGGAGTAACTTATTTCGACCTGAAAAATAAGTCCTTGAAATATTGATACTGAATTTTGAAGCACCCTGTATAGGTTCTTTGGAAGTGAACTATTTGATAAATATTATTGTTGTCAATAACACTGAAAATCATATCGAACTTTGATAGTATATACGTACATAAAATGATTATTTTTTCAACATCGAAAATAGGTACCTACCAGTCGTTTAAACTAATGAAATCGTATATAGGTATCAGATAGTAGGTGTATGTCGAGTTATTATAAACAATGTAACCCCAACATCGGCATATATAAACCAATAATAGTTAAGTATTGTCGATATGGTGATACTATAGTGATTCATATCTAAAATAGACATAATAATGAGAGAGGAAAAGAGTAGTTTTATCAAATACAAGATAAAAGAAATTCAATTTAGATATTACCAATTGGAAAATACATCGGCTGAAATACCAATAATTATATGTCGTGGAAGGTGATATGTCTCTCGAGAAAGGAATCATCACGCAACCGTGTTCGTCTGATAATTCCATTTTTGTTTAGCGAAGAAAAAAAAAACAGATGAATTTATGTACAGTGAACACGTGAATATCAATTGCGCATCGTATCTTTTGTTCGATGATGGCGCCATCAACAATCCAAAAGCAATTCCCATTTTCCATAATACAGTATAACACGAGGTATATATATAAAACAATTGTCACGTTTTTTTCCATTTTTTATAGTGGCAGATATCCACCAACCTTTTCTGGTGATTTGTGGAGTGACTAAGATTTTTAGTAAAAAAATGTGGCACTATTTCAAAGATGTGTTGTCCATCTGTTATTGCTAGATAATGCAAAAGAAGTAATTCTACGACAAGAAATTACCTATTTCACTAGAAGGATAGCCTCAAACAATAGAATTTTGAGGGATTCAACAAAGCCATCCTTAAATTTCGGAAAATCTAACACATGCCAAAATCATTAGTTTCAGAGGTTTTGATACCATTGAAAGAACCACAGATTGGAGACGTTGGTGGGCTACTTCCATTTTACTAAATGTATAAATAAATCTCAGCTGAGTTTTCGTAATATATCAGTATAAGAGAGTACTTGGAGAATATTTTGACTAATGCCTAGTATTTCAAATACTTGCTGGAGTCGTTAATCTATGCTTGTTGCTTTACATTTAGTTGCACGAGGATCCTATATTAGGGGGACTGATTCTAATATAGCCATGTCTCAACCTAGTGCTTGTAGAGTAAATCAATTGTTAGGTTGAATTGACGTTAAAAAGGCAGAAATATAGCAATAAACTATGAAATAGTAGATGAATGAGTAACTTCAGAGCTTTATTTATATAACTGAGTGGAAATGTAAAAAACTAACCACATTGATATATTATTATGTTGTTTTCATAGAATACCAAGTATCAATAGTGGAGAATCTGGGATGGTTAAGAAAGTTCTCAATAACAACGTTACTAATTTAGACTCCCTTTTGAACACTTCTTGGAGAATCTATTTTGGATTTTACAAATCCAGTTCTCATGTATACAATTGGAGTGTATAGAATTATTATTATACAAAATGTGCTATCAACTGAAATTCTTAGCCTACTGTGCTGGAAGTGAAAAGTTACAACTCTATACTACTTGTGATCAATTCAGTGAAACTCCGGTACAACACTATGCATATTCTTGCACATTTCTGTACAAAAATCGAAATTGCAATCTTGATTATTGAACAGGATATTTTGAATGGTCAAGGCATCGTCCAATAATATTCAAATTTAATGGGCAATGGTCAAGGTATCCCAAAGCACTCTAAGGCTTGAATATGAATAGTACATACTCGTTTATCAGTTCATAAGTAGCCACACTAGCAGACTAATTCTGGATTCTGGCTAACAATAACGGAACGCTGTTATTGACATTCCACCACACCCCTTATGAACCCTATGACCCCTGTCGACCCTTCTCGTTCCAGGATCTGGTGAAAACGGCGACTCACGGCTGTAGCTATAGGAGTTAAATTTCGAAACAAATTCGTCTAGACTTCTCGATGACTAAGTAGTGCGATTCGTCTTGAAATAATGCTCATATTTTCATGTATGGATATGGAAGCGAGTAGAAATTTCCAGAAAGTGTTGTGTATACAGAGTACCTCGCAGAGTACCTATTACAAATTCAGTTAAACGTAGGGGAAACTTGGGAGACATTATTGGATACTTTTTCACAAGCAGACCTAAGAATTCATTAAAAACAAATTGGAACCGTGATGTATCTTGAAAGGGCCTTGAGTTTACAGGGTGTCTTAAACCTGTACGTTATCCTTTGCAGGGCTGATAGTCCGCCCATCTCATGACTGACCAGAATATCACAATATGGACCTTAGTGAAATATTGAGTTTCGGAGATATTTGCATCCTTATGAATTTCGTAAAAATAGAAACCATTGATCAGTATATCGAGTGCAGCAGGTACAAACTTCATAGTTTGAGATTCTAATTTTTGTAATGCAACCTGTAATAACCCTTCTATTGATTACAATACAAAATAAGAACATGTTTGCCTGATTCACGAGTTAATTTCAATTAGCTCACTTATAGACTCTTCATACTGTAAACAAAATCACCACTCGAACCTGTCACATTATGTTAAAAAATTGCATATTCATTGTAGTTTTTGATATGGTATAACATTCTTTTATAATAATGAGTCTGAGTGGCTTGCAGTGACTATTCGAAATTCATTGAAGTGTCAATATATCCAAAACTCAATATTTTACAAAGATCGTATTTGTGATATTCTGGTCATTCAAGAGATGGACTATCAGCCCTCCATAGGATGACGTTAAGATTTGGGACACCCTGTATAATAATCTCAAACAGAGCAAACAATGGACTGAGCTCAGGGAGATAATGGACAGTGCATCTATCTAGAGTAACTTGTCTTCATTCTTTCAATATGAGTCAATAAATTGAAAGTAGCAAACAAGAACTTGAAAAAAGCTTTTATTTAAACGCTAAAAGAAGAAAATAAAAATTTTTCTTTTAAATTTTAACTATCAACTAATAACATTATACACAATGTATATGATCATAAAATCTTGTCGCAGCAGATTTTACACAATTAAATTAGTACTAGTTTATTTACACAAGTAAATCGCTGAGTGTAAATTTTTAAAATTTCAATTTAATTAAATATGCATCATCGCGACAAGCTTATATATGATCATAATGAATAGTGTATAATGAGGTTATAAGTTGATGAAATTTTTATTTTCTTCTTTCTTTTCTTTATATAAAAGCTTTTTCGAAAAAGTTTTTCTTTTTACTTTCAATTTATTTTTTTTCTATCAACTTTATCGCTAGCTAGGTTTCTTAGTATGACGCTCATCTCGCCAAATTACACAAGTCAAATTTAATCGATCGATGTTACAGGCTTGAAAATCGTTTATTTTAAATCTGCATTTTCATTATCAGCGAACCCTTTCATTTTATAGGAAAGCACAACAAACTTTGCATACTGCGCCATATTGGATTTTGAGTAATTTCACATTATTTCTAATTATTTTAGGCAAGCCCTTTCATTTGATACCCATATTGCGAAGTGCATAAATAATAACTATTCCGCCATCTTGGATGGTCCGCCATACAACACATAGTTTTCCGAGTTGCTCTCAACGAGCCTTCTCATTTGATACCCATATTGTAGAATTGTGTAGAAGTGCATTAAAAATAGCTATTCAGCCATCTTGGATGGTCCGCCATATCAGATTTAGAATAACGTCATTCACCTTATCGTGCATTGTCATCCAAACTAAACGTGTATACAAAATTTCAGCTCAATCGGTGGAAGATATCTACTTCCAAATTGAGTTTAAAGATTCCACTCGAACAAACATATATTATACATACATTGCAAGTTAAATAAAAGCTTTTAATTAGAAAAAAGAGATAATTTTTCCAACACGAAATTGATTTTAAATAATTCTACGGTAGTTTGATACAAACTATAGGGAGCTTCCGGATGTCGGCTTCTTTACTGATAACTGCAGAAGTTGGTAAACCAAGACGTAGATGACAAACATGGTTTTCAGACCTCAACATGCTCATTCGTTGACCTTTGAATATGACAAATTGTACGAATTTCCCCTGATAAGCAAACATGAGTCTTTGTCCATTCTCCCCTATCCAATGTCTACTGATGAGTACGCGCAGAAAGAACGCAACCAAAAAAAAAAAGATCATTGGAATCTATAGTGTTCATCACCTAACCTTGAATTATGAACATCTAGAAATCTGTCTGACAAGCGATCAGATGAAATTATATATCCAATGTAAAAATATAGGTAGAATTACATCTGTCTCACGTCTGCCGTGTAAGTGCTCACGATCTGTTGCTATAAGGGGTTTTAGGAAAGCACTAAAATAAACATATAGAGGCTACACGGCAGGAAATATGAAGCTGACCATTCTCTTCTTGTGCCAAAATTCACCCCTGGTCTCTGAAGATGAATGTCGTATATATGTCAATAATGTCATAGGTTATACAGCGTGTCTCACTTTAAACGGCCCCCCTTTATGTCACAGCTATTCTTGACAAATTTGGACTGATATATGAATAACCATCGATATGATTAGTATTTCAGAGACAAACATCATTTTGGACAATGCCGTGCGTTTTTATTGAAATAAAAGAAAAAGGGAAAACTAATCTCATAATATTGTTCTTCATGTTTTTGAACCCCCCCATGTGATTTCTATGAAAAAACAAGCACATCTAAACAACATTTTTGCGAAGATGAAAAATTATTTACTTGGAAACGGTGAATTCAACAAAAAAAAAAATATCGTGTTTTTTTATACAAGTGTTCAGTCTATTTTTATATTACAAATACGTCACACTGCTACATCGATTATAGTGGTCCGTACCTGTTATATTTTTGGGATAGATAATTATAATAAATGAACTTTACCGAGAAAATCTTTATTTTCCTAAAGTAAAAACAGATGATACAAAACTTATTATGACAATCATCCTTATTAGTAATCTTGAAGCAAAACATGACACATAGGAATATAAATATACATTATACATAATGATAAATATCAATAAATACACTAATTTTACCTTGGGATCTTTTATCCACCTTGCTTGAGATTGAGATATTCCTATATCTCAGAGTACAGAGGTGCCAGATGATATATCCATCAACTATAACTGAGATGAAATAATTATAATAATAATAATAATAATCTTTATTGGAAATAGGAAACCCTAATATACAAACATAAATATTATATCGACAATTACAAAATTATAATATTAACATAATATTGCAATGATTTAAAATTAAGTTATTTATACAAACATAGGAAGTCAAATTATCATTGTATGAGAAGATATATCAAATTACAATATATCCAAATAATGTGTATCATTTATCATATACTATAATATTGTTAATATATTATAATATTGACACCAGCATAACAATGTTTTAATATACATAAATATAAATAAATAGATTAGAATCTTTCAAGAGAGTTTATATATTCAATTATATTCTTCTTAAATATAACAAGGGACTGTGAGTTTTTTATTTTGTTGGGCAATTTATTGAACTGATTAAATCCTTTATAAAATAATGAATTCATTGACTTTTTCTTATTTGTTTTTTTTAGATGAATGTTGCTAATAGATCTAGTATTGTATTCATGAATATCTGAATTGAAGCAAATGAATTCCTGAAAATATATTGGTGCTAAGTTATTGACAATTTTGAATATAAAAATCATAGCTAAATAGAGCCATCTCTGTGAAACAGACATCCATTGTAGGGCATCCAACATGAATGATATAGGAGTGACTTTATTACAATATAAAATGATTCTCATGCCCCTATTTTGAAGTTTTTGTAGTTGATCAGTTTGATTCAAATTGAATAAATAAAGAACAGATGCACAGTAATCAAAGTGTGGTTGTATTATGGTCCTATACACTGTTATTTTTGACTGCATTGATAGACATGACGAAATACGTGAGAAAAAGTAGAGTTTTTTCGATATCTTCTTTACAATGTATTCACAATGACTATTGAACGATAAACAGTTATCTAGTTGAAAACCTAGATATTTCGAAGTAGTGACAATATCTATTCTTTCGTTGTCTATATTGATATTGAGTTCATTCATGTTTAACCTATTGAAGTTATATTTTGTCGTAATGATCATTGCCTTAGTTTTGGTCACATTTAGTTTGAGTTTATTGATTTTTAAATATTGACTTACTTTCATTAAAACAGAATTCATTTTATGTATTGCAATGTTGATATCCTCATCGTAACATGCTAGTAAGGTATCATCAGCATACACATTAAGAAAGTCACATTCAACAAAGAGGTTTATATCATTAAGATATAAAATGAAGAGTAGCGGACCTAACACACTACCCTGAGGGACACCAACATTGTTAGATATTTCATCCGAAAAAATATCATTAATTCTAACTCTTTGCTTACGTTCAGACAAGTAATTAGATATCCAATCATATACCGAGCCTCTTATTCCATACCCTTTCAACTTAATTAACAATATGTGTCTGTCAATTGTTTCAAAGGCCCTCTTTAGATCAAGGAAGACGGCAACTATGTACCTATTTTTATCAATAGCGACTTTGAATTCTTCTAAGGACAGTTGTAGAGCTGCTTCACATGAGTGTTTTTTACGAAAACCTGATTGATGATTAATTAAAATATTATTTTTTTCAATATAATCTGATATTTGGTTGTAGGCAGCCACTTCTAAAACTTTTTCCAAAGGTGGAAGTGTATTAATGGGACGAAATTCATTTGCTCTAATTGTATTATTTATTTTTGGAATGGGGATTATAGTACTAACTTTTAAATCATTTGGAACTACACCTGTCTTCAATGATGTATTAACAAAGTTCAATATTACATGTCCAATCGATTCGAAGATGTGTTTTACCATTTTGCAATTCAGAATCTCAAATATGTTTCCACTATTATCTAATGAATTAATAATTTTACGTAAGTCTTGCATTGACAGTACAGAGAATTGTGAGAAATTGGGATATAAGTTATAATTACAATAGTTCCATACCTTATCTTCTGGTATACTTTCAATAATGTCAGTAATGCTATTGACAAAGTAACTATTCATCTTATTTGCAATTTCATTATAGTCATGTATAATATTTTTACCATCCTCCGTATCAAATTCAATGGAATTAGGAAATTTATTATAATTAACATTTACTAATTTTTTAAGCGTTCTCCACATAAGCTCCGAGTTATTAGAATATTTGTCTATTTTATTGAAGTAATATTGTTTCTTTTTTATTTTCAACAGATTGACTACGTCATTTCTGTATTTTTTATATATTTCCCATTTTTCATGTCTGTCTCCGTCTATGCAAGATTTAAAAGTTTTATAGCTCCTATCTCTCTCTTTTATTTTATTGTTAATATCGTTATCAAACCAGGGAACATTATTTTTATATTTAGTAGTGAGTATTGGTGATATGTTATTGATTATTGAACTACATTGTGACTGTAACTCATTGTAAATAAAGTTAACATCTGTGCAATTGAGTGACCATTCATAGTACATAAATGCCAATCTCATTTGATCAAGGTTCTCAACTGACATATTTCTGTATTTTTTTATAGAAGAATTGAAGTGATCTTGGTTTCTCACTATATTTGTTACTATTAAAGAATGATCAGATATCTTAGGAGTGTCATGGACTTTAGATGTACATAGATCATGGTTAACTAACACATAATCAATCAGAGTTTCACTTACATCAGTTATTCTGGTGGGTTCATTAACCAGTTGCTTAACTCCATACTGTAGAAACATTTTTTTAATCTTACATGAGTAATAGTTATCACTAAATAAATTAATGTTAAAATCTCCTATAAAAATACATTTCTTATCTGTAGCAAAAAGAGTGTCACAAATATTCTCAAATTCATCTAGAAACAATGCATCTGAACTTGAAGGTGATCGATATAAGCATCCAATAAATATTTGACCAAATCCAAATTGAACTTTAACTACTTTACACCAGAACTCTCCTTCATTTACAAATGTCTTATGAACCGAGAACTTAAGTCCATCTTTTAGAAAAATTGTAACACCACCAGTATGACGATTTACTGAATCACATCTCACAATATTGTATCCATCAATATGTATTTCGTTATTATTAATTTCTTTGGTTAACCGAGATTCTGTGATCAATATAATTTTTGGACTATAGCACATAATAGAACCTCGTATCTGGTCCATTTTGGGAAGTAGGCTTTGGGCATTTAAATATATTATATCAGTATTGAATGCAATATCAGGGCAATTACGATATTGTGATTGTACTCACCATTGATCCTAAATAATTGTAGAATTTGAAGCTGATATATGTGCCATGAGCAGGTTCCTCAGATTTTTGAACAGAAAATTTAGAGGGTGTCGAAGTGTCGGAGGACGAAATCGAAGAATCAACAAACCAGGGCCACAGATTAACATGGCGTCTGGCGTGTGCGTTTGTTCTGCGCATGTCAGCGTCACACTCACAGGTCACAAAGATGTCTTATTAGGATATCAATGTGAATTATTCAGTTAACGTCGATTAGATGTAGTTTGATGGATGTTCCTACCACATTACATATTCTCCTCCTTTAACCTTTTGACTTTGATATCGAATCTACGTCGATTAGATGTGTTAACGAGATATTGCATTTATGTTAGGTTGTAACATCACACTGATTTTGATGTCGCACGATGGTTGGCTGGGCATAAAAAATCGACTATGGAAAACTGAGCATATTGATGGTTCATATGGTTCATATCAGTAGTCCAAATTTGGTTGGATGTTTGAAGTGTGACACGCTGTATAACACGAAGTGCTAAGAACTTACTTGACTCTTTTTATTCAATCCATTCTCATGGATTCTATTTGTTCTTCTGATCGATATTCGATACTTTTTTTAATGGGAAGTTGTACGTTGACTGTTACCAGTTGTACAAAAATCTGTAGAAATACAGGAAACAGAAACTTACGCACTTGGGGTTTCATTTCAATACTGATTCTTGAAACGGTGTGATGTGGATTGTGGAGTCCACGAAAATTAATTAGCAAAATATGAGATGTTTTTCCGTCCAACGGCCAGAACAATAATTTGAGACTGGTGATGTCTATCCCAGAGAACTCATAGACCGTCTATCCCATCAACGAAGCATTCAGTGGTCTACACTTGGCTGCCAAATTGTATAACGAACCATCTTCCGGATAGTCTGAAATAAATTTTGTTGCTAAATCATTTCAGAAGATCTTTTGAACAAGTTGTTGTAATTATACATATAATTTAAAGGTTTTTTTAAATCAAACATTGTAATGGTTCTTCAAGTGGAGGTTACAACTGCAATACGGCAATAAAAACAAACAAGTTTTGGAATATTTTTCAAAAACAGGATGAACTTTTACTCACGAGAATGAAACATATCTCACCAAAAATCGTCCATATATTTTGACAATTCACGTACTTCCATCTTGACCATCAAGTATATTTATTTTGATTGATTGATCGACTGCTTTTCATGCATTCCAACGAACCTTTTCGCTTCTCGGTTGCAGGAGTAAAAATTGGTTCCTGTATTTTGATTTTCCAACATAACACTCAACGGTAAGTAAATTATAACGATCGTGGAGGCAACTGACGTTCAATCTTTTCTGCCCTGGCACTTCACCCATGACTGTCATTCCAAGTCTGATAACTCCCTTGGAGTTGAACTTGTGGCGTACTTCTAGTGTTTTACATTTTATGTTTTACAGTATCTGTTATGTCCAACGTCCCTCATTTCATATTTTCTAAACACCCATGTAATGTACTGCACAGGTGACCCGGAACCGATTTACCCCCCTGTGTTAAAATATAAAGTATAATTTTTTTCTGGAGATTACTATATTCTTTCCAACGATATATCGTAAAGGTTGGAACAAATTCATTAAAAGCTTGTTATGGCCATTAGGAAAAAAGCTCAGGCACGTCGATTTTCTTTTTCACATGCGCATTTTTGTTGGTCTACTCAATATTTTGATGACGTCTTCACTATGAATTACATTATTGTGAATGAAATCTCTTCAGTTTCCCGAACATACAGCTATGTATCATAAAAAAAATTATGTATAATTGTGTATAATATTCTGCAGAATGCAACCTTCTGGAATGTAGAGTGTAGCCATGATGACATTTTCGGATTTTCGGTCATGGATCAAAATGAAAAGAAACATCCTGTGATTTGTTTAATGTGAAAGTGACTAGGTACATGGGTTCTGTGCTGCAACTGCTGGGCACAGAACTAAAACCCAGGGACACAAAATGCAAAAATTTCAAGGAATATGTCATATTGACATTGTTCTATGTTCTTGCCATTTCTGAATACGTGATACGTCAAAAGATTTGTTTTGTTGTCATGTACTTATATATCAGTTCATTCATCATCATCAACATTTTCAAATATTCCTTAATCATAATCCTATTGGATAAGTGGCTTAGTTATTATGCTAGTGAAGCACTAGTGGCATACCTGTATGTTTCATAAATAGGTATTATTCGAATCATTTTGAATACATCAAATCATCTTATTATCAGCAATATCAGCATTGTTTATCGAAATTCTGAATAGAAATCACTTTTTTTTCGAACTAAAATTGCTCGGAATCGTTGGTGTATGAAATTTGTATATTTCCAAATTGGATGTGTATATTGGTGTATAATTTGGGTCGGCGCCATGTATAATCCCAGGCAACCAGATGACGTTTCAGTGACGTCTTTTTACGTCAGTTGAATGACCAAGGTGACGTCAGGAGTTGACGTGGTATGACGTGAAATGACGTCAAATTGACATTCAAATTCGATGATGGCACGTAAAAAATTTTCCTCGAACATGGTGGTGTCATGTCCATTCAATCGTCTATTCAGCAGCGCTATCCCACAGTTCGCAGCTCCATAAGAATGAAATCAGTTACTCGTATTTGTATGAAAAATTATGCAGTTTGTGTCGGCGAGATGTCAGCAAACCAAGAATAGTTTGATAGCAATGAAAAGGATGTTGGCGAATTCAGCTTCACTTTGTTGAGTAACGTATATTCATGCATTATTTGTCACCCAACGGAAACCTAAATAGCAAATTATTGAAAAATCTTCAGAATGACGAAGCTCACTAAATTGGTACGTCACACTGACGTGATTTTTAGACGTCATAGATACGTCACTGCAACGTCATAAAAGTGAGGGTTTCATAATAGATACAGGTACAGCTATATTATCATTTGTATATATACATATATAGCTTGATTGGTTTCGGAGATATACAGGGTGTCAAAGTTTAAAAAAAGTTTTCTCTTACTTTTTGGGTATATATAATTCCAAGAATACTTGCAAGCTGATTTGTTTTAATGAGTTATACTTCTATCGACGTTAGAAGCATATATAGAAAATTACCAAGACGTACATGTTTCTATATATATGTGTATAAAATTAATGAAAAAACGATATTTTCTGAAAACTTTTCGACACTGAAAATGTCTATCCTGTATATATAGGTACGTCACAAAACCTAACGGTTTCACATAATAATGTAAGTTGACATGGTTTCGATATGGTCTGGGAAACATGGACGTCGACAGGACGTCTCTGCAACGTCATGAAACTGACGTCTTATTTTACCCTTCTAAGTGACGTTCACTCGACGTCGAGATGATGACGTGATTATAACGTCATAGAAAGTTCGTGGCAACACTACTCTATCATCACTTGTGGTATTATATACTAAATTGAATTCGAATCGGTTGCAGGAGCTGAAGAAACACCGTGTGTCCGCCGTAGTGAGGGTCTGCGAGCCCTCCTACAAGGTTGACGAGCTTAATGCGCACGGCATCGAGGTGTTCGACTTGGGCTACGACGACGGCACCTTCCCGCCCAACAAGATCGTCGACGAGTGGTTCAAGGTGCTCAAGAAGCAGTTCAACGACGACCCCGAGTGCTGCGTGGCGGTGCACTGCATTGCCGGCCTCGGCAGGGCGCCCGTCATGGTGGCGCTCGCGCTCATCGAGCTGGGGCTCAAGTACGAGGAGGCCGTCGAACTTATCAGAGAGTGAGTGCCGAGCAGTGTTGCCAACCTATTTTGATTAAAATTCCGTAGCAAGTGTCGAGAAATTGCCATTTTTTCAAGATTTCTCCAATATGTTTGCTTTCGTCAGATATGGGTGCTCAAATGAAAAAAAAAAGATTACTCCGGTCCATATATTTGTAATATTTTCCACATTGAATTTGAGAACAAACTTAAACAGTGCATGACTTGCATGAAGAGAAAATACTTAGATAAGGAAAATGCTTCTGTGCTTCGAGAATCGAGACTTCTGTCACTGACACACGTGTTCTATGCTTCTGTGATCTGTGTTCTGTGCATGGAACATGAAAGCACAGTTATATGAAACGACTACGGCTACTTTTCTGACCATTATGTCAGTCGGGCACACGACACAGAAACTCAGAACACCAACATGATATGGTACAGTCGTCTTCAGAGAACATGTCGCATATGGACGGTGTCAGCTCTGTTAATCACCGCTGCAATAAGAGCGATCATACCGTCCAACCGCGACATGTTCACTGAAGACGAGTGTACAGACAGAGATAAGAGGCCTGCCTGTTCGTTTGTATTTCCTCTACCTGCTAAACTTGGTGTTTTCTATGAAAGTTTATCAGCACAAAGGAACAGACATAAGTTTGCTTATCTCTGGTACAGACTAGCAGTAGATAGCCAAGTACGAATATTCCCATATTATGAGTTCAATTGGTTTTTCTCCATTTTTTCCCATTTCTATATTTTTTCAACAAATATTCCCATAATATGGAGCATGCCATCGATATATCCAATGAAAATAATGAATCGCGATCTCTATAAATGCGATTATTTTCATCCTATGATTTTCAATCGGGTTCAATTGAGTTGAGCTACCTTGTATAATTTCGAATATACGTGGATATACGTAGAGTAACTCCACCAAACAGAAATTTAGAATTATTTCCGTTTCCATATTGAAACCAATTTAAATTGTAACATACAAACAAAGCGCGTCGTGAAGTTTTGACGTTTAGAACTACTCAAAAGTAATCGCAACGAGTACAATTCGAACTTCAAAATATCAAGGTTATGCATCTCAAACTTCCTGCTCAATTACAAATCGTGTTAGTTTGAAAGAATAATCTTCTCGTTTCGCGGTTGGATTATTTCAACTGTTAAACTAACACTTTGTAATCATGCAACAACTACTGATGAAAAAATGGCTTTCCCGTAATCTAATATAATTATGTGTAAGATCTTTTTTCTCGAGGTGATCGAAATTTGTATGGACACCACGAAGTGCCATCCCCTTCATGGTAGTTATAGTGTTTGAGTTCCTATATGTCGATGAACCCCCTAAACACTTCATCTCCTTCCAAGGCTCGTCTGACCTGTTGTATCTTACCTCGAATATGCAGTTATTGATTTCATCATATACGACCTGTGGTTCTTATAACAGGGTGAGTCATAACTATTGGGACATAGGCTAAGGGCGTATTGTTGTTTATTGCGAATTATTTCACTGTATATTCATCAATTGTCATCAAAATTTGCACGGAGGCAAAATTTTATATAAAGAGAATATTAATTCATGTATTAGAAAACGAAATTAACATTATTTCTACGTAATATTGGTTGAAAAACAATATTCTAATCTGTTTTCGAGAAAAGTGCAATTGAACAGTTCAAAGTCTCTGAAGGTGATTTCAAATATTATTTCATTTATGAAGAGTGTGCTTTGGACTGTCAGATAATTGTTGCTGGTATAAATACATGTCTTCTTTCATTGAGGCATATTTCGTCCTATCGCCATATTTTGTTCCAAACAATCCGCCCTTAGCCTATGTCCCAATAGTTATGACTCACCCTGTGCAAATACCATCGCAGAAATTCGTTTGAAAGGCCCTTTTCGTTCAGGTTCCCGGAGACTGCTTTACAGACCCCTGATCTCGTCCACGAAGAAGACCAAAAGTTCTTCTTCTCCTATGAGTGATGGGGGAAGGGTTGGTCCAGCCCTGTGGTGTCCCCTGCACAGGGCTAATGCAGTTTACTCTGAGATCCCTTTCTGTTTACGAAAGGTCCCGTCACAGACACCATATAACCTCGGTGCCAATCATTCCTCGTCACGAGTTCCCACAACTTGAATTAGGTTGCAAAGTCTCCTTCATTAAAACACGACCCATGAGCAGATGTTCACAAATTGTTCCATTTCTACACACCGATGTCCACAAAACTGTCTCATCAGAGTGATCAAAACAAAGATGTCCACAAAATGCTCCATTTGCCGAGCAGCCACGGCTGGTTCTCCCCGCATCAGGCTGATATTGGGCTTCAGGGGAGAAGGAAAAAAGAATTGGTCAAGAAAGCCGATAGGAAAGATTTTAAACTGAAGGAGGAAGAGGAATCCATCCGGCTCGGGTACCTCGGGATCGCCAGCGTACATACAAATACGCTGGGTTCACCATTCTCGTAATCACAAGTCGTTAGCCCTTAAGGTCAAGGTCTTAGTGAAGCTACCTAATGTTCCAATAACGCATTAATAGAAAGCAAGTGCCCAACCCAGAACAGCACTGGACCAAATTTCAGAAAAGTGTGAAATGCCAAGGTTGTATTTATGTAACTATCGAGTTTTGGAGTTTATAAAAAAGTCTGATTCCGACCTATAATACCTACTAAATTAGTCACTCATCAATTCACTAAAACAGTAAGTAGGACACTTCCGTTAGTCCCGAAACATGTATTTCCTTTCAGAAACTTCTATTGTATCTTTCAACTTCCAAATAGTATATGTTTGTACTCCTGAGGAGACAAACAAAAATATTAGCGGAGGCAGATGTGCCACAGTGAGACAATATTTCGTTTTTTGGATGTAAAAAATCGAGTTTTTATCCAACCACCCATAATGTCTTACTCAAGTTTGATTTGCTGCATAATACAGCTCGAAGAAGTATGGGTACCTAAAGTACCTGATAAAATTCGTAATTTTGGTATTAAAATTGACGACTTTTTTGTCGGTTGCAGAAAAACATATTGTTCACAGCAATGAATTCAAGGGAGAGTTACAAAAAAGAATCACAGAGAGATACAAAACAATGATAACAATGTACATTACACAATAATAATAAACATAACAAGTTATATTTTATTCCGATAGGATGAATGAACGAAGCTCAAGAATATTCCAAATATAAGTAGCAATAGTTCTAGCTCCATATATTTTTAAGTGCAAGTATTAATTAATCAGCACTCTGAAGACAGGAAATATTCTGATTCATAACAGTATATATTGGGCAATCAAAGAGCATGCGTATGAGGGTCGCATTTTGGTTTCTGTTAGATACGGGACAAGTCAAGTTTGGATCAATTTTATAAATGATCACATTTAAGGTGAACTTCATCATAAAATCAAGTGGCCTGAAGGGTACGAAATATTAACGACTGAAACCACATTTTTAAATTACTATATGCTGATGTCGTCTTTCTGGCACACTCTGAAATAGATGTAGTTAAAAAAAATTTAAAACTTTGGAAAAATACTGCACTTCTAAAGTGATAATATAATATTGGTGGCATGAGATGAGATATTTTGTATTTTTGCAGGAAAAGGAGAGGTGCAATCAACGCCAAGCAATTGGCGTTTCTGGAGAAATACCGTCCGAAATCCAGATTGAAATCCAAGAATGGACACAAGAATTCTTGCTGTGTGCAGTAATATCTCTCTCGATGAATGTGTTCAATGAAAAAATATAACAGGGCACTTAAATATATAAATAATTTCGGTATCATATGTGTGAAATATACGTAACTGCTTATTTTATTGAAAAAAGAGAATAACATTGAAAAATAATTTTTGTTTAGACGTGATGTTATATAGTCATGTTTTGTGTTCAAAGCTTTGATTGGAACACTGTGATTATTGAAAATATTATTATTTACGTATCGATCTTCATGCCGCATAGATAAAACATTGTTAACGGTCTTTCATTAATGAGGATAACTATTGAATGTATTAAATGTTGAAATATTGTCATCGTGTACCAACTTAATATTTAATTGAGCTGTTTTATCATTGTTATTTATTTGATTGATGATTGATAGAATGATTTTTAAAAATTGATTGACAGATACCTACTATTTGTTTAGAATTTTATTTCTAGTTGATTTATCTTAGTAGTATCTTTTCCCATGATTATATTGAATTTTTCATCACATTTATTGCTGAGGAAATTTTGAATTAAATTTTGCAAGTATATTGCAGTCATTGAATCACTTGATGTTCACATTTTATGTAGATTTCTGGACAAATATATTTTATTATCATTTTGACTGTCACCTAATTAAAGAGCATTCCTATCCCATCTCATCTCCATCCGAACAGCATTAGGTAAATCGATAAAAAAAATTTAAATCACCTACTTTCCCTGATAAATGAATCTCGATAGAGACAAACTTTTGTTTCACATATTTAATGCGGTTGAAAAAAGGTTCACAACACGTTTATCGCGAATTTTCCAAGGTATTCTCACGAAACATGCAAAATATTAGATTAAGAAAAGATTTCAGTCAGTTCGAAAAACAATACCCCCTTCTTGTTGAACGAGAATGAAGTCCTAAAACTTCAGATAGCTAATCAAATATTTATAAAAGGGAAACTCGTGTATTCCATGAACTTCAAATACGTAATCTCACAGGAATTCCAATAAATTCATCATAATGACATTGTGGGCGTAATGTAATTACAATTCTGTCCACCAACGTATTTTTATGATACTCATTATAGATTTTGCCTCATTGACATGAGGGTATTACAGTTTTACTGTTCTGCATAAAGTGAGTTTTTGACAATTTTCCACCATATTGTTTTGTCCGATTACATATTCAGATTTGGAAAGGAAAGACAACGTGAGCCTTACAATTTATTATTTATTGCTTATGTTTATTGAAACATGTGTAATGAACATAATCGAAAATTCATAGCTAATCAGAGGTTATTAATATCCTAATAGAATAGAATATATTCGGTCGGCATATAATCTTCGAATCATTACCTATTTATTGAATGCCATTCCCATTCAATCAGATTGAAATATCAGAATGACAAACCATAAATTTTATTGTTTCTGCATGCCTACGTTCGGAGACAGATAAAGGAAGTTTTGCAGCTGTCATTCTTGCAATTATCCTTGACTAAAACATATGCGGAGCAAAGTGCATTGCACTATAAATAATTTGACGAAAATATGTGATTTTCTTCACATAAATACAGCTGCAAAAATATGAATCGCTGGGAAAGTAAATAATTTTGTTTTCGGATATTCCTTTCAAATATGAAGTAGGAATACAGGGTGTTTTTTGAGCTTCTGATCCCATGTATACCTTCACTAGTCATTGTGATCAAGTATACTATTTATATTGATCATTTTGTATCTTTCTATCTAACACAGATTTACCTAATTGTAAATTTTTCCAGAGCGGGAGTCAAGTAAATGACAAATCTGATACCTATTCAAAAAAGAAGCATAAGTTTGAACCTAAATATATGTGAATCTTGAAGGTGGCGCAAAATCAGGTATCCTCTGTCTGAAGTTGCTACGATTTTGAGTTATATAAATATGAGCCTAAAACTTTGGAAGCATTCAACGTCATGTAAAAATTGCAGGCTGGCCATCTGAAATGTAGGAGGAACTCAAGAAAACAATTTTCTCAAATAACTATGCACAAAGTTAGTTCGCAGATCAGGAAATCTCCATATCATCTTGTCATACTAAACGAAATAAATAGCTATATAAGATATATCACGATAATATTCAGTCTGCAATCAAGTTGCCATCCTCTCAAAAGTATTTTTCGGTATATCGAAGTTCGGTATATGTTCTCTCAATTGGCAAAATACCTATTTGAATATTCCTAAATGTTATTGTGGTACACTAATAAGGGAGGATTGTTGGACCAAAATATGGCGATAGGCCCTAATATCCCTTCATAAAATATTGCTGCGGTAAAAGATAGAGTTGTTTTTTTTTCAGTTTTTTGGGAATATTATTTCAAGTATTATTCTACAGTTTCTTACAGGGGACGCGATTCCTGATGATGAAATCGGCTGGTAACTTTGTCGACGAAACTTTCTAGTGATTTCGGTTAGAAAATTTGACATAAACACATTTCTACGTAATATTTGATAGGTACTCTTGTTTAAAAACACGACATTTTCATCCGTTTTCGAGAAAAACGCAATTGAATAGTTCAAAGTCTCGGAAGGGGATTTCAAATATAATTTCTTTTATGAAGAGTGTGCTTTGGACTGTCAGATAATTGTTGCTGGTGAATGCATACATTTGGTGCGAGTTCATAGTAAATACTTTTTCGATTGAAACGCCCTGTATCTTTTTCCACAGCAATATTCTATCAAGGCAAATTTGGTCCTATCGCCATATTTTGGTCCAAACAATCCGCCCTTATGTCCCATGTTATGACTCACCCTTTACATTATACATTTTTGTATTTGGCTATTTAAACACAGTCTGAAAAAATCCCCTTTTTCTAGCTATGCATGGTGAATACTCAATGTTATTGTCTAAATTTTACACCTCGATATATATATATGGTCTAGGACGTTCAGAATCCTGTTTAGCGAATCATTTGATATTCACAGAATGATTTAAGAAATAAATTCAATGTTTTTGTATCCCTTTTGGCTTCTCACTTTATTTTATACGTAGAAATCCTCATTTCGAAACCATATTTCTAAAAGCTACGAGAGTTCATAATTCGTTCTGTAGTCAACAGTGGATTATAATTTATTCGGTTGATAACACTTTATGTTCTTTCATATGAAAATATACAGGGTGTGTCATAACTATAAGGAAATAGGCTCCCATCAGATAGCACAGAATATGCTATGAATCTTCTCACAATGTTCACAACATATACCTCCTTCAGAATATTCCGAAGAACGTTCATAGAATATGATGAGGATGTTCTGAATGTTTATAGAATGTTTTACGAGAAGATTCACAGAACATTTCATCCAAATATCCTAGAAACGTTCCTAGAATATTCCATTATATTCTATGAATGTTATTCAGGAATGATCATAGAATGTATTGTTCGAATATTCTAGGCATGTTCTCCAGGTGATGATGATGAACATAGGTTCATATAATATATTATTATCTATAGATACTCCGAGAAAGAGACACATTTTTGTTTCCTATGAGACTGTATGCATCTCCTAACTTGCTTCGTTTTCGAGATACAGTGAATCAAATTGCTCAGAAAAAATCGATTTTTCATTGATTTTCGCTGATTTTGATAAAACCTGTCATGCTCATCTGCGGTGGCAATGGGGTTCAGTGAATTCAAATTTATCGCTATTTTCTCCAATTACCTATTCCTTCCTAACCTACCCGAGTTATAACTCGAATATTGGATGTTCAATTACTAGTGGTGAAGTTCCTATAACTCAGAATTTTGAAGTTTTTATTTTTTTTATTTTAGGTGCCTCATTCAGGGCTTCGTATATTTTCTTCCTATATCGAACGCTGAAATATTTTCCATGCTCTTTAAAAACCCCTGTATACGGAGAATATTCCGAGATCATTCTGAGGATGTTTCAAAATTGAATGTTCTCGGGCCCATTCTAAGAAGAAAATTTCATATGAACGTATTACCTACTTTCGAGATACAGGGTGGTGGTAAAGTTCTCAAAAATCAATATTTTTAGCCTACTACAATGAGAAGTTATAATTTCAAAATACCAAATACGAATACGAAGTTCAAACTAGGAATTGTATTTTTCTGAAATTTGATCTAAGAAATAAAATCTATTTCTCTGCATTGTGATATTGTCATATTAACGATATTGCTATATAATAATCATGTAGTGAAAAGCTTTTTATTTATTTAAGCGAAAACCGTGCATCAGATTGCAAGAATTGTAGTGATCAAATTTGCTTGGAAATGATTGGGAATTTCAGGAATGATTTCAATTTCGAGATTAATCAGTGGCGTACCATCAATGTCTGCCAAAATAGTGCAAGAGAGTATCGTATCCAGGAGCTACGTACATATACGCCCTGTATAGTGCTTCTAGATTAATGAGTGTCGATCTATTGATGACACACGGGGTTATGTAAAAGGTGACGGGTATTTTGGGTAGAATTTATCGATGTATGAGTAATATTAAGTAGTTAAGAAGTAGCCGTGATACGGCTAGGTTGTATATTGTGAATATAGTTGAAATCGTGGAGTACCCAGAGTGTTTTATTCTAATAGTCCACCAAGCTTACAATAGGTATGTGAAATTCCATAAAACGCCACTGGTGGCAGCCAAAAGAAATGTGGTACACTAACTAATGCCTCTTGATACATAGTACATAATATGTATGCCAAATTTTATTAGAATATCTGAAGTGGTATTACAGAGATAATAATAAAAACTATTCATTTATGAGAACTTCACCAACCTGTATCTCAAAAGTTAGGACGTTTAGGTCATGCGTTCATATGAAACTTTCTTCTTAGAATGGGCCCAAGAATCGCCTCCTCAAATATTGACATTCAATAATGAAACACCCTGTCTATTCATAGAATGTTTCGAAAAATATTATGAGCACGTTTTTGGAACGCGAATTTTCGTCCCATTTCCATGTTCGTAGAATGGACCAAAATATGGCAATAGGACTAAAATATGCCTCAATAAAATATTGCTGTGGCAAAAGATACTGGGCGTTTCAATCGAAGAAGTATCGACTATAAAGTCGCACCAAAATTCATTCCCTGACAAGAAATGTAATTCACCAGAAACAATTATCAGACAGTCCAAAGCACACTCTACATAAATGAAATAATATTTGAAATCCCCTTCCGAGACTTCAAACTGTTCAATTGCGATTTTATCGAAAACAGATGAAAATGTGTTTTTAAACAAGAGTAAGTACCAATATTACGAAAAAGTGATCTTTATGTCATATTTTCTAATCAAAATCACTGAGAAGTTGTCAAAAAAAATTTGTCAGTTGATTACATCATCTGGAATAATTAACGTGGCGCTCCCTGTAACAAACTGTAGAATAATTCATAAAATAATATTCCCTGTACAAAATTATGCCTCTGTGCCGATTTCGATAACAGTTGTTGAATATAGAAATTATTAGCAAAAAAAAACGAGGAAACATATCGCCTTGAATATTTTTCCACAGCAATATTTTATCAAGGCATAGTCGTTTATATCGCCATATTTTGGTCCAAACAATCCTCCTCAGCCTATGTCCCAATAGTTATGACTCACCCTGTATTAATAGGTCAACATGAGAGGTGAACACAAACATGACTCATTTTTCAGAAGAATCTTCGATTAAACTTCAAAAGTAATTCGAAACTTCTAAGTATAAGTAATCCAAAAGTACAATTTGTGAAAATGGACGATCCTTCACAGTCGAAGTGAAACATACAATTTTTTGCACACATTGATTCTTCACCCTGTATTTGACATTATTGACTTACCGCTATGCAATGCCGAACGTTTCATGCTTTCATAGCCAGAAATAATTATGTGAACTGATTTCGAATTTAATAAGTTCCTAAATTAGAGTTTACAGGTTGTCGCTAATTGCGCTAATTAATGAATGATAACACAACATGAGTGTTTTCCAAGTAGGTAACCTCACTTTTTTCAAAAATAAACGGAACCTGGACCCGATTTTGCGCCACCTTGTATCTGTCTACTTCTGCGAGGACAGGCACAACCCAGGCAGCACACCTCGGTGCGAAATGTGCCGATCTGAAAAAAACAAGGATTTAGAAAGATTTGGCCGCTGGCCAGAATTTAGATAAGCTTTCAGCTCTACAACATAGTTGCCCAGCAAGAAAATCTGGTTGGCGAAAATGACGTCGTACTCACTGTCTTAGCTCGATCCACGCCGTTTTTACCAGCCTTTAGACTGCTGCCGACACCTCGTGTATATATGTGTTAGTTTTCCTCTTTTCGAAAATCACGTTTCCCTCACCTTTGGCATGTAACCCTTACGAGTATTACGTAATGGGGCAATATAGAATGTAAATTCTGGACATAGACCAACTCGTACTAGTATTTCCAAAGAATTCCGATAGTGTCCCCTAGTACCGAAAACTATACAGTAAGTGGTGTGTCTTTTCCAGTTTTTTTAATTAGTTTTCAGTGCGGTATAGTGTATATAGTATTGAACAAAATGTGTTAATAGGCTGGTGCTATATATAGACCCTCGAATGCAGGAATTCAACTGTCTCTTAAAATTTCATGATCACATATTGATATGAATTAAGTGACAAATTCAATACAAAAAATTCAACGTAGTTATTCGTCACGTTGTGTTTTGGCATTTTGTTTGGAGTTTCCAGATTTCGGTCCATTCATGAACCTATCAATCGAGATACTTACGAAAACGGTAGGATTCTAAATATAAACCATGTAAATAAATAATGATAGAAAACGTTCCTCCACATTTCAGTTATCAGGAAGCTTATGAGGAAATGCAAACGATTAAATACATTAATTTATAAGCTTTGGTAGAAGCAGTTCACGGTTTTTCAAAGTGTAGTAAAGTAATGATACACAAAGTCATCTCTACAACATTTAATGTGATTAACACATCATTTAAAATTGGTACATGTTTCGGACATATATGTCCATCCTCAGCCTTTATCACACAAAAATTACGTTAGTCATGGGGATACAAAAATAAGTTGACATAAATGTATTTTTTTGAGATTAAGGCTGAGGATGGACATACATTGTGCTACAATTTGGTCCACCTCACCGCTGTACTTTCGTGTTCCTAGGGCAATTTAGCATTTTTTCTCATAATATACTTCTCAAAATTATGATCTTTGTCGAGCAAACAAAAATCATCAATCAAAAACCCCAGAAAAATTACAGAAAACGGTGGTACCTCTCTGCAAACTATTATTATTCTTTGGCGTAACTCTTATTCTCTATTTCTTAGCCTGAATTTGTAAACCATGGAGGAGAGTTCAAAATAACGTGCAGAAAGAGATATGGAAAGTGCATAGAGATTAAAAAAACATGAACTTAATAGGAATAATTGCTGTTTTGTTCATTGTCCAATCCGAGGTCCAATCTTTCGATCTCATTTGTTTATAGCTAGGTATTATTTGTTTTTTTTTCATTTCTTGATAAAAAATATGAAGTATATTGATTTTTTTCCGTTATTCATCTCACTCTGATCTAATTCTCACTACCATCATGCATGGTTTCATCAAACTGACTTGAAAAATTTAATTATTCAAAAATTGTACCTACCTTTGATAAAAAACACCCGTTATAAGATATTGTTTTGAAAATGGGTATGAGTATTATTTGTGACTAGTCCGAATCATTGGCCATTATAAATTTTTTTGTAAAAAAATGCCTCATCCGTTTTCTATACTTTTGCTGGAGTTTGCTCGACAATGTAGTTGATTTTGAGTAGTAAGGTGTTTTTAATCCTATTAAAAATCTATTCTCGGTATATCTCTAATATATGAGTTATTATGGAAAATGCCATTGATATGATTTTTTTGTATAAGTGAGATACACCGTTGAGGGAGATCAAAAACTATTATAATCTATTATGAAAAATCCAAGTTTTATGATGGCACCTCAAAAACGAAACGTCGATTTGAAAATCTGATAACACCATCTTGTAGAACAGACCAAGTAGCAATGACAACTCGAATGAGGATGTGTAATCTGTTTTGTCAGATCTACTCAGAGTCAGAAAAAAATAAAAATGAAATCGCGAATATTCGGTTTTTTCCAAAAATCTTCAGGGGTTATTCGGAATTTTTCCAAAACTTCACTTTATTAGGCATAAAATTGCGAAACTTTGCCTCCATTTAACCCTCTCTGTATACCGTTACCGAGATCCGCATGCATCTACTCGAATTCCACTCACCCGGTATAAATAGGTATTTGTGGTATTTCCCTTGCCATATCATCATTTATCCCACTGCCTCCTGGCTCTGGCTAACATATAGGGTAGGGCAGTCCCAAGCTGGGATACCTAATCTGTGTAGGTGAAGTCACAGTGGCCTGTCATTATTTCAGTTAGTAACCTAAGTTCGGTCCTATCCGTTCCTATCTCATCATCTTCCCTTGCAACTCCTTACTTCTTCCGGTGGGTAAATTAAGGAGACCATATATTTAGACAATATTTTCCTTCTTTTAGGAGCCGTAACTTCCAGGCTTTTAAGGTAATGAATAAATATGTTAGATGCATGGTTTTTCAAAATAACATTCCATGAGTGTTTACCTCGCTCGGTCATTACCATCAATTATCTGAGATATCTGAGATATCGAGATATCTGAATATTAGGATCGACGGCACATTAGCAAGAACAGCGCAAGAGAAAGCAAACATTTTTGAGGAAATGTACACATTTGACCGTGTTTGGCAACAAACTTCCATCAAATGGCTTACCACCTCAGCTATGCCTTCTTCTATGCATTCTTTCAGGCAGATTGCTCCATGTGGTGGTGGATGGAGTATCGTCTGATACCATAACCATCAACTCCGGCAGTCCACAAGAATTTAATTTGGTACTCCATATCGACGATATTGTTGGGTGTAATCACCTGCCCTATCCACAGCTTTGCAAATGATAGTGCGTTTTTTTCCACAACACCCATTTGATGGTCTTATATTCCATTCAGAAACGGGCCATTTGCCTGGTTGGTGATGCCACATTTACTAATTCCTCGACATCATGACTTCCCACATTTCTTCAGATACTTTCACGTTTATCATAGCAATACCAGTCAGACGAACTAGACAAGCTCAGCCACCACATTTTTTTGCCGTGAACCTCAAGATACGTCGAACAACTCTCTACCTAAACTTGCTTGTCTATAGAACGGCGAAGCTAAGAAATTCTTTGGCTAGGGAAGTATTACCAAGAACCTCCAGAAGAAGTCCAGAAAAAAAATCAATACCTACCTTCTCTCCCTATCCTCCCGTAGGTACGCACGATGTTTCACAAACATATTAGAGGTTTCCTTTCATGCGCACCAGAAGTTTGTATATAGTACGAAACAGAAATACCATCACTGAACAAGAAATTACGGAAGAAAAATAAACATATATTGCCTCAGATTACGATAGGTTTAGCTACTTCCTGAAATACCTCTTTCAAATATTTGAAACTTTGGCAATGGAACATAATAGCAAAACAAGAAGTGGAAAAATCGTACGGTGAAATGTTGCTTATGCTTATAATACAGTCAATGATGACCTATAAATATTTTGGGATACAGCAATCTACTATTACAAATCTGAACGCAATTAGATCAACACGAAACTAATTTCAGCACACAATAAAACATGTATCACATGTACCCTTTGGCAAAAGGAGACCCACTGTGTCCTTTGGGGTTCCATCCACAAGTGAGATGGCCTACCAGATGCAAAAGATGTTTCAGGTGAGCACATTTGTTAGCCATCCAGAATAATAGGTCTACCCTATACATATATTAATTTTAGAGATTATAAGGAGCATGGTGGGAAGAAAAGAGATAGCGAGTCGAATTTACACAAGGATGCATCGACTTTATCAACTCCAAGTTTATCCCTGAATTCCAGGTATGGAACACATACCAGATTTCACAATAGGCAAGAACACTAATTTATATAGAAAAAATACTATGACATTCATCACGATGACAAAAGGGCAGAGAATTTTTTATTCCTTCTAGATCTCCCAAAATTTTTTGTTCATAGCAGCCCCTCGAGATTTAATTCCTTCAGGATTTTGAGGGGATCTATAGTTGTGGTATTTCTTCCACAGTCAGTTGGTGTGTTTCCAGTATGTTCAATCTTTTGTGATGTACAGAGTCACACTCCATCAGTATGTGATGGGGTGTTTCTGGTTCTTCCTTACATAATCTGCAGGTGCCGTCCTCCTGTAAGCCTAGCTTCTTAAGTGTTCTTTGAGTCTGCAATGCCCCGTTAGAAATCCCCTTATTGCTTTGAGATTTCCTTTGCTGCGGTTTATCAGTGCCTTAGACCTTGAAATTTCCGAGGATTTCTTTAGCCTGCCGCAGTCCTGGAAGTCTTTCTCATTGTCTAGCTCTCAAGGCTCCTTCCGCCTTTTCAAGTTCTCCTTGGAAATGGGAATATCCAAGGCCGCAGAATTACGCCACTGTATGCACATTCCAATTGAATCCACGCATTTGTGTTCTTGCCTATTTGACTAATAATAATTGAGATGAAAATATGGAGAGAAATATTCGGGATCGATTTATTGAGGCTATCCATAATCCATTTTCAGAGAGGGAGAAGGAAACAAAAGGATTTGGGTATCAAGCACAAACCTAACAGCCGAAGAAGCGAATCAGGCTAGCAATGACTACAACACTCCTTCCTCCTGGACTTCTACAAAGGATTTAGCGAACATAGAAGATGATACACAACCAGTTACAACTGTCAACTTACTACTACCAAAAAGAAAAATAAAACCGTTAGACACAGGCCAAAAAACCGGTAGGAGTCCTCAGAAACGAAATCAAGTAAGTATACAGTGTTAGTTTGTTAGTTTCAGGTAGTTTTTCTCTGTCGAAATCCAAACAATCATCAGTATTCAACAAAAGTGACAGTCTGGCTATTCGGGCGAAAAAACTCCAAAGTATCAAGGAATCAACGTTGGAAAGAGGAAAACGAATACAGATCAAAGAAGTAAAAACGATATCCGATGAACCCAATAATCACGATGTACAATTTCTCATTCAAGTAATTTATGTTGTGTGTTTTTGACCCCACCTCTTCCTACCCCAAATGCTGCTGCTGCCGCTTCATAATTCGAATATGTAAGTCTCATTTGAACCGGGGATTTTTTCAGGAAATTTGTACTATATTTCTCATATAATCTTCTTCCTACTAATAAAAGTTTATATCCACTCTTTCACCACCTAGTGTTAGACCTATGTGTTCCGAAATATGATTTTTGTGAATATAAAATGTAAAATATCGGCGAAATAGCGCAGTGGTTGAGGCGGTCGGCTAGTTTTCAGAACATCGAAAGGTTGCTAGGTTCGAATCCCGGGCAGAACAAAGAATTGAATAATGAATTCTAATCTTATAGTAGCCTCGGCCGGAGATGTTTCGCACGAATTGCTGTTGCGTTCCAATTAACAGTGCTGCTCCTGGTGCTGGTGACATATGAAGTTAGTAACAAAGCCTACACAGAACACACATGGGCTGATACATACCAACGAAGTACATACTACTACTACTACTACTACAACTAAAATGTAAATACCATCGAATACCATTTCAAGTAATTCTTCCAACGCCAATATTGTTTGTCAAAACTCAAAAGTTACTTAGTTATCAGCTTAACATCATTTTCACATTTTTATTGAAAAAGAATGATGTGGCCTATGTAAACAAATAGAAGAACTCAAGTTATGGTTGGACTTGATCAGCAGTCTTGCGATTTTAACTCTCAATGTGGACTTATACACGCAATTTTAACAAACCGGTTTTGTACTTTTGGTGAGCCACTGTATGGGCTACGTAACGTAGTACTACGTACTACGTACTCGGAGGTTATAATCTAGGTGAAAATACCTTCTAAATAAAATATCATTCGACCCCCCTTTCCATTCAAGATTTTAGGGGTGAGTCCGAGGACTCAACCCCGCTAGAGGGTTTCCGTTCAGGGGGTGAAACAGGCAAAAAGAATTCCCTTTTAAATTAAAATTGACGGATTCCAGCGATATTTCGTAAATGACCGGTGTGCCCGAAATTGGCTGTTTCGTGTATGCCTAGGAGCCCTGTTTACGATATACAGGCGGTGTAATATTTTCATAAATTTTTTGGTGTTATTCAAGTTTTGCCACAGGGTTTTATTAACCCACCTTATGAAAGCTTTCGACCATTCCAGATATTCTAGTCAATTTTCAAGAAATGTGAAATATACTGTCTTCAGTAAATTGAGTTTTATTACAAAAGTAAATATTATTTGGCATTTATCCTGAAATCAACATTGTGTTTTGTTGAGTAATTCATACAGCCTCCTCCATAGTTTCAACTCCATCATTGAATTCGGAATCGTTTATAAAGCTGGAAATTGCTTTCAGATTAATAAAAGCTTCCCTGCCAGTGTGTTTTGTTCAAAACTAATAATGGTCTGCATTCATTTAAACTAATTAAGGGTATACTACTACAACTGCAATTGGGATTTTATGAAACTTGAACTCCTCGCATTCCCTTCTTATTTTAGAACATTTTCATGAAAAGATTTTCATAAAAGATCGAACAATAGCATTTGATTAACAATACTCCAATAGTGAAACTTCTTCCATTTCATCAACAAACACGAGATTTTTCGTAATAATAATTCAAAACATAACCAATTACTGTAAAAAATTCAAATAGAGTCTGTTCTTCAAATACATGTATGTTTAAATTTCAAAACTTAATAAAATTGTATTTAACATGTTATTTTCAATCTATCTTGACTATTCATGGACATGTTCTGCTACAGGGGGGAATCCAAGAGTTGAAACTTCAGACAATTACTAATTATACCAGTGTAGTTCATTTGAGTAGGTGATTTATCATTGGAGAAGTAATTTAATACTAATTCATAATTTGCTATAAAAAGTGAGAATGATTTACTTGATCAAAATACAGAAGTAAATTCTGGTGAACCAATAAGCGCAATAAATTTTATTGAGAAGACATGAACCATTCACTTTACTCAGGAGTGTTTGTTTCATTTTCCTCTAGGTAAAATCAAAACCAAATAATAAGGACCACGCACAAGACCAGCATTCAGATGACGACAATATCAGCCTTGCAGGGACAGAAACAACAGACACAACTCTGGTTGATGCCCAAGACAGTGAACTCAGAGAACAATTAGAAAGCCTCAAGAAAGAACTAGACATAACGAAAATGAAATGCGAGAGGCTAGAGAGAGACAAAAGTGATATTCTCTTGAGAAGGCTAGCAGCCATGGAAACAACAACCAGTAAAACGACAGCGTCAGAAGCACTCAAGCTACAGCAAAAATGCAATGAGCTACAGCAGCAGTTGGAAGACTACAGAGATGACAAAAAGAGCTTGACACTGAAGGTGAGAGAGCTTGAACATGATCTGGACCAGCGACCCACGCCGCAAGAAGCACAGAAAATCACTGATGATCTCAGGTCCAAGCTCTTAGCAGCCGAAACGTTGTGCGAGGAACTGATGGACGAAAATGAAGACATCAAGAAAGAACTGAGAGACATGGAAGAACAAATGGATGAGCTGCAAGATAACTTCAGGTGCATGAAGTTTAAAAAGGCGCCAGTCTGAACAGTGATTAACGTCTTGTTTTTTTAGAGAGGACCAAGCTGTTGAGTATACTTCAATCAAGAAGGATCTTGACCAGACAACGAAAAATTGTCGAATATTATCGTTCAAACTGAGGAAAGCAGAGAGAAAATCTACTCAATTAGAGTTCGAGAAAGCGGAGTTGGAAAAGAAGTTGAAGGATGTATGAACTTTGTCAGGTTAGATATGTGTGAAAATTTATATATAAATATCTGTAGATTTCAGGCAGTGGTACAACGCTGAATCAAATAGAAAAAATAAAACAGCTTGAGCAGGAGCTGAAAGTAGCAAATGAGGTTTCTCTAAGGTTGCAGAAAGAACTAGACGAAGCAAAGCTGAAAATTTCTGAAGCTGAGGACAGTAAAGGACCAAATAAGAAGAAAGCTCCACTTCTTGGTTCCATTGGGAAAAGCCCTTCAGCAGACGGAGTAAGTATAAGATGGGAAAAAAATTCGATGCACATAATACGTATTTCAGTTATTTTTGTACACGAAAATTTACAAAGAATTACAGGCTTTGGTAGTCTTCACTACTGAACGAAGCTGTTCCTTATTAGATATTAGATTGGTTTTATAGTTCATGGGTGTTTTCATTATTTTTCTATAGAAAAAAGTGTCACGGGAATCTCTTACCCGAGGAGGTTCACAAGATGACCCAGTACAGCTGCTGAGAGATTTGCAAGATTCGTTAGAGAGAGAAGCTGATCTCAGGGAACAACTGAAGTTTGCTGAGGAAGAGGTAAAGTATATTCAATATGATGACAAAATAACCGAAACAATGTTTTTGATTTGAAAGTTTTTTCTAAATTTTCAGGCACAGACTTTACAAAAGAAAGTTTCGAGAATTGAAGATGATAACGAGTCGTTGGTTTTACAACTAAAGAAAATGGCTTCCCGTGCCAGAAGTATGTCAGAAAATGAATGTTTTAACAATGTTTTGCTAGAATAATAACAATTTCTATGTGAATGTGAGCATAGTAACTCTTCAAATACCTATGTTCCCAATTAACATAAAGTGAAGGGAGAAAATAGTATTTTTTATTGATGTAGATTTCTTTAGCTGTGGATCCTAAATCCTAGCAACGCAGGCTTTCCAGGCTTGTATGTGTTTGTATACATAGTTGTCAAACTTGAGTCGATACTATTGCTAACTTGGTGATTATTGGAGATACGCCAGTTAAATGGGCCAACTAGTAGTATTTTTCCCGCTGATTACGAGGATGGAATCGAAAGAAGAATCGAACGAGATGTCAAAAGGTTATTTTTTTTAATTGGGTCACCCAGTATACAATAATAATATTCATAATCGATAGGTAATTCGATTCTGGACAAACTGTTCTATAATATTTTATCCTAAAAACGAAAATAAGTAATGAGCTATCGATAATTTTTCGAATTTGTCAAAGTGATTGTGTTAGTCGAGGATGGTCGAAATATTGTCGTAACTTTGCCTCACCATAGAGTAAAACATATCGTCGATAGCTTAGTATTTTTGAATTAAGGATAAACGTTCTTGTTCAGAATAAAATTATTTCATAGATATATCGATTATTAAGAATATTGTATACTGAGTATCCCATTGAATTGAACTCTTTGACATCTCGTGAACGCGATGTAAGATTTTTGTTTGGTTTTCATCATGGTAATCAGCTTCAATAGTGCCGACCCAAGTTGAAAAACCTTGTATATATATTAAATTTTTGTATACCGTGCTTTCACGTTTACTCCCTACATACATCGTATACCTCGTGCGATATATCGTTGTTTGATTGGAGGGAGAAAGCGAGCCATGCAGCTTATGAAAGCGAAAACATCCGAAAAGTGATCTCTCGACGCTAATCCCCCACTCCTACATAGCTGCTAGCCCCTCCCCCAACTCCTACATAACTGCTAGCCCCGAGCGCGACCGAATACTTTGCCAATGTAGTGTTTTCAACTGAAAGCACGATATATCAAACAGAATTGTCCTACCTGCTTGAGTGCTCAGAACAGTTGTATCCGCCTTACACACTTGACTACCCCATTTACTTACTGCATTTTGCTCCCTTCCTAACGGACCCATAATGGAATGGTCCGTTCCACAACGTGATTTTCGTGTGCAGACCTATTTGTCGAATGCCCGCTTTTGATGGAAACCGAATTCTCGCTTGGGTTAATACCTTCAAGGATACTAGAAATTTGTCCGCGATCAGAAGGGGGCACCTCAGAATACCGTCGCTACCACAAAAAAAAAACATAAGAGGGGCCATTCAACCATCTCCCAGGCGTATAAAAGCTAGAATAATGACGGATGCAGTGGTTTTATCAATTTTATAGATTCAAAATCGTCTTGTAGTTGAATGAAGCATATATCCATTGTCATTGGTCCTGATTATGAAATTGACGCTTCACAAAGAGAAAATTATGACATACTTTTACAGCTCGGAAACTGAGCCCGACCAACCAACGACTAACACCGGAACCTCCACATGAGAAGGGCGACTTTTCAGATGATGATGACCCCGCAGAAATGAAGCTGCAGCTAGAACTCAGCGAGCAGGAGGCATCAGTACTTAGACATAAAGTCGAGGAGCTCGAAGGAGAGAATCACAAACTGAAAGCGAAGATCAAAGATCTACAAGACCGCAGCAATACCAGGAGCAGTACGAAGAGATCGCTACTGTCCAGTGATAAAAGCAAAGAAAACTCGTTGCTGAATCAAAAATTGAAGGTAACTGAAGATTCGTTACCTATATCGTGGCATATCATGCTGACTTTCTTTCAGGTTTTGGAGGATGAAACGAATGACATTAGAAAGAAACTCATAGAAAAGGAAAGGGACTGCGAAAGATTACATGCTGAACTTAGTCTCACCCAGAAAAGATCCAAAGGAATGCAAAAAAGCAAGTACGTACTCAGCAGCACACTAAACTCAGTTATTTTATTGTCTTTTTAGGTCCCTCGACTTGGACCAACAAACTTTGGATCTCAGGAGGCAACTGCAAGTTATAGACCAAGAGGCGTCAGTATTGAGAAACAAGATTCAATCTTTGGAGACTGAAAACGAAAAACTCAGTGCTGAGAATAAGAAACTCAACTTGCTGAAAAGTACCAAGACTTTGAGAGCTGACAAAAATATGGATAGATATATTGATCAAATAGCTTCACTGGAAATTGAACTGAAGGAGAGGAATGATAAAATAAAAGAACTTGAAGAGCTCTTGGATAACTCTGATAAATCTGGAAATTACACAGATGCAAAGGTACTTATACTCATTGAAATAAGCGATTCAATTCAACATATTTTTGATTTTTAGAGTGACTATAAAAAATTCAGTCAAAGAACACCGAAGAGAATCACAGCTCTAACATCACGAGATCAGATGAAGGCCATGGTAAGTGATTTGGAAAAAGAAATAGCAGAAATGCTTCTTGTGATAAAAACTAATGACAATGCAAAAATCAAATCGGAAGAAGAGGTTCACAATAAGGTGAAAAAAATTATGAAAGAACTTGAAGAGATGAACAAGAAATATAATGTTGTTAAGAAAGAACTTGAGGAAGAAAAATGTAATAGTGACAAAGCTAGTAAAACAACTGAAGAAGTAAACAAGGAATTGAGCAAAATTGAAGAGCAATTGAAGAATATTTCCAGTGAGAACAGCACGCTGCAAGCAGAAATAGAAAAAACACGAAAGGAGAAGACAAAAATTATTAAAGATAAGAAAACTTTAGATGACGAAATATCTAAACTTAAAGCTGATTTAAGTAAGATAAAGCAAATCATGTATGTAACAAAATTATATTTCCCAATTTTCAGAGGCTTCTACTTCAAAGCAGAATGAAATGGATGCTTTGATCCAAAAGGTTGATTCCTTAAAATTATCGTTAGAGAAAAAAGAAAAAGAAATTTCGAAATTGGAACTCGACATCACCAAGGTGTCTAATGAGGTGAGTATGAATTATTTATGTAACTGTTTCTTCCATTAATAAATATTTCCTCTTAGAATTCCGAGAAAGTAAGAAGAATTTCAGAATTAGAATCACAATTGACTATATTTGAAAATAGATGTAACGAATGTGATAAAAAGTTGCAGGAACAGAACAGAACTTTCGAAACCAAGGTGGGTCTATTCCTCAAATTTATTCTGAATATATTCATCTTTCTTTTAACAGATTGACATTGAGAAGCAAAAAATTAAAGTACTACAATCTGATCAATCTAAATGGGAGGAAGAAAGAAAAATACTCAATTCCCAACTGGACAATCTTGCTATGAAGATTGATGGTTTAGAAAATACAATCAAACAGAAAGATAAATTAGTTAAGCAATTGGTGAGAGTTTATAGTTAATACCTACTGGATACAAATTCTCTTATATCTCATCAATTTATTTCAGGAAATCAATTTAGATAAAGAAAGAGAAGTTGTGTCGAAGACAAACTTGAAAGCTAGTGAAATTGAAAGCAGAGAAATAAGTAAGTTGAAAAATGAACTGACCAAGGGCAATGTCCAGGTTTCAGAGATTGAATCTAAATTAGAAATTGCCAACAAGTCTTGCAAAACTGCAGAAGATAAGTTGTCAAAAATCCAGATGGAAATCAATAATATTAAATCAGAGAAGGAGAAGAAGGTGAAACAAATGGAAATAGATCTCCAGGTAAGACGTTAAACTAGACTATAATGCATCTGAAGAATTCGAAATGGTTATAGAATGAGAAGAAGAAGCTGGATATCCTCAGATCGAACAACGAAAAAGAGCAAAAAAATAGGGAACTTGAATTGACTGTGCTGAGAGAGAAAATAAAGAAACTAGAACAAAATGGCACAGGCTCACCAGAAGTCAAACAGCTTCAGAAGTCTATTACCGAACTAGAAACTACCATCATAAAAGAGAGGCGCAAATATGACGAATTGACCGCAAAATACGAAATACTAGAAGAAGAGCATGTAATAACCAAAGCAAAACTGGTAATGGAAAGAGAAACTGTGGAATCGTAAGTAAGAACAAATATTAATAACACATTCAACAGCCTTTTCTTGAAAACTGGCAAGAGATAGATACCTATACAGCTAGGGTGTGCAATAACATATTTTCTAGCATATATTATATGCTTTCAATCTGTCTAAATCTGTATCTGAGCCGTTTTATGAAACATACAGACTGGGCAGTAATCTCATACTCACTCGGTATATTAAATACACATATAGATTGATACTTATGACTCCATTCGTTTATTTTTAGACAAAATAAGGCTTTAAAACGAGAAATAGAACAGATAGAAGGAGAACTTAAAACAGTTAGAGATACGTATAACATAAAACATGACACATGGATAAAAGAAAAACTTGAAATGGAAGCAAGATTGAAAGAACTATTCAAATCCTCAAGTAATGGAAGTGACTCGGACAGACAACGACTGAGGGCCCTATTAGAAGAAAAACAGTCAGAGTACGACCAAATAAAAAAAGAACATGACAACTTCCATGACCAAGTAGATTTCATGAGAAAAGAAAATGAAGACCTTCGAAGAAAATTAGATGACTATGAAAAAGTTAACAAAATCCAAAGGAATATTAGTGCAGATTCCAGTGCGATGGAGAAAGAGATGAAACAACTAAGAATGAAGTAAGCCAGCAAAACAGCATTCCATATTTCATTCAATCTTATCAACGCTTTGCAGGGTGAACACTTTAGAGAAAAACAAAAAGTCTGATTTAGCAGAGCTGAAGATGCGATATGAAAGTCAAATAAATGTAATGAATGGAGAATTACAGTCCCTACAGAACCAAGTGGTTAGGTTCAAAAGAGAAAAAGACACTTATAAACACATGTTGGAAACTGCACAAAAAACTATCGGAGAGCTCAAGCAATCTCCTAGACTAGCAAGAAAAGGTCCTAAAAATGTTGCCTATGATGAGGTAATAAAACCCAATATCCAGTAGACCCTGACTACAATTTGACTGTCTCAATAATATTGAATATTTTTAAAATTAATATTTTCAGTGGATTGAAAAAAACTGCTTTGGTTTGATAGAAGATGCTCAAGCAGGAGCTATCCATTTATTTTGTTTGTTTTTTGTTTAGCTGGAAGAATCAAAATCTAAGGTAGCTACTCTGGAACAACAAATAAGCTGTATGGAAGACGAATTGTCAGAGGCCAGACTAGAATGCTCAAGACTTAAGACTGAGTTGGTATCGGAAAGATCGTCCTGGGAAATTAAACTATCTGAGCTACACTCCAAAGTAAACGAATTAGAAGAAGAAAAGGTGCTAAACAGTGGCAGAACGAAAATAGTAGGTCTCAGAACCAAGATGGAACTAGCATGGCAAAAAGAGAGGGAGGAGCAACAGAGGCTCCTTCAAGAAACTGCAACACTAGCAAGAGATTTAAGGCAAACTCTTTTCGAGGTCGAGAGAGAACGAGATAAGGAAAAATTAGAAGCTAAACGAAAGCAGGACCAACTCAAAAAAACTGCAGACGAAGAACAAGATGAAAATAAGAAAAAACTCACGGAGTTACAGTGCGATCTACTGGAACTGAGAGATGCTCACGCGAAACTGAGAACTACCAATGAAAAACTCAGAAGAGAAAGAGAGAGGTATGATAAAGAACGGGAAGAAAACAGGTTGATGATCAACGGCAAGAAGCGTATAAACCAAGAAGACGACCGAAAAATAAACGCTTTGGTTGAGCAAATGGACACTCTTAAACAACTAGCCCCCGAACTGTTTTTCTCAAAAGATAACGAAGCCCCTTATACCCCTACCCCTCCAAGAAGGACGAAGTCAAAATCAAGAGAAACGTCTCCAGCCCTAGAAAGAAGAGAAACATCCGTAGGACCAGAAGAAAAACAGCAGCAAATACAGTACATAATGCAGAGACTCGTTCATACAACTGAAGACCTGCGTAAATTCCAAAAACTCTCTGAAAATGACATCGAAAGAGAAAGGTTGAGGCGAATGGGAGTTAGAAGAGCTACATCTACAGAACACGATAATGGGGAGTCAAGATATCGGCAACCATACCTCAAAAAACCTTCGATACCAACTCATGGTAGTCTCAAGAGGAAAAGTATTTCTTTGGAACACACCATTCAGGCCGAACAAAATATTTGGACCAATGACAACAGTATGTCTAGCCTGAATTCTCTGGAATTGCATTCAGATATTGAGAACAGTAGATCTCGTATTGATGTCAGTTTAGATAGTCGATTGTCTAATGAGTCGACGCAAAGTGAGATTGGGGAAAAGAAGAAAAAGAAGAGTTTCATGGGGAAATTGAAGAAGTTGACTAAGTCCAGAAGCATTGATGACCAGGACCCTGGAACTTTCTCACCAACAAGAAATCTTTCATCAAAGGTAAATGGCCCACCTCACAACCAAAAATGTGTTTTTTTATTAATTATTTTTAGACAAATTCCCAAGCAGAAAGTGTTGAGGACACAAGAGGAAGTAAAAAAGATTTGAAAGAAAGAATAACAGGGATATTCAAAAAATCAGGATCATCCTCTAGAAGTAATAGGTAATACTAATATAATACAACTTTAAGGTCACTTGCATAAGATGGAATACCTAATTTTCAGTGTTGAAAGGAGGTATGAGACTAGTTCAACACAAAGACCACTTATAAGAAATGGAAGTAATGGCCATTTAACATCAAGTGTAAGTATGTTGACGTTATAATGGAACATTATCATGAATCCAAAACTTTCGCAATCCATAGAATTTAGCACTATTCCCAAAACATGTGAGGCATATATGATTGAGACTTTTCATTCAATAGAAGTAGGAACAAATATAGGTATATATTTTATAAATATAAATTTCAGGATCTGGAAAATTCTCATTCAAGATCAAAGAAGAGCTGATAGGTACTTGTATGTAGATAGGTGAATTGAATTGTAATATATCGCTATATTATATGTGTAAAAAGTGATCTATGTTTATTTACGTTCGAGTATTAAAACATTATGTTATATATATGTACAAATATAGAGTTTCATTATGTTTCCTCAATTGTATCATGAATATCGACTATCATCTAGTAATCAAGGTGGTTTTTGTAAACATCGATTACATTTTTAATGATGCCTAAAAAATGCGAAGGTTTTTATACAGACATTTTTGAGAAAATTCTACAGGTCATTGAATACAGGGTCTCCGGAAAGGTCAGGTCGTGAATGGCAGGGCTGTTAGAGTGAGCTAAAATAATTTCAGTACTTCATATAAAAAATTGTCTATCGAACTTCGTTACTTATTTATTGACCTTGAAAGTTTCTGCAAGTCCATATACATATGCAGATTCATCATTACTCAACTCATAGACCTATTATAAGTCTATGACTAAACTCATCCATGGTGTTACCAAAGTATTGAATACTGTCCAAATAATTTGATGTCGGTTATGACATAAATAAATAAAGAGTTTTTATTACCTTTGAAACGGTTGGGATCAGTGACGGCTCGAGCCCTCAGAATCTGCTCTAGTAACTATAGTTCGTCAACTTGATTTTTGTTTTTAATGAAATGATGATAAATGGTTTTACCATCAGATCATAACTACCTCTCTTACGCTCGCCATGACTATTTTTATTCTTTCTGATAAATCTGAAGCCCGAATAAACTATTTTCAACTACTTCAACACATGACACACCAAACGCAAGAAGCACCACAATGACTATAACTAGCCACCCCACTTCTACCTGGTCGGCTGGCCGTACCTCCGAGTATCGTCAGTATCTTCAAATGTTTTCCGTGATGGGAGGCATACATATTATTTATTACCGCTACATGCGTCTTTGGAAATAAATAACATTCTAAAGTTCCATGCATGTTCATCACCAGAGCTTTTCTACGATGTTTTTTGGACTGCTGAAATTTGTCTTGCCATATTAGGCACATACATACAATAATATTCAAGGTATACTTAAATTATTGCCGGTAATTCATTACTGATTTTGATATTTAATGAATGTTGAATTAGAAATTTGCATTTTTACCGCAAACATGAACAAGAACATCAAAAGGATAGGTATTTTTCATTTTCGTATACCTATTCCAAATTCACTTTTTCTTTCAGTTGGTGCATTTCAACATCAATATACAAATAAGTTTAGAAATAATAATCATGAATACAATATATTGCTAAATCGAAAATAGGATGACAATCCGTGCATTAATAGGGTCGGTATATCGCGAGAATCACGAAGTTTGCGGCCTCTGGTGGCTAACTTTACAAGTCTTGCGAGTATGAACAACAATGACAACATATATGGCGACCATTGTTTCGAGTTTCATAATTATGTGTTTTATTTGAAAATTATTTATTTGTTGAAGTGCATATTCCAGAACCTCATTTTTTCCTAATGAAAAAACTCGAATTATTGCATGAAATTTTATTGTTTACAATGAAGAAACCAGTACCATACCTACTTGAATAATATACATTTTATAAATCATTTTATAAATGTTGAGTGCAATGATTCGATCTTGAAAATAACTCCAAGTCCTCAATTGCTGGGGATCCTTGTTTATGTAAATCGATGATATTGTTCCTTCTTAGCAGCCTCTCCAACCATATTTTTCAACCCATTCACTAGAATTTCATCTCCTTCATTAACAGCCAGTGATATTTCCCGATGAATTCAATTATTTCTTCATACATATACCAATGCAAGTGTTGAGTGGGCCATTCCGACCATTCCATATGTTTGAAAACAGCGGAATTATAATGAATTTCTTAGCACAAAATTATTTTTTCCATACCGGAAACCTTGTACGTCAATTATGAAGATATCACGAGGTCAACTTTTTATAATTACTACCAACTAACCAATTTGCAATGAGTACATACGGCAATGTTTTTGTTGTTCATACTTAGTTTTAAATTTGACGTTGATTTGACGTTTAATAGCGCCATCTATTGGTTCGTGATTTTCGCGATTACGGCTGGTAGATACCAGTGTATGACATGTATACGCGAGAATTTCAACTTGATCCGGGTGATACGTCGAGAGACAAGAAGTCACCGATCGGCCAGCCGACTGCAGTTTTTTTTATCGCAGTAGTGCAATGAGCTAAGCGAGCGTTTCTACGTAAAGTCCGTATGACACGGACCAGTTTTCCACTCATAAAATGGATCATTATTGAACACAATAAAATAATCAGAATAATCTGAATCATTTTCTATGGGAAAATTATGTGCTGTGTGACACGACATAAGATTACAGTCAAGATATTGTGACAAGGGGCATGCGCATGTTATGAAATAATATAATAATTATGCAGATGCACATGCTGGTTGTGCGAGTATAGTAACCCCAAAATATATTTTTGGAAGAAGATATTCAAAATTGAAGAAGGGTATTGAGTAATAGTTTCTCTTGAAAAATATCTTTCTGCAGTTCTGCAAAAGTGGGTGCTATGCTTCTGAATATGAAGAAAATGAACACCTTTATGGAAGCTCTGTATCTTATAAAATATGTATCTACAAATTTCATAAGAATGAATAATGATAAGTTCACTTTTGTTCTGGACAAAATAAACTAAAGAAGATACAAATATGCGAGACTGTATTTCACCAGAAATGTGGTAGGTACTCAATCCACATTTCCTCATTGTCCAAAGTATAAAGTATGTCAGAGAGTCTACTCGAGCGTTTGTGGGTGTTTGATTGCAAACAAACAGGGTTTCTTTTGGTATTCTCCAATTAGGGCACCAATAACATATGCTCCGAAGACCAAACCATTATATAACCGATGTTATCTAAATTTGAGTAAAATTAATGACTGGACGTATATTATTTGTAATTTATATTATTATTGATATATTATTTATATTAATACCAACTAAGTGATATTACCATAACCCCAAGAAATTGTTTCTCACTTCAAAACAAAACACACAATTCGAAGGTTGAATAACGGCGTTATGCGCAAGCGCTTCAACATAATATGAATGAAAAATAGGACATGTTCTATTTTTCATCCAATTTTGCAGTCAGACTCTCTGTTTCTGTAATACACGGTGCAGTAAATTCCGAATACAAATTCTCATTCAGAAAATGGATGAAAAACTGGCCCGTGTCATACGGCCTTAAAGCGGCGTTTTGACGATGGTTCTGAATAAGTTCGTGATTTTCTATGTATATTCGGATGGCTTATTATTGGCTTACCCAAATGTTTCAGATGACATTCAAATAATAGTGGCATAACAGTAGCATAATAAACGATGAATATTCAAAAAAAAGTTTAGAAAAATTATTATATTCATAAATTTTCTGGTACGGCCCGGCCGACCCTGTCGTCCCTGACGAGCCGTCACTGGTTGGGATGTATGTTTTTAAATGCGATTTTCTCTAGAACGGTACAAGATATTGATTGAAATAAGGCATACTATTTTTGTAGAGAAAAGATGAAGGAATCGAACGGTAGAAGCAAAATGTCAAATTAGTCACGTCTGTCAAAAATGCCTCCATAAGTAGGTCTCCCCTCAACCCAATACCTAATACCTTCATATTTCAATCAAATTCTCGTTACACCTGTGCTACAGGTAATAGAGCCATACAGCTTGAACACATTTTGAACATTCTTTCAGCATCATGGGTGATAAGATGACAATCAATGTTTTCAACATTCAACTCACCATCATATTATGTAGGAAATCACATTCTAATACCTATATGTGAGATGTTTATAAGTTAGACATCTTACATACTTTCAACGATTTCAACATTTTCGAATCTAGATCAGAAGACTGAAAAATACAGAAGACAACATGGACTCATGAGTCAATTTATAGCACAATATAGACCGTTACCATCGACGTATAGACCCTTTAGGCACGTTACCAGCAAAGAGGAGATACTATTCTTTGTTACCAGTCTTACCCTTACCACAGACATAGATCTATGCCACAGACAAATACCAATAATGATGTCATCAATGTGCTGAGTGTTATCTACTAGAACTTATTCATAATCATAATATTCTAAACATCATAAAAGTCATTCAGAAATTACACCTTTCAGCAGTTTCAGCTTCAAAGTTTTCACTTTTCAGTGATAGATTACTCCGGATGGGTCAGAAATCAGAATAAGAACTAGGTAACAAAAATTGCATATAACTCACCATCATATTATGTAAATGATCACATTCTCAAACCAAATTAATATAAAATTATACATATGGCTTGCATTTAACGATCTCAACATTTTCAATTTCAAAATTTCAATGACAAAACACATAAATGAAACTGACAGAAGACAGCTAGTGACCCAGTGTTGCCACGAGCTCTGTCTTTATCGAGATTTTGAGTTGAAAGCACCCAAAGCTGTGGCACCGAGATGAGAGAAGAGTGGAAACGGGTTGACACAGGGATGGGGATACGGGGTGGCTTCATTTTCAAATCACGAACTTAAATGAACTATTCTGCCTTAACATTTTGTTATTATACCCTGAATTAACTGAATAATCTGGTGAACTGTTAGTATGCACACCGATCTCCGAAAATAATAAAAACTATAAAACAATCTGATTTGGGAATGAGTAAGTCTACTGAATTATTTTTAGCGGGGTAGAATTTGTTCGGCACAGCAAGAGGCAGAAGTCATGATAAAAAGGGGTGGAACTACCCAATTCGGACTAGCATTGGCAACACGAGACAGTATAGACAATTAGACAGCACAAACATACTAACAATCTTATTACAAAACCACAGCTTTAAGAGCAAGAATTCAATCTTACCTGAAATGAGGCATCTAGAGACAGGACGCAAAGAGACAGAGCGCAACAAATAGTCGATGCAGAAAACATTGAAATAGTGAATCACTATCGGCCCCAACAGTAAATGCCTTCACAGTATTTTCTTCTTCGATTAATCACATTGGGGAAAAAAGAGTAAGGATTATACCACCACAAGGACTATTTTTTGAAAGATTTGTTGTATAACATGTGGGAGACATGCTCCCTAGTCTTTGAGCGCACGAATTCAATCTGACCTGAAATTAGGCATCTAGAGAGAGGGCATGCAAAGAGACAGGACTCCAATAATAATCAGTGCGGAAACAAGTTTACCGAAAATTTCAGACCGAGTAAAGCGAAAGTTTTTTTTTCATTCTAGATTTTTCCATTTCAGCAGTCACAAAGTTGATTCACCATCTTGCTGTCTATTTTGGGAACATTTTCAGAATGATTCATTGAACCTAACCTGTTTATGGCCTGTTTCAACTACCTATATACAACTAAAAAATAACAGTCAGAGTCAACTATGTTATTTCAATCTATTCTCTCCTAAATTGAGTTTTCTTTCAAATTTGACACAATCATCACTGATGCTGTTTTGTTTCTGTTCCAAATTTGAGAATTCCTAAAACTAAAGTCGCCTAAGCCTAAACTGCTTTTTGACGGAGTATGGGTAAAACACATGACTTATTTGTTGGGAGCTGTTTTCCAAATTTTGAGGAAACCAGCATCTTGAACATAATTCCTCTTGTTGCATTACTATAAAATAAGCAGTTTTCCGGCCAAACATTATCAAGAATTCGCTTGCACTGATATGAATACCAACTTCAGCACAGCAGAGATAGCAATACATGAGAAAAATAATGTGAAAAAACAATATTTGAGGCCCTGTAGATGTGAATGTAGAAAGGCCCCGTTAAATTTTTGGCTCATCATATTAGCACACCCTGTACAATTGTTAGTTCTTCTGAACATGACTAGAAATAAGTGGTTCATGAATATACTAAATCAGACATTGACGAAATAAGTTTATTGAGTAAAATGTATGATGAGTGTAAATTAACAGTAGGTACTAATTAAATCCTAAAGAATTAATTCAATGACCTCAATAAATTAAATACTTTTAACTTTGATCCATGAGAAGACAATCACTATGTGAACTTGACGAATCCTTTTGAACTGATTCGAATATTGGTGCTAAATCTAAAGAATTTTTTATTTGACTAACAAACTCGTTGAAATGAGGATTTTTATCTGAAAAAGAAAAAGAAGGATCACTTTACTATTTGCATACACAAAAATACCAAGTGATTCATTTGAATCCACGCAGCCGACAGACTACATGTTCATTGTACATCTTTTTAAAGATCAATTCTTAAGCTATCTTATAAGGCTTGAAACGAGGGGTAAACCACCTTCGAAAAATGTGTACACAAGAATACCTGGAATCCCACGGAATTAACCCGGAATCCTACGGACTCCTACGGAATCCCACTGTCTCACATGCCTGTACATCATAATTCCAAGGTGGTTTACCCCTCGGTTTGAATATATTTTCCAAAACTTTCGGTTCTATCGGAAACAACATCGATTGAAATTTTGTTCTTCTGAGCAGATACTGTGTAACTTACAACAATAATCATTGTTGGTTGTGAAGATGTGACAATATAAATAAATCACTCAGTTTTTTAATACCGAACATTCGAAAATTCAGATATGGTTCCATTTGCAACATTTATAAAATTGTCTTAGCCTTCTATGTACAGTGTGTCCACCTTAAGGACTTACCACCCCTGTAAAATTGTTATTATCTGACCGATTTCAAAAAACTTTTTTTTGTTGGATAGGTATTCGAAATGTCCATCCAACAAGAGAGTGATTTTACTCATGAACTGTAATCGTGGCCAACTGCGACCAACTTTATTGACCCATATTTGGGAAAGTACTATTAGGGATTTTTTTCAAAAAAATCAATGATGGATTCTGAATCACAATCACTTGAAAAACACCTTTACTGATTTTCATCATCATAAAACACAGGGTGTCCGAAAAAACGAATTGTTTTTTTTTTAATAGGTGATCAGAAAATGTAGTATTGTGGTATTTTTGAGAAGAAATGATGACACATTATTATTGAGGATCACTTTGCACATATCTGTACCGATTTTCATCATTCAAAAATACGATGTGTATGAGAAAACAATTAAAAAGAAAAAGTAGGCAATATTTTTTCATCAATTCAAAAAAATTAATGATTAGATTTTTCGAACACCCTGTGTTTGATGATGATGAAAATCGGTACAGGTATGTTCCAAGTGATCCTGATTCATCTTTTTATTTCGAGTGAAGAATTATCAGGATGAAAAATGTTGCTTACCTATCCTTTTTAATTTTTTTCTCAGACACATTGTATATTCAAATGACGAAAATTGATACAGGTATATTTGAAGTAATCCCCAATGATAATTTGTGATTATTTCTTTCTAGAAAAACCACAGAACTACATTTGCTGATCACCTATTTGAAGAAAATGATGATTCGTTTTTTTCGGACACCCTGTGTTTTATGATGATGAAAATCGGTACAGGTATATTTCAAGTGGTACTGATTCAGAATCCATCATCAAGTTTCGTGGAAAAAAATCCCTAATAGTACTTTCTGGAATATGGGTCATTGAAATTTGTCGCAGTTGGCCACGATAACAGTCCAAGAATTAGATCACTCTCTCGTTGGATGGGCATTTCAAATACTTATCCAACAAAAAAAGTTTTTTTGAAATTGGTCGGATATTAACGATTTTACAGGGGTGGTAAGTCCTTAAGGTGGACACACTGTATATTGAGTTAAAAATACACCCGGTATATTATTACCTGCATCGGGTATACTCAATAGGGCAGCGACAGCCCTCATGGCAGATCTTTTCAGTTCATCCTGTTTTTCATACTCTTGTTTAACAGAATTCGCTTTAACTTTCATTGTCAAAGTTTCTCGTAATGGCTGGATAAGTTTATCCAACACTGAAAAAAAAATTGCGTCAGGTTCAACTGAGGGCTCTTGATCGAATTACTTACTTTGGAAAACTGCACCTGGACAGATTTGAGACAGCCTTGCTACCATCAAATAAGTAAGCATTTTGATATCATAGTGATCTTTCAAACCAGTTTCCACATGATTGATAAACTCAAATATATCAACTTTGTCGAGACACGAATCCAGAAGGGTATACATGCATTCATAAGCTGCTTTTCTAATATCCAATCCGTCGTCTACAGTGTGTTTAAAAGGACCCATCTCCACTTCCCGAATCAAATCCCTCTGAATATAGCACAAGAGGAATAGAAAGCATTATCATTATGGTCCAAAAGCCAGCTGCTAATTTCGACCGTCATCTGACAAAATGAACCAGAATATGGAACCGATGTCCAGGGCGAAATATTCTCGAAAATATTGATGCTCTGACAATAACTTGGATCACGTTGAATCGCGGCATGTTTGGATATTCGCGAAGAAGACATTATACTCTTTTGTTTGCATTTTCTCTCAAATCGTTATCTCGTGACGGAAGTATGTCCGGGATAACTCAGATTAACGGGTAGCACAGGTAGGATTTTGAGATCTAAAATAGGAGAGTGGACTAATTTTTTCATATTTCTTAAATAGAATCATCACTCAAATACCTTTCAATTTCATAATTTTCAAGAATTTTTCAGTCGATTGTTAGGTGCTAAATTCATCAATAATGCCACGATAATTTTCAAACGGCTAGAAATTTCACCGCCTGTAAAAACTCACGCCACGATTTCGTAAGTAGGGGCAGACCATGGCACAGCTGCCATGTGTTGAAATACGATTGGGAACTTCAGAAATACCTATTAGTTATTCAATAATTCATAAATTCTCAATTGAGTATTAGTAATATTCCTAATTATCAATAAAAATTCCGTTGTCTCAAAATGTTCCCTTATGATTTGTGGTTTATGGCTTATAATAAATTCGTGTAAATAATAATCATATCAATTGACACTAGAGGACATTTGAATCGGTGAACGTGACAACCCCGCGCAAGACTTGTGGGCGTGGTCTTGTCAGTTCTCGACATTCAACACAATGTTGCCAAGTCTCCAACATTCACATGACATGCTGGTTGCTCGAAAAAGTCAAGAATGAACTATTATGTCATGAGTTCCTCCTATTATGTTTTATTCAACGACAGGACTCAAGCATCTTTTTGATAACTTGATTATAATTGGTGACTTGACAACCTTGAGTGGAAATGGAAGATTATCTGACCAATAACGATACAGCATAAGAAGTGACGTCACCATCAATTCGACGTATCGCCAAATGGCGGCCATGACGTTACATTTGAAATGAGCTCTGAAATTCAACGATTTTGAACAACGCATCGACGTATTATTCACTTAAAAAAAGCGTGAGAAGTGTTGCAAAAATTAATTTAGGTTTCTAATAACACAGTGGAGTAATTGAATGCCAATAATTCATTATTAGTCCACTCGCCCATTCAATTGGTATCGGAGATAAGAATTATTAGAGAGTTGAAGTAATCACTGTACGTAGACCTCCACGTCGACGTTAACGTACGAAAAATAACGTTTACGTATTGTCGTTAAATTGAGTTGAAGTCGCCACTTTGGTCGTCACTGTCATCATAATGTGATAATACATTTTGTTTTCGGTTTGTATTGGTCATTTTTGGTTGTGTGTTTGAATTCGAACATTTATTCCTGTTAAAATTAGAGGACTCCTTGATGCAGAACTCGTTGGTGATCTCGAATTTGATAATTTTTACTCATCGGCATATTTCGAGTATAGTTTGGTTGATATTTAAGGTATACGTGAAGGAACGTGAGATAACGTACACCCGTAAGCCCTCTAACAACGCAAACGTGAAGAATCGAAAAATGCGCATGCGTAGCTGTCAATTTCTACGTTTACGTCAACGTTCATGACAACACTTCAACTCTCTATTATCTCGTTATCAAATCGAGAAATTAATGCAAATTATCACACAGGAAAGTGCCATTTTCAATCATTCTGCTCAGGACAGGTGTAATTTGATAAAATACAATGTTTTTAGGTGCCTTTGGAACATATTATCATTTCGTTATTCTGATGGCGGTCGAAATTTGCAACGGGCTCTCCCACTATCAGGATATTCATGAAATTACCTTGATGATTGTCTCTCCATAAAGTTGGGGTAAGGTGGTGTCGAGTAAGTCCCTGATTAGAGACGGTTTGTTATGGGCCGCCGAGTTGAAAGCGACCAGTGCAACTCTTCGCACATTCAAATCGGGGTCTTGCAAAGTGTTCAAGAATTCGCCGATGCATTGCCTCAGCAGTGGATCGATTGTCGCTGGCTAAGAAATTGATTCAATTGAGGTCTTTTCTATCTTGAACGAAAGAGAGGAAAGTTCTCTCCTCTTCCATCTTTCTCTTCAATGATACCAACGTAGCCGCATTGAAATAAAGAGAGGTCCGATAAATCTGTCTTTGTCTATCAAGTTTGTGCCACTGAACTATTTTTGAATTCAGCAGAGTCAAATTTAACGATATCAACTAATGATGTCAAAATAAGTATGAAATATTTCGAAATTTCATTTAAAAAATTCGAGAGGTTATCAGTCAATGACATTCATGACATTGGCATGTCACATCATTATAACATCGAAAATAGTTCAGTGGCACAGAGTAGACGTTAGAAAAGGAAAGATTTATCGGATCTTCCTATATTTCGATGAGGTCATGTTGGTAGCACTGAAGAGAAAGATGGAAGAGGAGAGAACTTTCCTTTCTCTCGTTCAAGGTAGAAAAGGGCTCAATTGAGCGAGAGAGAGGAAAGTTCTTTCTTTCATTTTTCTCTTCAATGCTACCAACTTGGCCGCATTGAAATATAGAGACGTCCGATAAATCTTGCCTTGTCTAACCTCTAGTCTGCGTCACTGAACTATTTCCAATATTATAATAGGCCTGTTTCTTTGTGCTTGCTTTACCTGCTAAAATTGTTTTTTTACTTGCTCTGTTTATATCATGCCATGAACAGAGACAACTATGAAAAAAATCAACTTTAGCAAGCAATTCAAATAAACAGGCCTTATAATATCTTTTCCTTCTGAACTAACTGACATATTTCCCTTGGACTGAACTGAAACAGTTAGCATGTATTCTGAATAATAATCTAATTTTTTTGATATAAAACAATAACTAATTCAAGTTTAGTTCTAGTGAGGTATTTCAGTTAGTTCAGATTATAATGATGTGATATGTCTATGTCATAAATGTAATTGACTAATAACCTTTCAAATTTTTTTAATGAAATTACTAATTATATCATACGTATTTTGACATATTTGGTTATTATCGTTAATTTGACACTCTGCTGAATTCAAAAATAGTTCAGTGGCACAAACTAGATGTTAGACGAGGACAGATTCATCGGATCTTTCTACATTTCAATGCGAAAACGTTGGTACTATTGAAGAGAAAGATAGAAGAAGAGAAAACTTTCCTCTCTCTCATTCAATACAGAAAAGAGGTTAATTGAGCTCTTTTCTACCTTGGACGAGAGAGAGGAAAGTTTTCGCCTCTTTCATCTTTCTCTTCAATGGTACCAACGTGGCAGCATTGAAATATAGAGAGGTCCGATAAATCTTTCCTTGTCTAACCCCTAGTTTGCGCCACTGAACTAATTCCCATGTTATTCGCGATAGAAAATGACGTCACTTCACCTGACGGTAAATACTTGAACTCTGAGCGGTTTGTTTTGATGATGTGACCAATTAGCAACAAAAAAACAAATGTGAACCAATGAAAACAATGTAAACATGCCGCTTTGACAGCTTTCAAGATTTATCGGACCTCTCTACATTTCAATGCGGTCAGGTTGGTAGCATGGAAGAGAAATATGGAATAGGAGAGAACTTTCCTTTCTCTCCTTCAAGGTAAAAACATGCTCAATTGGTGATATACGCTCAGATACGTCGATTTTCATTTTTGGCTGCGGTTTTTCTGAAGGTCAAATCATGTACAAAGTGAGCAATATTTCTGATTGACCGAGTTCCACTTTAAGCCAAATTTTGTTAAGAACTTGATGTATTCTTCCCCAGAACACAGAAAAAAATCTAGAATTATCATTTCTTTGTTACTTCTGTTTCCTGTATCACGTCCTACAGCTAAATTCAAGAAATGTTTTCTTCTTTTCACCTACCGATATTATCTTCAATCGTGAATTTCTTGATAACTGTTGAATTTGGGGGAGGACATGGTACATGAAACATACTTAAAATTCGATGAAAAAATCAAGAATGATATAAAAAATCTATGTGTCCATTGGAAAAAGTGAATTTTATGGTCCTTACTTATTGTTGGGCCTATGTACATGAATTCACCAGAAAAATCGCAGCCAGTAAACAAATCCGTGATTTTCAGATAAATTTCTGTCAACCAACCACACTGTGTGACATAATTTTTATCCCTCTTATGATTGGGATCTCATAAGGCAATAGAAGAAGAGTGGGTTAGATTAGAAAAAAGTGTATGTTCTGATACTAAATATTAATCTAAATTAAAGAAATGGAAATCAAAAAATTCGTATGAAAAAACTAAAAATTTATGTTCTTTTTTACTGTAATAATAGCTTCTCCAGAATTTAATAAATTGAAAATTGATGTACATCCTGAATGACATTTGAAGAATACGTTGAGATTGTGAGATTTTATTATTTACATTGTGTGTATGCAAAAAAGTCTGAAAATTCAGTAAATGAAAAATAGGAGTCCAATATGGATTTAAATTTTTATGGTATACTCAAAATTTGATTATCCCAAAAATGTAATAATATATGATTGAAGTAGCTTTCATTTGAATTACGTAATAATTGAGAAAATATAGTAAGCAGATAATATAATCAATCAATAATAGAGAAAACCTGAATAGAAATCATACAAGGTGCTTCCGAAATTGGAGCAAGAAATAAAACAAATGAAATATTAACGATTTACAATAATATCAGGTCAATTCTGAAATCAAATTTATTTCAAAACAATTCTCTCATTTCGTTTTGATTTTTCGTCCTCAATGCCTGTTTTATCGATTCGGAAACACCCTGTATACTCAAAAATAAAATTATTTTACTTCAATATTAGAAGAATGACAATGATTTTCCAAAAGGTGTTTTGGTCGTCATAAAACATTTGTATATTCAAATATTTTGAAATATGAGTAATGTTCCGTCAAAATTGTATGAAAATCAGTTCACAATCCAAAAAAGCATGCTCTTCATGTGATTTATTTATGATATTTATTGAATATATGAAGCCCAAATAACAGAAAATTTACCAAAAAGAAAATCATCGCGAAAAAATGTCCAAATACTGTCTGTAGGTTAATCAAGGAGGTGGTATATTCATTATTCCAAATTTTTTGGGATTTTCTCTCCTCGTTTCTATAAAATAAAAATATGAATATTATTTCAATATACGTGTAGTAAGGACAAATCAGATGATTTGCCCCAAAATGTCACTGCGTTTAAAGAATTTTCCTATCAGAGAGCCTAAAAGAAAAATTCACAAGCTTGTCAGTGACAATTTGTATTGAAAAAATTTTTGGAGAAGGGGAATAAAGGTATATAGAAAAAATATCAAATTTTCACTTATCTTTGGACGTTTCGGGACCGGTTCTGCTCCCGTTTTCAACATGAGAAGAGATTATTTCAATAGCGAAGTCGTATAATGTCTTGAAGCTTTTCAGTTTTCAATGACAATTGGTGACGTTGGCAATCAAATGAGTTACCTACAGGATGTTTTCATTAATTGATCTTGAATTTACCATTTTCATGTTCAGATTTTAGTAGTGAATACCATGTTCTGTCTATATCAACTGAACAAGAAGCAATGTTATTGTCTCCGTTCAGAAGAATGCAAGCAGATTCCTTGATTTTTCTCTTCTGGTTGTTATCTTCTTTTCCAATAATTTTAATATTATTCCACTCTGCCATATGTTGTCCGTCTTCAGTAAGGATATGTTCAGCTAGTTTCGATTTATCGATGTTTCTTTTCTTTATATTGTACTTATGTTCCTTCGTCCTTACTGAAAGAGGTCTCTTGGTTTCACCTGTATAAAACTTTCCACAAACACAAGGTATACTGTAAATACAATTTTTTGATGATTGTTCTTCATTTTTCGGCTTTGTTTGTGGAAAGTTTAATACAGGTGAAACCAAGAGACCTCTTTCAGTCAGGACGAAGGAACATAAGTACAATATAAAGAAAAGAAACATCGATAAATCGAAACTAGCTGAACATATCGTTACTGAAGACGGACAACATATGGCAGAGTGGAATAATATTAAAATCATTGGAAAAGAAGATAACAACCAGAAGAGAAAAATCAAGGAATCTGCTTGCATTCTTCTGAACGAAGACAATAACATTGCTTCTTGTTCAGTTGATATAGACAGAACATGGTATTCACTACTAAAATCTGAACATGAAAATGGTAAATTCAAGATCAATTAATGAAAACATCCTGTAACTCATTTGATTGCCAACGTCACCAATTGTCATTGAAAACTGAAAAACTTCAAGACATTATACGACTTCGCTATTGAAATAATCTCTTCTCATGTTGAAAACGGGAGCAGAACCGGTCCCGAAACGTCCAAAGATAAGTGAAAATTTGATATTTTTTCTATATACCTTTATTCCCCTTCTCCAAAAATTTTTTCAATACAAATTGTCACTGACAAGCTTGTGAATTTTTCTTTTAGGCTCTCTGATAGGAAAATTCTTTAAACGCAGTAACATTTTGGGGCAAATCATCTGATTTGTCCTCACTACACGTATATTGAAATAATATTCATATTTTTATTTTATAGAAACGAGGAGAGAAAATCCCAAAAAATTTGGAATAATGAAAAAATGTCCAACTGGAAATTCAGAATAAAGTATTAATAATCATTGTATTACCTGATCAGAAATAGTGAATTTCACAGCTGTGACTACTGTAGTCCTCATAAGCGGGGAAGGAGAATTCAAAGACCGTTTCAGCTTGGGCAATAAATTCGTTGGATCGATTAGCGTTAGTTTTCCTAGACATTCGGCAAAAACGTTTCTGGTACCTTCTTCGGTACATTCACAGTGTCTGTAAAGTTGTTGCCAAATGGCCGGAACGAATGGAAGGAGCTGTTGAATACCTTCAGGTGTTTGAGAGAGGCAAGTGATGACCTACGAAAAAATAACTTTTTTTGTGACAGATCTTTGGAGAACATTTCTAGAAGACAACAAAAAAATAAGAAAAAAAAAAAATTGAGAGAACATACAAACTTATTCCATCTTATAGTGATTCTATCTCGATTGCATCTTGAATCTTCTATTATATTCAATCCATTCAACTAAATATCGACCGCATTTTCATCCGTATAACTTTCAACACTACTTCTTACTTGCAAACATGGTTAGGATTTTGAAATATTTATGGTAGGCATACAAGAACTCATGAATTTAGATTTGAATACGGTAACAATGGGAGTAAGATCACATTTGTACTTATTTGTAAAGATTTCAAGAATCAGGTTGCTCTCAATTACAAATGGCGCACATTTTCAATGCATCTTGAAATCAACGGGGTGTTTTTTCAAAGTGCAGTATATAAGATGTCCATTGTTTCAAATGTAACAACACCTATGTTTTTCAACATTTTTTTGTTTCCCTCGATCAGCTGATTTCAGCGACATACAGATTGTTTGATATGTATACAGCCAAAAAATAAGTATTTCACAGTATAGTGCACATAATACCTGGAGTTTGAATGATGTAATTCTCCTACAAGTGCTACCTTACCGAGATATTCGTGTTGAAGTTCAACTGAATGAGGTTTTTGGTTGAAATCTTCTTAACAGTCATTCCGATTCTAATGACATTTTGGCACTTTAAAACTAAACTAGGAGAACGCTAGGAACAGGCAAACTAGTAGTCAAGTTCGTGTACATAATTCCCCATGAGGTCTTTTATTTTTCAGAACTGGACATCAACTTTTGTTTAATTGTCAATACCCCAATCATTTCAGAAACAAATATGCAAGTTGCTGGTATCTGGGTATCAATGAAATCAGAAAGTTCAGCACAATCAACCTGTCAGAAAATATACATTCTAAAAACAAAAGCTCCAAAATAAAAGACTCAGTATACTAAAAAATATCTCCAAATCAAAATCCCTATCTTCAAAAACAAAAAAGTTGAAGGGGGGTTCAATTTTAAGAGAAGCAGAGATCTTTAACTATAGTAAGATGTCAAAATTCGATATAGGATCGGGGGGGGGGAATTTACTTTACTACATTGTTTCAGATAATATATTATAGGATGAGCCTGTATATAAGTAGAGGGGAAATTCAGTCAAGTATTCTTAGATCATTTTTTTCTGGACAATAATTACATATAACACTCTGTATACTATTCACATTTTCAGGTCCTTTGTGATAGGTCATTGAAATCAGATGAAGAAAAATATCAAAATGTTAAAATACATATCAGCATGTTCCATTTTGTGAAAAATTAAACTGTATTTCAATGAAAAAGAAACTATGAGAAATTCATTAATCCCTTCTGATAATTGTTCAGATGAATTAAAGTATTATCATAAATAACCCATTAATCCAAAAACTCAGGAAAATTATATTTTATTAACCCAAATTCCCCATACATAATAACAAAGAAAAACTAAATAATGAACGTGCATGAACTGGTTGGGCCATATCCTGAAATAAAAACAAGGTTTTGATAAGAACATTCTTACAAAAAAAGAGTTCCCAAACATCTCTGAAAAAAAAAATGAAAGCAACTACTGAAATCAAACTCACTTCTTTGAGAGAATGCAGCAAGAGATATTGTCTTTTAGGCTGATCCTGGCTTTCATTCAGAATAAACGGCAGGTACTCCTGTAAATTTCCTATGCAAATGCTACCAAGTGCATAGCTTGCTGCAGACTTTACCTCTTCCGATACAGCCGAAAACGAGTTCAAAATAACTTGCTTCAAATTAGTAATAGGCGTCAAATCACTGAAAAGAAAATTCTTCAGAAAAATGGCAACAAGACAAAATCAGTCTACTCACATCTCTCTTCCTATTTCCCCAACGACAAGCAGGGCGAAAATTTGTTGTGAATCCGTAGACGACGACTGTATTTCATTTATGAACTGTGGTATGACTGGAAGAGCATGTGAATGACATGTGACAGTTATGGCGGCAACGCACTTCGCCAATGAATAGAAAGCCTGTTTGTGCAGCGTTGCCGTTTGGCCAGAAGCTAGATTCGAAATAGGCATGAGAAGAAGCCTCAACAAGGAATCATAATTCAATCCTGGCAGATTACACTTAACTAAAGACTTAAAGAAATCCAACATTGATTGCAGGGCAGTGCCTAGAAAAATAATAAAGATTTAGTTGAAGAAATATGGGTGCCTTATTAAAAAAACAGTGTACCTAGGAACATCAATGGAAAAATGTAAAACAGGAAACATGCAAAGGATGGGGAAGGTTTGGAAACTGGATGAATTAGAGTTTCAATTTTCTGAGACGATTTATCAGGATAATAGCTGAATCATCATAAACTGGTGTATCTAGAAAGGAAGCAAGGTTAGGATGGGGGAAAACCAGATATATTAATGCCAATTCTTATATTTCATTTTGAATTCCACACTCACAATGATCATCCTCATGATTTGTTTCATGTGATTATAGTTTTGAGAATTTTGAGGTAGTACTGTTTAAGCCCACCAGATAAGATCAGTCCTTTGGTCTGCTGACAATAATGAATGCCTAATTTTTCACGAGAATCATCTGGTTTGATGATTATAGTTATTAATTCTCGATTTAGAAGAAAAAAGGAGTGATAATCGCAAGTGTGGAATCCAGTGATCACCCAGTTCATTATGTTACCTTGCAGCAATGGTGATTTGACTAGCACAAGGATCTGTGGCATGATAGTGTTGTTCACATCCTGCAATGCCTTAGGATGATGGGTAGCTACAGACTTGAGGATAATCAGAGTCCACTGAGCAATATGTAGATCAGCTTCATCTAACAAGGGTGGTATCTCAACAATCACAGGTTGTAGCAGAGTCTCATTCAAGTTCTTGTGATAATTTTTTATCAAACAGTCTATCAATTGGAGGGTGCTCAGTTTAAGAGCACGCTGATTTTTTCTGAGGAACAGCCCCAGAATGGGCATTGCTTCCGGTAGAATAGGCAACTCAATACCTCAAAAAAGACAAGATATTTATTTCATTAAACACTTATGACCGAATTTTTAATAAAATTTACTCAAAATTAAGATGTGAGCTGAATTTATGCTGCTTGGCAAGTTGTTCCCATTTGTTCTCATTGTGATAATATTTGATGAGATATGCACATTCACCTGTATTCCAGAAACCAAGCAGATTGGGCCATATATTTTTTTTGTACAATATCAGAAAAATTCACTTCTCAAAAGCAGATTAGAATGAAACTATATTTTAGGCCCATTTTCAAACAGAAGGCAATTAACTCCAAGATTTTTTTGCATATACTCAAGAAACATTTTGTATAACAGGGTTTATTAACAAGTAACTACTTAACTACTCCTTGAACTTTTGAAGATCAGGAATGGTTGCATTGAACATGTGAGAAAAATTGAATAGTCTCACATGAACCCAATCAAAGAACATCCAAATTACAAAAAAATCAATCATAGAACATAACAAAATATGTTTGTTTATCTTAAGATATAAGAAGAAATTATATTCACTTACTAAGTGGTGATCCAGCTATCTTGGTGAGAGCTTTAACAGTTGTCAGTCTAGTTATCTCATTTTTCAATCTATCTAGGAACAAGGGTAAGCAGTAAGGCAGTTCCACTTTCAAATGGTCTCCCAAATTACAAATTACTTGTCCCATTGTAGAAATGGCTTTCTCTTTAACTTCCTGATCAATATCAGCTGTTCTCAATCTCACTAGGGTACAGCTATAAATATCTTTGGTGAATGGGGTGAAATCAAATCCTGAATTGACATTCAAGGGTCTGATAACTTTAACCAGCTCCTGAAGCACATTGAGAGCCTCTGCTGTTATCTTATAGAAATTATCACCTACAGCATTGATAACTGGAGGTAAGAGAATGCTGATGTGGTGGTGGAACACTTGGGGTTGATGGCTGGTTAGAAGACAGAAAATGAAAGATAAGGCATCTATTTTCATGTTGCTGCTGGCATTTTTCTCACTGAGAGAGTACAAAATTCCTGGAATCAAGTCCCCAATATGGGTGCTCAAAGCTCCTGGCAAAACACTGCATACTTCTTTTAGTAATTGGAAGCAGTCCTGTCTGGTTTTCATGCTCTTTTCACGCATTTGACCTTGAACTCCTTTAACTAGTAATTCAATTTGCTGTTGGAGGAGGGACATAGGAGTTTCCTCTTCATCATCCATAACCATAGCATTAGGGTCAATACTAGTATTGACAGTTGAACGAGTTTGTTTTAGTAAAGCAATATATGCATGAAAAATATCTGACTTAACATTTTCTTCACGTTCTGAAAAGATTTATCAAATAGTTTCACCATGAAATATTGATGAATAAGATAGAAAAAATCAGCTAAGCAAGCAATGAAACTGGAATTCAATAAACTTACCCTTGAATCTGGAGATGAGAGCAGGAGACAAAACCTTGTAAAATTCTGGGAGTAACTCATGTCTTGTTGATATGATTGCTTCAAGACACTTAGCTGCTGATCTTCTTACTTTCCAGCTCATATCATCATCATCACTGTACTCATCATTTTCCTCATCTTCCTCCTCATCATCATATGGGTCATTTTGACCATTACCACCTTCATCTTCATCATAATTATAATTTGGATCGAAAATCATGTATTTCAAGCAAAGATCAGTAATCTGAAAGGTATACATTTGGGGTTATCAACAACACTTACACAGGGAAATAATTTCAAACTAACCGCTGCTATATTTTTTGTGATTTCTTTTGGACATCTATTGATGAAGCTCTCAAATGCTTGCAAACAAAATTCTCTCAATTCATCATCATCAACTTGACTACATTGCAAGATTAGAGGAACAAATTTATCAATGTTTTCTCCAAACTTATGACCTGATTGTCGGCTAAAATAAAAAAAATATTATCTAGAAATACAACTCATTTCCAAATATGATACTGACCAAACAGCTGCAATGCACTGAACATAGGTTCGAATCTGTGAATTATTTTTATCAGAACATAAACCATCATACAAATGGTCAATGAGTTTGGTGTAAAGAGTATTATTACAAGAGAGAACCAAGTTACTACAAGCACCAATTGTACGCTTCCTCACTGCTTGACGTTGGGAGCATAACTGAGGAAGAAGTGCTGATAGAATGGAACTGTGAAATGATTGTAGCACAGGGCCAAATCTTAACAAAAGATCAGTTATAATGTCTAAAGCTTCTAACTGAACAGACACATCCTCCTGCTAAAAATGAGCACAAATAGAGGAATTATACCTATGTGAAGGAAACATTACACTCACCCTCTCTATTGCTGTGGTCAGGCGGCCAGTAATTCTTTTGCAAATATTTCCAGATAATCCTCCTGGAGCTTGTGGGAGTTCAGCTATAACAGTTTTCAAACCAATGCTAGAAATATCTCTTAGCTGTTCCTTGTCTGAAACCATATTTGTACAAAGAGATTCAACAATGGTTTCTACTTGATATTCTTTGACTTTGTTTACAAGAGGTCCCAAGCTGCAGGAAAATAGTACAATAAGAGGAATATGATTAACAGATGCTGATTATTTACCATTTAACTGCAAGATTTTGGACTTCACCATTCTTGTCTTCAAGTAGTTTGAGCAACATTCTCACTACTTTTCTTTCAGAGTCATCATCTAGTTTTATACTATCCTTCTGTAATTCAGTCATCAAATCATTAGTAGCCATAAATCGGAAGTCTTTATCTGAGGATGTCATCTGCAATTCATCGAGAAAGGTGAAAATTTTGCAAACATTCATCTTGAAATATTTTGGTGACAATGTCAATTCAAATTTTGTTTTTTGCACAGCCTACCTTCTCCAATAAATTTGCAATTTGATATGAAACGCTCGCCATAGTTACAGGTGGTACCAGAGGTATGTTCCGAAATCTCTAGAAATTATCCACGGAAATAAATTTATAAAATGACTTAAATATTTGGAAAAAAATCAAAGGATATAATTATTTATGTACACTTCATTCTCGATCTTAGGTTAACGATAAATAGCTTCATAGCACACCGGTCTATCAGTTTCCAAAAGTTCTGTACGCAGAGCTCATTATCGACAAATCAACGTGTGTATTTTGATAGGAATTTGTTTGCCGGAGTATAGTGAAATCGTGAAAGCTGCACTTTTTTATTAATTACATTCAACATTCAACCATTTCCATCAAAGAAAACAGAAAACCCCTAGGCACGGAATTGGGGGGCCGTAAGGACTTTCCGAGTGTCAATTGGTCTTCAAATTGATATTAACCAGCATTCATTTCTATTGGCCAAAAATTACAAGGCCACTTGAATAAACCAATCAAATGTGATAATTCACGTCCTGACTTCTACTAACCTTGCCTGACAACTGGAGGTGATGTAGTGGTGATGTATGATCTAAGGTCTCAAATGAATATTTGTGTTAATCTGTAATCTGTCATTTTATGCGCGCCACTGGCCAAGAAGTCAAGACTGAAAAACAGAAGAAGAAGACTGAGATTGAACTACTGAACCAGATTGAACTGTGACTGAAGGACTAAAGAAAGCTGCCGAATCCGGGCTGGATGGGAATGCTGCAGGAAACTGGAAAGAATAAATAGGTTGTGTTCATAGATCAAGGTATAAGCAAAGAATATTAGGTTAGTCACCCTTTGGTATAAGCCTTGTATAAGCTATGAGGCTATGATCTAACTAAGGGTGGTGTTGTGAACAAATTTGTATTTGTATATTTTCAATTTTCTTCAGTCTTCTGTGAAACAGCGGTAAATATTGAAGAGTACTTTATAATTCATAAAACTTGTGAACTTCAGCATCCATCTTAATAGCTAATAACTATGTTTATAAGTAGAAAGAAAATCATTAATATTTTAGAGCTTTATTCAATGTTAAAAGCGAGCCTACCTAATAATGAATAATTAATATATAAATTGTGAATTCTCAAATAAGGAATCAGAATCCAATATAATCTAGTGTTGAGAAAGTATGTTCATGGTATCTTCATTTTTTGTTGTGTATTCCACCCATTTTTTTTAGGAAAGTAATCATGGGAACTTGGCATTTAGAAGTTGCAAAAATGGCCATCTATGTAACATTTCCAATAGCACTATTTCACTACTTCAACCAACCAGAATACTTTGAAGAATGGGTTGTTAAAAAGAAAAGAGAGTTGTACCCTCCAGAATCCAAGGAAAAAAGAGAGGAATTCGAAAATGCAATCAAGATGATCAAACAAAAACAAGAACTTGCACTTGTATCTGCTTTAGAAAATAAAGATAATAAAGATTATTTTTTTTCTAAAATAAATGAATACAGTCAAACAATTTCAATTATGCAAACATTAGTTTAATCTCAAATGAATTGGAATAATGATCTTTCAAACAATTCAAACAGCTATGGAACAATTAAAATTTAAATTTTCATGAACAACAACAAAGTAATGCAGTCTCTAAGAAATTATGATTAGATGCTTAATTTGAAATATTTGAATTCTCAGGGGGTGGCCTGTAGTACCTTTCCTCCAACTCTTGTCTAAGTTGTGGACTGGGAGGCATTGTCATGTGACTGTTATAGGAATCTTCAAGATTGTTAAGGAATTCCTAAAAATTAAAGTATACTGAATATTAAGTTAATTTCAGCAGACATTCTAATGGTAGTTTGAAACCATTAGGTTAAGAGTTTTTGCAGGACAAACTGGCTTTTTGTGGTCTTCTGGAAAAGAAAAGGTCTTCAAGTATAACAAGGATGTGATAGGTTTTGTTAGGGTGCAGTGCAGTAGGTACCAATGAAAAAAATGATTGCTTCACATACTCTTTTATTTGTCTATACTCTCAACTGACTTATGTAATACACATGAAACATGATGAAGGGTGTTTTCCCTTTTTGATGTGAATTAGAAACTGTTCCTCGAATAATCCAACTATACAATGAAACAAGTTGCCAAAAGCCCCAGTTAAATTTTCACCAATGAATCTTAATCATCATTCCTTCTCTCATGGATTCCAAGATGGATTTGAGAATATCCATCTCTTAGCAAAATATATTCCCATGTACAAAAAATGCTGCTGAATTGTTGTTGAAGATTCTTGTATTTTTTGCCAAAAAAAAATCAAGTTGGATTTCACCATTATAATGCCTAATTTATTGATTTTTTCTTTGTATCCTCAATATGAGTTGGATATTTTATTTACCTATTCCTTGAAGGGAAGAGCTATGTGAGGAAATTTATCAAAAAACCATTTATAATCTACTTGTTTTATTCTAATAGTACCTAATAAGCTAACAATCACAGACCTTTTCAACATGACATTTTTGCCTGTTTCCAGTTCATCTGTCCTAGCACCTCAAAGTTATTTAGTATGGAATAAATTGTTAACAATGTGCTATGTTCTAAATTAAGTACCTATAGGTATGAAAGAAACGGCTCATTTGATGCTGTACATAGGATCAATATGAAAAAAATGTAAGCAGACGCTGGTAGGTACAACATAATGACATTCTCATAATATGTACAGGGTGAGCCAAATTGAGTTAGTACCTGAGCGTCAATATCTGTGTTCGTTTCAGATTAAAAGATGTTTTTAGAAAATGTGCATTTTCGAAATGTGGCTACAAATATTTTCTGACAAAAACGTTCTGCTCTCATGAAAACAATTCCAAAGCATTGAGTTTGTGGTAAAATTGATCCTGACTGACACTGACATCAGTCTCCCTATAGTATCTACACATTTTCCAGTTGTATTTGTGTATCAGAATAGTCAATTCGATTTCGGTAAGCGTCAATTGTATGTCAGAATAATAGTCACTTGTATTTCAGGAAGCGTCAATAGTATTTCACAATAGTCAAATGAATTTCAGAAAGCGTCATTTTGTATTCAATAAAAGCGTCAATTGAATTTCAGAAAGCATCAATTGTATTTCAGAATAGTCAATTAGATTTCAGAAATCGTTATCTAGGAAGAATTTATTGCTAACATGCTGAAATGAAAGATATATGCGATTTTCACCGTTGAATTTGTCATGAAAATTGACCATCGGGCACCGACAATACCGACATTGGTTTTCTTCTATCTAGTTCGAGAATAAGACTTTTTTTTAAGTGTCCAATTTGGCTCACCCTGTACATTGTGTGCATATAAAATGAGCCACCCTGTATCCTCACTGGAATGAGAATGTATAGTTGTAAAAGGAAGACTAGCTATTATTAACAATAAAACATCACTAAAATATTGGTTTAATCAGCATGGGTCACTGATCTAAAAATCAGTTGCATGGATGACTTGAGAGGAGACATGGAATGGAAAAAATCAGACCAACCAACTCGTAATAGTTGGTAATTTTCATGAGAAATTATAACTGGTTATGTGAATTTCATGAGGAAGCAACATATTTATGGTAGGTGTAGGTAGATATATGGATGGATGGTATAGGTATAAAGAAGATTCTAAGAATGGAATATCAATGTAGGTAGGTAGTTTCAAAGTCACAATTGTATAGAGGTAGGTGTCCCAGAGCTTTTAGGCCAGCAGATATTTGTGGTATCTACTATATTTCAGATAACCCTCTGGGGCGCCCGGTATACATCATTTGTTCAATTCCAGGGACTTAACTATAGGATCAATTTCAAATTCTATTCAGTCCCTTTTCCTACTTCAATTCCAGATATGAATGGAAATGTATAGTTCCAGTCACTCTGGAAACATGAAAGTTGGTATTTATAGGTGTACCTACCAGAAAATTAAAATAAAACATTTTTTCCATTCTTTCCTAACATATATTACTTGACCATGTAGAATCATCTTAATTTTTTTGGAAAACAAATGAGATACAATGCAAATTGTAGTTTCTCATAGTCATATTATAATTCATAGACCAAACTAGTCCACGATGGTCCCCAACTAAACCGTTCACATGAAATATTACAAAAAACTTTTTCAGTTTTGAACTTCGAGAGGTGTACAGGTCACCGAAAATATTGGATTATGCATGAGGGTACAATGGTTATTTCAAGAGTTCAGAGTCCTTTTTAGTATCCAACACAAAATAAATACTTACCAAAGCAATAGAGAATTATGCATTTGAAATTAAACTTTTTTTGGTACACACCATATTGAGAAAAAACGTGAAATGAAACACGTGCTTGTGAGTCTAAAAACAACTAGGGCTTTCAGAATAGGAAAAAAACCAATAATTCAACATTAAACTTAATCTAACAGTAATAATAATGATATCCCAAACATCAGATAATGGATTTGCCAAAGATACCTAGTCCGACACATATATATATATAAGTTAAAATTTGACATATTTTCATACATTGACAAATATAACACATATCATTCAACATTTTTAATTTGGGAAGGACATATACCGCTATCAAAACCGAAAATCCTCAGGCCTCCATTGTTTTCCTAGGTATAGAACTAATTTGTGTAGGGGTATAAAATGTTATCATCAGAAATGAAGACATAATCGAATTGATATCAGACTGGCCAGTTCCATAAGTGCTTTACCATAGCTAACCTTAGATTGACATAAATAATTGTAGTTCAATCTGATTACAAGTGAAAAATATAGGTATTTTTGAAATCAGATAACTTCCGAAGATATGCAATAGAATATAGGACGATCCATTGAAAATGCACTTCCATATACTCATACACCCTGCTTATGCAATGAGAAATTGAAGTTCTAAGAGAACCATATCCCATTTAAGATTTTGTTTGGAATTTTCAAATATTTTCATTAGTTTTCGAGATATCTACTGACATTTAATTGGAGAAGATAAAGGGTGATTCGAATTCTGCATCTTAAACCACCCTGTATTTGTTTCAATTAAACGTCAGTAGATAGTGAATCAAAGGTTAAGACTGGGACATGTGAGCCGTTTTGACCGATGATGAAAAGTTTCGACACAAAACATTCCTAGTTGAAAAATCTCGATCTCTGTAATCAATCAGTTAGACCCACAGTGTGATACTTCGATGAAATCAGCTCATCAGGGAGAATCTAAAGATGCAATGAAATACAGGGTGTTCCAGTCGAAAATCGAAAGTTGATGCCCGTTACGCTTCATGGTTTCAACTTTGGATTATGATAATTGCAAAAAAATGGAAAAAACTTGGGTGGAGCGTTTTCGATAGGCCACCCTGTATATACTAATGGTTTTTTATTTTTGAAAATTTGAAGCGGCGTTACCAAGTCATACCAGTCTTTCCTGAAATGCATCTATACAAGGTTTTTCAGGTTTTTCGTATTTTGATCGGGAAAATTTGATTCAAAAATAAGTTGTCATAAACTTTTATGTTTAGAGATACTAGGTGTTGAAATTGTCATTTTGAATAATCACCCAGTATAAGCTTTCATAATAGCAAAATTCAGTGGGGTCGGTGACTGACAAATTTTCAGAACCTCAAAATTATACTCATTATGGCTATCGAGTTGTCTCAATGGATGTTCTGAATTTGGAATCAAATTCGGTCATAACAAATAACTTTTAAAGAAACATTGGAACACAAAGATTTCTATGGTAAATATCATATCAATCAGATATATCCTTCTCAGGCACCATTAGAATAATTACGTTGAATCTCATTACGCCAAAACATTTGTTTCAATATGTTGAGCTGTGAATAAAAATCTTTTTTTTTTCAACACAGTTTCTCCAAAACATACAAGTTCACATGCACTTTCCTTTTCATTTCTGTTCTATCGCCTCATGGCGAATTTTCCTGACTACATCTGATACTCCCTGTATACGTACTTTCAAAAATTCATGAAAATATTATTGTCATTACTTCATCACACGGTAGAAACTTCTCTTCGGGAGGTCGGCAATAGGCATGACATATCTTACATAGGCACAAAATAAAAGAAGATTCAAGGATATTCGGATTTGTAGCAACATCATCTGTAGAAAATAGAGGGAACATAGGCAGGCGTACGATTATATAGGAAACATCAAAAATAATATTTTCTGTCATGCACAAGGAAAACCATCAAACATGTAGCAGACATAGAGAGGCGATATTCTATATTTTTGGAATATTTGAAAAACTTTAAAATAATGTCTACTACAATTCATCCAGAACTATCAATATATTATTTTTGAACTCCACAACCTCTCTAATGTTGCCATCGACAGTTCATAAAAATCTAGAAGTACCCATATAATTTCTCATAATTAGCAAGTAGAAATAAAATTGTTTCGAGAAATTCAGAGTGCATACGTAAACCAATTTGAATTTTTTTTCCGGAAAAGCAGAATTCAACAAAAATTATTATGTAATGACTCATATTATATATTTTCCCGAACCCATGTCATGAAAAATTTTTATTAATATGAACTGTTCATATTTCCACACTAAGTTCTTGCAGCTATATTTTCTTGAGATCAACATTTATTCCAGAGAATAAAACATTTTTTAACGCCTAAAAATGGAAAAATTGTGTTCCCACGAATGGCTTTTTAGAAGCTACCACTTAGTGATCATCCAATAAATTCCACTTCCCATTGATTTTGCAAAGTATCTACTAGAAATACAGATGGTGCTGATTCCAATATCCTTTATAGTGTGTGTTCAATTTTACTGATTACATATTGTCACTCTATCAAACTTTAGAATGGTCGCTTATTTTAAATGAGCCTCTAAAAGCGATGAAAATTTGAGGAATCTAAGCCATAAAGCGAATAGGATTTATCCTTAATTTGTATGCAATTTGACAACTAAGTATTCCAAAATTAGTATAGCCAAATCATCGATGGAATGGGTTTCAGATAAAGCGCGGACACTTATAGCAAAATTAAAATCCTTTAACTAGGTCATTTTTTAATTTGAAACAACAAACGTGACTTTCAAATTATTTCATTATCAATATTCCTAAGTAGAGAAGAGTTAGTATCTATCCCATCATACAAAAAAAGATGTAGGTGTCTCAAACATTCAGAATCATGTCAAAGAAGTATACATATTCATTTTGTTTGAGACGAATAAATATATTTGATGAATCATTTGGAGAATATGAAACCAAGATCTTAGATCAATGATGGTGAAAATTTGAAACAATCATTTCATTTAATTTATTTGAAAATAACAGCAAGCTGAATGAAGATAATGAAACTTGGTGGAAGTTGAGTTTCTGATTACCTGGGTTTCCTGTCATGAAATTAGTAATTTCAGCAAATTGCAAAAAAAAATAGATTGAACTATCGAAGTATCCACGCTATATCAACATCGATAGACGTATTTTGTCAAACAATGAATGCTATTAGAAGTCATTTTTGATATGAAAATTGAGCACTGGTGAACTGAGAAGGCCTCGTAACCAAAATGAAAAAATGTTACATATATATATGCATAAATAGAGTAAAACTGAAATAATTCGATCATTTTGATGATTGCTAACTTTCTTCATGTGCACTTTGTTTGAATTTTTTAAAATAATATGAAAGTAGAAACAATCGGCGGTCACAACCAGCACCAATATCGATGGATTTCATAAAATCGCTGTAATAAAATGATGATTAACAAGTTTACGGCTAAATTCTTACCGTAAATAAGGAAGATAACAAAAACTGTGGAAAAATTCAATAAATATATATATTATAATGAAAAGGCATTGCTCAGGGGGTTTTCAATTGTATATACAAAAAATTATACTACAAAACTGAACGAAATCAATACTATCAGTTGTTGATTTTGCATACTCTTGTTCTCAATCAATATAACTAAAAACTTCAAAGTAAAATCTAATGAAGTAATCAAAATATATTCGATTTACTTGGATCAGTATATGCAAAGACTAATCGAAAAACAGCTCATAATCTGACCAATCCGATTCATCGGAATCTGTAAAAAAAGATACTAGATCCTCCAAATCGTCTGCCAGAGACTGCCAAGGAAAGTCCCGTTCATCAAGAAAGTCCCACAACATCACCTGCTGCAAAAAAATACAACCGTGTTACTCCAAAGACACACGAGGTGTTTTGAAATGAGATGTAGGAATATTCCAACTGGTATTTTACAAAGATTTATGAATATCCCCCCACTGGTATTTTTTTCCTATCAGTTCTTTGAATAACATGAAAATATCTTGGGACATTAAACCTGTTGAAATATTCTCAGTATTGATTCCTCCAACACCCAGCACATAACACTATGAAATACCAACGCACAAGCGCACATAGAGGAAATACCAATGCAATAGAAAACGCCTACATGACAAACTTGAATTTTTCAATGATGAAATGTGCCATAAAAAAATCCAGGCCAAACCTACCTTCATCTACATTCATTTGAGTTAGCATCTACGTTTAATAAAAACCATATCAATATTAAACATTATTCCTCGCTGTACTATTTATGTACAGAAAGATTCAAACTCCCCGCACCTGGCTCATAACAGGAAAAGTAAAACTGCAAATGCAAATTTGGCAAGAAATTTAAATAGATTTTTCTTGTATTTAAACAATAGTAGTACTAGAATATGTACTTAATTGGTATGTATGTATGTATGTATGTATGTATGTATGTATGTATGTATGTATGTATGTACATACTAGGAATTTACTTCGATATATCGATATTCCGGTGGTGAAATATTGATATATCGAATATTCAATTATTCGAATAATCGAATATTTGAAATATCGGGATTATAAAGACGTTTGGCAAGAATAATTTACCTATAGGGAAACCGTGTATGTGGCATATACGTATTAATAATCAATACGGATAATCTCTATCTGTTTCCATAGCGAAACATGAAGCCGATTTTTGAAGACAAATGACTATCCATAAGGAAAAGTTTTGAAACGATCAGACACATACTGCTTTGATTGAAAGGCTAGTAAACGTCATTCTCCACCGAAACGCATGTCTTTGATGACTACTATAATAGCGCATGGCGCATGCGTATCATGCCACCAAATCCTTATGGATATTCATTTGTTTCATATTTTTGGCTTCATCGTGGCACCCGTTATGATCCGTATTGTTTATTAATACGTATATGGTATGTGGGCATTTTGAAAAAGCGACGTTGCCATACGCTTCTTATCGCGCTAACCCCCTCCTACGAGCGACTAGCGAGTCAATTTTCAGGCCCGACCGAAGGTATTATGGATTGATACACGTGCAACTTGAGTAGGTGGGGCAACGACGCTATTTTCCTCTCTTCGTTGAATACCCATGAATCTATAGACGAATTCATTTACACAGTTTCTCTATAGGAAAATTATTCTTGCCAGGCGTGTATACAGGGTGTTATTTAAGTACGTGGCCAAACTTGAAGGGGTGATTCTTCGAGTGATTCTAAGACGAAAAGTTCATATAAACATAGGTCCGGTAATGCTTCGTTTTCAAGATACAGGGTGTCAAAATTTTTAAAAGAAATCGTTTTTTTCGTTAATATCTTAATAAGCCTTCAACCGATTTTATTGAAATTTGGCAGTGTTATTCAAGGTCGTAAAGGGCTAATTTAACCCTAACTATATCAAAATTATCATGTCCAGTGGCGTCCCGGAAGGCACTGTAACCAATATTTTTGACAGAAAAAATGTGCGCCACTGATTTTTTTGCAATTTTTGTATTTGTTACAACTTTTTTGTATCTAGAATTTTTTTCGTATCTTGCTTTGTTTTTGAGAAAAAACATAAAAATCACTTCATTGCACATCCCTGTGACAACACAATAAAACATTTCAACTACGAAACCATCAAAAACTGGGGTCTTACTAATATTTTTTCATATTAATACTCTATTCTAGTCTTGGAATTTTCTATTAAAATTAATGCAATGAAAAAACAAAAAATATGTATGTATGAATTGCAGCACTTGCCTTCGGCTCTTGGCTTCGGCTCGTCACAGATGTGCAATGAAGTGATTTTTATGTTTTTTCTCAAAAACAAAGCAAGATACGAAAAAAATTCTAGATATAAAAAAGTTCTAATTTCAGTTGCTCAATGTGAAACAAATACAAAAATTGCAAAAAAATCAGTGGCGCACATTTTTTCTGTCAAAAATATTGGTTACAGTGCCTTCCGGGACGCCACTGGACATGATAATCTTGATATAGTTAGGGTTAAATTAGCCCTTTACGACCTTGAATAACACTGCCAAATTTCAATAAAATCGGTTGAAGGGTTATTAAGATATTTACGAAAAAAACGATTTCTTTTAAAAATTTTGACACCCTGTATCTTGAAAACGAAGCATTACCGGACCTATGTTTATATGAACTTTTCGTCTTAGAATCACTCAAAGAATCACCCCTTTGAGTTTGGCCACGTACTTAAATAACACCCTGTATATGGAGTTATCTAATAATCGGTTTAGTGTGTCGAAAGTACCCCGTTCACAGTCGGTCCCGTACACACAGAATTGAATATGATTGGAATGAATTAAAAACAGACAACAAATTCCACTGCCACCGAGTGCGAGTAGGGCTGTAAATCGAAATTATATTCCGGTGAAACAATTTGGATATATAGAATATTTGATTATTCCATCCAATAGTCGAATACTTATTTCAAATATTTGATAAATGAAATTTTCGAATGCTTATTCAATATATCGAATATTCTAATATCCGATATATTGAAATATCAGATATATCGAATTTATAACCGATATATCGAATATATCGATATATTTCAAATATCGATTTTCGATATCTAATTCTCAATATCGCCCAGCTCTAGTACAAACCAACTGGCCATCGACCTTACGAGGGGTCTTTTTTTTATCTTCATTTGGTTTATAGCTATGGGCCTAAGGTTGCCATTTTCAAAATCGATTAAAACTGAAACCAGGCCGACTTGATTTTTATTACGGCGGGAAGAGTTCAGATTCATTTAAAAATACCAACTTCAGAGTCCCACAGCTTCCAACCAAATGAAGATAGAGAAAACTTTTTGAATAAAAGTTGTTACAAAAATAGGTTCTCTCAGAATATGACAAAAAATGGTAACTTTGTTTATTAAAAATGATACTTGTGACGCCATTTTCGCCATTTTGAAAAGGGTTGAAGAATGTTTGAACACGAAAAAATATACCTTACACACAGCTATTCAAATTCCTTCTGCCAAATTTGAATGTGCAGTTTTCCTTTTTTTTTGTTAAAAGCCAAGAGCGGGCAATTTGAATCACCCTGTACATTCACATGCATTCGCCAAATGACGTTATATATCATTCATAATCTTTGATTGATAAACTAATCGATAAACAGTGTTTCATGGTGATGCATTTCATTAGAATGGGCGAATGTGGATAAAGAAAACCCACTAGCCAGGAAAGTAGTTGTTTTCTGTTGAATAAACCGAGAAAGAGTTTATATTTTCATCACATAGAGAATGCGAATTCTCAATGTATATCCATTTTTTCATGTTCATCATTTATTTGAGAATACTCATTTTCAAAACCCACTAACACAAAAAATTAAAACGAAATATGGCCCCACTGTATCTATATCAACCATATAATAGGTATGCAATCTCAGTCATAGTTGATCAAACATGAACATTTTCTGGAGAATCAAGAAGTACAAAGAAATATTGTTGCATTAGATCATAGGGATGGTTAAATAAAGAAAAATACCAATGCACACCCAACATGCTAAAGCTGAAATAAATATGGGAAAAAATTAGAACCCAAAGGCAAGCATTATAAAATAAAAAAAAAAATAGATAACGAGTTTACCTGCAAGACATCTATATCATTATCGACATTTCTGGGTCGTCTTTGCCTCAGAGGAGGCCCAACATCACATTTGCTTCCATCGGGAAAGGCGTGCAAATAGAAGCATTTATTACCGAATGGGCATTTGCCTTGCCCCTTTTTAAAATATTTACAGTCTTTTCTAGATAAAGCTTTTTTATAATCATCGATTAACTTTTCTTTGTCTTCTTTAGTATCTACCCAGTACATGCTGGGACAAACGAAATCGGAAGTTACTCTACATTCTGGACAAGCCCTAAAAATATCATAGGATGATTTACTCTGCCTGTCTGCCTGTCTCAGCTTTACTTCAGTTTTATCTACAGTCTCTCAAACCAACCAAGATATGATGATGCTACTAGTGGTAGGATTTTTTATTTCCGAAGTCATGGAAAAAATTCATTGTTTTGCCAATTTTGTTTTTCCCGTATAATTGGATTTTCATAGAGATGATTTTTTTTTATCTCTTGGAGCGCACGAAAGGAAATTCCTATAATGTTCGTGGAACATCGGTACCTAGGGAGGATCCTTTGGAGGTTATAAGTTCTTGCAAATACTTCCATTGACAAGAAATTACGTTCTATAGAGAAACGCGTTTTGGTAGTGTTGTCTGACTGGTATTGCTAGTGACTAGTGATGGAATTATAACAGAGATTTCTAGGGATTCAACTAATATTCAAGTGATGACCCAAAAGTTCAGATCTGGTTTGTTAAAAAGAAAGTAAGTAAGTTTTACATACCTGATTATCTTATTTTCAAACTGACGAGCCTGTCGCCATTTACGAATGCAGCTTAAACAAAAACAGTGATTGCAATTTGGCAAAATCCCAAATCTTTGTTCGCCATTAGCCTTTTCCATGATAACCTCAAAGCAGACACCACAAGTCTTTTCTTTAGACCGTGCAATAGCGAAAGACAGTTCCATGTTCTTTTCATGTTGCTTCAAACATTCCTGAAAATTAATTCTTCATTCTGGTGATTTCTGTAAATAAATTATTCCAGGCTTACTTGACGGTGCTTTTTTCTTTGTTCCTCATTAAAGGGGTGTAAAATAAGCCGCTCGCACATATCACACATTTCCCCATGTAAATACGTACAATCAGTCAAATTTCTACAAATTCCATCCTTATTCACATAAGGGCAGAGCTTTCTATTTGCATTTTTTTCAGCAATCGCTTCTGGACTGAGTGCTTCTGCATAACTTCTTGGTCTGATAATTGTGTTTTTTGGCACAAATTCAGGGGCATTCACCCAAGATTCATCCATGCTACTACAAGTCAATGGTGGAGAAGCACAAGCACCTTCTTGCTCTGATTCTGACTTATTGTCATTTTCTTCGTGGCTGAAATGTGATTCAAAAAAGGTTCTTTTATAATCCATATTTCACTACATTGTTCCCAAGTCAAAAATGGCTGAATATTATTGTCGAGAAATTTCGCACCAAAACTGGATTCACATCCCTTTAAAATCAATAAACCCACCATTTCATAAAAACATGTCCATCAACAACAAAGTAATAGAAACGTTAATTTTAGGAACGCACCAGACGAAATATGAAAGCTGGCAACATTGTTGAACATTCACATCTAATGGTGTCAGACTTTCAAGAAAAAATAAGTTTGGCAAATGTGGAAAATCCGACTTGTTAAATAAGGGTGCTCCGCTCTTGAATGTGACACACTGTTGTTTATATTTTTATTTGTGATAAATCTTTATTTTTACTAAATTCCTTTGCTTTTATCCATCCTCTATTGGCACCGGAATGGAATTGAAATTGAAAAGAAATCATTAAGATATCGGACGTTGCCTTATGGCAACTCTAGGCGATTAAAAAGGTAATGGAGAAATTTAGAATGATTAATTGGTTGAAAAAAGTTGAAAAAATGTACAGCAGATTTTCGGAAAACTAACTTTTAAACCCTAGAAGCTTACCTTTTGGAAATAAACAGAAAAAATTAAATATCTCAGTAACCCTGTATACCTACAACTTTCCTACTACGAAGTTCCGAAGAAGTCAAGAAACTGAGTTAGTGAGGCATAATCATCTAGACGGATGACATCTAAGAGCATCAACGTATGTTTGGGTGTTGAACCCTATTAGTGGGAACAATATTCCACTAGCTGAATCCGCGTCTAACAGATCATGAAAGGTTACTGAAGTGTAAAGCAGCTTTTTGCACGGTAAAAGGTTGTACATTTGCATAGAAATAAGTCATTCCATAATCAGAGTGAAGTTTGAAAACGAACAAAACACTTACTCGTCGTTATTTTCATGATTGCTCTGAAGAAAATCAAGCGAATTTGCTAGTATAAAACCAGATCGAGCGGCTCTATAGCAAATTCAACTATTTTCTGTATCCGACATTTCATTATTGGCCACTAACCAAACCGATATTTCATACGCCTCCACACGTGTTTTGCTAACTATGATAGAATCTCCAGGAGAAGATTGAAAGTTTAGCTACGGCCCACATATGAAAAATTGAAACGCTCCTGTAGTAAGGGTTTCGAGTTTCTTGGGGATGGTGAACAAATTTATAAATGTATCCTTTACTCCTTACCCAAAAAAAAATTAAATAAACACGCCCCTGAAGTAACGATTCTCATTCCTTTCTACATGTTCATAGAATTTTTCGTTGCCGACCGGCCTGACCGACCGGTCGTTGGTGTCACCTGACTGCTCACAATGACAAATACGAATGGTTGTACAAAATCCTTAACTACCTTAAACTTTACTAATCAACTAATAATATATCGAAAATAACACATAACCTGGCACCTTAAAAACGAGATATATTAGAAATGATCTATTTTATCAGTCATTAAATTCCTCGATACAGATTTTTTTGAATGCAATAATAATTGTGACCTGTATACCAGAAATAATACACTCAAGTGAATCATCTAGTGATGTAATGCTATTTTTGTTGAAATATTAGCTCCCTTTCCACTGATTGTTTCGAGGTTATAATTCATAACCTTGAACCTCATCGACCATCGAAAAGCCCGGGCGAAGTTGTCTTGGATCGGTCGGCCATGGTCTTCAATAAAAAAAGTTACCATTTGAAGTTCGGTCAATGCGGTCATCAATCAAAAACCCAGCGGTCGAAGTGTCGAACCGACCGGTCGGCAATAGAAAACTCTCCTCATTATATTCTAGCATTGGCGTGCTATGATTTCTAGTTTAATATCAAATCCATAGATGAAAACCCAAAGTCATCTCCACAACTTTTATTTAATGATCATAGATCATATAAGGGAACATGTTTCGGGCTTATATAAGCCCATCATCAGCCAAGAAAATGTAAAGTTATGGAAGTGAAAAAAGTTGCAATGTGTATACAATAAGCAATAACGGGGCAAGCAAAAGCCATTGCTCCATGATTGTTTATATGGTAAAAATGTTTTTTAAATTTTTTTTAATAAAGTTGAAGGTTGGGGGTCGGGAACATATTTAATAAGGGCCCACGGTACCCTTAAATCACCGATAAGTGGTAATTAAACTTGAAAATATCAATCTTTTATAATAAGAAAATAACCAATTTCCGAAGCCACATCTTTCTTATTATAAAAGATTGATATATTCAAGTTTAATTACCACTTATCGGTGATTTAAGGGTACCGTGGGCCCTTATTAAATATGTTCCCGACCCCCAACCTTCAACTTTATTAAAAAAAATTTAAAAAACATTTTTACCATATAAACAATCATGGAGCAATGGCTTTTGCTTGCTCCGTTATTGCTTATTGTATACACATTGCAACTTTTTTCACTTCCATAACTTTACATTTTCTTGGCTGATGATGGGCTTATATAAGCCCGAAACATGTTCCCTTATATGATCTATGATCATTAAATAAAAGTTGTGGAGATGACTTTGGGTTTTCATCTATGAACTACACCACTCCACTTTGAGTTACCATGGACTTCTTCCAAAGATTAATATCAAATATCAGGACGCCACTGGACAGAATGACAGATCAATTATTACCGACTTCGCGACTTCAAAATATATCTTTCATTATCACAAACACAAAGCTCCTAGAGAATCAAATCTTGGATTTTACCTATATTGATAACAAAACCCTCTTTCAAAACTATAACCATCCAGTAAAGCAAAAGTCAAGAGATTTCTGGCATTATTCCCAGGAATCCTGATTCAATATTGGTAAGTATTTGGCTTGGTAAAACTGCATTTATCATGAGATGGTTTTTTTTTTTCGAAAATGTTTTTGGTACCTACGTATTTTTGTCTAAAAAACACGAATTTGATAATAAAAATGTGAACAAACCACTATTTATCAAGATATTTCATGAAAAAGTTCGAAATCTCGCCATCTTTTTCCCCGTGTTGGATGCATTTACAGCATCTTGCTCTTCTTATTTTGTCATTGGACACTTTATATACTCATGATGTACAGGGTGATTCACCATAAATGTCCCCCCCTCTAGCTCAGTTATTTTTGAACCGATTTTGAAATTTGAAATATCATCTTGAATGATTTTCGATAAAGTTTTTTCCGCTAGATCAGAAAATACAGGGTGCTCGGAACAAACGATCTACAGGGTACTATTTGATTTTTTTTAAATGAAACACCCTATTTTTCATTGTATTTTTAGATTCTTCCTGAAGAGCTGATTTGATCAATGCATCACACTTGGGGTCTAGCGGGACTGATAACAGAGATATAGGGTGTTCAAAATCGAGATTTTTAACTTTAGATTTTTTTGTGACGAAACTATTCATTATCGGTCACGCGATTTTCATGTCCGTATCTCAACTTTTGATTTACTATCTACTGACATTTAATAATTGGAAGAGATACAGGGTTACCAGAATTCTGAATCTTGAACCACCCTGTAAATGTTCCAATTAAATTTCACTAGATAGTAAATCAAAAGTTGAGACGGGAACATAGGAGCCATTTTGACCAATAATGAATAGTTTCGGCACAAAAAAATCCTAAAGTTAGAAAATCTCGATTTTAAACACCCTATATCTCTGTAATCATTCCCGCTAAACCCCAAGTGTGATACATTGATAAAATCAGCTCTTCAGGAAGAATCTAAAAATACAATAAAATACAGGGTGTTCCATTTTAAAAAATCAATTAGTACTCTGTAGATCGTTTGTTCTGAGCACCCTGTATTTTCTGATGCAACGGGAAAAAAATTTCTGAAAAATCATTTTAGAATATGTTTCAAACTTTTAAAACTGTTCAAAAATAAGTGAGCTAGAGGGGGGGACATTTATGGTGAATCATCCTGTACTTCAACAACAAATTTTTATATAGCAAATTCAACGAGAAATGTGATCTTTATGGCGAGTTTTTCATATTTAGTGAATTCGTGTTTTTCAGCCAAAAATACGTCAGTACAAAAAATATTTTAGAAAAAAAAAACCATCACATGATAAGTGCAGTTTTACCATTTCCATAGATTAAATGTTTAATCTATGCCATTTCTCTTATTTAGGTTTATTTTATGCTAGTGCATCTCTGGCTCTGCCATATCCATGCCATCTACTTCATTATTCTCTGGAATATACAGAGAAGTGTACATTGATAAAACCATAAAACTAACTTCTGATTTTTAGACGAGACACCCTGTATTTTATGGAAATTTTCATATACTCAATTGGTGTGACTTTGCAAATCAAAAATTCTTTCCCTGTCACACTGATTGAGCATATGGAAGGCGAATATCTTCATAATCCTTTGAAATAACCCTATCAAACCTGGTGGTATCTTTGAATTTGTTAGCTGGAGTTGTTTCCAGTGAAACCAGAAGTGAAAGAACAAACATTGTTTTGTCAATTTGGTACACTTGCCACCCAACAATTTTCAAAATAAGATCTGGAATGATGATGTTTTTTGTATACTTCTGGATATTATAGGATGCCCCAATTGTCAGCAATAGCAGTACAGTATTGTTTTGGCCTACCAAGCTCTCTGACTAATGAAACAAACGTTTTGTAATTTACATTTCCTAGGATAGGCTCAGAAAAAAATAAAATGAATAAGAACTTATAGATTGTTGATAACATTGAATCAATGTTTACTCACCAGGAATTTATTTCTTTCATATTGTTATCCATGTTATTCATTTCTGTTATGTTGTTTAATGAATTTTTATTTGTTATATCAGCAGTTTGGGAAGTTGAGGGAGTATTAGTACTAAAAATAAGAAAATATGATAAATGCCACATTAATACAATAATAACATTGTTATTGAAATCAGTTCAAAGTGAAAACATGTCAGGTAAACTCTATTAGGGTCAATTTTATGGCTTGCTGTTGAATTTTTGAGTTATCTCAAAATGGTTATCATAGGAGTTGACTCTAACTGTGAAATCTGTTTATCTGATAGGTCCATGTCATCCTGAAGTCAGCAGATGTCAATTAGGTAATAAAATTTGTATTATTAGTATATCTTCATTGTGATTTTATTGGTGAAGGGAAGAGGAATCTGAATACCCTGTTTTGACATTTCATCAAAATTGTAAACAAAAATGGAATGAAAGAATTACATCACAATATAATATGAAGACAATGCTCAAAATATCAAATCTTCAAGTTATCTGGCAAATTGATCCACCCAGTAACTTGACATAATACAATTTTAAACTAACATCCACCTATTAAACACCTCCATAAAAGAATGGTCAAGTCACTGTTGAGTTAAGTGCAATCTATAGAAGGAGCCCTGAGTAGGATTCCAGAAGGGCAAGTACATAAACTATTCTGATGGAGTATAAGAAATATGTACTATGTACTTACTTCATGGAGCCTCTAGTAGTTCGAGCAGACCTATCAACACTATTTCTTGATGAATTAGGTATTTCATTGATGTTTTCATGGCGATAATGACAGTTTTGTTGATGAATGCAATTACCTCTTAGGTAAAAACGACAAATTCTTTGGTTAGTGCGAAGCCTACCAAGGAAAAAATCATGACCAAGAACATGTTCAATCTTTTCAACTTCAAATCGAGCTCTATGTGGATATGAGCATTGATCTCCAAGAGGACAATCTCTAGTATCAAAATAACTACAACAAAAGATAGTTTTAGTGGTCAAGAATATTGTCATGTCTATAAAGATACTTATAATAAATGATGAACTTCAGCTGATTACTCCACAGAATAATGTCAAAATCACCATATAATTCTAATGTTGTTCAAAGCAATGACAAACAATAATAATAAAGGGTGGGTATTGAGGTTGTATTAACAAACCACTCCAGATGAAAATGTAGCTGAACAGTGAATTGTTTCCAGTAGTGACCAAATTTAAAAGAAAACAGGTTGATCCCATGACAGCCTACTCAACTTTCAATGAGGATAATTCATGCACTCTGAACAACTAGATGAAATTGGGAGCTATCAGAGTTGTTATCCATAATAAATTTGTTTCAAATACTTACTGGATGCAATATCTTTGAAGAAGATTTCTTGCAACGTCCGCCATGTTGACAGACATTTATTATGACTCGATTTGTCCAAGAGTTCAAAGAAGAAAACTTATGACATTTCACAAGAGATTTTGTGAAATTAGATTCTCAAATCTCACTAGAAGCACCTCTAGGAGACAATAGTCTCGGAGCTCGGAGATGAAAGATGAATGAGGTCCAATGTTTGATGTTTGTCAACAAAAAACCAACTACTCAATACTCGCCACTTTCTTTTTGATGTTTCATGCACCTGAGCACTGAGGTGTGTCACGGTGAAGCACCGGGGCTACAAACACTAACAAATATATAAGCCACTTTCTATTTGACGGTGCAGGTAGCACTGGAGCTACTCCGAGCATGAAAAATAGGCAGTAACCTTCGATCATCAACTCGTTGTTCGGAGGCAGTAAGGCATTCATTTTGTTAGTGCTGGAAGCCCCGGTGCATCATCGTGCTGCACCGCTACACCATCTACCTTTCCCTGCCCCTCTGTCACTGTCAAATGACAAGCTATTTCTGATTATTTTCAAAAGGTCTCATGAAGGTGAGGCCTCCATCATTCCTTGCTCGCACAAGTCTCTTGAAGACTTCTGACGGTTGCTCGCAAGGGGGCAACCGAATGACGGATAGAACAATTTTAGAACAAAAGTTTATTAGTATCTGTTAATTATAAAAAAATCATATGGCGCTTTTACGCTTTCGTAAAAACCTGTAATAACCGGTGTCAGTTCCTGTATGATCTGAGGTTGCACCACCAATCGAAATGCAGGTGCAGGTCAAATCAATTCTAACCTTAATCGCCTTAATTATGCCAGTAAATATATCGGAGACTGGAATCTTTGGAAATATTATACACTACACTTTTTTACCACTAACCACACGTGTCGAGGCGTATGAAAAATCGGTTTGTTAGTGGAAAACAGTGCAATACCTGTAAATCTATGTGATAATCTGTAAGTGCCTGTAATGCAATAAGCCCTCTCTTTTCATGCCAAGCACACGAACTACGCCAGGCTTGAGGTGCTGCTCTCAAATAGAACGGCTTTCAGTAAACATTTTATTAATAATGCGTACCGCATGCGCCTTCATGTAGTTTTGATTGAATTTTTGTTTGAATAAGTCAAAAAGTCAGTAGTATATTGTTCCTTATGGTTGTTTGAAAATTATCAAAATCATTCTTCAGACTGGGTATCTCATTCTGGAACTGAAATGTTGTTGATGGTGATATAATTGAGTAAAAAAAGTTGAGTGAACATTGTATTGAATTGACTATTGGATGTATCCTCCAGGAATTATTTGGCCCAGGCAATCATTCCAGCATGTCAGAATCAACCAGTTCTTTAGCTTCAGACAGTATTTTCTCGAATTTTTCAGATGATGATGATGAACCCAGAAGAAAACATGTCAAGATCGAAAATTATGTGGACATTATATTATCAATATAATTTCTTAGTATTTTCGTCCATTTTCAAAGATTTTAATATCCCACCGAAAGTGCCTGTTGCACTCATGTGACCCACAGAACTTAACTGCATCATGTACGATTGATGCAAGAGTGCACAGGGGAAGGTAAGCGGTGTTGCACCAGAGCCAAACCCGTGCGTAAAAAGAGCGGCTAACCTTCGTGGATTGGAGCCCGGGATCAGCTCTGGTGTAACTCCAGCCGTCAAAAAGAAAGCCACCGATGCATTAAGAATATAATTGAGTTCTATGCGAGTCTTCAGTAATGGGTTATGTTCCGATATTGCTGACATTACTGGCCACAGTAAGTAAGGAACACTTTTAACAGTTAAGTATCTTTGAATTCTCATAACATTTCGGAACCATTTTGGACGTAATATGGCAGTACTGCTACACTGGCAGCAAGACATAACCACAGATTAACAAACCTGACATAACCAAACCGACATATGATCTTTCGATTTTCGATGTTTTGTTGGTTTCAATTTTCATTCTTATTATTGTCTTCTTTACTTACTTACTTTTACTTGATATTATGGATGGACTGATTATTCGTATTATCTCAGAACACATATTATTATCTGATAGTGATTCTGATTCATCAGAAACACCAAGCTCTAATACCTTTAGTTCCAGTGATGAAGAATGAAGTATAGATGTGAAATATCAAAAGTGGGAATAACAAACCATCTTGTAGATTAGTGGCAGTTTCAGCGTCTACTGCCAATGTGAAATCTTCCAATTCGAATTCATACAATGTCCCAAAGTAATTCAAAATAAAAAATATATAATTTTTATTGACGCATCCCTACCCATTCAAACGCTCAACCTAACATTTTATGAATACTGGCGCTACATCACCATTTCTGCACCAGTGGCAAACAGTGAACTTTTAGCCTCTACTATCAGAGTTCCTTGCAATGACCCGCGAAAACGTTGCCAGTAAAAATTTCAGTAAAATCGGAACGATAAAATACTGGGCAGAACTACTATTTCGGAATATCGGAACAAGCTCATATTATATCATATATATTCAATTTGTGTCCCATGACTCCCATGAGTCCCATGTCATCCCTTAACAAAAAATTAAAATAAAAGGTGAGGTGATTTTTCAAAATCTTTTGATTTTAATATTAATTCGATATTTCTATTTTTGAATATAAGTCATGGCAGAACAATTAGTGATTAGTCCTCTCCTTCCCAAAATACTTCAACATGTTCATATTTTCACCATTGCCATAGGTACTTACTTATTATTTTTTGTAATGTATTTTTAGGAACTGATCAATGTATGTGATATGCCTTTAGTGAAAACTTCTAAATCAGCCAAAGAGAAAACTAATAAGGATATAGTCACTATGGGCGATTTTGGAAAAGAAGCAAAATCTTACCTACAAAGAATACTGGGAGACATTAGTAAAACCTCAGCTTCAAAACAAATAGTGTTAGGAGCATCTTCTGGATGGTAAGTATTACAGGTACTTCCTTTGTTTCTGTTCTGCAGTTTCATCATTTTCAGGGTAACAGGATTCTTAGCAATGAGAGTTGGGAAAACAGCTGCTCTTGCATTAGGGGGAGGAATTATTTTACTTCAAGTCGCCAATGAAAAGGGATACATCAAAATAAATTGGGATAAAGTCAATAAGAATTTGGACAAAGTCACAGATAAAGTAGAGGAGAAAATTACTGGCCAAGGACCTACATGGATGGATAAGGTAACTGTGTCTTTTTATAGATATTCCACTCCAATTTTCCTTCTATTCATCTTATAACATGAAATTGGTAACCTACTGTGTTAATTTCTGATTTGAGAAAGAACAAAGTCAGATTTGAATATCAGTTAAATTTTTCTTAAAATCATATTATTTGTCAAGTTTTCTAATTAATTCAGAAGTTAATTCAGAGAGATTACTGTTTTGTCACTATCAACTGTTTTTTTTTGTCAAAATATTATAGTGAAATTAATTTTAGGTACAACTGTTTGCTAGAAATAATACCCCTTTCACTTCTGGCTTTGTTGGTGGCTTTTTGATTGGCTTAGCATCTCACTGAAGGAAGAAAATGAGAATTCTTTCATTGAAGTAATAAAAATGCCTAGGTTTCAGTGTATTTTTATACTTCTAGAATATGTGTTATGATAATCTCAATAAATGTATTTTGATATTCATAGATATTTCTTTCTTTTTTTTTCACAGGCAGAGAAATATGTTGATAGAAAACTTAATCAAGCAGAAGATAATATCAAGAAAGGTCACACCAAAGCTAAGAAATGGTATTCAGGCATTATGGGAGATGAATGTCAACTGAAAGAAGTTCATATTTTCATCATATCCTTTGTTGCTGGGGTAGCAATTGGCATTGGGACTTCATAAATTGATTTTAGAATAAACCAAAATCTAATGTAGAAAACCTTAATCATAATGTTGTGCTTATAATTTGTAGGTGACTCCAATCTTAGCTTCTGATCCTCAAAAATGGTTAATATTCTCACTCCTATCTTCAGTATTTTGTAATTATTTAAAAATTTAGTACTTAGTGATTTTTTGTATGTAAGTATAGAAGCGAATTCTTGGAGCAATATCTCATACTATACCTACTGATGGTATTAGTGATGTTGAAGTAAACTATTGATTGTTCCAAATCTTTTATAATCAGTAGGTATTGAATTATATTATTGATACTGGTTTATTAATTTATTTCATTTCAAGCCTCTGGACCTTTTAAATCGCCAAATGTTATAATAAGGGTCAAACAATTTTATATTTTTAATAAACATATACATACAGGCATCTCGCGCTCGCGCCTGTAGATAACAGCTCACAAGCTGAAGCCTGCAGCCAATGAACTCAATATAAACACCTGGAAGGGACCCTCTGTGAATGATGAGTGAGGCAAAAATATTGTTCAGGACACTTCAGCTCTTTAGCACAGTCAGAAGGTCCTCTGTAACAGTAGTAACAGAGTGTAGCAACACTGCAGTCAGTGCATTCGAACGCGTACTAGTACTAGTAGGGGCGTGTTTTTCATTCCATCGAAGAAAGTGCGCACTGATAGATGCGGTTTTTTGTCGTGACGTCACCAATTGTTCTGTTGGAATTTATGCTGGAAGGATTGAACAATGGTTTATACAACACATTGATGGAAACACGGATTTTGTTGTGTGTCAGTCATCATGTATCTTGAGAATCAGAAAAGGCTAATTCGACTTTATTGATTGACACTGACTCTTTCTTCTAAAATCTCTCAAGAATCTCAAAAATCCTCAATATTAATTGTTTTCTATCAAATCAAAACAAAAAACAACACTAAAATGTGTCAACTGTCATGTCAATCTCCTCCAAACTGCTGGATTCTCGAAATGCGATTTAAAAGTGCGCATTTTATTACAACAGTTTGATGGATGTCCATCAACATTCCAGCGGAATTTTGCAACAGTTTGATGGTTTCTTCGATTCATGCGCATGATAAAATGTTGGAATGAAAAACGCACCCTAGTACTACAGGAGTCCTCAAGGAATCCTCAGATAAGGAAGACTTGAGGAGTTCTTGAGGAAACGACTATAAATACGGACCCTAGAGAACTTTACTATCTCTCGTTCAAGGTAGAGAAGAGCTCTTTATGAGATTGAGATGTGCCTAAATCTTCGAACCATTCCCATCACGCGATATGTTGAGATTCGTGTTTTTTTATGATTATTTTTCGCAATTAAATTGTGGAGGATGAGTTTGGTCAGGGAAGTTCCATTCTTCTACTTATAGCATGGCGTCAGCCCACTTTTATCATTTGTGTAGTGATTTAAGCTTTCAAGGATGTTTCTCCTGTCGAGACTCCGAAGTCCGAGGATCTCGTTACTTTTTCTAGTTTTTCTACGAGCGAATGCGCATAATGTATCACGTGATTCAATGTGACCCAAGTGACAAGTGGTTTGGGAATGGTTCGAAAACTTTAGGCTCCCGTTTTGTGAGGACGACAAAAATGAAAATGTCACTCTCGTGAAAAGATAATATTCTGTGACTTTGTGGATGAATGTGATATGTTCCATGATCCGTGAGGGAGGCCGTGATTCCGTGAACTGTGAGTGAGTTCTGTCTTCTGTGTTCTGGTACTTCTGGTTCTGAGTTGTGAGTTTATGCCCGGTTTAAGCATGGCGGCAAGGGTATATTTGTTATGTGACTTTTTGTGATGATAATATGTTAACTCTTGATGATAAGAATTCCATACTTGGAAAATTATGTAGTAGAAGCATAATCTTAAACCGTGAGTATAAAGATGTGAGTGGCGTTATCCACAGAACTCCAATCGTCCGATAAACAAAAGACCAAGACGGTTCCATGATATCCAAGCTATGGCGTCGCACGACAGTCACAACAAGAGAACTAACGAGGAGGAAAATGAAGTTTTTTATCGAAAAGAATCATCTTACGACTCATTACCAAACAGTTCTACGTGCCCTTTATGTTTGTCAACATATACCACGTGCACTTGTAATGTGACTAGTAATACATTTGGAGATAGCATCTTCAACAGCACAGACGGTAAGATATTATATTTGTAAACAAAACGAAATAACTAGTCAACATTTTTTGAATACTCAAAAATCATTGTTTATTTCAGGTACTTCAACAGATGGTAATTTTGAACATGTAAAAAATTGCCATAACACTCCTATGTATGATGAGAAGACACTGGAAGAGTTGGAGAGGATGTGCAAATCCAGCAATAATTTCTTCTTGGACATCCAGAAATCAACTCCAGAATATGACTCCAAATCATTTACTCCCAATGAATCCATGAAATCTGAGATGAAAACAAACTTCAATGGTGATAAGTTAAACATTCTATCAAATTCTAAGGAACCAGTTAAAGAAAGTGATGGTGAAACTAAATTAGAGTGTATTGAAAGGACAGGTGATAATTGTGATGATAAAAATGCTAACTTTGGTGATGCACAGCATAATATGAATGAACCTGACCCTAACATTGCTCCACACCCTGGTTACACTTCTGAATGTTCACAAACTCCTGCAGATAACAATTTATCAACTTGTCCTTCTAAATCTGGCTGTGATTCTACTTGCAATATAGGTGCTGTGAAGAGTCAAATTGATAGTCCTAGTGATTTTGAAAACCAAAAGTTATCACCAGACTGTGGTCTCCAGAATATTAATAATAACAGTATAATAACACCCAGTCTTGAAACATTCTCCACTAATGTAAATGATACTAAAAAGCAGAAGATTTGTTCTCATTTAGTGGAGCAGTTGGATTATAATCTACTGAAAGGTAAAAAAGGCATTGAGCTATTGACAGCCATTGAGGAACAATCCAATGTCAAGTTGAGATATCTAGAACAACATACATCTAGCTCTACAGAATCAGGCACAGCTAGTTCTAAGGAAAAAGTGTGTTCTCCAAGAAAAGGTAGAACTAGATCAGTGGATGTGGTGGCAAATACATCTAAGGGAGTAAAAAGAGCCCATTCTGCAGACACAAGTGATGCAGAAGCTAAGATTCCAAAAATTGACTTCAAATTATATAAAAAAGATAAAAAACCTATATTGACATCATCTTCTTCCTCCAATAAAAGTCATAAGCATAAAGATGATAGAAGGCACAGACATGATTCAAAAAGTAAAAATGATAGTAAGAGTAATTCAAAGAAATCATCACATTCTAGCAGCTCCTCCAAAGACAGACATTCATACCGAAGTGATGCTAAACCAAGGCTTTTGACCAATGGAAATTATAGTTACCCACCTGAAAATGTGAGTACTAATATGTCATTTGGTCTGGATGGATCTCCAATGGTGATAGAATGTGTGCAAAAACTAAGGGTGGAAATTCAATTTTTGTGTCTGCTTTGGTCAGATATTTTCAGAGAATTGCATGAAATAAGACCTATTTCCTACCCTAATTCACCCTTGAGCCTTGGTTGTGACCTTGGCCCTAAGGGATACTTTCCTACCCACTGATTACAAGATTCTGACTATTTTCTGTACCAAGGGAAGTGTTATTCATGACAAACTTGAATCATAGAATATATGATCACATATGAAATAATTAATGCTCTTCTTCTAAAAGCTGACCATTGAATGATTCTCCACATTTATAGTACCAATTAATTATTGAATAATAATTATATTTGGGTCATGAATAATTTTAATCTTATTCTTCAAAAATGTGATCAATTCATCTTAAAATTTAATGGAAATGAGGTGTCTATTGGTGAATTTGAGAACTATGCATTTTTAAGGAATAGAATTATTTGATAATTTTTATTGTTTCAGAAATCATTTAAGTACCGAAAGTATTTTCACATAGAAACTCATACTAATGGGGGTGCAAAAATCCTAAGAATGTATAATGATGAAATAAAGCACTTGAGTTCAAATGAAGTGAAAGATCTTGCCAAAGAATTTTTCAAGCTTGCTTTCCATGAAGACAAAGAAGGTCATGCTACATTTGTATTAGCAGTTGTGCATGGTTCTGCTTCTTACTTGCCAGATATCCTAACATATATGGCCGATAATTATCCTAACCTAACAGTTAAGAATGGTTTGCTGAGTAAGAGTTCTGATATAGAAACCACAACCATGGCAGCTTACAATGAGAATGTCTGCAAAACTTATGAAGCTGGTACTGTGAGGTATGGGCCTTTACATCAGATAAGCATAGTAGGGACTGCTCATGAAGAAGTGGGTGGCTTCTTTCCTGATATATTAGAGATGCTTGAGGAGAGTCCTTTTCTGCATTTGGTGAGTTTTATTTAATATTCTATAATTGTTTCAAACAACCACTGATTCAAATACTAGGAAGATAAATCCAACATATGATTTACTTTGGCAATTACTTGCTTGCAATAGCCTATCTAATCATGAGGCTAATAATTTTTGAATTAAATGGGGCTACTATTCCTCCAATGATGTAAAATCTGGCAGATAAGGAAAAATAGGTAAATTCCATTAGTGCTGCATACATGACAACTTTTTTTCAACTTTATTCTGGTAAGGAAAATCTAAATTTCTTAGCAGCACTGCATGTGTCATGAAAATATTGTAGATATTCAAGTAATCTTCAAGAAATTTCTCATTAGTCAATTATTGCTTCAACATTTCAATGTCTGTGTATTGCCATATTGTTTTGATTTGACTAGAAAACCCAAAAAAGCGAAAAACAATCAAAATCTCCAGGCCTATGTTTGTCAGGCTTATCATAACACTCCAATTGGTATTGGTAAGTGGATGGTGACAGATGCACTGTGACCTGATTAGATCTATTGTGCCCCATCTTCCTCTGCTATCTCAAGGTTTTCTTTTTTAAAGCAGCCCCTCAAGCTTCAATTCTTTTAGGAATCTGAGGATTTTGAGGGGATCTGTTTGTGGCATTTCTTCCACAGTCAGCTGGTATGCTCCCAGTATGTTACTCTCCAAGTGTTGAGTATATATTGCAGTATACTCAAGATACACAGGATGTTTGTATATGTCATGTCCATACAGAAGAAGAAAGTTCATTGGCTGTTTACATTACTGAAAGTTCATGTAAACATGTGTCCCACTTGTTTGACATAAGGGATGTTGAAATTGTTTATATGAATGTTGATTAATTTTTTATGTTCACCCAGGATACTCTTATCATGGCAAAAATTCAGTGTGATGTTCAGTAAATGAAAAATTCTAGAATTTACAAATTTGCACTCATTTTTATAATCAAGGAATCTCAATAGCTGACTTGAGTGCACCTGCATTAAAATTTGTTATCATGTGTAGAATATTAGGAGACCACATTGGCTCATAAATAAATGAGAATCCAAATTATAATATCTATTTCAAAAGAAATCCCACATGAACGCCACTGATTGAAATGCAAATCAGAAAATGCCACTCAATGCTTGGAAAGTACATAGGTATCAAATTTCACGAAAATAACAAATAAATGAAGGATGGCTTTTATCTTTAATCTTTACCACTCAGCATTTAGGACATTTAGGAACATAAGTTATTTTCCATTGTAATATTATTGTTGTCATATGTCAATTGATGGGCTCAGTAACTCAGTAATGCATATGATTGTAGCATATGATTTAATGTAATTAATGAACTGTAAAAGAAGTATCTATAATAAACATTGATTAATATTGTTTTACAAATTACACAATCATAAGAAGTATCTATAATAAACATTGATTAATATTGTTTTACAAATTACACAATCATGTAAACGTCAATTTTTTGATCTATGATCCCGAGTTCGGCTAGCCGAGGAAGATTTGGGTTAATTTTCGTTACCGGTGAATGGTGATATATAGTTTATGTAATAAGAATAAAGAATTTCAAAAAAATTGAAGCAGTAGTATTTTTATTATATTGAATCAACCCATTGTTGTTAGACTATGCCTTGGGGGGCACTATCTATATGTGACCAAATGAGGCCAAGTGAAAGCAACGATGGACCTATAATTTGGTGCAGACCTGGGGAACAACTGGTCCCCACTGCTGATCTGAAAACTCCACTCAAAAGAAAACGGTAACAATTTATATCACAACCTTCCAAGTAGTTTCTCGATTATTTGGAACTTTCATTCTAGAACTGGCATCAATGAGCTGAGGAATCTCCAGTATCTGCCAAGAATGTCAGAGGCTAGGGAGCATTTATTTGAAGACAGAACTAAGGCTCACGCTGATCACGTTGGGGCTGGTCTCGATAGAAAGACCACCGCTGCTGTGGGTATATTGAAAGCCATACATGGGGGAAGGAATGAGGGACCGATCAATAGGATAACAAAAGATGTAGTAGCATTTTCTGCTAAGCACTTTGATGTTTTAGCAGAGAAACTACAGTTGGATCTACATGAACCTCCTATCTCACAGGTATAAAAGTATTTTGATGTATTCAACTTTTCAATCAATTTTTTTTTCTTAGTGTGTCCAATGGATAGAAGATGCTAAACTAAACCAACTGAGACGGGACGGTATTGAGTATGCAAGAGTTAGTCTATATGACAATGACATCTATTTTTTACCAAGGAATATTATTCATCAATTTCGTACTGTGACTGGTGTTACCAGTATTGGTGAGTACTTTGAATATTTATCATTTAGGATATTCTACTATCTATGTGAAATAAATCATGATTGTTCTTCAATTTAAAGTAACATCAATTAAAAATGATATTTGCTTCTTTTGCTTTTGCCATAGCTTGTTTCTTTCTCAAATGCCATGCCATGCTTCTCCAAGAGCAGTAAACCATTACTTACATTGATACCTAGTTGATCATTTGAATATAAGATGTGTCGTGAGAACCAAACTCATGAAAGGAAAATTTTACCTAATTTTAAAGATTTGAGTGTAATTCCTGCAGTGAATCCAAAGGTATTTATTTCTAATACCTACTCCTGTTTTCAGCCTGGCATGTTAGATTGAGGCAATATTACAATTTTGAGGAAACTAACTCACAAGACAAGAAAACCGCTCACTCTAGTAAAACTTCAGAGAAAACTCCTATTAAACCACACCAAAAGACACCTCTCAAGTCTTCTAATTATAATGAGGATAAACCTCCATTAAAAATGAAATTCAAACTGGACTTTGGCAAATATGTTGCACCAGAAAATATAAAAGTTGAGCAGGATAAATATAAATATCCTGAAAAGGATCATGCTGAAGATAGGGATAAAAGTAAATCAAAACATAAAGAAAAACATAGAGAGAGATCGAGAAGTGATAAAGATCGTCATAGCCACCATCACAAAGACAAGCACAGAGATAAAGATAAGGACAAAGAAAAAAGCAGACATCACAACTCCCATAGACATTACAGAGACAGGAACAAAGACGGTGATAAAAAACAAAGTATTGCACACAAAGATAAACACCGTCATAGTACCAAGTTGAACATTTCGAGTACCGATAGCGGCACTACGAAGTCTTCTGGTAGCAACAGCACTTCTACAATGCCTTTGTCAGTTCATTCATCATCTGAAATCACTACATCGTCTGTTGGCACAATAGAATCACCTTCTAAAAGTGTAGTGAGTGATACGGTGAACACGTCTCCTATTAAACAGCCGTCGGAAGTGAGTCCTGTTAAAAAACATAGACCTCTTAAGATCAAAATACAGAAAGTGCAGAAACCACAATCAACAGATTTCCTTGGCGATATCCTGAAGGATATGAATAAATGTGATCCACACATTTAATATTAGGCAACAGATCGAGTTGGAAGTGATAGATGAATATTTCTGATAATCCAGCTATCACTTCTTGTTCGAACTGTTGAGATGCCTGTTCTACTTTGTACATATTATGCTAGATGTCTGTTGATTTTGGTATATAATTCGATCAAGGTTTAGTGCATTGAGTGTCCCATCCGAATTTCTCTAGTAATTTCAGGGAGACATTTTTATGAACAAAGATAGGTTGGCTCAAGGGGCAGTAAAAGAACTGTGGTACCTTTAGCTATTCCAAACACACATCACAAAATTATTGATAAATATTTGAATACGTTTTCCAGCCTGAGTTGCCATCTTCAGGAGACCTGAAAAGTGAATTTACGTGACCTATATTTTCCTGGATATTCTTTAACAACCACCATCAAGAGACTCAAGAGTGCAATACAAAAAATGCACACTTCTTGTCAATAAACGTACAACTTCAACAATATATTGTGATAACTTCCAGAAAATTCAAATAAAGTCCTAATAATTTTCTTATTGTATCTGAATGAAATAATCCTGTCAATATTTGACAACTTTTCGATGATAGTCGTTTTGTTTTTAGATTGCTTGTTTGTGTAAGTATGTGTATATAAATCATTGGAATGATTAAGGGAAGAAACATCCAATAGTTGCATTCTGATGCTAGTCAATGGTTAAACTTTCTTTACCACTATTTAGTGAGATTGCATCCTTTGTTATTTTTTTAAGTACATCACCTAGTTGCAAGTAAGGAAAACGAGGTATGAGACATTTATTTTCAAAGTGAACTCATTTTGAGCGATGCTTAAAACATAGATCTATGCTTGAAATAAACTGGATTGGTTAGCGATATTATGCCCATAGATGGCGTTTGGGTTAATCTTTCTACTTTTCGTTATTCCCAAATATTTGAACAGCATGTCCACATGGTGGGCATAATAAAAGGGAGTATCTTGCACATGATCAGAGTATACTAATGCGTTGATGGAATGTGATTGGTTAGTAATAATTTTGATAAGTATCTCTGGAATGAAGTGAGAAATTTTGATGGGAGAGACAATATGTTTAATAATAATAGTCCATTATCAATTATGTCTGATGACCTAATCATAAGCTCAAAACAATCTGATTGTAGTGATAATGGCCTGTTGAATATACAGGTGCCAATATGCAAAATGTAATGAAAACATTGATTGAAACCAATTGTTGAGGAGGAACAAACCTTGTCTTGGATCCAAGATTTCATTCATATAAGTAATCTAGTTACTGATTATTATTCAATTTATCAACACAGAAATGTTGGTACTTAGCAACAATGCGAAGTTCTTGGTCATTGTGACTTCTCCCTGTGGAGACATTTCATGATACTGAAGTGCAGAGTCCTCGTTTCAAATTATATTCCAGAAAAACAGTCAGTGATGTCCCAGTATGTTGAACTTCAACAATTGTTTCGATCGTGAATTATGGCAGCCTACTCTTTTTGAAAATACTACCATTGACTATACAGAGGGTGCTACTAATATTCAAAAGTTAGTTTGACAACAAAGAATAATTAATAATTTCGAAACCCCGCCTTGAGATATTCCAGTGATATTCTTAAGGTAGTGACATTAAATGAAGGAGTATGTTTTTCAATACAAGCATGATTTTTAACTTCGAGAGTGGCAAGCGTTTTTATCGTTCTAATTTATTCCCTGTGAATATCTAATTTTTAAAATTTAGTTTGAAACTCGTTTGTTACGAAATATTTTGGTTCATGGTTTAGACAGCCAACTATCATTCATTTTCTATGTAGAATCGAGCCCTTGAGTAGTCGCATATCTTCAAGACCTGTATAACGACTAGACTATCTCACAAATTCTTGATTAGTACTAGTACGCCTTAGAGGTGACTAGTTCTGAAAAAATATCATTCGGGCAAAAGCCAGGACATTTTTGCCATTTGCAATGGAGTAGCGGGGAGTATAAGGTTGTAGTGGGCGGAGTTACTTGCAGTGTATAAAGACTATACAGGGTGTACCAAAATTGCTGGGACACAGAGCTACCACGTGTAATACAGTTCAAAATAAGTCGATTGCACCCAACTTATTTGTACAAAAAAATATACCGTTTGTCCGTGCGACGAGTTCAAATTATATAAAAAAACACATTTTTGTATGCTGTTCAAAAATGAGCAAACAATTTGGATGAAATATGAGAAAAGTGCATTTTTGAGGATAACCCTCCTTTCAGTGACCAAAGAAACCCGAAAGAAATTGAAAAAGGGTTGAAACCACCCTCACCCCCTGAATTTTTCAGGGGTGGTGATAAGGTTCTAAAATTTCTTAAGCGAAATGACTGATTGATTATCATAATTTTGTTACTCTTGTGAAAATTTCGTATTCCGCATAGTTCCGAAGGAAAAAAACAGATATTCCTATCAAGAGTTTAATATCATTATAATAAAAAATTTAGTTGACAGTGGAAACAGAGGCAGAAAATTTTTTTTAGATGAGTTCAATATGACGCCCACCTTCATCAACAATTCCTTTGTTTCCACTGACAACTAATTTTGTATTACAATGTTATCAAACTTATACTAGGAATATTTGTTAGCATTATTCAAGAAAACTTCTTTCCTTCGGAACAATACGGAATACGAAATTTTCACAGGAGTAACAAATTTAATCCCCCTTCAGAATGTTCTGAAGAAAATTTCAGGGGGTAAGGGTGGTTTTAACCCTTCCACAGTTTCTTTCGGGTTTCTTCGATTAATGAAAGAAGGGTTATCTCCTAAAATGCACTTTAGTCAAATTTCATCCAATTTGTTTTACTCATTTTTGAACAGCGTACGAAAATGTGTTTTTTTGTGTTTACTTTGAACTCGTCTAACAGACGAATAGTACATTTATAAATAAGTTGGGTCCAATCAACTTATTTTCAACTGTATTACATGTGGTAGCTCTTTGTCCCAGCAATTTTGGGACACCCTGTATAATAATGACATACATTGGAAATTAATTGAAGTTTCATTTGATTAATGAATGCACTCCATTGATCCAAAATATAAATACACATCAAAATCTAAATGATTGTGCAGCTTCATGTTCAACTTTTAATATATCGAAAAATAATGACTTTATCGCTATGAAGAATGAGTACGATATTTACGTAAAAAGTATTGGATAATTGTGATAAAATGGTAATCCCGCCAGTTGCGTAGAATTTGGGATGGATCAACCAGTCACTTGCCCCTTTCGTACGCCTCTGGTAGTAGGCAGAAACGTTTATTTGATATAATTTAGTAGGGTGTATAGTATCTACACTTCCCGCAAAGTATGACAATGATATGTCGATTAGTTTCAAAGTACTGGACACAAATGATTATAACATTTTCAAATGAAACACCCTGTAACTCTAGCACATTTTATCTAGATTTAGGTTAAATCTTCATATTTTGAGCTCAGGATGCTATAATTGAAATATGTCCAATTAGTATAATGATATACCCTGTTTAGTCAATGGTACTACTAAGTGTTGACATTTTTTTAGTAATAGTTTTGTCAAAATGTATATTTATATACTATGTAGAATCTCTAGAGAATATATTTAACTAAATATACTATATATATTTATATTTATTGTTTGGAACAGATGTGAACTATGAAGTTTGCTATAAAATTGTACATAAACTTTTATGCAAGAAACATATTTTATTACATTTTACAGTCATGCTTGTATAGTTATAGATATAGTCGTGTGTATTGCCAATTTCAGGTAGGTAGGTACAATATTTTAATGGTTTGTAAAGTTTTCAAAGCATAAAATAATTTGATTTTCTCTTCTGATACAGATGAATAAGTTTACTAGTTATTCTTTCCTTTCTTTGAATAGGTACGGAGTTTTTGCTTTGGAAAGTAAAAATGGATACTTGCAATTTCTCCAAAAACATGCCGAATGAAATGTCATACACTGAGAGTATTTGAATTCGCAATAGAAAATAACACGTCGCCCCACCTGACGGCAAAAACTTGAACACTTCTGAGGGGTTTGTTTTGATGATATGACCAATGAGCACAAACAAAATACAAATGTGAACCAATGAAACCAAAGTAAACATGCCGCTTTGACAGCTTTCAAGAACTCCGATCGGTGGCGTACGCTTATTTTCTATCGCGAATAGTAGATAACTTTCACTGGATGAATCATGAAACCCTATTTTCTAAATTGAAAAACTTCCATTGACATTTACTTCATGAACTGTTGAGCAAGCTTTTAATGAAACATTCATAAACCCACTCCAAATGAAAGAAAGATTACTTGAGAGCATCGATCAAATTATGGATAAACAAATAACATAAATAGAACCATTATTTGTTTAGTTCAATTTATGCTCTTGTATTAAAACGTGAAAGTACAAAGTAAAATCCTTTGAAAATTTCACAGCTGGTATGAATTAAAAAAAAAGGTACTGTAGATTACTTATTATTGAAACTATCAGTGTGAACAATAATCTTAGTGAAATCAGTTAGTTATGGCTTCATTCTAGAGATTGGTTTATAAATGGATCTCAGAATTAGGACAGTTGTGCCCTCACTAATCGAAAAAATCTGTGACTTAGTTTTGCCTATATTATTAATTTTTTAACCAATAACCTTTCGAGAGTACCTAATGATAATATGTGAATATGTACAGGTAGAATGTGTTGTACAGTTTTTTACATAGTCAAAACTTCTATGCGTTGTTGTATACAATAAGCAGACCATATAATTATAACAATGTTGAAAATGTTCGTAGTTATATCAATATTTTTTGAAATCACAATATATATATCCACTTCTTTTTCATGAAGGAAGAAGTGCCACTCTAATAAAAAAAATTCTCGATTTTGAAAAACAAGCATCAGCAGCAAGTATGATGTCAATGGTTATAAGACCAAGAAAATAGTGGATTTGCAATCTGGAGAGATTGAAAATTCACTTGAGTTCACTGAAGTATTGAATACTTTTCGCAATACCGAAGTGTCAATAAAAAAAAATCAACATTTATCCATTTTATTAGAATTACATGAAAAATTCGTTTATTGAAAGAATAACATTATTACATTGAGCAAATTAATTTGTATTCATTAATGTGAAATTAACTATCAGTAGTCAATTTTGTTTTCATAAAAACCTGTTCAAACAATGTCTGCCATAATGAAAGAAAAGCAAGTTCAGTCTTACAAAAGTGGAATTGAAATCGATCTCGATATTGCGAAGAAAATACTTTCATCTGTGGATTGAAACCAAAATTTAAATGTAGATTCATGATTTGGGTTGTCATGGGTCAAAAGCAGAGTGAATTTTAATGATTTTATCCTTCATTGGTCTCCAATTTGTCATCAAAATGGTGACTGTTTCATAGTTTTTGTATTATAATAGCCACATCTTTATGGATATTATATCATTGGGTTACCACCAAACATGTTCTTTACTAAATATCAAACTGGCTCAACATTTTGAGATGACATTGAATAGGGTATCTAGTTGCTCATTGATGTAATGTCTGTAATGCCAACCAGTCCTATGTATATTGTCTCACGGTATTTGTATGATAAATTGTATTTTATTTATTTATTATTTAAACAATATTGTATAATATAAGCGACATCTCTGATAATACAATGCAACAGGTTATTTTCCCAAAAATTGTATTTGAGGATGTCTAGTATTCATATGATGTGATAATTATTTTCAAAATATTTATGATTTTCCTAGATCACAATATTGATAATATTAACAAAGAATAGCTGAGGTCATGGCATTAGATAAACTTAACCATATATAGTTTAATACTGCATCACATTTTTACATTCCACAGTATGAGTAGGTATTTTTAGTTGCTGCAGATTTCATCCTAAATCAATTTTCGAATAGTACCTACTGCTTTTTAATTCTTAACACTTGCTGACCGGAAACTTGAGAAACAGAAACTAGTTGAGTTCTGTAAAAATGTTGATATAAATGTACAATCGCTGATTTTTTTTATGTGGAATTTTTGTTTTATTCCAATAAACCTTCGAATAAATTATAATTTGACCTATTCATTATGCATCACTAGTTCCTTCATCAGTAATGTTTATCGGTAGGTCTTTTGATTATATAGGTACTATCATCCTTGTAAAAACGATGTACCAGTTTTGAATATATACCGGGTGACAGAGACTCATATGGTTTATACCCCGGCCCCTTTTCTCCATTGTTTTCCTAGCTATATTTCTGAAATTTGGAACTTCGAATATGCTTACTAGGGGACACTCACATTTCAGGATTTTTTTATTTCATCCTTGTAATTGGTACTTTGATTATATATATACCAGGAGACACAGACTCATGGTTTTCTCCTTTGTTCTTCTAGCTTTATTTCTGAAATTTGGAATATCGAATACGCTCACTAGAGGGTATTTTCTCACATTTTTGGATTTTTTTTCATCTTCCGGTTCTCCTGGAAATGACATCAACTTTCGATTTCCAAATGGAACACCCTATATTTCATTCCATAATAAGTTGGAGGTTATTTTAACGAATTCAACGATTGGGTTATTTCAAACCATATATATATGTACTTTTTCTATATATATATATATTCATATTTGGTCCGATGGCCATTGAAAATATGACGATATCAGCGCCTTACAGACTTTCTATGTACAAGTCATAACCATGATTTTGTGTCACCCGGTATACAGTGTGGGAACCTATTATGGAATTAAATCCGTGTATTTCCATAGAAATAAATTTTATAGAACTTTTTTAATTCGGTTGGCCATATCCGCTATAAGAGCAGTCGAAAACTTTCAAATATACTGGAATTTCTGTCCAAATTATTGGTAGTGTATGAGATGTCGCGCGTTTAGGTAACAGTGCGATATCACCCCGTGGATATCACAAACGTTCCATCTCTGCGATGATTATAAGCAAAAACATCTGCGACATGACATCTCTAAGATGAGGCAACACACTGCGATATTACGAATTACGAGTGTTCCATCTCTGCGATGTATATATATGTATAGAAACAGACACAGCTGTGACATATAGTGCTCGCCCTGGCTATTTGGTATTATTTAAATAATCAGCAAAACCAAGATAAAACAATCGTAGTCAATAAACGACAAATTTCCGTACAGGTAGGACAATCGTTAGCTACAGAATAAGAAATATCGTTCCGTAATCTCTAACGATTTTCGTTCGCTAACGATGTCGAGAGTGTTATGGTAAATATTAGATAACACTTATTTGACTTATAAAGCCACCAAGAAAAATTATTGGTACGCTAGTGGTCCTACTGGTTAGGGCTGAATGAGAACAGATTTCTCGCAGGGAGGGATAAGCAGCAGACAAGAGAAGAGTTCGAGGCCTGAGAAGTGAGAAGAAAAGAAAGAAGAAGAAGAGCAGGGAGAAAGTCTGTGTTTGGCTGTTTGGTCAGTTTGGTTATGTTGATATCTGTGGCTGTGCTGTGTTTACTATTTTGGATCTGATCTGATGAATACAACAAATAATGTCAGGGAAAGAAGTTCTCACGTTTATAATTTCGAACGATTAATTTTTAGTAAATATCCTATCAACATTTCATCGGTAACCGTCTTTCAGGGATGTTTGAAACTGTAACACGCCTTGTTTTGATCTCTGAGAGATTTCCTGAATAGTGACAACAAGTCAACTGAACAGTATTTTTTTGACAATATATTTCATTATTATAAGCAAAAGTTCATTATTATAACATTTCAGTATGTTGATTGATATTACTAAAGAGTTTAGAAAGTATTCCAAACATTGTCATAGTCTGAAACGTATAATACAAGAAACTGAAAGTTCTTTTGAAGAGATTAACAATTCAATACAGTTAGTCGGTAAGTATACAATACCTAATATAATAGATTCTTGATTCTACATACAAACATGTTACAAAAATTGCCCATACTTGACATGCCATGAGGAATTGAAGTAGGTACTTAAATAATTTTACAGTTTTTTATTTTATCTATTGTATCTCAATCCACTAGCTTATATACCAAGGTGTTTGTTCTTTTAGATGAGATAAAAGAAGATTTACTGAAGACAGGTATCAATCAGTTGAGGCCAAAGCTAGAACAAAGTCCAACAATACTTGTATTTGGGCAAAACTGTAGGGCTAAAGCATCATTTGTTAATACCTTTTTGGGGCAGAATATCCTTCCTTCTTTTAGCTCTAAATGGAGATGTGTAAGTGTTGATTATTTTGTATTGTCAAATATATCATTCACAAATCACAAATGTACCTACAGGTTTTCCTTATAATAGTGGAAACCAAAACCTCACCATATAATATTTTATACATCTCTAGTACTACTGCATATCTTTCCATATCATCATTCCTGTATTGGCATTGTCATCCTAAAGGTACTCATACTAGTCATACTTACCTCCATTCAAAGTGAATTTGTTGTTTTTATCCAAGAAAAAATAGTTATTCATTCAAATATCTCCAACAAGAAAATATACATTTCACTCATCATAATCATCCACCCAATCATTAAAATTCTTCAATGTATGGTGTATATGTAGACAAACTAGTTGCAGACCAGATATCCTGTCTTAACCAAACACCTACATGAGAAATATCAATGAAATGAAAACTAATATATATATATACAGGGTGTTTCACAGGTAAAGGGAAATATTTCAATGGTAGATAAGGGTCACCAAGGTGGTTCTGAAAATACCATATTTGATAGGTCTTAGAGTCTTCATAACGGAGATTTATCTATTTTGAATAATTATTCATTCATATGTATTGACCTACCCAGTGTATTTTTCTCAAATTTGGTAAGGAGCTTATACTTGGGACGTTAAATTTATTCACCTATCGGGCGGAGTGAAAATCCAGGTTCAACTTCAGGAAAAATTTACGTTTATTCGAAATATTAAAATAACACACTGTATTCAATAATTAAAACAGTACATCAAAAGAATTGTGAAGAGGAGGGAAAACTGAATTGGGCTTTATGTTTTTTGTTTTCTCGCCACCAATTCTCATCGTAACAATCTTAAACGGAAAGTTGAAAGTATGTCAATTTGAAGAGTATTGAAATTATGAAACCAGTGTCGAATATGATTATTCGATATTTTAGTCAAAAAATCGGTCGGAAGAACTTACTAAGTCTCACAGTCTTTATAACGGAGATACAGGGTAAATTATCGGTTTTGAATAATTATTCACTCGTCCGTAAGTATCAAACTACCCAGTAACAAGACTATGAGACTTTTCCTGGAGCTGAACCTGTATTTCCATTCTGCCTGATAGGTCAATGAATCCATCGTCCCAAGTAAGCTCAATACCAAATTTGAGAAAATATTACTGCGATGGGTAGTTTAATACTTATGGACGAGTGAATAATTATTGGAAACCAATAATTCACCCTGTATCTCTGTTATTAAAACTGTGAGACTGAGTAAGTTCTTTCGAACGATCATTTAACAAGAATATATCAAATAATCATGATTGAAAGTGGTTTCATAATTTTAATACTCTGCAAATTGACATACTTTTAGCTTTCTGTTTATGATTGTAATGAATAGAATTGGTGGCGGGAAAACAAGAAGCATAAAATCCATATCAGTTTTTCCTCCTCTTCACGATTCCTTTGATGAACTCTGTCAATTATTACATACAGTGTGTTATTTTAATATTTCGAATAAATGTAAATTTTTCCTGAAGCCGAACCTGGATTTCCACTTCGCCCGATAGGTGAATGAATTCAACGTCCTAAGTATAAGCTCTATACCAGATTTTAGAAAAATATACTGGGTAGTTCAATACTTATAGACGAATGAATAATTATTCGAAATCGATAAATCGCCCTGTATCTCCGTTATGAAGACTCTAAGACCTATCAAATATGGTATTTTCAGAACCACTTTGGTGACCCCTATGTACCATTGAAATATTTCCCTTTATCTGTGAAACACCCTGTATATTGATGAATACATACAGAATATAATATATTGCATACCTATATTTCATATCAATGTACCTACACAAGTTGGTAATTTTTAACACATCCGCTCTTTTCCTGATAAAATTCGCGATAATAGTTCTTCTTTAGATATTAATGGAATTTATTTTTCACAATGTCGCCAACAAGCAAGTTTGATTTGTTCATTTGAAACTGATTGAACATGTTGATAATGATATTCATATTTGATTCAAGGGTATATATATAAGTTGATATAGGAGCACTCAATCAATAATAATTTAGTATACCAAACCTATAAACTCATCATAGCTGCAAATAATTGAGGAACATTTGTGTTCCAATAGTCATTCACATATCCAACTACCTTTGCGTTGGAAAGAAATAAGAATCATGTCAGGAAAAAATATAGTTCTTCCAATGTCAGTTGGAGCGCCTCCAGCAAGAAATTATGTCCGCCATTTGCAGTGGTTCAATTTTTGCTGGTGCTGCGCCAGCTGACTTTGAAGAGACTATACCTCACCATGCTAGGTAGGATAGGAAAAAAACTATAGTTCGGCAAACAGCAAAAATGTTTTGAAATTCTCGTTGAAGGTGACATTCATTTACGGGCATACAAAAAATATCCACCTAACTTTGGGCCACGAAATCGAAATAGTGGAAAGACTTCAGGCGCACGAAAAATCGTGGACAACCATACCTGACGGTGATTTACAAAGAGGTGATAACGAGTGCCTCTTGGAATACTGCCCCTCACTTGAAGTCGAGTTGCCCCATATTGTTCTCAAAGAAAATGTCAAACTCATGGTACCACCCGACTGTCCTCCAGAACAATTGACTGAAACTTTGTATAAATATGTAGAAAACGTTCTACCGATTGTTGTGTATACCACGTCTGAAGGGGTTCTAAGTGATGCGGTAAGAACTTTACCCCATAGTTGAATAATATGAACATAATTTCTTCCACATTCAACGATGTTTCTTTTCAGAATATTCAGGAAATCCGTAAACTCAAAGATATATACAAAGTACCCTTTTTGGTTTTCTCAGTCTGGAATGGGGAAACAAAAACATGTAGCACTGAATCTCTCACAGAATCTGAACAACACTCGTTAGAACCAGAAAATGACCATGAGTTCAGAAATTTACAGAATTTACGTGATCAACTGATAAGACTGGGTAAGTGAAAGTGAAGGAATGATCAAGACTAGAATTCATCATCGAGAATTATCACAGACATTTTTAGGGTTAATAAGTGATAATGAAAATGTTAAGACTGTTAATAAAGGAGAAAGGAAATCTCATTGTTTGGAGTGTTCATTAGATACTTTGATAAGTGATAAGAGTGTAAATGAGGATTTTTTATCTCATATAAAAAATGTTTTGAGATATACGGTTTTGAGACTAGCAGCCAAACTAAGTGAGGTATGCCTAAAACATCAGTCTCCTGACGGAAAAAACGACAAATTCTGTTGCAGGTGCATAATAAATGTTTGAGGCAGTTTATACTTAGTGCTTTTGATATGGCACGCGAAATACAGATAACCCCAAAACGAATTGAGTATGCTCAGAAGGTTGAATTGCAACTATATGAAACATTGATGAACATTGCCTGTGAGCAACAAGAAGAAATAGCTGTAATCATTCAACGAACTCTTCTAGATATGAAATCCAATGTTGCTGAGGTCTTGGAAGGTTATAATGAAAGTGAATTTTTCTGTACTCATTTGTCACAATATATCGAACAATATCATTTTAGATGTTACTCTCAATCGTACAGCCAAAACAGTAACAATGGAAATACAGCAACTGGTGTTGAGTAGACTGAACACATCAGTCGCAACCCAAATCGTACAATCAGTGGGTTGCTTGCATGAAAGCTTCACTGGTACCTTGCAACGCTGCCTTGAAAGCCTAGAAAAAAACTGCCATGAACTAGAAGGAAGCGTCTCAGCTTCAGATGCTGTGAGGCAGATAGTCAGTGCAGCATATAATATCGATCTGAACTCTTCTTCTTCATTTTCAATAGTACATAGTTTGATGGATCGCTTGAAAACCTTATTGTCCACGTTTGCCCTCCCTTGGTCTTCTGGTGGACAAGTCCAGTGTCACTTTCAATGGCAGCTGCAAGTTGCAACAAATATGATTGACAAACTCAGTGCCTACAAACTTGCCAAGACCATATCTGTACAAGTAAGATTCGTGAAAACTCGGTATACTGTCACCTTCATGCTATTTTTTTTTTTCAGTTTAAAGAACACATAAAATCTTCCCATGAATCTTTTCAATCAGCTATTCGTTTATTAGAACATCAGCTATCAGGTCAACTTGAACAAACTGAAGAACAAAGGATAGCTATTCGCAAAAGGCATGCGCCGAGATTCGCTAGACTAACCTTAGAAAGTACCTCCCTCTGCGACCTCATCAGGTATGGAATGCCTAAACAGCTGAAAGAAATAGGCAGAGGTCAGTATGGAGTGGTATCAGCGTGTGAACCTTGGGCTGGAATAAACCCATGTGCCTTCAAGTCTGTAGTACCACCAGATGACAGACACTGGAATGATTTGGCCATGGAATTTTTTTACACAAGGTTAGTACATTTCTCAGAATGTGTTCCGAGGAAGAAAAATTCGTAATCAGGATATCTTAAATGCAGTATGAAGGAAAAAAGAATAGCTTACTTTCAATTAGTTCATATATGAAGCAATGAAAACAACTGAAAAATAATTCCTTGTTTGTACATTGTTGATCAAAAATCTGAATGGAAAAGTTTCCAGACTCTTGCCTGATTCTGTATTCTCCACTAAATCATAAAAAGAGTATTCATCTTGCCATTTTCGCTCATCTGATAACAAATGTTTGAACGTTTCAATAATTCATGGTGTTCTATTTTTTATTCCATGACCTACATTGTTTATGAACATCTGCGTATGGTCATAGATCTAAATTTTAGATCTATGGTATGGTAAAGATGCGAGGGACAGCGATTTATTAATTACTAATTACTCTTACGAAGGAGGTTATACACCGGTAGTAGGTACTGTAGGTACTACTAGTAGTAGTATTGTGGATAGGCTACTGCCAGGCAAGTAGGCCAACCGCTGCTCTCCGAAAATCTCCACATCCTTCTCCTAGTTGATCTTCCTGACCTGATGGAGGCCAAGATGCCCGTCTACTCTGATTCGAATAAGTTCTCTCACGTTTATCCAACCCAAAGTTTTCGAATATCATCCTTCCTTACGCTTCTTCATGGTGTTTTATTCCATACTCCATTACCTAATAGGTATTTGTAGTAGGTACATACATGATATCGCGATTTTTTTCAGAACAATTCCTGAACATCCGCGTATAGTCAAACTCCGAGGGTCAGTGATAGATTACTCTTACGGAGGAGGTACTACACCGGCAGTCTTACTTATCATGGAAAGGATGACCAGAGATTTGTACTGTGGCCTAAGATGTGGTTTATCCTGGCATGTGCGATTACGGATAGCCATTGATGTTATCGAAGGCATCCGGTACTTGCATTCTCAAGGTTTAGTTCATCGGGACATCAAGTTGAAAAACGTTCTGGTAAGCGATCGATGTCTTTGAATTCGACTACTTGATTCTCTTTTGTGTTATTTGCAGTTGGATGCGAGAGACAGAGCTAAACTGACAGATTTTGGCTTCTGCATACCAGAAGCCATGATGTCTGGAAGTATTGTTGGTACTCCAGTTCACATGGCACCAGAGTTGTTGAGTGGTCGATACGATTCGAAAGTTGACGTATATGCCTTCGGCATTCTGTTTTGGTACATTTGCGCAGGTCAAGTGAGGCTCCCGACACATTTCGATCAGTTCCAGAATAAAGAGCAGTTATGGAATAGTGTCAGGAGAGGTGAATATTGGTAAGAGATATGAACGTTAGATATTTGAAAAGCGTGATATTTCAGGGATGAGGCCAGAATGTCTGCCCAATTTCGAAGTTGCTTGTTGGAATCTAATGGAACAATGTTGGGCTGCTGATCCTACTGAAAGGCCTTTGTTAGGCCATGTGCAGCCCCAGCTGGAAGAAATTTACAACAGCGTTAAGAACAAAACTTTCGAAAAGTTGGGCAGTTCTACTAAAACTCCTACTTAGTTTTTATTATAAGCTGTAAGATCAAGCGCATGATCTTTTCTTTTTATATCAAAGATAATCGGCATAGAGCCAGGTGATTTTTATATTTTTATTTATTTGTTGTGTTTTGCTAGAATCTTTGATTATTCAAGAACTAATTCGAATTAAACCTACTTTTGGTTTATTTCTCGACGTTGTGATGAAATGTGTTATCCTTATTCGTTTTTATTGATTCAACACGAATTTATTCAAATTTTTTGTAGGTATTCCTATGATTAGAGAGCTTTAACTTAGCTTATATTCTTGTAATTGTACAAATCTGAGATATATGTTAGTGATTTTTGTTTAGAATACTTTTGTGATCTTAGTTTCAGATATTCTTGCACCCGTCTCCGAAATTTCAACGGAAATATATTTGTTTATAAAATGCCATGCATGTTTCATTATTGATTTATACCTATTCACGGAACTACCATTATATTAATAAATGTAAAATACACCCAAATGTCAAACGTCATATACCGGGTGTCAACGAAACTATTATAGGGAAGTCATACCTTATGGAAATTAGGTGTATCAAAATGTGATCGCAAATGAATTAGTATATCAATAGATTTATCGAAGAATTCTTTCATCAGAAAGTGCTTGTCAAAAAATGGCCGCCCTTTGAAAAATAATAGTTAGACACGAATTGCCAACTTATCTTTTCCCTATATCTTCCCAGGAAACATGAATAGGCGGTAAATAGCCGGGCCATAGTTGTCAGCAGCGGGTATGTGTCGGCAGCGGCAAACCGATATCGGCAAAATGTTAGAATGCCATAGGTTGTGCCGCCACGGCTTGACGTACGCATATCCATTATGTTTGTCATCCATTCCGTAATTGACCGTTATAGATATGTCACAATGGCACCGCTGTCGATTCGATGCTGGACACGAATTCCATTGTATAAATAATTTTATATTATTTTATTACAATAACAATATATCTCCAGAATCCTTATGCATTTTTTTTGTTGATCCCAGCAAACTATCGTCAAGAATTATATGTTATATAAAAATAATTATACCCGTTGTCTACCAATTTATTTTTGTGGCAATGATTTTGAGCCAAATATTTGTTCATTATACAGGGTGTTCTTTCTCAGCCGAGCCACTCCGTATATTTCTTATCCCATAGTGAGTGGAAACATTTCCCGAAACACGTCTAATGATTTTGTTTGGGGGACATCTTTTGACGTATATTTTGGAGGGAAATTTGAACATTTATTGATGTACACACGCAGGTTTGATTTTTTTGATTGGAAGCAAAATAAGGGCTTAGTAAAAATGGGCTTATACATTGTAAAAATAACCAAAACGTTCAAAGTGGCTCATTCGAGTTACAAAATCGATTTTTGGCGAATACGATTAATCAAATTTACGTTTTTCATACACCGTTGGGAAGAGGCTTAAGACCTTTCGAATGAAGTATCTCTCTAACCTAACCTAACCTAACCAACCCCTATTCAAGTTTGAGGGTTTGAAGCGCCCTCTATTAGGGGGTTGCTCGTTCTAGCCTAAAATATACGTCAAAATAAGATGTGTCCCAAACAAAATCATTCGACGTGTTTCGAGAAAATTTTCCACTCACTCAGAAATATATACGGGGTGGCTCTGGCTCGTCTGAGATGGAACACCCTGTATTATATAACAATGATGCACCACTGCAAAGTTCAGTTCTGTACCTATATTCGACAAATATTTGATTCACAGTAATAGATCAAAAACTGGAAAAGTAATGTGAATGTAATATTATCAAACTTAACCTATTCAAACAAACAAAATTTTCAAGTTACTTAACAGATAGGCTACAGGTTGTTAGACTGGATGATGTGCATAGTCAACAAGAAACTATTGAATACGGTGTGCCAAAGGGAAGTGTTTCGGGGCCCCTATTGTTCAATATCTATATGAATCGCTTGTTCTCACTTCGCGAATGTAATTTTCTGACATCACCTGAGGTCAACGGCTCATTAGATTAGTTTACGTCCGATCAAAGCCACCTAGATGTAATATTGGAAGTGACTAAAAAAATGAAGTAGGCATAAAAACTTTCAAGACAGTTTATAAGGTATGACACGCTCGGAGAAGACATACCATCCGCGTTAGGTTATTCAACCACTCTGGCACGGATATCGCTCACTTTCCTTGTTAGGCAAATTGCTGCTATAATACTTAGGCAATCGGGAAACGAGAAGCCAAAAAAAATAAAAAATAAAACGTAAGAGCAAGGAACATCTTCGAATGAAAACATTTGCCATCTGTTGAAAATTGTGATTTCCACCGCGAAAATGGCTGGAAACCTGTATATTAAAACTCATGAAGGGTGCCACATGAGGCCCGAACAGCTAAGCAATACAGCACACGTGCCATATAATGTGACGTGATAAAGTAACAAACCCCGCAAACATCCTAGCCATATCAACCACCATAAATTCTCGATCACAACTTAAAAACCTAAAAGCGATGATATCAAAATATATTTTGGAGGGTTCGATGCGTGAGGGCCTCGGAACTGATTTGTCGGAAGTATTCCGCGGATACACACGTGCAGGTCGGGTGGCGGATATTAGATAAGCTGGCTGAATCGCAGGAATCGCTCTTAGATGCGTGTTTTTACGTGTGGAGAAGTGTGAGCATGGTGCGCATATGTAATTTCGGCCTAATTGACTGCGTCACTCCATCAAATCCTGGATGGGGGATTAATAATCTATCGGAATTAATGCGTGGGATAAGATTCTCAGGCCAATATATCGGTATTTCTTCTAGCTATAGTAGATGAGCAATTAACTCTTCGGCTTTATTTGGTAGGTAGGTACCATGCTCGCGAAATCCAATAACTTGGTAGATTTCAATGCAAACAAAACACAAGCATGACTTTTCTCTAGAAAAGCCGATCTCACTGTGCCCAATATATGCTTGTCAGGAGTAACCATACCTTTGAAGATATCCATGACCATGACTAGCAGCAAAAACCTATCTTGGGAAAATCACGTGAGATCAATTGCTAAAAGTGCATCCCAAGAACTTGGTTTTCTGTTTCGGGCCAGGAACTATTTCACTTCCAGTCAGCTGCTTATGATCTATATAAGACACAGATCCGACCTGTCCTGGAATACTGTTCCCATATTCGTCTGGGTGATGCCTCGCTCAAAAACTCACACACTTCTCTGGAACACCGTAGAAAAGTTGGCGATCTGGCTTTATTTTATAGATATTTTCATTGACGATGCTCTTCTGAAATATCAACAATTGTTCCTCCCTTATTGGCAGTCCCTGCGAGATTAACCCGTCGAGTTGAAGCTTCGTACCCCTTCGTGGTCACTTTGGAGACCTGCAGAACATCTCTTTCCAAAGAATCTTTTATCCAACGAACAGCGAGGCTCTGGAACACATTGCCAAGAGAGGTGTTCCCTGAGGCATATAACCTCCAGAAATTTAAGAAGAACACCATTTCCTACCTTATTTCCCTTGGTTCCCACGATGTTCTCTGTACATTATAGGATATCCCTTTTCTTGGGAACAAGAACATAAAAAAATGCAGGGTCATTTGAGTAACTTTGCAACAATCGTTCGAAGATTTTTTTAATATTCCATAATAAATCTCCTTTATATATAGAATAACTTATTGTCCAAGTATTCGGATCTCCCTATATTTCTACGCAATGTAGAGTGGCCTTAACCCAAAAAAAATAGTTTTATACTGGGTGTTTCAGAGTTTCATGGTTCATCAACACAATTATCAGACATTTACTGGAGTAATCAGATTTGATCCAGAATTTCCAGGGGCGTACCCATCGGCTTTTTCTGTAGAAAAAAAGTCATCGTGCTTTTTTTTTCGGGTTCTTCTCAAATATACAGATGAACTTACTAAAAATACAACATTTCTGTCTGTTCCTATTTTTTCGTGTCTTGTTTCGTTTTCGAGAGAAACGGACAATAGGTACATGCCTGGGCATACTTCTGGAACCCCATATAAGAATGCTTAAATATTATCCGAAAATTTATTGCACAATATTATTTATGAAAACGATGAATACTTACATAAAATTCAATACCCTCTCGAGAAATGATGAGCTGCAAAACGGTTCTATGGGTGAGAAAGTTGAATTTTAAATTAAGTATAGGCTTTAATTACCTACGTCTATATGTTAACCTTTTTTTATCAAATATGACAAGAATAAATTAAGCCCCTGAATCCAATTTCATCACTTTATGATAGTAACCTACGTCTACTTGATTTTTTAAATCTCTTTTGAAGCACACGAAAGGGAATCCCTATCACTATTGGTAAAGAATTCCAAAGCTTTGCCGTTCTGTAGACAAGCGAGTTTTGGTAAAGAGTTGTTCGAAAAAGGTATTTCGAAATTGACGATGAATGGATTTGCTGCCTGATAGGCGTGTCGTGTACTTCTGACATGGTATTGCTAATGGTATAAAATGAAATGAAAAGATTTCAGATAGCAAATATTTCTGATAGCAACGATTTTTAACTTATTTGATGAAACAAAAGGACAGGGTGGTCCAGATTTTTGTGAATTAATTTCGGTTCTGGGACCACTATTATTCATAACATATACTAATTATATTTTTCACTTTTTGTCTCCTATAGTATGTAAGTGCTTTGCTGATGATACAACTTTATTAGAGAAAAACAGTAATGTAGATTTCCTGGAAGTAGCAATAAGTGAAGCTGAGGATAGAACAGATATGGTTTTCGTCAAATTGAATAGAGATAAAACCCAAAAACTTCGTGTTACAACAGATAATTAAATCTCCAGAGGTGAAAATATAAACTTACTTGTCATAATTATTGATGATGGCCTGAAATGGACTGAACATATTGACCAGTTGAGTGCTAAACTTTCCACTTGAGTAATTTTGCTAAGGCAATTAAAAAGAATTTTGAACCATGCAACCATCTTATTAATTTCATATTTCTCGCTATTTCAATCGATCTCGACTCACTTATGGTATTATTTTGTGGGGCAACTCTAGGCAATCAATCAGAATTTTTCGTATGCAGAAACGAGCGGTAAGACTAATTGCTAATACTGCTTATGATTCCTCATGTAAACCATTGTTCACAAAATTTGATATATTGCCTTTACCGTGTCTATTCATCTACTATTCTGTGCTAGATATATACATAAAAATGAATGTTCTTTCAGAACTCATTCTGACATTCACAACCACAACACAAGGAATGTAGAACTACTGATGAGACCACCAAAATATAAACTTATCTACTACTTTGCAGAAAAACTCACCCAATTTACAACTAACTATACAACAAACTTTCTGATTCAATAAAATCAATGAACTTACACCTTTTCAAGAATCGAGTGAAATCAATCCTCAAATCACACTGCTATATAACTCTATCCAAGATTACCTGTATTGTGAAACTATGTAAGAAACTCACCTTCATTGTCAATGTATTTCAATGTATTTTTTTGAGTGTGTGAGTTAGTGCGATCACTTAGTGTATTATGTTCATAGAATATTTTGTAGTTATAATATTTTTTTGTGATTTACTCTTTTTACTCCACGCTTTGCTGGTTTTTCATCCCTTTCATCTTCTGTTTCCATCTATATAGCACCTATTTCACATTAGAGTTAATGTTATTGGTATTTGCAAAAATGTCCTGCCATACATGTATGTAACATCACATCATGGTTAAATAAATTATCTATCTGATCTATCTATCAATCGTTACTTTTTTATTCTCAAGCCCAGTGATTTCAAGGGGAAAGGAAAATCATTCCTTTTTTCATTTGAATTATATAAATATCGAAGAATGCATATTTCTTATTCTTGAACTGCGCTTGCTATGATATACCTACCCTCGATGTAGGAATATGAAAATCTCGAAACGACAAGCACATGTGTCGACACTATTAAATTAAATTTCTTTTCTTTGTGAAAAGAATGGCTCTAATTTCTCAAATTCGAATTATCTACTTTACATTCATTTTAAATTTAGAGTGCGCGTGGAAAAGTTTGAACGTTTTTAATATTTAATTTTGTTTGATTTACGATTGTGCCCATGTTCAGATCCAGATCATTGGCGTTCAGGAAACCGTTCTGAGGAAGACATTAGGAGAAGTTATTCAATTTACTGTAAAGTTTGAACGGAATCGAAAAATTTACTCCATCGAAAATACTCAACTTTTCATGACATCGGAGGCAGTAATATTCGAACATGAACAAACGTAATATTCATCATTGATACGAGGGTTGTCACAAAGTTGAATTCTGATATATGCAGAATGTATAGAACAGTATAGTTTGGAGTCTGAAGAACAACTTACAGTGCTTGGAAAAACGATTCACAAAATGTAGTCCTACTGAAAAATACTTTTCTTTATGAAAATGTCAGTTCATGTGGTCATGAAATCATGAACTTCTTCAGGTGAAATTCTGCAACATAGCAAATTAAATTGATTGTTTTTGTCACAATATAACTAAAAAATGTTTTACAAAACATGTTTTGTTCTTACCGGAGTTTGACCTGTGAGCGTGATGAGTGTGTTTTATGTCCAAAACTATGGAGAGAGCAACTCACAAAAAACGAATCATATACATCAGGGTTATTATTTGAAAATTGCAGTTTTTTTATCGCTTGAGCGCATGAAAGGAAGTCCCTATAATGTTCGAAGAGGGAGGATAGAGAGAGGAGGTAGATATTTGGTTCTATTAGGATAAAAAAAATCAATATGCATATTTGTTCCTAGTCGTAGCTACAATGAAATTTAAATGTTCATCTTCTTCTTCTTCTGTGCCCCAGAGTTTATCGGCGAAAGGCTATAGTGTAAATAAAAATTGAGAAGGAGCAGTTTCTGATCGTTCTCGGTTTGCATGCGTTCAGCATTAGAGGAATATTACCAGATTTTTCTTTATATTGTTATATTTCAGAATGTTGAGTCCACAAGGATTGCTGAATTAGTTTCTGTTGAAAAAATCTGGCACTTTTCACTCTGAAGATGGCCGCAGGAAGGCCAAAACGTTCGGGAATAGCTCCTCCTCCTCCTCAATATTAAGGCAGGTGAATACAATTTGCGCATGTTTACAATATGCGCACGGGCCGTAGTTTGGTTGTTTCATAAACGATGGCAGCACACATCATACACACAGTTTTCTGTTAATCTACCGCCAGATCTTTAGTCGGTAAGACAGCAAGTTGCAAGCGTTAACGCCGGTACACTATTTCAACGGTAAAAGTTTCTCATTATATACCTAGTGTTGTAAAATGGATGTGTTCATAAACTGCAATATTTTGTGTTCTATACATGGGTATTGAATCTCAGATTGTGGTGAAAAGCAATCGATTTAAGGTATATAACACTCAAGACAAAAACAGAACCTAACCTAAATTAACTTCATGTGCAATAGCAATATGCCCATCATGTGGAGTTGGCAATCGTGAGCTACGCTACAGTATCTAATAAATCTACGTCAGCAACCAAAAGAAGAAAGAAGCGTCAGATGAATACAATTTTTAAATTTCTTATATGCTCCTGTGAGTCCTGTGCATTATCTCCCAGAAAGAAGTTTGTGAGGATTACGTATATATGAGTTTATTATATAACTGAGGAAATTAGAGACATTTTCATTTGTTCATTTTGCGAATGATACTGCACTCCAAATATGGAAACAGTATCCCAAAAAAGTTCGGATCTGTGCATTATAGATCATAGGCAGCTGACTGGAAGTGGAATAGCTCCTGGCCCGAAACAGAAAACCAAGTTTTTGGGATGCACTTTTAGCAATTGATCCCACGTGATTTTCCCAAGAAAGGTCATTGCTGATAGTAATACCAAGCATCGAAATAGATGTCTTCAAAGGTATGGTTACTCCTAACACAAGAAGAAGTTGCCCATTTAATACAGATTCCGAAATGTTATAACATGGGGTTATTCAAAACAGCCTTTTTGTTATATTATGTACTTACTCTTTTGAACCATCAATAATTTCATAACAACATATACCGTTAGTTTGATTACAAATGTGAATATATTATCCACACATGCAATTTGAGAATAAGAAACTCTCTTCTGAATTTGTGCTCGAAGATATTTCTTCAAACTGAAAAAAAGTAGCATATTTCAATGACAGTTTTCGTGTTTTCGGGACGGCAATGAATGTGTTAGAGGAATGGAAACATGTGGAACTTTTGGGGGATTTGGAGAGGAAGGAGAACGGTCATATGGCGACAAGAGCCAACTTTACGCTAATGCGAATACGATTGAACAACCTTGCCATGAATTTTCTTGCAAGAAAATCGCTTTTTCATGTTATCTGGTGGATTCTATCGATGGACCGAGTTTCAGATGGAATGGAACATTAGAGCGGAAAAAATTTACATTCACTCAGTTGCCTTTCCTATACATAATACATAGGAACTTGATGTTCTTCCTTGTTTAGTGAATTCATCTAATTCTGAGTATACCCCTCGTATATTTATTTCAAATCTGTTTTCTGGCAAGAAAGCCATGATCCCAGACACAGTTCCCGGAGTCATTCCTCAAAGCCCACCTTTCCTATAGTATCTCTACAAAAATGTCTCAATCTACATATGGCGGGACAATAAAGTTTTATTTGATTTAATAGTCATATAGTGGTATAACCGTTTCGACCAACCCTCTTAGTAATAAATAAAATACAAAATTTCTTATTCGAATACACGTTTTTATGTTCTACAGGGTGAGTCTTGAGGAACTGTACATACTCCTACTCCATAGATGCCCCTGAGGGGAATACTTAATCACAATCAGAAAGTGTCTTCTCCTCTTCTTTACTAATATATAGGGTGAATCATGCGAGCTGGCAAAAACATCTTCTGGTCGTAACTTCCCAACAGCGTCTTCGATTCATCTGATTTTTTCATGAAATATTTTGCATACTATTTACCCTCTAATCGACCGACTTATGCAGAAACGAGAAAATCCAGTAATACTTACATTTTCAATGCTTGAGCTCGATGCAATTCAACATATTATCGCATATCCAGGCCTGGATTTCGTCATTTATTTTGTTTGTGGAGGGTAATAATTACCCTGTAGATCTTTTTGAATCAGTGTATGGATGTTAATGGCCATCGACTCGAATAGTTATAAATAGTCGAACAGAAAATGGGGGGTTTCTTCACAATTTTTCAAAACTACTAACTAAGGAGGTTAATTCTGTACAGAAAATGAGTGACCAAAATAACTGAATAACACAAATCGAATAGATAAAACTGAGAATTAAAATCATAAAATTATTCAAATCGATGGCCATTAACATCCATATAGTGACTCCGTCCACTGATTCGAAAAAGATTATATACAGGGTGATTATTACCCTCCACAAAAACTTAAATGACTAAATTCAGGCCTGGAAATATATAGAATAATATGTTGATTTCCGTTGTGCTGAAACATGAAAATGTAAATTTTACTCGTATTAGTGAAATCAATGCGTTATCGCAATTGCGAAGTAAAAATTTCCAAATAAATACATTATTTTTCAAACTTCCGTTTTCCTGAAAATTTTTTGTTTTTCCAAAAATTCTGTAAAAGTGTGTATGTATAATATGAGGCTGAAAAAATCAGAATATAATGGTGTTAACATATAGGCTAGAAGTTCCTACGTATGAAAAATAACTATATGACCCCCGTGACCCCCCCCCTAGATCCACCCTTGGCTACCTGCTCTTTTTTTAACAGCTATATAATTAAGTAAACCTATATACATAATATAGTATCAACAATACTTCACTAATTATTCACAGAAGCTGAGTGATGATAGTTATTTGCGATTTTAAGTCCAGCAACTACAATAATTTCAAAGTATACCAGTGAGATGGAATATCGAAAAGAGTACCTACCTACTGGAAAAACTCACTAGCGTCTAGAGACAGGAAGCATAATATATTGTCGCGTGGTGGGGGAGACATATAAGGTATATGATATGAGGAAGGGAAATATCGTTTCTGCCTAAAAAATGAGACTACTCGGCCTAAATTATATTTTTCGAAAAATTACGTGTGAAATATTGCGTTTATTTATTAAGGAGACAAATTTTTCTAAATCATGCAACCTACCTCGGCCTAAATGAATCTTCGTCCTATATAAAAAGTATATTTCTCGGATAAATACTAGAGAGAACATAGCAGACTACCTTTTCCAAACAATCTGACACGTCCTAAATAAACCTTCTTTCTATAAAGTATATTATTCAGAAAATTACTTCAGTATATTTTTCCGAAAACTACTTGAGACAGCAAAATGAAAAATAAAATAGAAAAAAAGATGTCAAACTACCTGAGGACTGAACTGGGGACCTCAGACGGACGCTATAGACGTATAGGTCGCTAAGCCAAACGCTCACTTTCTTTTATCTCTTAGAGCGCAGAAAGAAAATTCTTATATTGTTCGTGGAACATCGCGCATGCCTAGGGAGTTGGGTGTTGGCATTTTTTTGTAACTTTTGAAGGTGAAAAGTTCTTGGGATACCTACTTCCATTGGCAAAGAATTCCAAAGCATCGCCGTTCTATAGACGAACAAGTTTAGGTAGAGTGTTGTTCGAAATTTTTCAAGGTCAACGACGAAGGGATGAACTGACTGGGCCACAGAATCGTGTTCGTAGGACTGGTATTGCTAGTGATGGAATTATAGAAGATATTTCTGAGGAACATTTGCCGTTGGAAGTATTTATGGAATGTGAAAGGTCGCCGACTTTTCTACGGTGTGGGTGTTCTAATGGTGTCAAAGAGTTGGTGAGTGTAGCATCACCTACCAGGGGAATGGCTCATCTCTGGATGGAATCTAAGAGTATCAGCGTATACTTAGGTGCTGAAACCCATACATGATGAGAACATCAGTATTCTAGAACTGGCCGTATCCGTGATTTGTAGACCAGCAAACGTGGCTGCGCTTTATCCCCTCTCCCACCATATTTGATGCGTCCTGTCTCTATAGACCAGTGGTTCTTAACCTTTTAGTGCTGAGGGACCATTTGACAATATTCGAAATTGCCATGGACCACTGACTGTTTGGAGGTGAACACATGGAATGAAAATTAATGGATCATTGTTCTATCTATGAATGAAACATGCATCTGTTCACAATCAACATTATTTGAATCTTTAGGCGAAAATTCAACATAACAGAGACAGAATATATCTTTTTTATATTTTGTTATACTCCTCAATACTTGGTTCAGTCCTATCAAAACGCATGTCGGCAGTAGCATCCAACCGATCTCGGTGCTTGTTTTAATGATTAGAAGTGCCTAATAAAACCCCTGCTCGCATAGATATGTCGATGAAAACTAAGGTAGGTATCGAATTGCAATTTCCCAAATCTATGCAATCAATCAATTCCTGCTTCGAATGCATTTTTCAAGTTACTATCGGTTTGCATTTCAATCACTTCTTCTTCAATTCTATCAGGCGCTCAAAAACATTGACAATTTCCGATTACCTTTGTTATCGCAGTCAGGAAAATAGCGATCGAATTCACTCTTCAAATTTGCCTCTCTTGATCTCAGCACACTCTCCTTCAATGATTTAATTCAGCTTATCACAGGTAGAAAAAAAAAACTTTTTCGACTGTCATGATCCATAGTTCGATTTCAGCGATAAATGCAGCAATTTTATCTTCACATGCAAATATACCGCACATGTCATGCAACTTCAAAATTCCTGACCCTTGCAGTTACAGATTCAATTCGTAGAGTTGTTCGATCTACCAATTGAGAGAGTCGTATTTCAAATTAATAATCCGTCCGCTTGTCACTAATTCAATATTTTTCCGATGGCTTCGCGGACCCCTTTGGGTGCTTCCTGGGACCACCAGTGGTCCGCGGACCACCGGTTAAGAACCATCACTGCAGATAGACCTTTCACATAGATTAACGACTCGTTAATCTATGCCTTTCAGATAGAGTTTACCGGACGTGTGACGTACCTACAACATTTTATTCACTCAATAGGTATTCAATACGGTAATGAGTTATTCACCGGACTAGAATCGAGTATGTAAAAGAATATTCTACGATTTTGATTGTTTCGAATGTCCTTGCTGAAATTCTAACGGTGTATCCGCCGATGTCTCGAAGTTCAATCTAGATTCACGTATTCATACAATGTGGACCGGACTAGAAACAGTTGAATCTGAGTATATGGGGGTGGATTTACGACAGTGACAGCCGCGACGGTCGTATCCTACCATTCCTATACCTGAAGGCAGTGAAATATCTGGAAGAAACACGCTTCTCATGTTGAATGTCTTTATATCGGACCAGTCGAACAAATTTATTATTATCAGAAATCATGGGAATATTTTATTTTCCCCGACTCCCAGCTTCATTTCGTATTTCTTTTTTATTACCTGTACACCTTTCGAGCATATAAGGTCATAGGTATCTGGTATATTACTGCCGATTCAATTTTCCATTATGGGAGTCATTTCAGTTCATTCTGATTTTCGATCAAGAATAGCATATAATAATTTTCCGACGACCTACTTGAAATACGTATTATTTCGCACTATGAAACAGAATGACATGTTCGCCAAAGCACAAATCCTGTATTGAATGGCGAATACACCTACACCTACAATATTAGTTGATGACAGTGTCAGTTCCTATCTATACACATTGTCATAGTACCTAGTTCAAATTCAATTCGATTACATATTATTAAGTAGGTGAATATCTACTTACAAATTTTGCAAAAGTCCTCTTAATACTGAAAAAAAAATGAAATTTCAATCCGACGATCTTGGAAAATAATAATTCCAAAAGATCCAGAGTACTTTTAAAATCGACATTATCTACGCCTATGTATTGGTCCTCAAAGCGTAGATTCTTATGTCCAAGTGTCCATCTGCCGTCAACATATTTCGGTCCATAAGCATTATCATAATCTGCACAATGATATTTATCTAATGCTTGCTCTGATGAATGTGGTTTAGACTCCATGATGTGAACGCTATGGTGTCTGATATACCTCTGAAGACATCTGAATACCTCTGAAGACATCTGAATACCTTTGAAGACATCTGAATACCTCTGAAGGCGTGATCTGAAGACATCTGAATACCTCTGAAGACATCTGAAGACATCTGAAGGCGTGATCTGAAGACCTCCGATTACCTCTGAATACTTCTATAGGTGTGATCTGAAGACTTCTGAATCCATTAGCTGCCATCCGCTAATCAGCTAGGTTATTCGAATTGGTGGCGTCCACTCTATGGGCATTCCTCATATGGTGGTATAGGTTAGTTTTATTCAAGAATTTCCCACATTTCTCACACACAATGCTTGGTGTCGATTATAGCGAAATTTTCGCTCTTTAAAACTTTCCCACGTTCTATTGATATTGAAAGCAATCCACTCTCCAGTATTGAGACACCCTCTTATAAATCTGAAATAGCTGTGCTCTTAGAGTTCCTGAAATCTCCTGCTACCACTCTGCTAAAATTCACCGAACAAGAATTGCACTATATTCTAGTAGAGTGTATCATTGAACATGCAGATCCCTGTGGCCTATTAATGATATGGCACAAACTTCCTCAAGAATATCGCAGCAACTTTAACCTACAAATCAAACTGCCATGCTTCGTTCATTATAATCGTCCCGATTGGACCACACACTGGGATGGACCGCCATCTTCTCAAAAGGCATGTCATTTTTGTAGAAAAGGATTACTTAAATAAATAGATTATTTATCTTCGTTTTCGTATTCTTTCACCCCCATGGGCCGCCCTGTATATATTTTTTTCAATCTTCATCAACTCAAACACCCTGTATATATTTCTTTCAACTCAAACACTTCTTCCATGCTAAAACATGGGACCGCGAACTGTGGGACACTCTGTATATATTTTTTTCAATTTTCAATCAACTCAAACGCCCTGTATATGAAAATTCAATCTTGTTATTGTCATTAAAGTGTTATTGTTGCGGTTTCGATAAGCTCGCGCCAGCGCTACCCCTCTTCCCCGCTAGAACACAGGCCGCGTTCCAGTTAAGATTAAAGCGTGTATTTCCCTATATGCTGGTAGTCATGGTCTCTTAGTTTAACTACTCTCTACTCTTCCAGAAATCCAGGAATTAGCAATCGAAACGACAAAAGGATTGCTTCCAGATACTTCAAAACACAAGTATAATTTGGCGTATAAATTCATTGCATGGAAAGATGTACGTTATTTTCCTTCGAATAACTTCTTAGTTAGGCTCATCCAAAGAGATGAGTGTCTTGCATTATAAGTACTTTTATGCACGGCCGGGCGTAAACTGGCACTTCACCGTCCACGGACTACTATACCGTCCGGCTGGAGGAATGGAGGATGCAGGAGGCTGCTCTTCCATTCGACCCTACATAAAAATGAATAAAAAAATGCTCAATTCAAATGAAAAAAAAAGTAAATATTTCTACACGACATGTATCTATAGCATGAATAGTAGGTTTATGAGATTATTAATAATATCAATGATACATTAACTAAATGATGATATGAAATAGGAAAATTAGTGAAATATCTTAGTGCAAATACCCACTGGGTGAAACGACTAAAAAATTGGGTGACGACGGAGCTGAAGAAATCTATTAGTATTAGACTGACCGTGGGGTGATTATATCATATCATATTTATATAATTGGAGTTAAATCAAAACTGTACCTTCAAGTATATTTGTTCTCAATGTAGACTTGAACCTTGAACCTGCCAACACTCAAAACCTTCAGCGAATCTGGGAGAGCATTGTATATTTCAGCTATGTTATATGAAAAGGATCTTATGTTTTGGAGCTCAAAAATAACAAGAAGTATGTAAAAGCCATCTTTGACGCATAGCCCCAGCTATTAAGATTCGGTGATTTTGTGTGAAATAAAATCACGTCTACGGATTCCATAAATATATCTATCAAAAGCATTCTGCACATACTGTATTTGATTTCGATCACGCAGTCGAGCAAGGGTAAAGGAAAAGTTGAAATGGCTCGAAACTAAGGAATCGCACACAGGGGCATGGAGAATAGGTGGGACTAGAGGTACTTTATACGATTACTAGGAAATATGAAGATATCATTATTTTCGATAGCACCCACCATTTTCGAGATAAATCGATTTTAAAGGTCTTCTGATGCCTACCTACCATATTATTTTTCTATTTTTTTTTTTATTGAAGCTTCCATATTTTGAATCAAACATCAAAAGTTGATGTTAATAGGAGGGATATTTTCCATCAAACCATAATTTTTGGGAAAATTCGTTACCCTACTAAGGATAAAGCACATTTTTTAATTACGAAGCAGAATTTTAAAATCGATTAATATCGAATATGCTGAATGCTATCGAAACTGAACAAGAGTGCCATTTTCAAGTAGAAATGTTGAGACTTTCATATTTCCTGATCAATCTGCCAAGACTTGCATAAACAAAAATATGTTGTGAGAAAAAGTGTCGCTATAGCCCCACCTATTTTCTACGCCCCTGATTGAAATTTTGGCGATTGAAACTATGAGAATAACGGTAGGTAAGTAGGTATAGGTAGTATTTTTTTTATGTTCTGGTTCCCACGAAAATGGATATCCTGAAATGTTCAGAGAACATCGTGAGAACCAAGGGAAATGAGGTAGGAATTGGTGTTCTTTTTAAATTTCTGGAGGTTATATGCCTCGGGGAACACCTCCCTTGGCAATGTGTTCCAGAGCCTCGCTGTTCGTTGGATGAACGAGTCTTTGGAAAGAGATGTTCTGCAGGTCTCCAAAGTGACCACGAAGGGGTGCGAAGCCTCAACTCGACGAGTTAATCTCGCGGGGACTGCCAAGGAAGGAACAATTGTTGATACTTCAGGAGAGCATTGTCCATGAAAATATCTATAAAATTGAGCCAGATCGCCAACTTTTCTACGGTGTTCCAGAGAAGTGAGCGAGTTTGTGTGCGAGGCATCACCCACGAGACGAGTTGCCCTTTTTTGGACAGAATCCAACAGTTTCAAGGTATGTTTGGGTGCTGAACTCCAAATATGGGAACAGTATTCCAGGACAGGTTGGATCTGTGCCTTATAGATCATAAGATGCTGACTGGAAGTGAAATAGCTCCTGGCCCGAAACAGAAAACCAAGTTTTTGGGATGCACTTTTAGCAATTGATCTCACGTGATTTTCCCAAGAAAGGTTATTGCTAATAGTAATACCAAGCATTGTCCTATGTGCTTTAGTTCTTTTAGACGATGAGATATCAAAATATAACTCACGTTTTGTCATTATTGTATTGAAGTGAATTCACAACAGCAATGGCTGTCATTAACTGTTGTGCAATGAATAATTAGAAATCATTAGAAATCAACCGAACAACGAAAATTCTTACGATCAACTAGATCTCAAACAATTCATACCGCTGTTGAATTCACAAATCCTCCATCATCAAATCATTAGAAATTCATGAAATGAAAATAAATCACGGTAGACCGAAGACTAACGACCTCGCAGCAATACCAAATTTAAAAGTAATCTAAATAGTTAGCATCATCGAGATAGTTTCAGTCAATTAGGTTGACATGGTGGAAATCATTCTTTATATGCTTATATAGGGGGTCGCGGAGTATCATCTATTCATCTATACCCACCCCAACGCTAAAAGCCTTTTGGATATTACATGTTAAAATGGGGGTAAGTAATTCGATTTGGGTGGCGTCTCCTTCTATCCAGTTGTATATACACTGCTCAACAATCAAAACGACTAAACGTCATCATCAGAGCATACTATTTACAGCTATTTGTTAATGAGACAAAATATTCCAATTTCGGTTTCGTTTGACTATTAAGTATGGTGATGGGATTCTTGGCAAATACGCTTCAGTGTTCCAGGCCGAAGTGTTTGCAATTCTGACGTGTGTCCAAGAAAATTTCGGCAGAAGTGGACGTGGACCAGTCACCATATGCTCGGACAGCAAAGCTGCTATTATGGCATTGAGATCCAATAGGATCACAACTAAATTGGTGTCCGAGTGTATAGAAGTGCCTTAGAAAATATGGCAAAAACTAGGAAAGTCAGCCTCATGTGGGTTCCAGGACACTCTGGTATCCCGGGGAATAAGAAGGCAGACAGACTAGCCAAGATCGGTTCAGGAACGACACCCATTGGACCAGAACCGATATTGGGAATACCCAATAGTACGGCTATGTCCTTCATGAAGGAAATGCTACAGAGGCAGTTCCTTGAAACATGGCGGGACACACCAGAAATGAGACAATCAAAGCTCCATATAAAGTATAAAGGAACCTTCAAAAAGGCTCACTAGAGAAATCCTGTCACTTAATAGAAGGGATCTCAAGATGGTAGTTGGGCTCTTAACTGGGCACAACCACCTCAACAGGCACGAAAAAAATTCGATATACACCTTGATGGTACTGAAGATTATTATTATCACGTGGGATCTTATAAACTTTATATATATTCTTAACAGTGGTATATAAATAACTATCAAGAACAACATTATAGATGAGCAATGATTTGTAATGGCTTGCTATAAGTTAAATCATGAATCGGGAAAAATACGTTTTTCTTCCAAAGGTATATGGTAATATTTCAGATTTTCCAAATATGAGGGTTTTCGATGATATTGTATAAAGATCTTGATTCGAGCATTGATCGCGTTGATCAGTTTATTTCTGCTAAGAGCATGCTCCTTGTGGATAAAACTGCAGAAGTTATCCAGCGACGCATTATAGAACATTTAATTAACTTGAAAACAGACACGGATGATGTATACAGAATAAATTGCCATTCACTGAGCACGTCATTTGATTAAGTTGTGTCACTACTGTTTATATGAAATAAATAGAAATGCTTCGAATTACGAAGATATATCTGCCATCAATTTATTTAATGTCATCGAGAATGTCATTGGAAGAGTGGCATCAATGTTTAATCTCTCAAAACACGAATAAATGAATCGAATAATATCTATCATTTGGTTCGTACTGCCAGCTTTTGTACATCCAACACTCTGTGTGGAACACTTTCTGATATATTGTCACTTTGACAGAGTGAGTTCAATAACACATTTTATTCTCATTCAAGTTGTGAATACGAAGTGAATCGCTTTTATAATTTAGCTAGGTACTCATTTGGGATATTCCAATCTTTATAAGCATCCTATTTTTTGTAGAACATCGTCATATTCGTCATGTATAAGAATTCCTTACCTCATAGTCTTCACAGGTTTTTGAATACATAATTTGCTCCCGAAATAACCCGAAGAAACTATCAGTTCTTCACTATGTACATACTTTCTCATTTGAAAGAGGTAGGTACCTATACTATGTGATGTCACCCTAGATTGAAAATCAGATAGGGGGTTGAAATTTCGTTTTTTCGCCAATAGCTATAAAACATACCATTATGTGCTCCATTTCGAGGCATATAAAGTGTATTTTTACTATCAAGGTAGTTTTCGTCATTTTATAAACCACTATAGTCAATAAAAACAAAGCCACCTCTGTTGTGATTAACCAGAATGCACTGTTCTGATCAGAGATTTGCAGGAATGGCACTGGAATCAAGTAGGTATTTATATTAAGAACGACTTGTCAATCTTGTCATATGCTGTCATTTTCATGGCTAAGAATTGAAAATAAGTGCATTCATAGTGACAATATAGGTCCATATTTCGGTTTCACAGAACTAAAATGGTAGAAATATTTTGCTAGTGGTGAAAAATATGTAATATAAACCTTGGTATAGTAGAGAATATTACTACCATAGGACCTTAAATACCTATACCTTTCGGCTGAAGCCTTGGGATATAATCTTGGACCCTGGGTAATAATGATAAAAAGTATTTACTACCTTGGTGTATATAAATAACTATTATTTCATTCAGAAGCATTATGTGGATCCATCCAGAAGTGCAAGAATTCAACTTTCAGAAGTGGGGAAAACCAGTATCGGATTTAGCATTGCGTCATTATTTCTCCAAATCATTTGTTGGTATTAATTGAATAATGATAAAAAAATGTCTCCTTTGAGCAAAAGGTACTTATTTTGAATAGCAGCAATGGCAACATTGCAAAAAGTGTTGAAAATCATGTACAGGGTCCGCCGATTTCATAAGGACAGTATGCATGGGTATTGCTGTTTCCGATGCTTAAATCTGACAGAAGTTTAAAATTCCTCAATATAGCGTTTTGCAAACTGAAAAAAAAAATGTGCCGTTTCGTTATCCTCAAATTTCAACTGGATAAAAATAAAAACAATGATTTTCAGTGTTTTTTTATTATTCAGGAACTGCGAATTTTTTTTCAGTTTTTCAAAACGTGAATACCTTTTAGGAATCTATAGGAAATAACAATAATATAATGTTCCTATGAAATCGGCGGGACTGTGGTGAAGGAATAATGATATGGACGTGTGGTTTCCAATGCAAAAATACTGCATTGACATTGAACTTGTTTTTTACACTATACCATCAGTGGCCAGTTTCGAGGCAGAGCGTTCATTTTCAAAACTATCAATAATTAGTATCAAAAAAGTGACTTGATAAGCGTTTTGAGTGATACTTAGTGCAATGAAAGAATTCGCAGATTTGTAATTCAGAAAATGAGGAGTATAATATCGTAGTATCTTTCCCCTAGTAATTTCGTTATGGTTTGGTTATTTTATTTTCTATACGTATCTGATCCTATATTAGTCAGTATTTCAGTTACAATTATTTCATTTTATGTGGTGTTATTTTGTTTTTCATTTGTTTTCAATTTTGTCTTTGTTTTTATATCCTAAACATATTCGTTTTTGTTCCTAATATTCTATATTTTTTTATCATGCATTTTTCGTTTAAATTTGTGGTAAAAAAATATCAGATGGTATAATCAATTTAAGAATTGGTGAGAAGAAAGAAGAAGAAGAAAAAATTATGGTAGGGGTCGTATAGGGGCCCAAAGAACTATTAAGCTTAGGGCCCCAGAAATCGTAGATCCGACACTGAGGAAAACAAAAAAGGGTTAGGATCACGAGTCTTCGTCACCCTATTGGTATAAAAAATTTATAATAACTAAAAATCAGATGCAGAGTAAGTAGTTGCTCTTTTGCTATTTGAAATAAAAATGCTGCTCACCGGATTCAGAAATCGGATAAGTTCTCGACCATATCACACCATAATTCTTGGTATAAACTGAAGACAAGACAAATTTATTAGTAGAAAATGCAATAAGGTAGAAGTGTTAATTCACGGAAGATAGAAAATAGACTAGACGTGTTGAAAGTTCCCAAACGGATGGGCACTTAGACACTCGACCGCAAACAGTGGTGCCAATGAGAAATAGATACTCGTATATTACGGTATATGTTAGATAGGGGCAGAAAAGTCTTTGAGCGAAATAGTCAGTGGCTGAGGATGAGGAAACATGGTATAAGTATATATAGTTCACTCCACAGCAGAACTTGACTCTAGAAATCTCAAACATTCGATCATATCTTGTCCTCTTATTCATATATTTGAGACGGTAATCAAAAGCGATAAACTCACCTCAAACCTATATACTTTTTTTTTTCAATTTCTCGGCCGTTACTTTATGGGAATCCATAGCAAATATAAAAACTTCACAAATGATGAGATTTCCACTACAAACGATGAGATTTCTACAAAATTCTAAATCACACGACAAACAGTAGCTTCATCAGGTGAAACAATGGTACAATGAAATAAACTAACCTTGGATTGCCTATTTTATATATATCCTACTTTCCCAACCTGAAGAATTACAGTTAGGTACATGTGAAAAGGTTCGATAAATCTTCATTTTTCGGAAAATTGAAACAATATCTACAGGGTTGATAGCAAGTACATATTATTACCTAATACCACCGAGAATACTTTCCGAAATTGTTCTGCCATGATAAAAGTGTCTGATCATTTCAACAGCAATCAATTTTTCTCAACATTTTACATTATCAAGAGATCTCAGATCACAATCAATCGGAAATATAAAATATCTAACTTTAAATTCTTATTTATGAGTAGTTAGGTAGGTACATTTTTATTTTTAATACAAATATTTGGTATTTTTATCTATAGTATAACATAAGTGAGAACCTATTCCAAAGTTGTATGGATCAATTTGTGATTTTCAGGAAGACCAAAACTTTTTTATTCATATTAATTGAGAACATTTCACGTTCAGTGTCGATACTTCATCCATTCGGTTTCAAATCTGAGAATTTCATGGCTCTTACGCGACATTGAATCTCCCCGAATGATTTGAATTTGATTTTGACATTATTATATCGTTTATGGTGCTCTGTTGAAATTGCGGCAACAATTTATATTGTACCTTCTGTTATAGAAACACAAACCCAGATATGCCCAAATCTTTTTAGATAAATCCAGAACTTCGAATGGTCCATATTTCATTTGACTGAGGTCAAAATAAATAAATTGTGTGGATTTTATAACATTTGTTCATTGAGAGATACAAAAATCTGGTCGTCCTGTTTATGTTTTTCGATAATACATGAAACAGTTTGTGTGGACTCCAACATCACAATTTGAGCATCTCGTAGTAGTTTTTTGATAAAACAAGGCACATCGAGTTTGGTTGACGTGTCACTCTTCTATCATTCGCTTCTCTTTCTGTCTTTGGAGATTGTCTCAGTTACTTAATCATTTTTTCCATCTTTTACTCTTCTCCAATATATTCTCCTGCATGGAACTCATATATATCGACTGAGAATCGAGTATACAATATACAATGAGGCTTTTGATCTCAGATATTTAGATATTGCCACTTTTATTTTTTGCTGATCATACTTGTTAGTTTCTCGTATTTTCAGTTCCAAAATTGGTTCGTTGAAAATTTTTGAGAATAATTCCAGTAGCCTAATAGAATTTCGTTCTTTTCCATCATCAATAGCATTCCATAGTTACTGTCCAATTAATTATTTTCCATTTTATTGCCTTCAGTTCCTTTGGATTTTTTGCTTCTCTTCCTCTATCATTGTTTCCATCTCAGATGATGCCACATCATCCTCTGAAGCTAAACTTTCATCAACACCATCCTGGCCCTCATTATGACTAGAATTCAGCTCTATATCTCAACTGGAGCTTAAAGTTCAGATCCTGGCTTCTTGTTCTCACCCGAATCGCCATCTGTAAACTCATTAGTTGCGTTGATCGGAGGAAAAATTGTTGTATCCTGAATTGCATTCATCGTTTCTGCATCAGATTCTTCTGAATATAGCGATTACTCCATAGAAGAAAATACCTCTGCCAAATAAAAATGGTCATTTTGCTGCCTAATGTCCTATACATGTAGGAAGGCAACAAGGACCCCGAGATATGGAAAACAACCTGATTATTGAGACCACAAATTGGATTTGAACGTACCTAACTATAAAAAGGAAAGAATAACTCACCAGTCCAAGCGTATACATTGTAATAATCCATTGGTTCAAATAACCTCACTTCTAACTGTTGCGTTGAGCACTAATCAAGCAAAAGTCTGTGAATATTTTTGACATGGCCAAAATCATTTTGAGTGAAATGTATTTGTAGGTCTGCTACATATAGAAATATGGCGATAGTATTAGAAAAAATAGAGCTAACATAGGTGTACTACATATAGGACATTATATAGGCATATCTGTGTTAGAAATACAATCATACGTATCCATCATGCATAGTCAATACTGAATGATATAAATCATCCTGTATAGAAATAACTTATTTTGTGGGACATCATTATACTTTTCAGCTACTCTTTCGATCATGTGATCTATGCAACATACTCAGGTTTTGTATATTTTTCCGGGTTCCCTTATTAGTTCTAAGAAGTAGGTATCTATATGTGTACATATAAGCTATACGCCACTGGAAATGCTCGAGTGCAAATGTAATGTACGAGGTGGTCAGATCAAGAAAAGAGGACATTTTCAGTACTTAGTACAGAACTGGAGACCATATATAAATTCCAATTATCTTGTTTGCATATTCGGAGTTTTTCAATGTTTGTTCAAACATTTGTTTCGTGAGTTAAAGTACTGCATTCTTCTAGTATTCGTATCATGTACACGGTCAAGTCAAAATTCTCCGTTTCACGAAAAAAAAAAAACATCGTGAATGGGCTCTCGTAAGTGCTATTAGAACTCAATAAATATTCCGATATGATGTTTGATCACAAAGGTTTCAGCATACATATTATGTAAGCTGAAGTTTCTGAAGCTTTCTGTCTCATTTTTTGCTATCAAAATTTTCAAACTTATAATTCCAAAGACAAAATTACAGAGTATGTCCTGTCGTGCCAAAAGTTATCTGCACTGTCATGGGAATTCACCCAAAGTTGCTTCATTTTCTAAATTTATTTTTCAAAGAAATATAGTAACTGTATTCGAGGAATTAATTGAAAAGAAGAGTTTTTCAAGCAGTGACAATCGTTCCATAATTCAGTTTTACATCACTATAATGATTAAACTATATTGCTTGTGCAGAAAAAAATTCAATATACACCTTGATCGTGAAAAATATCATTACCTTGGCTGACACCACTCTTGAGGTATTAGTGAATGCGATTAATATTTCATTCACTACAGGAGTCTTTCCTCGGTGTCGTAAAAACGCAATCGTCATTCCATTATACAAAGGTGGTGATACTAATGATCCCGAAAATTTTAGGCCTATCTCAATACTACCCAAACTGTCGAAAATAGTTGAAAAACTTGTGAAAAAAGAGAATTCTGATTTTTAAAATAAGCATAACATTATCAATTCTGTCCAGTTTGGTTTCCAGACTGCAAAGGGTACTGATGATGCAATTTTCAATCTATTACAACATGTGTATCACAAATTGAATGATAAGGAAGCTACGGCTGCAGTTTTTGGGATTTAACTCGACTGTGTCACTCTGCACAAATTTCTGCTTAAAAAATTAGAAAGATATGAGTTAAGAGATGTAGTTTTGCAATGGTTTAGTTCTTATTTATCCGAAAGAACTCAAAGTGTCTCCCTTCCAGATAATATGTCATGTAAATTAGAGGTTAGTTGGGGAGTTCCTCAAGGACCAGTGCTTGGACCTGTCCTTTTTTTGTTATACATCAATGAGCTGGCGTTGATCGATATTATAGGAAAATTCACCCAATTTGTAGATGACACCACATTATTTTGGTACAATGAAAATAGTTTTGACTTGCAACAAACAATATACGCAACAATATTGCCATGGTGAAAAAGTGGAGTGATTCCAATATGTTGTCCTTCAACATCTCCAAAACAAGTGTCCTAACTTTTAATTGCGCTCTGCAGGAAGAAATTCAGTCAGGTAATCAAGTAATAAGTAATTGAACAGATACGAAGTTTCTATAGGTTTACACATTGATAATAGGTTGAAGTTCAGTGACCATATTGACAAATTAAGGTTAAAGTTGTCATCTGGCTGTTATGCAGTCAGAACAACATCATGGGAAATTATTATCCTTATCCTTATCCTCTGTGAAATAACATATCACAGATATTCACATTGCGAAAATAAATAATATAAACATGAAAATTACATTGTAAAAGTAAGGTATGCGTAATGGAATAAAATTACAGAACTGGTACCGGAATCGCATTTTACAGAACTGATGGTGAAGTTCAGGTAAACTACCATGGTTATAAAATAACCAACGTTATTTACCTGAATTTTACAAGAATGTTTCTTTCCTTGCACACTATACATAAAACAAGACCGACACATAATTTAAATGTACCAATACCTTACTCTACATTAATAATTAACTCTTTCATTTACAATGGCAGAAAATTGTATAATCATTTGAATAATGAGGTAAAACGTATCATTTTCAAAAACTTAGTCAAAAGTCTACTAATGGAAAAAACTTTCTACTCTTTGGACGAATTCTCATCAAAGAGATTCCTAAAATAATTCAAACATTGTTATTTTGTGACGTATTTCGATTTAGAACGTTTAACTACATTTTCTGGTTTTAACAGTGTTCTGGATTCTTTATGTATTTTGTATTGTTGACTATATATTTTGTAAGTTTTATTTATACATTGTATTTATATTTTGTAGGTACTCTACTTTATTGCTTTATATATTTATATGTATATGCATGTCGACTAAAGTCGACTTTGTCTATGATAATTCTAGTATATTTTGATTTGATTTGATTTGAAGGCTCATCAGGATATAATCTTGGTCCCTTGGTAATAATGATTTTCTTTACTACGTTGTTGTGTAAATAACTAATGTATGTTTGCTGGACAGCTATCACCTACCCTAAATCCAATCTAGCCCTGAAGTGTGAACGTGTGCTCTAGCCCTTCAATTTATTTCTATACATCTCGAGTAGCCCGGAAAACTTTGTTCGATCCTGACCGATGGATTCCATTCCAAAGTGGTTCGATATTCAATCTGATATATCCGAAGTGTTAATATTTGCGGTGATGTGTCGAATGTTAGGTGGCCGCAGGTGTGCCGATAGGATCTGATTTCGGAATATCTAAGGAGAAGCAGCAGTCATTTCCATATACCCAGACGGCCAGCAGGATATCCATCTCGCAGGGATAAACAATTGAATTCGAAATGCGACTGACCAATACCATGTGCAGTTCGTGATCCCGAAAATTGGATTCAAAAACTCGCATGGAATCTATAATGCTATCTCCTTCAGATAAATATCTCGTTGTTCTGTCAGCAGAAAGTTTCCAGCAAAATGCGTAGATCGATCCATATGATGTGTATTCGAACGTGGAATATATATCTCTCGATTTTTTACAGGAGTGTTTGTATTGAATGATGAGAATCTATTCGGATTTTTCGTTGTATGTCATGTCTTACGAAAAGCCAACGTATATAATTGAATAGGGGGGTGTATTAATTTTTTTATTTCCTAAATAGAATTGTCGCTCAAATACCTTATACAATTTCAATTTTTTTTTTAAATTTTCGGTCGATTTTAAGGTGCTAAAATCATCAAAAACGCCACGGTAATTTTCAAATGGCTTGAAATATACCGCGAGTAAAAACTGACGACACGATTTCGTAATTATCAATAAAAATTCAATTGTCTCAGAATTTTCCCTCCTGTGTTGTGGCTTATTGTTCATAATACATTTGTCTAAATGATAATTATTTTGATTCACACTTGAGGTCATTTGAACCGGTGAACATGTCAACACGCTGCATGGATTGTGGGCGGTGCCTTGTCAGATCTCAGCATTCAGCACATTGTTCCCAAGTCTTCAACATTTAGGTATATGATATTTTGTTTTGGAGTATAAGAAATATTTGGACGCATGCTGGTTGCTCGAAGAAGTATCATGGCTTCCTCCTATTATGTTTTATCTCGTGTTTTATTCAACGACATCAGGAGTGACAAGACTCTAATATCTTTTTGATAATAATAATGAAGTTTAGCACTCAAAGATAAGCTGATGCTCTCAGATTCCATTCAGAGACGAATTATTTGCCTGATGTTTGTTTATATCTCATGGGCCTCACGAAAGGAAATCCCTATGTTATTCGAGGAATATCGTGTGTACCTACCTACCTAAATTGTTGTTGTTCCACATTGAGAGTAGAAAAAACGTAAGTCTGCTCAAGTCTTTCCATAACTTGAGGTTTTTTTATTTGTTCATATATTCTATACATTATTTTTTCCGAATATTTTCGATAAAACAGGCCACAAGTTTTTGTGAAGCACCTCTCACGATGGATCTGACATGTTTTCTGTTATCTGATGGAATATTGCTGTAAATTCAAGGGAAATAGGATTATGTATAAGTTTTGTATCTACGTTTTACGGTACATTGACGTCAATTTGAGATAATTGAGTTTTGGAACAACCGTTATATGAAATTGCGGCATATGTATGTATGTAGAAATATAACGAGTGTGTTTACCGGGAAGGAATTGTGAGTGTGGCATCACCAACCCAGGATGAATTATGGCTCCAACATTGTTTCTACTCCATAACGATATGATCTGTTGGGAGTTACCGTATACCTTTCCCTCCCACATCAGCTTTGCAGATTACAGTACTTCACGACGAAGGCAATAAGTCAATGCTGATATCAATAAAGATCTTGTCCTAATTTAATTCAATGCCACCAAAACTCAAGCCTGGATTTTCTCTAGAAAGGCGGAGCCCAGTTTGCCTGATATAACAATGTCTGGTACCACCATTCCCACCATATCTATGCTTGGTATTACCATCAGCAATACTCTCCCATGGAGAAATCATGTCTGATCCATCGCAAAAGCTGATGCTTCACAAAAAATCGGATTCTTGTTCCGTGCGAAAATCTACTTTCCACCTCAACAGCTTCTCATGATATACAAAGCACAGGTACGGCCAGTTTCGTATGAGGTTCAACAGCTGATGCTCTTAGATTCCATCCAGAGAAGAACCACCTAGGTGGGTGATGATACACTCACCAACTCTTTGACCCCATTCGAACACCGTAGAAAAGTCAGCTATAATTCCACCACTATAGCAATACCAGTCAGACGAACTCGAGAGGTCCTGTCAGTACATACAACTCGTTCGTTTATAGAACGGCGAAGCTTTGGAATTCTTTGTCAATGGAAGTATTCCCAAGAACTGATAACCTTCAAAAGTTTTTAGAAAATTCCAACGCTTATAGGTATACTTCCTGCCCCTATCCTTCCCATATAGGTACGCGCGATGTTCCACGAACATTATAGGAATTTCCTTTCGTGCGCTCCACAAGGAGAACTAAAGTCTTATTTTAACCTGAAAAATAACAATAACACCCCGCGTTTAACAATAATGTTCCAGACATATACGTTGCTATATACACAGGTGATCGCTATCTATATAGTTTTTGGCAAACGATAAAATATTAGGATTGAAGAACACTATGTGTTGCACCGACTTATTGGAGGCGGAATTTTTAGAGTTTCTAGATTTCAATTCTTATTACGAGAGTTCGGAGTTCTGGCGATTTCTTCGATTTCTTTTGAGAACTAATCGAGTGACGACTCTTGTTATTCGGTATAAAAAGTTTGTTACTAGTAAAATTGAGAAATAAAATGGAATTTATGAACAAGTTCGATATGAAGTATGAAATATGTTAGTCTGCAATTGAAACAGCAAAGAAAATCTAGTGTCGTAAATAAGAAGGAATGAGTCGCCAACTCGCTTATTGATAGATTTTGAGAAAATACACCCGGAGGAAATTTAATTAGAAAAATATTCTCATAGAATCACGTATAAATTGATTAATGGCCGAAGTAATTGAATCACAAAGGCGGGAACCAAAAAAATATCGTAAGAATAAATGGCGAAATTTATTTCTCCTATGAAGTTTAAAAAGTTTGTAGTGACAGTTTGTAAAAGGGAGGACGCTTATTGGAATTAACGACTTCCACAGTGTAAGTGCGAGAACCGCAGTAAAGGGAAGTGATTTAATATCGACAAGGGTCTTAATTTAATATGAGCCCCTTCACGTTATTAGTTACACACACACAAAATGCTATTAATATAATGAAGAACTTGTAATAGGATTATCTCGACTGATATTCGCAAGTAGCAACGTCAAAATATATGGCAATGACACTTATTTAATATATTATACTAAGCTTATTACACTTGGTAAAAGATCTATATGGATATACATACTGTTCCAATATACCTTACATCGTTCAATTTCAGGATATTGACCCAATGATTGTTTGATGGTATATAGAGTGTTTGCGAAAAGGATGAACCTATATGATACCTACCCAGCGAGCACAAACATCCCTGGGATGTGTTGGGATGTTTTGAAAATGTTGGCATGAAGATGTTATTTTGAGACGTAATATCACACCAAAGAGGTCTTTGAAGGATATTGAAGTATTGTTTTTGTTCTTCTGTGGCATTTCTTTGTTTGCCTACTGAGAGGTATCCCTGGGATGTTTTGGGATGTTTTAGAAATGTAGGCATGCGGATGTTTTTTTGAGGCGTAATATGCACTTCCCAAAGAGGTCTTAGAAGGATATTGAAAGTATTGTTTTTGTTCTTTTGTGCCCTTTCTTTGTATGCCCCACCACAACGTCTCATGCTTACGTCACAATACGATGAATTCTGATTTGTTTTCGATTTTGTTCTTCTTGTTCGCAATTGGCATTCGCGTTTGCAGCGTGTCACGCTTACATCACGCCATGTCTATGCATCACGCTGCTAACGAACAGAAAGGAATTTGGTGAAGTTTATTGTGTTAGAAGACTTATTTAGTTTGTAATAATGACCATCGCAGATGCAAGATGTGTTGTTCGGTGCCTCAGTGTCATCAATATATAAAAGTACGAATTTATCAATACACAGCTTCTCCGCAGTTGCAAAATTATGCATTGTGGAGAACATTTAAAAAATTGGGAAACCTATTTCCAATTATATGTCTGTGTGTAGTAAGCACTACTCAGAAACCGATTAAGAAGGTAATTTCATATCAAGGAAATATTTTTATGTTCAATCTATTTTTAATACATTTTTTCATTCAAGGGAAATGGAATCCTAATGCAAGAGTTCATTTTGACAAAAGGCTTCAGAAAAGTACCTCGAAATTGTTTTTTTACAGCGATTTAATGTGCGCAAAACGCGTTGAAAATGTTTTGTTGTGTCCATGCATGAAAAGGCTTTATAAAGAACTAGGGAGAAGGTAGTTTTGTGACATATCAAGGACATCTCGATAATTGCCGCCTGAGGCGGACATTGGCTGTTCTATAATAGTTCTATTCATGTGTGAACAGAACATCGCAGTGGAGGTTCAATGTCTGGAAATCTCGTACTTTTAACATCTCTGAGATGTTTTTGTGCTCGCTGGGTACTAACCCTATATACTGTTATTACCGTGATGACTGTGTGAATACGAATCAATACATGTCAATACCGATAGTTCTCTCTTCTAGAAACCATCTATGGAATAGTGGTTCATATATGAAGACATTCAAACTAATTCACAGGTATAAGACTTCTATATAGGGAAGAGGCGCACTAATATACGCAGATGATATATTCTTACAATTCTTATTATTCGAAAACACAATATGTAAATTATTCGAAAAGAGGATATTTCGTGACCATCATCGACTATATTTTTAAAAACAGTGATATATTTTTTCATATACCTATCACAGCAATGACAGTAAAAGTTGTTTCATTATATCTCGAAACTATAGCAACTTTCGATTTTTAGATGGGAAATGGAATGGATGACTCATATTTTGAAATCAAGATAACCTTATATGAATGCAGCTTTGCATCGTTATAGTCTCTTTTGATCACATTAGGAAATATACTTTTTTCCTCCACCATGCAGTATGTGTGAAGTGTGTTTTTACTACCAAGGTAGTTAACGTCATTTTATGAACTATACTAGTCAATGAAGACATAGCCACCTCTGTTATAACCCGAATTCACTGTTCTGATGCGAGATTCGCAGGAATAGCACTCGAATCTAGTATAGCAGAATTGAAAAGAAGTGTTTTCATAATTTTCATAAGTTTCACAGGATTATAATTATAATTGCTAGTGGTAAAAAAAACGTAATATACACCTTGGTAGTAAATACTATTATTAGACCACGGGACCTTATATACCCCTTTGATGAAGTCTCGGGATATAATCTTTGTCTCTGCATGGGTAATAATGATATCCTTTACTACCTTGGTGTATAAATAACTACTGGAATCTGGAATGCCGTGTAATAATTCATTATCACTGTTCATTACATGGTCATGGTCAACCCGGAATAATATTCACCAGTGCTTGTTCAAAAAAGAACTGTTATACTCAATTTAAGTATTGAATTTATTAAGCTCATTTTATCTGAAATGGAGAGATGGTTGCTCGTTCAGTAAGGTAAATGTAGATATATGAAATTCCAGAGAACAGAGCACGTCAACCCGATTTCAAATTATATTAAGAAATATTATCAACCGTTAGATATAGACAAGATCTATATAATATTGCTTCAATCAAATTGTGGAATTGGAAAATTTCGATTTTCCAATTCTAGGGCCCCTCCCGCATAGCTGGCACTGTATAACAGTGGGATATTGCAGTTTAATCAGAGTAGTCACTTCAATCAGTGGATGAAAGTATTAGATTGGAAGTTGAGGGCTTCTACAGCAACGCGAAGACAGTTTAGTTGGAGCGTAATAAAAGCTGTATTTCGGATGCTATACCCTCGGCCCAGGACCGAACTAGCCCATAATAGTCATAAAGCAAACAGCGATACAACTATGACAATTTACCACATGATATAATATGGTAAAGTCTATAATGGTGAAAGGTCATTCAATGAATTAAATCATGGCTTATTTCTAATGAGGAGAAATAGCAAGATCACCGCAGTATTCATTCAAAACCGTCATAAAAAGAAATGCTATCTCAAAAAAAAACACATGATATCGTTGGACACTGTCACAAGTCATAATGAACATGAAAATTTATATTAATTACAATAAAACTGACTCAACTCATAATATGCCATTGATTTTCAGGATAAAATCAACTTATCGTTATATATATTTTCTGTATGTACATTCGTACTCACCGATAATTATTAGAATTATAATTGTGACACTTTATTGGAATTCAGACATTTTTAAAAATGAAAATCTTGAAATCCGTGTTTTTTGAGATGTGCATGTCACATTTGAAGCGGGGGTGCGATATTTGCGAGTTTCTTGAGTTGAACACACCATCCCTTCTGAACTGACTGAACTGAGCCTCATCCCTCATCGGACAACAGATATCTATATACGTATAATTCGTCGGTGATCCACCTGCAGAAATTCATCCTCCTAATTTCATCTCCTGCCTCCATCCTTTGTACTTCTTGTACGATGTAGGTGTAGACGCTTTACAATTTTCACTAATGGGGAGTTCACATGCCAGCTTATGCCTACAGCAGAAAGCTTGAATAAAACGGGCGCACTGTTCACATGAGAAAGTTGGAAAAGTGACAGTGACTGCCACATATTTGGTTAAATTTCAGATGTACGTCCTCCAGAAACCACATTCATCACATTTTTAGGAGTGTTTTCCAGTACTGTTTCCCACACTGCATAATATGATGATATAGCACCAATATGTATTCATTTTGTCAATATTTGTGTGGTCCTGTCAAACGATCTGGGCTTTTTTCCGCAAAAGTCGGACTGAAACCGACTTTCTAGCTTATGACCTCGATAAGCGCTTTCTGACGAATCGGCCAATGAGATGAGGATACGCTGTAAGTCAAAAGGCAAAAAGCCAGCATGTGAACGCGCCATAACATAAAACCTACAAACTAAACACATATACACATATTTGATGAAAATTCATCATAGAACTTGGACAATGTATAAAAACTTTTATCTAATAAAAATTCCTGTAAATTTTATTTGAATTACTTCGAGTTATTCATGGTTATGTTTTATTCCACATGGAAGTTTATAGAATATTTGCAAACCTACACTGGAAAAAAATTGTGAAATTTCACTCAAGGTCCACGCAATAATGTGTCAATTTCGGTACACGCCCGATTGAGTTGAAATATCACCTTTTACCTATTTTTCATCATTGAATATATTATTACGTATATATAGTGGGTAGGTATGTTACTCTTGAATTTTGTGTTTTGTATGGTATATTTTAGATTTAGTTGCACGGAAAAAAGGATTTGTAGAATCAACAAATTATTTATGATACTCACATGAATTATTTTTGTTGCATTGAGCGATTTTTTGTTGAATCAACCAGATACATGTTTATTTATTATGAAAGCAGCTTGTTAAAATTAAGAATGTAGTATAATTGAATCAACAGTCACTGAAAAAAAAGATGGTAGTTATTACCAAACGTTTAGTAAAATAGGCGCCAGTCACAATTTCATCAGATGATACCACTACAACATTATATAATACTATATACTATATCAAATATTACCACTTTACAAAATAGTATAATACTCATAGTTTAGTATAGTACAACTTTGTAGTGGTATTATTTGATGAATGTAGTGACTGGCGCCTATTCTACTAAACGTTTGGTATTCACTACCGACTATTTCTCTGAGTGATATAATATCAATTCCATCAACAAAATATACCTATATGGTTTTCTCAAAAACAAATTATATCGATCCAAAATATTGTCGATGTTGATTCAATTATGAACATTTTGTTGATTTGATGAAATAATGATCATTTTGATGAGAATATATCTTTGAAACAACATACAAGTTTTCTTATTTCGATGTAGCAATGGACTCGTTTCGAACGGATCATTTGCTTGAATAGAGCAACGAAATATATGTAATATCAATGAAATATTTTGTTCATTCTACATCAAGTTAAATTTTCGCCTCTAGATGGCGATCATTTTGGCTCGTATATATATGCCTGCCTCGAATTCATTATATACGTGAAGCCTGATTCTTCGTGATTTTGAAATATCAGCTGGATAAATCGAACTTAGGATGATTATAGCAATCCGAAATAGTTTTGCATCAGCTGAAGAGAAGTAAAGACTGATGGAGATCTTGAGATCCTTGCTAGACTAGAAGTCGACTAGTTTCCTAGTTTAGTTTATTCTATTGATGCGAAATTTCAGAAAATTCTCGAATTAATACTGAATTAATACTGAAATACAGTTTCTCTTGAATCAACGGAATATTTCATTGAAATAACAAAATATTTCATTGAATCAATCAAATAATTCATTGAATCAACCAAACATTTCTTTGAATCAACCAAATATTTCATTGAATCAACTAAATATTTGATTGAATCAATATCTTGTTATTTTGAATCAAACAACATGATTGTTTGAGCCAATTCAATATCTCTTCATAAACAATTTATGGATGTGCTTGATTTAATAAGATCCAGAGTTCATGCAAGACATATAGGTATTTACTCAATTCAAACTTCAAATTCGCTCTGAAACAAGATATATAGATTCATTCATTTCAAGATTATATTTTGTTGTGCATATATATGACACTTTTATTTGCTTCATTCAATTAAACTTCGCTTGATTCAACAATTCTTTTTTTTTCGTGTGTGATCATTTTTATCGCTATAGCTTCAAAAATGAACAAAAATAATATTTTAAGTACATACTTAATATGGGTATTAAAAATCGTCTGTACACGAATGAAAAGTATATCGTTGAATAAACATTTTGGCGCTCTTCTCAGATAAGGCGAAAAAAATTAAAAGTTCAAATGTAGGTATATAGGATATTGTTTTCGGGCAGAAAGAGTTTGTGAATTTTATGTGAAGCTTGACCTGGATTCAATGTTTTGTGGATACCTCAATCAATACGACAAGATAGATTGAGTTAGTGTACCAATTTCCAAAAAAATATACAGGTTGGTTGGAAAATTATGGGACAACGAAGATTTGGTCAAAATTAATAAAACATCTAGTATTTCGCGAAAAATCACCTCAGTGACCCCCATACACAGTTGAAGTATTCACCAATTCACCTTTCCCAATGAGACATCTTGTATAAAACACGTTCAGAAGATGGAAACGCTCTTCTTGGTGCAAATGCTGTACCGTTGGTAGGGTGAAAAATGAAATTACATAAATGAAACACATTGTGAAGTTTTAATTTATCGTCGTTTTGCCAGTCGACCAATTGTATCGGAAATAAATTTCATTTTGCGTCGCTGGCTCTCGATTGAATTGGGCAAATGGTTCGAAATCAACTTAAAAATTTGTAGCTTTTTACATTCGTTCGATTGCAAGACTTTCGCGACCCCAGTTGAAATTAACGATAACAACTGTTCAACACAAATTGAAAAGTTTGAATAATAACTACGGAACGAATAAGAAATAAGCTGCAGAACTGAAGTTTGTTCTGATACTTTTTTTGTCAATTAGTAAGTAGATTTGACGTTCCACGAGAAATTACCTAATACCTACCTTACCTATACAAAATAATCACCCCTTGATAGATGGCATCAGAGGATGACAGCACAGAAAGAAATGACAAGGTAAATATAAAAAAAACATCTTTGAATACTACAAAAACTTCTTTTGCTATAGCGCCAATGAAAGTTTCTGTGAATATCATAATCCATTTCTTTTAAAATCCCCAAATGAGATTCATCAACATCAGAAGACATTTCGGTACTTCTACAGAAAGTTTCTTTCATTGTGAAAAAATTTGTTCGTTGTCTCAACAAATAGTTCTGTACACTGGAAAGAAGAATTCGTTAGAATTCTGAAACATTAAAGAATAGTTCGATAGTCATAAAGAAATTTCTATTGGTATAACAGAATGTGTTCCTTGTGTCAAACGATAGTTATTTATATGTTAAAGAATGGTTCTGTTGAATTCTGTACCATTAATAGGAAATGTATCATAACCGGAACGAAATAATTCGTTCAATGGTAAAGAAATATTCATAATCGCGAAAGATATTTCTGTACAGGTTGAATAATGGTTCTATCAATTATTTGTGTTTACAAAATGTTTCTATTAATGGTATGGAATTGTTCATTACCAGAACAGATATTGCCAAAGTAGGCCCGACTAGGAAAAATGAACTTTGGGAGTCCCTTATGGTGAACTTCAAGACATTCTTCTTTCCTGACGGATCTTTGATAACTTTTTTTCCTGTCGGCTTGAGGTAGGCTGTAAGAACCAGAATGTCACCGCAATTGTTCCTTCTGAAAGTGAGTCTGTCTAATTAAGTCATATTCAAGGGAGAAAGATGAACTGGTTAACCTGATAAATACTTACTTTCTGATTGGATATCATTAATTTTGAAGGTTTCTCTGATTTTTTCTGAGAATATTCCATATGATTTCTGGAAAAAATCTTCTCATGAATCCATCAATATATTCGATTTTTCTTTTATCGGTTCTTGATAATCAATGTCAACCTGAAATAGTACAAGAATAATTAACCAGAAAAAATAAACGCATTAGTGAAGAAGCCAAAACCTCTGAAACAAGATAAAAGTGAGAACAAATAACATACCAGTCTATATCCAAGTGGGTTGGTATAATGCTTCCAAGTCTTGAGAATACCATAGCAGTATGATCTTCCTTGTTCTGTCGAATGTGTTTCAACCGTCCATGGCGTGTCTTGATCCACCCTTCTCAAAAATTTTAAGAAACTGAAATGCAAGCGGAAGTAAACAACCTTTTGCTTCAATATGCTGGAAAACTGCCTCTTCGTCCACGAAAGTTTCAGAGACTTTATTGTTTAAAGTAAACTGACTGATTTTTCCTACATATATAATCATTTCAAATGAGTCATTGTTGTAATAGATATTCCGTTATGCCCACACACTTCGAGTAATTCGTAAAATTCTGACCTTAGGACCAGATCACCCACTTTAATTTCAACGAATTTGAGATAATAGATCAACTTCTTATCTTGAAAACTACGAGTAAAAGTTCATAGGAACTTCTTTCTATTTTCTCGCCTTCACTGTTGTCACAATATATTGATGTAACCATACCTATACTCATATCAATGTAACACCCTGTATATTGATAAAGGTATATCACACAATTAGGTATCGGTAGTTACCCAGTATCGAAATCTCGCTAAGCTGATATAGGGTTAAGTACACTTACCTTGATACCTATCAATCGGAAAGAAAATTGAAAACAACAGTCAACACCGATGCATTCACTGTCAATACTAAATAAAAAATGAATAATGCCCTATGCGGTATAAGGGATGGTAACCAAATTTGAAAATAGACCAATACATATCATGTTCGGTGACATCAGGTGAGCGTAAGCACGAATCTGATTGGTGAATAATGACATAATGTTTCTTGCGTTTCTTGAACTGAAACAGAACTATATGTTTTATTTAAAGAACATTCTTTCGAAAGAATGACCTCACTCATGATCTTTTAATATTACAGAACTATTCGTATCCGCATGAGATATTTACTTTAATATTCAAAGAAAGATTTTTTGTCAATTCTAACGAAATATTCCATGAGTGTTAGAGAAGATTCTATTCTTGGTATAAAATTAACATTGAAAATATCAAAATGAATAGTACAGATCAAACTTTGATACCAACAGTATTTTCTGTAATCTTATACCTAGCTATTCTATCAATATTATAGAATGACAAGTGAATAGTAAAGAAATTATATATGATCGGAGACAACTACTTACAGAAATTTATTGTAAAATTAACAGAAAATCTGCAACAGTCTGTATCTTTCGTGACAATGGTTCTGTTTATGGTAAAAAAATGCTGTAACGCTGAAATAATTCTTCGTTAAATTCGATACAGAACCCGTTCTGTTAATGCTATCAAATTATTTTTTTCTGTGAGCGTCACTAAACATATAGGTTTATAAGGTGTATACAGGGTGATTTGCGTACCTAGGACACACATTAGACGTTTTACAACTTGCAGTCGGATTAAGAACTTTGAAATCTATTCCAATTTACCAGGAATATTTCCAGTCCTCCGTAGCTACAGGGGCTCAACAAAATACATTTGCATTATTCCTATATCCTGATTCGCTTATTCCTATATCCTGATTCGCTTATTTGTGACTTCAAGAGACTTTCTTTAATTAGTATTCATCGACATGGATAGAGATTGAGCTAATTTACAAGTAGGTATTTGTAATTGACAAATTTGCTCAAGACTCTAGAAGAATACAATTTTTGATGTTCAAACAAGATAATGATTATTATAACGTGTACCTTTCATTGTAATTTTTTCTCTAAACTGAATGTGATATCAATTTCATTAATTTTGTTTTTTTTTTCCTTGTTTTTTTTCATGTCCTTCAATATTACAAACCATTCAAGTTATAGAAACAAAATGTTGATCATGTCTGGAAATAAATAAGAAAATATATGGTCAGCATCAGAGATCATTTCATTTTTCTGTTCATTCTTTGATGCCAAAGTTTCAATGAAACATTTATGAAAGTGAAATATCAACTTCCAAGGAAACTTGACTTGTAAGGATAATAATGGAACTATATAGATACTATACTATCTCTGATGAGCATAACATAAACGCGCATGTTTGCATGAAATGTCGTTAAAATAGACATCAGCTTTTGTGTGAAGATAACTAAATTCAACTTTAATTGAGATTAATGATATGCAGAGTAGTTCTATCTTCAGTTTAGAGGACGCTATTAACGCCTTCCTCCATTAACATCATCTGCAGTTTTTAGCTCGCTCCTGATGGAATAACATCGCTTGCACCAATACATTGGACACAAGGAGAGGTATAGAATGATCCTGCACCTCTCATGGAATTTTCAGTTTGTTGTAAGTTTTTTTTTATCGCTTGGAGCGCACGAAAGGGAATCCCTATAATGTTCAAAGAACATCGTGCGTTCCTAGGGAGGATAGGGACAGGAGGTAGGTATTGGATTTTTTTTTGAACTTTTGGAGATTATAATATGTTTTTGGGAATACTTCCACAGGCAATGAATTCCAGAGCATATAGCCGTTCTATGGATGAAGGAGTCTTGATAAAGTGCTGTTCGACATCTTTCGAGGTTGACAACGAAAGGATGTGCTGACTGGGCTTGTCTAGTTCGTCTGATTGGTATTGCTAGTGAAGGGATGATAGCAGAGATTTCCGAAGAACATTTCCCGTGGAAGTATCGATAGAAAAGTGAAAGGTCGCCGACCTTTCTACGGTGTTCCATCAATGATGTCAAAGAGTGTGAGTGAGTGTGGCGTCACCCACCAGGCGAATGGCTGTTCTCTGGATGGAATCTAAGAGCATCAGCGTATGTTTTGGTGCTGAACCCCATATGTGGAAACGGTATATTTTAGTAGTGGATATTCAATTTAATGATTGAACGTGCGAAATAGGAGATTTCTTTGAGAGAACCATTTTGAAGTACGATATTCTTCTTCGAGATTTGATGGTTTCAACTGATAATTTTGCACTTCATATCAATTTACTTATACATTTATGCAATGCAGATGGTTCACGGTTCAGAATACACTTACCTATAAAGTGAAAAGTGATCAAATTTTATAGTGTCATTAGAAAATGCCCATATCTCATATAATTATATATGGAGAACATTATTTTTGCTATTATTCTCATTACATCATGAGTCACATTCAATACATTCCATACTAGGTGATGACAAAAATGGTGCTACACTATAATATGTCTGATTTGTTGATTGATAATCTGTTTATTTGAATGGGTTGACATTCTTCAATGAGAGGTGTTTCTGAAAAGACATGATTTCGTTCGAATATATATATACATAAATATTGTCGGACAGGAAGATTTCATCAGATGAAATGGAAACTGCGTTCAAATTTGAATTTATCTAAGTCACCTTTCAGATCACAATTTCTTCGAAAAAATTCTTTAATTATTGAATGGGTTATACCGGGTGTAACAGGATCATGGTACACCCTCTTTTTCTCCTCGAGTTTTGGAGATACGTGATTGAAATTTGAAATGATCCATTAACTTGATGAACGTCACTTTTTTGACATAAAAAGGTTTCATTTTCCACTTCTGGTTTTACCGAAAGTGCATGGTAATTACTTTTGATATTCAAAGAGAACACCCTATATAGCATTGCATTTTCGAATTCTGCATGATTTTCTGGATCCAATGATACTATATACCTAAGTGACATTTCAACTTCCAATATTGATTTTAATTTCATTTTTGATTTTCCATCTGCGAGTGTGCCGTGATTATTTTGATCGAGTCTCATGCATGTTGGTACTCATATTGAATCACATTGAATCCTATTGAAAATGTAAAATTTTTTAATTTATCACCAATTTAAGTTCATCAAAATGGTTTTATGTACCATGATCCTGTGACACCCAGTATAGGATTGAGGTATAGTGCATCATCCATGATCTATATAACGTGACCCATATATATTCTTTACTAGCTGAATGAAAGATACTATTTGAGATTAGAGAAACAGGTCGATATCAGATTTTAATTTACTGTTTTAATTGAAATGATTAACAGATAGGTATACAAAGTGAACTGAATTTGTTCAATGACGTCAACACCAGTTTTTCATTAACCGAGCTCCCTTATCGCTGAGCTGTTTTCAAAAATGTATCACACTTTGCTTCAAATTGGTATAGGGGGCAAAAATTAAAAATGTTGTCTATATAACAAGAAACTCAACGAAATGTTGTATTTTGTTGATTGAATGTCAATAAAACTCATGTTGGAATTCACACAGTGAGTGATAAGGCTGGTGCGAGTGTGCGTGCCGAATTTGAAAATGAATCCTTTTGTATTTCCCATATATAAAATAATATACTTTTTTATCTAACCTCAATGCCCTGTATTGAAGCTATGGTGACAGCTGACGTGAACTTACAGAGCCTTCTTCAAGGGTTAATGCGACAAGCTCTACTGTATAATTATTATTTCAATTTTCATGCGATTTCCATCATCAGGTGAAGTATTGGTGCAAACGGCGCTCAACCGACTTTATCGCTGTCAGAGCGTTCAAACGATTGGAAGAAGTCTAGATAGATGATACCCTTCCCGTCTTGCTGTATCCCACTCCTGATCTCCATGTCTGGCGATATATTGAAAAAATCCCCAGGAATCATTCTCAGAGTGATGAGAAATGAACATTAAATTCGAATCGTGGAGATCTATAACTCTGAAGGTTCAAGAATATGAACTGAATGGATTTGATATTTGATAAAATAGCTATTAGGCAAATATCTGATAGGGAATCACTATAATTACATACACCAGTAGCATAACGTAGGTGATACATACCTCTCCATCAGGGATACATTACATTTTCATAGATATACAGGGTGTGTATGAAAAATTGCGAAAAAATGTACAGGGGATGTATAGGGAGTACCTCTATAGATAGGTATATATCAATGTTTTCATTACCTCATCGATATTCATGGTGAATACTATTGTACGCCACTGGTTTATAGGAGTTTCATACCTATATCTTATTTATATTAGATTGAACATAACTGAAAATACTTACAACTTTATTGTTCCCGTATTTGGTACTAGTACCCATATAAGTAGGCACCTATAGTCGATCCAAAGTCAGTTGGAGCACCTCGAGAAAAAACATATAGGTACACAGGTGAGAGCGGTATCGCTTATTCTTTTGAAGTTCGAAAATTTTTTCCACGCCCTGTATGATGAACATCAATATATATTGTACAACTGACAAACGCTCCAAGTCATCATCATGTTTGTGAACTTTTTTCCTGATATATGACTAGAAATCACTTCCTGACTTTTTTCACACTTAAGTATAAGTATTTATCTAACGCAAGTTATCATTTACTCACGGTGACTCCATGTCTAAATTGATCAACAGTGCCATTTGACATTGGCTTATCAGATTATATAATTATGATTGCCACAATGGTGTCCGAGATGATTGCTACATCATTAAATGTGCCTCACACTCTACACTCTGTATGTAGATACATAGGCGCCCGCAGAATAATTTCTCGATGGAGATAAACGAAGGATGCAAAATTTCTCATGTCTGTTATTTACCTAAAACGAATAAAAATGAAATTATAGAAAAAACAAAAACTATGAAGTACCACTCAAGAAAAAATATTTTTTATATTCGCATCAATCCAACTTATTTGGTGATGACGATACCCACTGAATCATTTTTCGCAACCTTATAGGTTAATCACCCTGTATATAGATAAATACATATAGATTTCGTCGATTCATTGATTCAAACCGCTGAATTTAAGCTACAATGGACGTTTAACGAGCTCGAAAACCCATGGTTGGTTTAGTCAACTAACTAGTCAAAGCTTCCTTTCGTCGACAACATGTTTATGTTAGTAAAATACCTCCTTACCAGATAGAGTCGTATGTATATAGCGATAATAGGAATCCGGAAGGGGAAGGGCGGTGACGCGACCAATGGAAGGCGTAACCCGAGAAGTTGAATTCCGCCAATGGCGTGCGCGCCCCTATCCAAAAGTCCCTCCCTCCCGCCAATGAAAAAAGCATTAATCTCTTTTAAAAATAGAGCAGAGAGCAGCCACATAGCTAGGCGACACGCACCGAATCGCTAACTGCCATAGAGGCCCCTGTAATGAGCTCACCAGTAGCACATATTTAACATGTAGTTGAGTTTATAGACATCCCCACTAGCTCACCTTGCCGTCGTGGACAACGCCCACTAAGCTCACCTCAGTGAGTGCACAGTCTTTTGGAGAGCCAGTTCAGTTCATTGTCGACCCAATAGTGACCGACCCGAACACGGGCATACCTATTTACTTTCGACCCAACCAGAATCTCTTCGTCAACCATACCAGAGTGTGTGATGTGCTGTGTGGCGGGCCACGGGTAGTTGTGATCGCAAGAACAAATCGCCCTGTGACTAAGTGGACGCGGCTTGATCGCGTCTTCAGGTTGCAACCACGGCGTCTCCACTAGCAATGACGCAGCACAGCGACGCGTCCAGTGACCGATCCGAAGTGTCTGTAACACCACCACCACCAGTATCCAAAATGCTAGAGTTCGCCAGCCATCAGAACCTGAGTTTCCTGAACCTGGAGCACCGCAACATGCTAGCTGCGCCTTTGGCAGCTCTCCACTCCATGACGGAAATGAAACAACACCAAACCCACCTAAATTCAGAACACCTCCACCATCATGGCCAAGAAAAGAGTGACAACGACGTCATGCTAGAACGTACAAGTTTGCACGTAGAACGCTCAGGTCTGACGTCGAGAAGTCCTCTAGGAGCCACCAGTAATAGCAATAGCTCGCAGGGGGCTAATCCCCACGGCATTGACCACATTCTGTCGAGGCCCACGCAAATAACCACAGGGCCTTTACATTTCCCGCATAATCTTGGTTTCACGCAGAATACTCTGGGTATGGCGTCCAATAGCTCGCAGAGCGCCTCGAATTCTGGATTGAGAGGTTTCAACATTGCCGCCGCTGCCTTTTTCCACCACCATGCTGCCAACTCGGTCAACAAACCCCCAGTGGAGCTCGGAAGAAGCACCGGAGGCTTGTACTGGCCTGGAATCCAAGGACTCAATCCCATGTCTTGGAGGGATCGCCTTAGTAGTAAGTGAACATTATTGTTTGTTTATAATTCCATTAAATTAGCAGCTTAGGATTTGGCTGATGGGTATGTTCCCACAACTGTCAATATGATTATGAGAATGCGTAGCATACAGATTAGGTCGACCTTCTTGGTGTTTGTACGACGTGACAGAACAAACATCCAGAATCAACAATTTGGTCTGGCGGTGTGGAATGGGGAACGTGCAGATGTATCAGTGTTTACGATAGGAATTATGGTCGTATAGGTAAACCTGATGAGGACGTTAAATGATCAACATGCTAGTCGGGATCTCTCTATGCACGCATTATAATTGATAACCTGCATGCAAGAAAGGCAGTTTGCACATAATCGAACTAGTCATATCAGTACATGTATGCGTTCGTGTCGTGATTTCCATGTCCATCATATCGTCGCCTGCATAGATTAGAACTATTGAACTTACCTTTGTCCAAAAATGCTTGATTCGGCAAGATTATATAGGATCAGAAATGAGATATGCTCGACCCGTTTTCAGGTGATGAAATTATGTGGATAAAAATATTCCATCAAGCATAATATTTGAAAAAGAGTTACCTTCTATATATAGACTTTGTATATATAAATGGGCACTCATAAAAGATGAAAAACATATTCTTATTCCGCTGATGAGCTCCTTCAAGTATGACTACAACAGAGAGAGAAAAAGTATTTGGTATTTATACCTAATGGATTGTTCCTGATGAGCATAATGATTAGGTTAGGTATAGGTAGCCACTAACAAACATACTTATATAACACAATCATCACGAATTTCAATTGAAGCTTGTAAAGAAAGGAGGGCCAGATCATCTTATTTACAGTTTTTGTTATTTGTTTGTCATTGCTGAACCACCAAACCATAGAACTTGTGATCTTGATGTGTTCAATCTATATCTCCTAACCAAACCCCACATGCATATCACGCAAATAATCTCTACCTACGTCAATTTTTGTCCTTTCTATTTTGAATTAATTATACAAATCTAGATAAGTTCAGCTTTACTATCCAATAAAAATTATTTATATATCAATAATAATAATGAAAATATCGAATTCGTATATCTTCTTGCATCTGTTGAATCCCTTGGCTACTTCCCTGGTATACAGCGATACATTTTCATCATGTTATGTATGTGTTATAAATAAGGTGCCAACTTGTTGTATGTGTTATCAAATGTTATATCTTTTTGTTAATGAATGTACCTATTCTGGTGAAATTAAATACGATATTATCAGGCTGGCATATGTGCAGATATTCAGATTAACAGTGTATAATTACAATGTGATATCAGTGAAGTGTAATAATTTGTGAATACGATGACACACAGAACAGATGTTTACAAAATGTAAACGAACGAATTGTGTTTTCCAGCTTTGATTCGTTCTTATAAAAATAAGGATTTTTATCGGTACACAAGGTTTTATTTATCCACCAAAACGTTTCATCGCTCGGGGGGATGAATCTGGGGTAGATATCACTATATATTCTGGAAACAACCGGGGGATGATGAAATCAAATATTTTTCTGGCAGTATGAAAGACTTCATTCCACCTCAACAATTACCTTAAATGTTCGATATTGCAAGATATGTTCAAACGATCTTCCAGCTTGGATGATGGCTGAGCTACGGGATGTTCGTTCAAAAGTTCTTTTTGAATCTGTATGCAGTTATAAATGTATATTCAGCTCTCTGCTGTCGTGAAAAAGAAGTTCTCTCCTTTTCTATCTTTCTCTTCAATGCTATTATAGGTATACCAATTTTAGGGTATTGAAATATAGAGGAGTCGTATAAGTCTTTTTTTGTCCACCATCTATAAGAAGTATACCTAGTCTGTGCCGTCGAACAGTGAACATTCAATGATTATTTTATTAGTACGACGGAAAACTGTATGATGCAACGCATTTATATTATCAAGATACTGTCAATGGCATATTTTATGATTGATATATGACATCGTGAATAGTTCAGTGGCAAAAACTATATATGGAAGACAAGAAAAAATTACCGGACCTCTTTAAATTTCAATACCTACGGCTATACGTTGGTAGAGCACCGAAGAGAAATAACATTGAAGAGTGGAGCACTGCTTGCTCTCGTTTACGATAAAAGCTCAATTTGATGCTGGTACAACCTTGTATATATATATGTATGTATCTCGGTATGTATGTATTAGCCTGCGAACGACGGACCTGGATTATTCTTGTATGATGAGTATGGTGCAGTGAGGTTCTCAGGTATCGAATGGCTTCCATGGCTGCCAGTGGCGCAACCAGAATCACTTTCTAGTGGGGAAACACACGTTTTCAATGTGCCTGATGTATACAAACCATAATTAAATGAAAATGTACAATAGTATTCATTTTGAGTTTGAATTATTGAAATTTTCACGAAAAAAGCTGAATGGAGAAACTTAATAATTATTGATTCTTATATAGGGTGTCCCATAAACATACCGACAAACTTTAAGGGATGGTATAGAGGAAATCAATATAAACATTTTTGCTCGATAAACATAAATCCGGAATTACAAAACAAAAAATGATTAAAAGTCATTAATAATAATTAATGATTAGTAAAAAAAAGTTATTGGAAGTTTTATTAGTATTTCGATGTTTCAATAAACGCATCGGTACAATGTAAGGTATAATTTTGAAGCATTTAATTTTTTTTCACAGATGTAAGAGATATGGTTTGTTTTTTCTTCAAAACGAAGGTAGATACGGAAAAATTTTAAGGGACAAAAAAGTTTCATTTTTAGTTGTTCATTTAAAAAAAATTATCATAATTACAAGAAATCTACTGGGCGGTATTTTTTTTGTGCAAAAACTATCCGATATAGCCCGTGGACACGCCCCTGAAATTATTGGGCAAATTCTAATAGCTCCAAAAGATACCTTATAAATGTATCAATAATCTGTGAGAATTTTATTAAATTCGACTTAATCGTTTTTACGATATTGATAAAAAATGGATTTTTAAAAAAAAATTCAACACCCTGTATCTCGAAAACGAAGAGTTTCCGGACTTATGTTTATCGAGCAAAAATGTTTATTTGGATGCCCTCTACCATCCCTTGGAGTTTGTCGGTATGTTTATGGGACACCCTGTATACTATCAAGAATATTATAAAACAATTGAAAAACAAACGAACACTTTCGAATGGATATAAGTATATTATATAAATTATCACAAAAATTGGTTTACACTATAAACTTCATATCAGGACAAAAAATCTATTTTTCGTTGTCTCATTTGATTTAGAAGTGAGAGGACGCATCTTTTGGGTCAACATTGACTTCTCTATGGATATTCAAATTGGCTAGCTCAATTTTCTCCCCAACCGAATTTCTTAGGTAGGTTTTCAAGTCGTAAGGTAGAAAATATAATCAATCTTATGTTGAGGCATTTCCTGATGGAGGCTTTCGATTAAAAAACAATTAATATAATACTCATAGTCAATGCCTTTCCTTTTCGCTGTTCACTCATTGTAACAACTAATCAGTTTGACTATGGATTTTGGATTTTGGACTCAGGGAGCTAGCTCTATGGAGCCGTCAGTTCTTGTCTGTAGGGGGGCGGCGATTTCCTTCCATTCATGAGGTACCTCTGAGTTCCCCCTCCCGGATCATCCCAGACCTCCAGAGGAGCCAGGTTGCTTTCTATGGGTTGAATTGGCAAAAAAATGTGTTCAATCAACAACATCATTATAATTGTTGAATAAAACAACAAATATTGTACATTCAATGATTATAGGTGATCGTCAAAACAATTGAGGAATAATTGTACATGAACAAATTCAACGTCAACCAAAAAATGAAATATCATAATAGCTCGCTCACTGTTATAGTTGGTAGACAAACGAATAGGAAGTTATAATCAACATATAAGTATTTCAAATCAAATTAAAGATATTATTTCAACTATATTATATCGTATTTAAAATATCATTACAGCTTGCTCACTGTTGAAGTTGGTAATCAAACGAAGAGGAAGGTAAAATCAACCTGCAACTATTTCTAATCACTCTAAAGATAGTAATTAAACTATATTATGTTGTATGACTAATATATCATTACAGCTCGTTCATTGTCATAGTTGGTAGACAAACGGACAGTAGGTTGAAATCAACCAACCTTCTTTGAAAGGGTTGACAATGAGCTTGTGATCTTCCCATTGGTATTTGCAGGGCGACAGCGTCCACATGAGATTTTGTTGCTGGCGTCTTATTTTGTTCTTTGTGTTGTGGCTTTATAATATTTTGATATTATCGTTTCACGTTATACCTATTCTGCAATGAAGTGATTTTGGTAAGTCGATTATGTAATCACTGTATTCAATATCGAGTTGTAATTTAGTACTAAATTTGGTAATGATTCAACACACCGTATGAAATCATTGCTTAAGTTCGTCTCTTTTTCTCAGGACTCTCTGCAATTTTTGGATCATTTAGTACAGAAGAAGTGGATATATCCCCAGGGAGGTTGTATACTTATCACAAGTACCAGAACCATACAAGAAGATTGAGAAAATATCTCGTCAAGGAGTACCACTGATGTATAGTCTTTCCAATTGATTATTATGATGAGGAAAATTCATCAGATGAACGTGATTATGTGATGGTGAGTATTATTCATGAATTCAATCAATTCAATATTAAATTCATATTTCGATTCTATATACATTTCTTGCAGGAAGAAGATGATAAACTGTGGTAGCAATTGAATAACGTCCAATTGAGTGTCATAAAGGATAAATGGAAGAGTACATTCAAATAACGGAGACGAGAAATTATACAAATGTAGAGAATTATACTGTAGATATTTTGTAAAGTTGACCACCATGTAATGAATAAACTTGATGTTTATTCGAAATCTGTATTAATTCAGTGGTACAAGGACCTGAAAAATAGTCAATATACTTTAAGGCGGCTCGGTGGTCGAGAGCGTGAAGGCGCTGAGTTCGTATGGAGATTCCCACCGAGACATAGGTTCGAATCCTAGTTAGGCCATGGATGTTTGTGTTTGTATGCATACCCAACCCCGCATCTGTGGCACAAGTTTCGACTTATGGGGCGTTTGGTCCCAGTGCTGGGACCAACGAGGTAATGCAATTGCAAAAAAAACTATATCTACTATACACTTTGTTGGTGAACCAAATATGGCTATCTATACAAAATATAAGTGAATGGACAAAAATGACATACCACTCATTCTGTTGTGAGACTGAAATCTGGTTGATAACAAATTTTCTTGATCAAAATAACAATTCCATTCGTATGGTGACTGAACATATTCAACTAATGTTCGCTGGTTGATATAATTATTAAACTAGATAGGCTCATTTTCATATGCTCTTTTCAGTTGATTTAACCCATCAATTTCTTTGAGTGATTCAATGCACATGCACCTCTATATCAATATCATAGAATATATATAGATGCAACCTTGGATACAACTGGGTACAATCAATTATATATGCCGGTTTCGAATACTAAATTACAAATTGGTAGGTACCACTTCAAATTGCAATTTACGGTAATTAAAAGCCCAAAAATTCCATCAAAAATAACAAGTTTATCAATAATTCATGATAAGTACAATCTGCGCGTTTACCAGAGTGCCATGAGTCGCATTTGACTATCTAGCTGTCTAACACAAAGTATATAACCATTCTTTGAATGATTTATACAAACATTCTCGAACAATACGAACAATAAAACATCAGAACCATAGCGACTATAATTAATCGATTCCCATATTATTATGATAAGAAAATGCTGATGGAAATATTGAGCGATTATGCAGCATAGAGGTACGTGTATGTTCAAAAGGCATGTCTAGAAATATTTGAATGTCAGTATATTAGCTATATAAAAATTCATTCAACCTTTCTTCAAGCAACAGATGCAATAGCAATTTACATTTCCCTTTGAATTCTTCAACTTCTTCACCTCGCTTTGGAGAGTGGGAATGTGGGTTGTTTAAAGGTTGCCAAAATACTGTCTGTATGTTAATGGAGAGGGTAGAATATGTCTCATTTCACGTTATTGCCAATCATTTTCCTCTCAAAATAATGTCACCTGTACCTTAGAGTAACGTCGAATATAATAATAATAATTTTTTATTTAGCAAAAAAAGCTGATACAAGTATCTGAACGAAACAGTCACCAGATAAAAACAAACAAGACACATATAGACATTCGCTTAACAAACTTGAGATTAACATGAAAATCACGATAAACTTACAGTACAAAAAACAAACAATTACAAATCTTTGAAAATTCGAGTTGGATCATTTCAATAACTACATTTTCAACTTATTTTTGAATATGCTCATGGAACAGGTACTCTTCAGATCAGATGACAAGTCATTGAGTTGTTTCGATCCTTGAAAAAATGGAATTTTCTCCTAATCTCTTACTCGGTATGATGATTATATGCATTTCTTATTATGAGTTAGTTTGTTTATCAAATATTTTGGTGCATCGCCTCTTTGTATTTTATAAATGAAAACCATCAACAAAAATTCGAAATAATATTCAACAAGCAGCCAATTAAAAATTTTCAACATATTTTTAATGGGTGTGTACTTATTGCAGGCCAATATGATACGCATCGCTCTGTCTTGCAATTTTTTTGTATTCTTTTCGATTCATACTGATTCAAAAGATATAGAATTGTTTAACAAAAATTGAGGTGTTCCCACACCTAAACAATCTTCTTGGAAAAAATTGAAGGAAGTGTGAACATCTAGATAAATAAAATATTTCATAATTCATTTTTCATATATTATGTAATTTGCATGTTCTTGGAATGAAAGCTTGCGATCTATAATATCACACCCAAATATTTGAATTTTTCAACATTCTCGATACAATCATTTCCAACCTTCAAAGAATAGTTGCTAAGTGAGATAATAGGCAAGAAAATGAGGACAAATTTCCAGATTTCATCTATACAAGATTGTAGAATGTTTTATACTGATGTATAAAGAAATAGAGGGCACTTTCTTGGCTTATCCACCCCAATGTTTGCAATGTTATAATAACAAGGTTTTCAATTCCTATAAGGTAACTGTTAATCAATATTGCATGGCTATATGCTCCTATGAGTTTTCAGTACCAAAGTGGAAACAACTCTATACAGGGTGAGTCATAACTATTATTTGTTTTTTGCTAATGATAATTTTACTGTATATTTATCAATTGTTATCAAAATCAGCACAGAGGCATGATTTTATTCAAGGATTATTATTTTATATATTATTCTACAGGGGGCGCCACGTATGAATGATGCCCGATGATGAAATCGACTGATGACTTTTTTGAGTGCGAGAGAAGAGGTTTGATGTTCCATATAATGATCGATTGATTTAATCTGCGAGTATATATATGCGTAGAAAATCTCGCACCTATAGCTGGAGTACTATAAAATATGTTTGAAAACAATGCCTGGCCCCGCCGACAGCTATCAGATCTCGGTAATTAATGTCTCAGGCATGTTTGATTTGCCGAGTTAATATCGCTACTGCCAGATGGCGCCAAACAAATAACACATACGTCACCGGTCATTACGTATCCGCGCTAGATTCCGCTCTCGCTCAAGTCCACTGGCCGCAATCATCTATACTTGTATATTGTGATATACGATGTAATAATGTTGCAAACATATGTGCGCGATAACGAAATTAGTATTGATATCTTCTAATCAAGTCGCGCTAATGAAGAAACGCATATGTCGCCCGAATTCGAAACTAATAATTGATATAATCATAATTCTGTAAACACTCGTATAATGGATTCGGTATCGAAATAATATGTGCGAATAATGTTCGACCGCACGTGGTCGAAATCTTGCCAATACGCGGTCGAAGGGGAGCATTCAATCTTTCCATTTTTCATCAATTTCATCTGTCCTGGTTTATATTACACAGTGGTATGTGAAAACGATAATTCATTGGATATAGAACAATCAGTTCAGAAGACGATAAATGAAGTGTTAACTCTATATCTGGTAGTAAGCCAGTAGCCAGTTATGATGAAACACATCAATGTTTTGAATATTGCATCTCCATTAATTGTGAAAACTCCACAAACCTTAAGATTTCCACAACTTCCTCGAAAAACGACATGTTTCGCGAACACAGTAGCTTCTTGAAGTCAAATACTGCTCACGACAACTAAGTATATAACCTCCAAGAAGGTTGGTTATTCTTAATCTATTATACCTCATCAGTAAGTATCACATCACCATCGATAAGGCATTCCTAAATTTATGAGTCCTTAATAATTTTTGATTATAGGGACAACAGTCCTTAAGTTCTGCAGCTATTATGGGATTGGGATATCTTTAATTTCCGTTCACTTCGACCAATCCCACCCTAAGTATAGTATGTGCTGTTGTTAGAATGAACTTCTTACTTTGCCCTTATATCTACTTTCAGATACACCCAGGGTCATCTCTGAGCTGATCTGCTGTATGGGTTGTCATTCGTCAACCTGTTTTTAGCGAGTTCGTCAGCCTTTTCGTTCCCACTGATACCTCTAGGTACATATCCTATAGTAACTCCACGCTCTAATACCAATTTACAAAATTATGTTACCTTTGCACACAATAAGAGCCGCCTAACCATCAGTTCCGATTCTGATCAACATGTTCCTGTAAGTCCTCAGGTTATGAGTTCAGACCATGGCAACAGTTCGGTTTTAATACAGTAGCTTTCTTGATAATTTTCTATTCAAAAAGTTCAGGCTCATCCATCCTTCAGACACTGCTTGTAGTTGCTGGAATTTATCACTCTGATATGGTCACTTCAGACTTCATAAGCTGTTTTGGAGCAGGCTGAAAATTGGATAGTTTAGTAATTCATAGAAAGCATCTAAATAGTTCTGATTACTAATACACCCACAGCAAGCCCGTGTATACTAGAGTATACCTATACCTCTTGGTCTTGTGAATTAGGAAAGGTGCACATTATTTACTAGTGCCATATTAGAATTTGATTATTTCAAAAATCCACCCATAATTGTAAGATTGATTGACTTACCTAAGGAAGATCAATCTCAATTATTCGAACATCGTAGTCCTCCTTTGGTTGTTGATAGATACTCTTATTTTGTGCCTCGGTGTACACATCTTGAAAGATATTGGAAATTTTTTGTCCCAGTCCTTATCGTCTCACCTGACTAATACGGCCGGTGCTGATTCACAACTCAGTCTCTATTTTGTGCCCACTTAGTAGAGCACTTTATATATGGGACCAAGGGTGGGTGGGTTGCACCAAAGGAGGACTACGATGTTCGAATAATTGAGATTGATCTTCCTTAGGTAAGTCAATCAATCTTACAATTATTCTTCACATCTACGTCCTCCTTTGGTTGTTGATAGCTGTTTAGAGACCTCAATAATAAAGTGCGCTATAAATCAAACTTTTAATACACCAACATTATAATACTGAATTTGACAATACTTATTCCGACTAACAATTACACTCAATCAATTCAGTGAACAAGATAACAAACAATATAAATCAAGTATTTCTTATTTGCAATTTAAATCTTTCATAATTATGGCTGCATAATCTTCAGGATTCGGGGCCAAAGGTTTATTATAAAATTTGTTGAATACTGAAGACGACTCAGTCCAACCTGCTGTCTTTCTAATAATCTCTAAATTTAGACCTGCTCTGTGCGCAGCTGATGTGGAGGAATGTCTGACACTGTGCGCAGTGAAAATCGTTGTGTCAATTCCACTTTCTACCAAAATTTCTTTGATCCAACGACTGATGGATTGTGTCGTTGCTGCTTTGTGAGGTTTCTTATGGGTCAATATTAAAGTTTCAACATTTTTGGGTCTCATTGAACTTGTTATTGATATATAATATTCGATAGTAGATGCTAAACATAGCTCAGGTTTCTCCCTGAAGTATGGGAAGATGAGTAATGGTTGCAATCTATTTCTACCCGTTGTTTTTATTCTTTCACTAATATTTATTTCTATTCGATTATTCCTCCTTATTATATTATTTAAAGTTATTAATGACAATGTTTGAACTCTGTGTGCTGAAACTAATGCGAGTAAAGTCACCAATTTCTTAGTTAGTTCTTTCAATGTAATTTGTTCGAGTGGAAATAATTTGCTCAGCCTCTCCAACACTATAGAAGGATCCCATGAGTGAGAATATTTTGGTAGAGAGGGATTTAGGTTATAAGCCCCCTTTAGAAATCTGTTGAGAAGAATTTTATCATTTGATTTGATATCAAATATTAGTGCCAGAGCAGATCTCGATGTGTTCAAAGTTGAATAGGACATATTTTCTCTGACCAGCTTTGATAAGAATTTTAAAATATTATCCATACTATAAGTACATGGGTCAAAACCCTGAGAAATACCAAACTCCCACCATTTTTTGAGAACACAAGAGTACTGTTTCATTGTCTTTTCACTGATAGATGCCATCATAGCATCTACAGCCTCTTCTGGAACTTTTCTTTCGAAGTTTTCCCTGATAATTTGGCTGCCTCCAGGGAAAGGGTGCGGTAGAGGGGATGAGCTTCCCTAGAAGGAGATAGCAGTAGTCGTTTTTGAGGAAAAATTTTTAAAGGTTTCTCAACTAAAAGTTCGCAGAAGGTTGAGTACCAGGGTTGCGTTGGCCACGAAGGAACAACGACAATACCAGTAGCCTCATCGATTATAATTTTCTCTAGCATTCTGTGGACGACAGAAAATGGGGGAAAAGCATAGAAATTCAGATTACTCCAACTGATTGTAAATGCATCTGTTGCAATTGATCCTGGATCCGGACCCCAAGAAATGAATCTTTCACATTTTTTATTGAGAGATGATGCGAACAAATCTATTTGAGGTACACCAAATCTTTCAACGACTTGCTGAAATACTTGAACATTCAATTCGTATTCAGCATCCACGGAAGTGTACCTTGAAAGTTTGTCCGCATCCACATTATCGACTGAACTGATATATGAAGCAAACACTGTGATATTTTTATTTTCACACCAGAGCCACAGGTCTCTTGAAATTTCATTGAGGTGTCCGAAACGAGTGCTTCCCATTTTATTGATGCATGCCACGGCTGTGACATTATCGATTCTTAAAAGAATATTACAGTTTTTGAGATTTTTTGAGAAACTTTTGAGCGCTTTGAATGCTGCCTGTATTTCAAGCCAGTTTATATGCTTTTTCCTCTCTTCGAAACTCCAGAACCCTCTAGCTACTTCGTCATCACAAACCCCTCCCCAGCCAGTGGTTGAGGCATCTGAAAATATTTCAAGGGAAAACGGTTTTTGCTTTACTTCTTTTCCTTCTTTGGTTATATTAGACAACCACCACTTAATTTCAACTCCTAGTGTAGGAGATAGTTGCATGTTCGCATTAAAGTTCCCATGATTATCCCTGAGTGCTTCAATTTTTTCAATTTCGAACATTTTTGTATGGAGCCAGCCATATCTTATTGCAGGTGAAACTGATATCAATTTCCCCACCAAAGATGCAAAGGTTCTGATTTTGCACCTATGTTTTTCTGCGATCGATCTCAGACATAATATGACATCCGTAATTTTTTCCTGTGGCAAACTGATGGTCATATCTTTTGAATTGAATATGAACCCCAAATATTTGACTTTGCTGGAAGGCAAAACTTGACTTTTTTCATAATTTATTAAGAAACCCAACATTGAGAGAACTTTTTCTGCTTTATGAATGAAATATTGACACCTAGAAAATGTATTTTCCATAATAAGTATATCATCCAAGTAGGTAATTAATGTACAACCTCTGAGTCTCATATATTTTCCGAAAGGTTTCATTAATTTTGTGAAAACATACGGAGCTATGTTAAGGCCGAAGGGTAGGCATGTGAATTCAAATAAGTTACCATCAAATTGAAATCTCAAATATTTTCTATCTTCTGGTGCAACTGGTATAAGAAAATATGCATCTTTTAAATCAATAGTTCCCATGAAGCACTCATTTGACAAGAGCTTCATAACAGATTTATAATTATCCATTTTGAAATGTGGTGCTAATATATACTCGTTTAACTTTTTGAGATTCAAAATGAATCTTTGTTTTCCGCTTTGTTTCTTAATGAGAAAGTACGATGACAAAAATTCACCTGGAGTATGAACACAACGTTCAATAGCACCTTTTTTAATTAAACCTTCAATTTCATGTAGGTATTTTGAATGTTCGGATTTCTCAATTTTGGAAACAGGGACATACAATTGATGTGGAGTTGAGGTAAATGGTATGCTGAAGCCTAGTAGCCAGTTTTGAATTATATTATTGTCAGTGAATTCTGACCAATTTCCATGAAAATATTTCAAACGACCAGCATAACATTGCGTGTCATTTACCTGGATTAATACTTCCCCCTGTATTCCCTGTTCTGACGTCGAGGTTGAGTCTGATGATATCTGCTCGATGTCCTTGCTTGGTTGTAGTTCCGGTGCGCCTGCTTGTTCATCACTGCATATCCTTCTTCCTCTCTTCTCTCTGCTTTCATTTTGGGTTTTTTGAAGCTGCTCCTGTAGTTTTTTGTAGTTTTCCTGGTTTTCACTCCACCTTCTTTGAACGTATTTCTCTTCAGTTCTTGTCCTAATTTCTTCAGTGACTGACAGTTCTTCACTTTCTCCATGAAATTCGATCCAAATAATAGGTCATCGATTGGAGACTGCTGGGATGCCGCTTTTGTTTCCAAGTTGATATATGGAACCATATTCGTCCTCCTCTTCATAGATAAGGCATGATGAGTATTTGCAAACATTTGCCCTGCTTCTGCCAAGCGTTGAATCCTTTCTGGTGTTAAAATTAAGTCATCTTCAGGATTTATCACCTTTTCATTAAGGATTGTGATTAAAGCTGACAAACCTATCCCAATTTGTTCCTGTAGTGCCACTAAAAATTTTTCGGACAATATTGCAGACTCTGGCATCAAAGATTTCAATTCTTCATTCATTTTCGGAGGTGTTAGAGCTGGCAGATTGTCTGGTATTGGGTATTTATTCTGGAGCTCATTCCTAGTATCCAATCGCACTCCTTCTCGTAGAAAGGAAGTCCACGTTGATACTAAATCATTGTTGAGGGTGATTCCCGTTTTTGCAGGGACCACACTATTTATGCCCAAAATTTCAGATATTTGCTTATCTCCAACATTTCCATTTGCATCAGCATGAACCTGTGCAACCGTCGTTACTAGAGGGGAGGGCCTCGGTAGGATTTCAATATCCTCCATACTGCTTGATGTCCCCGCAGAACTATCACCTATTGAAATAAATGGATCATTTCAAACAACGAACGTTATTTATTAGGTATTTATGTTCGAATCGATGTATTTGAAAGTGCTCAATATCATTGAGATACAACAAGGGAACTGCTAGAACGTCATTTGAAATCATATCCCTTATTGCATCAACCATGCCCAACGTCATAGTATGTGTTTTTCACTGTGCCCAATGTCACAAGTTCATATCGGTTTTAGTGCCCAATGTCACTTATTAATACCAAACAAACATTTTTCTTTCCTCATTCCCTTGATCGTAATGTTTTCAACAAAACTACGCCCATGGTCATGGGAGAACAAAAAAAAATAATAAATATATAATTAATTACTTACAGCTCGATGAACCGTCAGTTTCCGAAGCTTGTGTAATGTTCCTTTCCATTCGAGCTAATTTCTTCTTGATATTCGCCATCTCATCCATCAATTTCCTTTTATCTCTATTAAGTTTCGGCATTTTGAATGAAACACGTAAAATTTCACCAAAAACTGATCCGCTTTTTACACTTGTGATCACTTCAACACAAAATAAAAGACTGAGTTGTGAATCAGCACCGGCCGTATTAGTCAGGTGAGACGATAAGGACTGGGACAAAAAATTTCCAATATCTTTCAAGATGTGTACACCGAGGCACAAAATAAGAGTATCTATCAACAACCAAAGGAGGACGTAGATGTGAAGAATAATAAACAATGTGTTATGCCTGTGAAGAAATAATTGCCTTTGTCAACACAACATACGTGGAATGACTGGAATGGGTTCTGAAATATGTATTAATCGAGGAGGAATTATATATCTTCCGAGACCCGAGAACACTTTGTCGCTTATATATGTTGTAATAAACACTATTCTCGACTATATACCAGGAGTTTATGGGTGCACGGCAGACATGATGACCTTTCTGTTATAAGAGCCAACTTATCTAATTGAAGACCCTAGTATAGTATACTGAATTACTAGTTCATCGCAGCAACATTTAACAGTACGTCATGTTATATAGTGTGCCCAATTCGGCTGGCTTTTACTGCCTTTTGCAGCCGTGTGCAACCGCCAAATTTACTTCAACCACTTAAGGCTATGCGATGTCCCCCTCTGCCTATATATGTGTTGTGGCTAATGGATCGTATATTTTCTTGATATTGTACAGCTAATAAGTTGATTTATCGGCGGAAAACGCTATATTTATATGTTTCGGGAGTCGTTGACGTAAGTCATAATGAATTGGGTCATTTAACACTGCTTGAATAGTCGTTGCTAATTGGCTCCTTTTGGTAATAAAAGAAGTAATTGAACGCTTTTTATTTGCTGCTATATGTATCATTCAGTGTTGCTCAGTGACGAAGCTAGGGAGGTGAAGAGACCCCTCTTAAGTTAGGATGATTTGCTAATTGACGAAAGTTGCGCCACTAGAATGATATTTGGAAAATGAAGGCACATTTACCTAGGTATTATATATACCTTTTCACTCATTGAAATACTGCAGCTATAATGCATTCAAAGAATTATACACTCTTCGAATCCATGCTGTAGGTAGACCGATATTTGGCAATGAGGTAGAGTTTTTCATGATAATGTACATCGCAAAAAACCCTCATAACAATATAGAAAATGCTATAGATAGACATTCTATTTCTATGAATGCTCAAAACTGTACCTATACGTGACTTTCTGCTTCGTTCGGAGCTTTAAGCAAAGAACAACAATGAAAAATATATTAAAACTCCAACGCAAACAAAACTTCCTAATACATACTACCTATATCATTGTATTCCCTTTGGTGAATAAGGAATAAGCCACAACATGGCGTAGATTAAGTTTCCTATATCCCGTAATCTCTCAAATAATAATTCGAAGAGAGAAGTTGAAATACTTTTCCAAACCGTTGACTTATTTATACAGGGTGATTTGAAATGAGAAAATATATATTGAACACATCAACGAATATTTCCAAAATATTATAGATATGCCTCTCGAATTAACAAGAAATTACATTTTGAAAATTGTGGAAAAATCGAATAGGTATACACCATCACTTCTAGGCAATTGAAATGATCAAGATCCGTGTAATTTTTCCTTCCGAAAAGATTTCATATGCTCGAGGAATAATAAACTAGGTATTTCCAAATTGAGATGTTCAAAGAGACATGAGACACAATGAATCGCAAGAAAAAGTACTTCAAAATTTAAAAAATAACTCAAACTCTCATCATACCTCTCTGTCTCTAATCACGCAAAGAAATGGAGTTGGACATATCAACCATTCGTTGTGGTTTAGAATTCGTGGTAGTAAATACCGAAGTTGTGATTGAATCAACCTCTCAAAATGATGCAAAGTATCTGGAAGTTATTTGTATCTACTAGGATGAAATGGTTCACTAAGAAATTATTTCGTAGTAATTTTTACCACGACGCTAAGAGGTTTCAAACATTCTAGGATGGTTCTTTGTACAGAAAGTGTTATCATTACGTATCAATTGATATTCATCACAGAAAATGGTAAATGCAACCCAAATTATCTGTATGTGCCACTGATCGTGCTGTGGTTATCAGTTATACGGAATTATTACCATGTCTAATGGCAAACCACACTAATCATTGATAAATTTGAATAAACTTAGGAATATCTCATTGAACAAAATTCTCGAAGTTATTCTGATAAAAAAAATAACAAGAATCGCCAATTAATAGGTATAACGCTACTTTGATAAAAGCTATTGTTTACATTGGAATTAAATCAACTATAATGGAAGGTCGAATGTACTGGATTATAACTATTTTTCGCCTTCTTTAGATGATGAATCAGATGTATTTCAGAAAATAGTTGACAATGAGAGTTTCTCAAGCATCTTCGAGGATTTGAGGAATTCATATAAGAATTCTCTGAACCAGTATATGGCAGATCTGTATTCACTGAATATGCCAAGAAGTTATGTCCAGACAATTTTAGAAAAAACTAATAGTTTATTTAGTCATCGATTTATAACAGAAATGAAAAACATCATAATTGAGGAATTTCAAGAATCTAAAGTAGAAGCTCTGTTCAAGAAAGAATTGGAAAATAACTTCGATCTTCTTCAGAATTCCTTCAGCCACGTTCTAACGGAATATACAAGAGATTGGCATTTCTCAAGCAGTCTGGATATTTTATCGAGACTATTTAAACTATCATTGGACATGAATTGCAAATGCAATAATACTAAGAATCGACCTAAGAAGCGTTTTGAAAAGTATTTTTAAAACGCCAGGCTTCGTTGATGAAATATTATATTTCACTGATTTTTTGATGAAATCCAGTGATGGAGTTCTTTCCAACTTCATTCAGGGAGAACTTTGGAAAAACAAAGTTTTGCATAATTATAAAACCGTTTCACCTCTATTTTTGTGTAGTGATGACTTCCAAACTGGAAATCCATTATGTTCTCATCCAGATAGTCACAAGTTGATAGCTGTATATGTATCACCACCGTTTTCACCCCCTGAGATCGCACTTAATGTCGAAAATATTTTTTATTTGGACTCTACAATTCCAATATCAAAGATAAGTTTTCATAAAACAAATATTCAAAGTTTTTATCCAGCAGTTGACGGATTCAGAATGCAATGGCGTGGACATTATTTTTACCAAGTGTTTATGTCTAATATCCTGACATTCATAAATCATACATACGAGAATTATACCGAATTCTGGATTCAACCCATTCCTGGTGGATATCTTGACAAGACACTATCCCTTTACTCGTCCCCTACACTGGAGAAGGTAGGTAGGTTCAGACGAAGACGATTCAGGCTAAGTTACCATTTCGTTCTCCCTAAGTGAAGACTCTGCGTGTTTCATCTGTATTGTGCAATTTCTTATGGACAATGAACAACAGTAGCTCAAAAGACACTTTTGAATTGTATGGGTTGTCTCATTTGACCAGTATTTTCCATGGTAAGTACCTATATCTAATTTCTGTATTTCTGTGGAATATAAAATAATTTAGATTTAGAATTTAGTATATGACGCACTCGATGATGCATCGATGGCACATATAACCCGCCAAAGTTGTTCAAAACTACCACGAATCTTGGTACAATCGAAGCAGCCGCTGGGAACGCCGCGCTTGGTGAGGCTCACCTACTCTCTATATCTCTGTAATGGCATTGTAGATGATACCTAATTGAATGTATGGACTCTATATTACGAGTATGTTAGTAGATGAGCTCCATTTACATTGCTTCTCACCTTCGTTGGTTCTATATGCATCCTTATGAGAAAAAAAACATACCTACTGCCCGGACTACTCATAAAAATTACTGACCTAATTTTTCAATAATATTATAACCTTCCTCTGTATTGTTTCAGAAAACGATGTGTTCGATATCAATGGATATATCATGATCTGATTGGATGGATAGTAGAAAATCCGAAATATGGGGAAACTATACAAAACTTATTCGAGATCAGTCTACAGAGAGATCAGCCAACTGAAACTGTTCCTGAAATTGAAAACATCTTGACTGGTAGGTTTGTCTCAATTTTCTATACGCCGTCTTCATAGCTCAAATAATTCCATTGCAGGTGTCAAGCACAACTACAACCATTCGTCCGGATCCAAATATTAATATGGCTTTGTTAAACGAGGCAGATCAGAGAACCAACTCTGATATACAGAAGAAATATATACCAGGTCTTGAAGATTACAATGCAACCTGTACCGATATTTGTTGGTGAGAAGATCACAGACATAACGAAAGCTTTTAGCATCAACAATATTTTGTGGAAAGTTGAGTCGCCACTCAAGGCATTCGTTTCCCTCCGAAGATTAGTCCAAAACACATCAGATATGGAATAGGGAACAATCAGTATTATATTTCCTATTTTTATGGTGTACCTGATGGATATAATAAATGATCATGTATGTTGAAGCCGTAAAAACCATATAATTAGTAACAATGATAATTACTATTGTGATCATTGTTATTGCAATTTTGAATGAGCAGTTATGAATTGATACTAATACGTATAGTAATGAAATCAATGATGAAAAATACTATACCAATTTTGAGTAATTCATGTAAACCAAAAATTGATAGTTCATATGAACACTCGTTGAGTGACATTTATCAGTCGATATCTGTGAATGGCACGAACGACAATGTTCATAAATACCCCAAATGACGTGGTGAATCTGGTTACTACTTATTTCATTTCTGATTATATTAGATCTTGACAATATAGAACGATTATCTTAGTGCCATGCGTCGTGGTGAATATCACCATCTATTATATCATGGTTTCACTGGACTAGCATCATCAAAGCGCCATGAGTCGTGGTAATAATGAATGTGTGACGGCACTGCAAGTAGCGGTACAATTTACCTACCGGTTTGGTTCAGAAGGATCTGTTCAAATCACCAATAATTCCTAGTGAAATTAATCACGACGGAAAGTCAAAGGCTATACGCACCATTCCGTGCGATTGAATTCACCACGATTCCAGTACAGGGTACCAGCTTTTTCTTTGCGTGATAGTCTGGTAAAGTTACCTTTCCGTTTTTTTAATGGAGTATATGAATATTGATTCCAGTTATTGCATAGTAGATGATATATTCGTGATAAGCTTGATGGTTTCTCATCTTATATCATAGGATGAATCTGTATGAAAACTACTTGTACCTTGTATCTATTCAAAATAATGGCAGAGTTTATCTCTTGGTTAGCTGAATAATGATGACTTTGTTTTAACTGATGTGTGATATATAAACTGCAAACTTTGTGAAGTTATACCAGCTTGGTTTGATACCAAAATATATTGCATACCAGACTAAAATAATATGACCAATACGCGAACTACACAATGTCATTCAATTTCATCATGTTTGTGCCACAATAATGAAAATAATATAAAGATGTTGGTATAACGTTAGTCAACTATATAGAGATATATGGTGTAAACATGCATTAACTAAGTCATATTTGGTCGAATTTGGTCAGATCCAGTCATAGCCATCTTTGAAGAGGAAGCCGGTTGTGATCCAGTTGGTTAAAAGCATACCACACAATGTTTTTCGTACTGCATGCAAGGTTGATGATTTTAATGAAGGAGTTATCTGAATACGAAATCAATCTGATTATTACTGAATCACTTGTTGTTTCGTAACTAATTCGCCTGGTATCTTGAAGTGTATGTATGATGTGTAGCCACTGGCCAATCAATTATATACTAAGTATAGTATAACTCGACTTCTTGAATGACATGAAGCTGCACGACACGAGATAATGAATAATTCATGAAATATCAGTCAAAATCGTTATATAGACTTATCAGTTTGATACTCGGAATTATGAGGATTATAAACATAAATTTTATTATTTTTATGGCGTGATTTATTGATAGTAGATTGAAAATGTAAAATTGAAATTAGGAAGCAGTGTAAAACATGAAGGGCGGGATCATTTTATGGTTTCAATTAAAAGATACGCGAGTCAGATAGATACGCGATACCCAGTTTTGGATGGGGGTTTGATGCATAAACTGCTGATAGGGTGCGGGATTACATCACATAAATAATAACCGATACTTATTTTGGAATTTATTGAATGCAAATTGTTTGCGAATGTAAAAAGTAAATTCAATTCGATATTCTTTCAAGAATTGGATCTGTTAAATCAAAAAATCCACCTGCCAGATTTTCAACAAATGGGATGATAAGAATAATATTATATATCTTTATGATATTTCTTACATAAATATATATAGAACAAACTTGTGTATTCCTTTGGATGTGCAAGAAAAGTGTAACAAAGTGTGTTTCTTTTTGAGGTTTCGAATCTTTATTTATTTTTGTTTATATCTTGGAGCGCACGAAAGGAAATTCCTATAATGTTCGTGGAACATCGCACGTACCTATAGGCAGGACAGGAAGAAGAGGAAGGTGTTGTAATTTTTTTTTTAATTTTTGGAGGTTTCAAGTTCTTGGGAATACTTCCAAAGAATTCCAAAGCTTCGCCGTTCTATGGACGAACGAGTTTTGGTGGAGTGTTGTTCAACATTTTCCACAGAGTATTGCCGATGGTAATTCCGAGCATAAATATAGTGATGGTAGGTATTGGTGCGAATATAATGTTACCTATATCAGGAATACTTACTAAGTTCCGCCTTTATAGAGAAAATATGCAAGCTTGAGTTTTGGTGGCGTTGAATTCAACTATAGGTTGTTGGTTCTCCAGACTGTATTTTTTTTATGTTCTGGTTCCCACGGAAAGTATATCCTGTAATGTTCAGGTAACATCGTGAGAACCAAGGGAAATAAGGTAGGAATTGGTGTTCTTCTTAAATTTCTGGAGGTTATATGCCTCGGGGAACACCTCCCTTGTTAATGTGTTGCAGAGCCTCGCTGTTCGTTGGATGAACGAGTCTTTGGAAAGAGATGTTCTGCAGGTCTCCAAAGTGACCACGAAGTGGTGTGAAGCCTCAACTCGACGGGTTAATCTCGCGGGGACTAACAAGGAAGGAAATTGTTGATATTTCAGAAGAACATCGTCCATGAAAATATCTATAAAATAGAGCCAGATCGCCAACATTTCTACGGTGTTCCAGAGAAGTCACCCACGAGATGAATTGCCCTTATTTGGACAGAATCCAACAGTTCCAGGGTATATGTTTGGGTGCTGCACTCCAAATATGGGAACAGTATTCCAGGACAGGTCGGATCTGTGCCTTATAGATCATATAAGCAAGATCTTCATCGACAGCGTTGGCCTGCCTTTGTCGGAAGTTCTCAGTTTCCTACTATCGTCTGCAAAGCTATAGCTCTTCATGAGAAATCTATACAAAACAATCAAAATAATATGAAATCAATCCTTGGGCTTATGCTTGATTATACTCACGGTAATTGAGGTTTTGTCGAATCTGGCTCAAAACCTCAATTGTTGAATACCTACTTGTTAAATTGTTCAACAGGTTTCTTATACTTATACTATGTATGTCAGTGGATGTGTGTGGAAGTAGAGAATGTCGAACAGTTCTTAATTTGAGAACGGATAATCGACTTCTCCAAAATATAAGAAGCGAGAAGCAAGACCAAACAATCATGATAACAGTATTCAGCCTCCTGATGATGGTCGCATGTGGAGAATGATTTACAGTTATTGATTTGACAACGGTTATTTGACTTCCCCAAATATTGCTATATCATTCAGAAGCAAAGAATAAGGCCAAACAATCCTGATTCCTCAATTTCTCTCTTTCTTCAACTCCATTATTTATGGATATTACTCAGCCTTCTTATATCAGTATCAAATCGTAATTGGTGATGGTACCCTAATTCGACCATCAGAAGAATTGAGAGAACATTTAAATACGTGCGAGATAAAATTCTCTCTATTTTTTTTGGGAACTGTTATCATCTCGATTCGTCATCACCATTGTACTATACTTTTGTTGGATACCTACTTGTTAAATTGTACAATAGTTTCCTTACTATGTAGGTATATCTGTCTGGAAGTGGAGAATTGGAGAATGTTCAACAGTTATCAATTTGAGTAGTGCACCTATATGCTTGTACAGCAGACCAACCAACCCCTATCACACCCACGCTTTATTCTTACATGGAATACCTGCCTAACCCAACTCATCAATGCCACTTTCCTATATTATCTCTAATTTTCTAGGAAGGAAGAACTACTTTTGTTGAATACCTATACTCGTTAAAGTGCACAACAGTAATCCTACTATGTACATCTGTGGGATGTGTCTGGAAGTGGAAAATGTCCTAATTTGAAAACGGATATCTGACTTTCCCCAAAATAGAGAATTTTTCTATATTATTCACAAGCAAAGAGCCAGATCCCTCAATTTTCTCTCTCTTCAACTCCATTATTTTTTGATGGTATTCAGCCTCCTTATCAGTATCAAATCGTAATTGGTGATGATCCCCCGATTCGGCCATCAAAAGAGTTGAGAGAAAATGTAAATACGTGCGAGATAAAAGTGTCTGTAACTTCCCGGGAAGACTGTTATCATCTCAATTCATCTTCTGTATCGGGAAGTGTTGTGCGTGTCGTGTTCTACAAGCATCACCATTGTAGCAGTGTTTCTGCGGTCGGTCGGGGGCGGTTACCTAGCAACGGCGAACTCAGGAGGGGTGGGAACAGCCGCCTCGATCCGGCAAGCTGTTTTAAGCAAGACACCCTGTTAGAATAATTATATCTCTAGATAACAGGATCATGAGATTATCCACTTTGGTATCGCCCCATCTCGTTTATCTGAATGCTAACACACTCTTACAACCTACAATTATATCTGCTATATTATCTGCTATTCATTCTCTACAACATAATATGAATCATCCATTTCGTAGCATTCATCATTCTTGATTACATTTCACTTTGAGTGAAACGATCCCATCACTGAATGCCCCCCTCCCCGCAGAAGGAGTTATCCTCCTTCAAAATCAGTTACACTGAGAAAATATCAAACCATCAATCAAGAAACAGGTAGATTTACCCACAACCTTAACATTACCATCAATTCCAATAATCCAACGACTTGGGGGTTAAGGATCACCTTCAAATCTTCACATTATCCTTGTGGAAATGGTAGCTGAAAGTTTCGAGATCAAACTCATCAATGAGGGATGGATCATTGGTTGTTCATTGTTGTTAGGTGTAACATTCTGGTACATATCTGATGGAAACATGTCTACAAATACCTACTTGAGAACATTAGCAGCAGGAGCATCATGGGTAGCTTATTTTATGGATTTGGGTGGGTATACCGATATCCACTTCAACATTCTTGCGTGAATATGGAAAACTGCAGATGAGTTGTATCATTAGTGAGCGATTCATTGGCCATCTTCCCCAGCGAAATGGAGGCAATGATATGCGATTCTGTTTCGTTTTTTCCAACACTATACATCCTTAATTTGTTCACTCTTGTCTGAACTCAAATACAGGTCCTTGGACCTAGGTGGACACTCTAGTTATAATTAATTTTATAAAATCTCACCTGTACGAAATGTTATTAATCATGGAAATGATGAAATGATGAACAGGTCTATTCCCTGTGTTGAGTTCCAACAAACCATATGCAGCAAAGATGCCTCTGAAGTTATCGGTACCTCCCATCGACTTAAATACTAATCTAGAATGCCAGTTTTATAAGGAAGAAGGTGAGCAACACAGGAGATCGAACTGGTGAACTCGATTCATCCGCATTTAGGATCTGTCATGTTACACTCATAAATCCGAGGAACATAGGCGTATCGAAGGAAGAAAGTTGGGAGGGGTCTACTATTGGAAGGTTGATAAACCATACCTAAAGTAGTGAGGAACGAATGAAATATCCCCTTATTCAGGTCTCATAGCTTCCAAATACTCAGAATTGAGAACGTTATTTCAGAGAAAACGGCAAATTTGCATGTAGTTTCAATGTCCTGGATTTGCCTGGAAGCATCAGAAAGCTGTATGGCCTGAAATGGTCTGAACATAATTATCCATCCTGAGTGGTTAAGGTCCAATGGTCTCCTAATAGCCACAAACCATTCATTTCCCTTATTAGGAATGCTAGAATCATTATTGAATGAGTAAACTTTCAGTCCAAAATCGTCTAAAATAGATGAGCAGGTATGGCACCTCACGCCTGAACTCAAATTCTTCACAGCTGAATGAATAAGTATACAAAACATACATGATTCCATTAGATTGAAATACTTGCTCAACAGAACTGATGGAAGCAAATCAAAATAATAAATCATTCGTTACTCACGAACTCACCGATGAAAACAAACATCTTTAGTATTATTAATCGTCGAATTCTTACACCAAAGAACAAAGCACTTCATATTTCCTAGGATTGGCGAAGATAAAACTAAAAAATTAATATCACCATTCAATTGTGATATTGTTTTTATTAAGCTGACCCCTGATGACATAAACAAAACACTTAAGCCGATGCCAGTCACCTTTCCGCCGCCTATGAACAAAATGGATGCTAGGTTGATTTCGATACCACGTCAAAGTCCTGCGTATTGAGCAGAAACGTTTTCAGACGATCAACTAACCCTACATTTTCGGGTTGCTGCGATATGACTACTAACAGTCTAGATAGAGTAATGAGTCGGTGGTACCTCCCTCACCTTAAGATCTTCATAGCTGTTATCAAGAGGCTTTACTCATTGAAGATCCTCCATGAAGTTTAAGAGGAGCATCAATTTCAAGCTCTGCTCATGCAGCATCAGATGTTTAAGACAACCAAAAAGCATTATTGGGGGCTCTAAGAAGCAGCACCTCAAAAAATTACATAGAAGTTGATGACGATCAATAGGCCACCACACCATCAGAGTGGAAGGATTGACTTTGAGCCTGTATACAGTGTGACCAAGTTAAGGTTGCACAGCATGGGGATCTCGGAAACGCGGGGAGAAACGAATTCGGTTAAATAGTGAACATGAAAAAAGTTGCGCATTCAGAAGGTCATATACCAACGGCCTTTGAAAATTCACAGAATATTTCATAGTTATATCCCGAAAAAAGTGAAATTTCAGAAAATCTATTTAATTTTTTTTCTACGTTATTACAGATACAGAACAACTGAAGATACTTTTCCGTAGCAACCTTTATATACGTACGGTCCTGATTATGTGTTCACATCAGATTCTGGAAGCCTTTTTTATTCGGAATTCAACCATATACTTATTATATAAAGTGGTTTGAATGTGTTTCGGCCTATTTTTAACCACCATCAATTTTTTTTCGAATTACCAAAGAGCAAATACCATCATCAGTTCCACTTATTTCTGATCATTCTGTGTCAAGCATTGGCGGAGTTAGAAATGGATGGTCGAAACATTAAGGAAAAAGCACTACTTTTATCACGCAGCAGAATTTTAAATTAATTGATGTATCTCGAAAATGGTGAATGCTATCGAAACTAAACAAAAGCACCATTTTTGAGTGAAAATGTTGAGATTCCCATATTTCCAGGTCAAAGTGTTGGAAATTGCATAAACAAATAAGTTATATATTGGGATAAAAAGTACCCCAGCCTCTGATCAAGATTTCGGAAAATTCTTAAAATTTACAAATTAGGCATAAAAATTTAGGTACATAATTATACGAAATTTGGTAATTCCATCACAGAGATTTTGAAAATATATACAGATGGCTATAACCCCCTAGGAGCCATTTCTGGATCCATTTCTGGACCTATTTTTGTTCCCAGAATCTGTGGTTGAAATCTTTCAATGAAATTTCGGGACACCCTGTATATGGGATACATTTTTATCGGTGTGTGAAGAATACTGAACCATCAGCTTTTTTACACAGCAGACAGATAAACAGCAAACATCTAACAAAAGTTTATTTTTTGTTGACTTCTATAGTCACTTGCAATAGGATTTTCCATGTTTTTCCAATATTCCGGCAGAAGCAATAAAAACTTTCTAATATGCAATAACGGGAAACGGGGAGCCATGAGACTCTCAAATCTTCATCGATTTATATGATTTAGAAGGATGTGTTCACTATTCTCGCTCTAACAGAATATGGGAACATCATATCGGGTCGGACCGTGTTGCGCCGATATTCATTTGATATCGGTAGCTCTCCTTTTCCTGGAACCTGGAAAGACGCTCCGGGCGATGTATTATTGAATTTGTCCAGAGCTTATGTATCCCACGGGAGCCATGCCACGCTACGTCCTGCATTGTCAGCATATATAGATTATTATATAGACATCTGGTCTGTTCACTGTGGAATCTTACAAATATAAAAGTATCGACTGAAACACGATGGAGAAACCCACCTTTTTTCTTTTGCTTCAATCGCGATATTCTCGGAACCATATGGCCGATATGGAGCGATATAAACCGATATGATGCCATATATGATGATGTTTACATGATAAGGATTTGCATTGCTTTCAGTTCTGCGGTTTCTCCTCCAATTCTGTATTGTGTCGGATAAAATCCAGAGCCGATGCCTAAAATCATTGATCATTTGGAGATTGGGAAATATCTTCTAGAATGAAACTGGTATAGCATCATTAGCATCCTCCATATTTAGACATCGATTAATTATTAACCTGTGTTCAGTGCCTTTTTATACATATTCTGCATGGATGATCAATCCATTTCTCTACCTGAATGGAATTTCAGTTGCAACAAAACCTTTCACAGTCATCAAAGTGAATTGACAGAATGGATTGTTTTCGATCATCTATGGAGCCTCACCTCTTTTGGTTTCACTTTATCATCAATGAGAGAAATATAGAGCCATCATGAGGGTATTTATAATTTCTGTCACTGTCACGTCATATTGTAGGAGTTAATGACACGAAAATTGTCAACTGCTTCTCCATTTAATTTTGAACTGTCAGGATATTCCGCACTAATTTAGTATGGCGAATCGACGTAATCAAGAATTAAAATTGAAACCACCCTCCTAAAACGAACCCCTGGGGTACACGAAGCGTCATCTGTGTATTAAAAGAACGCGTTATTGTTATGATTATGTTTCTAGATGACACAGCTATGGGCCTCACAACGGTTACACACACCCTCAGCTGAACAGAGATGATAAAAGCAGTAATTGGAGCCCGAATCATGGGGAAAAAGCAGAAAAAATCTTTACGATGAAATTATTGTACTACGGAGAAATTAGGTAGACGACAAAAAATAACATTGATAAATCAGATATCGACTATCCGTCTTCATTCAACCATCGGTTGGAATGAAATGATTTCAACTTCAAAGATTCAAAAGACCTAAAGGATATTTATTGTCTTTTGATTCGGATATTTCCTCACTAGGTTTGTCTTATTGAGAGTATTGAGTGAAAGGTCATTGCTATTCAGTTCAGACTCTTTACTATAAGAAAAGCTTTCGAGAAGGTATAGAGACAGCGAGTCATGCCCCTGTTTAACAGGAGCAATGAGATCCAACAGCAGTACCTAGTAGAGGTCATTCTAGACCTCAGACCTCTGCACTTCGTGGCAAGAAAAGCTGCCTGTGAAATTTCGAAGATTGCATGGAAATGCCAGAAAAAATGATTGAGCATGGTAAAAACAACAGATAGACTGGCAAGAAAAGGAGTAATATTAAAACGCCACCGACTGAACGGGAACTACTATTCTGTGGTCTGTGGCCTTGGTAACCCAACAAATTATTATGAACACCAGCCTAATGGACATTTGCTCAGTGGGATTATCCACCATGTTCGAATATACCATGAAATTATTCCAAGGAGAAGCATATAACTCTTTCTTTTGCCCCTATGATTCCGGGTAAGTGAGTACCAATAGTGAGTGAGTACCAACAGAGGACCTCTTTGTCAAGGAGATCGATTTGAAAAATTCTTTCACCATTAGAAGCCGACATTATCCCTGATGAACCAAGATTACTTTTTACCGTGGAGATATGCTTCATCCTTACGGGAAAACGGGTAATAGGACAATGGTAGTAAGAATTATTCTTCCGTACCCATCTTTTTCACCTTATAAACTGAACTGATTGGGTTGACATTTTATATAGGTATTTCGATGATTTCTTGGACGATTCTAAAATACAATTGGACGCGGTAAGTGGCGCTGCTTTCGGTACGTCAACTACTATACGGCTTGAACGATTGGGGTGATATTTTCAATACGTAAAACAACCAAAAAAATACAAAAGATACTGAGAGAAATCTCGATGGTAACGGCCGCACAGCTAGTATAATAATAATACATTACTTTACTGGCAACACCGCTACGCAATGGCGCAATGGAGAAATGAAAAATACGCGCACAGAAAGAAATGACAAGGTAAATATAAAAAAAAATCTTTGAATACTACAGAAACTTCTTTAGCTATAGCGCCAATGAAAGTTTCTGTGAATATAATAATCCATTTCTTTCAAAATCCCCAAATGAGATTCATCAACATCAAAAGACATTTCGGTACATCTACAGAAAGTATCTTTCATTGTGAAAAAATTTATTCGTTGTCTCAACAAATAGTTCTGTACACTGGAAAGAAGAATTCGCTAGAATTCTGAAACATTAAAGAATTGTTCGATAGTCATAAAGAAATTTCTATTGGTATAACAGAATGTGTTTCTTGTGTCAAACGATAGTTATTTATATGTTAAAGAATGGTTCTGTTGAATTCTGTACCATTAATAGGAAATGTATCATAACCGGAACGAAATAGTTCGTTCAATGGTAAAGAAATATTCATAATCGCGAAAGATATTTCTGTACAGGTTGAATAATGGTTCTATTAATTATTTGTGTTTACAGAATGGTTCTATTAATGGTATAGAATTGTTCATTACCAGAACAGATATTGCCAAAGTAGGCCCAACTAGGAAAAATTAACTTTGGGAGTCCCTTATGGTGAACTTCAAGACATTCTTCTTTCCTGACGGATCTTTGATAACTTTTTTTCCTGTCGGCTTGAGGTAGGCTGTAAGAACCAGAATGTCACCACAATTGTTATTTCTGGAAGTGAGTCTGTCTGATTAAGTCATATTTGTTATTCAAGGGAGGAAGATGAACTGGTTAACCTGATAAATACTTACTTTCTGATTGGATATCATTAATTTTGAAGGTTTCTCTGAATTTTTCTGAGAATATTTCATTTGATTTCTGGAAAAAATCTTCCCATGAATCCATCAATATATTCGAGTTTTCTTTCATCGGTTCTTGATAATCAATGTCAACCTGAAATAGTACAAGAATAATTAACAGAAAACATAAACGCATTAGTGAAGAAGCTAAAACCTCTGAAACAAGATAAAAGTGAGAACAAATAACATACCAGTCTATATCCAAGTGGGTTGGTATAATGCTTCCAAGCCTTGAGAATACCATAGCAGTATGATCTTTCTTGTTCTGTCGGATGTATTTCAACCGTCCATGGCGTGTCTTGATCCACCCTTCTCAAAAATTTTAAGAAAGTGAAATGCAAGCGGAAGTCAACAACCTTTTGCTTCAATATGCTGGAAAACTGCCTCTTCGTCCACGAAAGTTTCAGAGACTTCATTGTTTATAGTAAACTGAATAATTTTTCCTACATATATAATCATTTCTAATGAGTAATTGTTGTAATAGATATTCCGTTCTGCCCACACACTTCGAGTAATTCGTAAAATTCTGTCCTTAGAACCAGATCACCCACTTTAATTTCAACGAATTTTCTTATATGATAGATCAACTTCCTATCTGGAAAACTACGAGTAAAAGTTCATAAGAACTTCTTTCTATTTTCTCGCCTTCATTGTTGTCACAATATATTGATGTAACCATACCTATACTCATATTAATGTAACACCCTGTATATTGATAAATGTATATCACACAATCATCAGGTATCGGTAGGTACCCATTATCCAAATCTCGCTAAGCTGATATAGGGTTAAGTATACACTTACCTTGATACCTATCAATCGGAAAGAAAATTGAAAACAACACTCAACACCGATGCATTCACTGTCAATACTAAATAAAAAATGAATAATGCCCTATGCGGTATAAGGGATGGTAACCAAATTTGAAAATGGACCAATACATCATGTTCGGTGACATCAGGTGAGCGTAAGCACGAATCTGATTGGTGAATAAAGACATAACGTTTCTTGCGTTTCCTGAACTGAAACAAAACTATTTGTTTTATTTAAAGAACATTCTTTCGGAAGAATGACTCCACTCATGATCTTTTAATATTACAGAACTATTCGTATCCGCATGAGATATTTACTTTAATATTCAAAGAAAGATTTTCTGTAAATTCTAACGAAATATTCCATGAGTGTTAGAGAAGATTCTATTCTTGGTATAAAATTATCATTGAAAATGTCAAAATGAATAGTACAGATCAAACTTTGATACCAACAATATTTTCTGTAATCTTATACCTAGCTATTCTATCAATATTATAGAATGATAAGTGAATAGTAAAGTAATTATATATGATCGGAGACAAATACTTACAGAAATTTATTGTAAAATTAACAGAAAATCTGCAACATTCTGTATCTTTCGTGACAATGGTTCTTTTAATGGTAAAAAATTCTGTAACGCTGAAATAATTCTTCTTCAAATTCGATACAGAACCCGTTCTGTTAATGCTATCAAATTATTTTTTTCTGTGCGGTGTTGTCGTTTTTCGAACAAGCAATGTCTGTGATGCTACATCAGAATAGTTAAATATTTTATATTTCATTTGCCACTTATAACAACAAATGCCAACGTATTGATAATAATTAAAAAATGTATTCAATACAAAGTCAGAAATCAGGCAAAGCGCATATATATATGCACACTCTGTAGGAGGTATTATAGTATTTTACAGTGGACCAGAATTCGGCAATGTATATGATCGTGTTTGAATGTTGATAATTCTGTCTATCAATATACTCATCAGCACAGAGTATTTCTCCCGTTGATTTTGAACACGCTATTTTATGAAAATGTCAAATCATTCAGTGCAACCGTCGCGACTCATTTTTCATTGTGGACTGTAGACCCCAACTGCTGCTGAATACTGATCACAGAATATTTCTAAACGTGGACAAATCCTTCTAAAATCAATAAATTTGGTGTACAGCATGTGCGGCATCAAAGGATTATCGCGAATATCGCGTGAAATACGAAATCGCTCATAATTTTCATTTGACAGAAAACTGATCCTTTTGAGAGAGTGTGTTAATGCAAAATGTCATCCATACAGACTGACGCATGGCAAGGCAATGTGTGCTCGAGGGTGAAATCACTGAAACTACACTCTAACATGGTCTCGGCGGCCAGTCAGGTCTTGTAACATGTGTTGAGAGAGTGAGATAAAGAGATTTCGCCCAGGAAATCATTTTCCACATTTTTGTTTCCGGAATTCGGGTTGGGCCTGGGTATTCCGTATTCAGGGCACATATCCGCTTTCTTAGTGCTTCTATCGGTTGACTATTGAACTTTTCACAGCCACTGTAACAATTGCTTTATAGAGAAAACACAACTGAATTTTATGACTTCTTGCATCAGCAAATTCACATTGAGTCTTCTTCGAAATTTAGAATTCCCCTATCGTTCAAATTGTCATATTCTGATGTAAAAGATATACTCCAGATTCACATACACATACACACTCTGTCTTCTTATGATTGATTGGCGTGGTATGCTGCAGGGTTCGCCCTTGGGACCTGGACCAAATGCTATTAACTATTCCACAATGTTATTCCCTATAATGAATTAACAAGTTTTTTATTGTATATATCTATATACTCAAACTCTCAAAGAAAACAACGTATTCGAAATATCTGTGAAAAATATAGCTCTATGAAATTTCAAATCAGTTTTTGATATTGCCCATGTTTATTTTTCTATTCTGGAACAAAATGAAATGTTTGCATTGAGATCCACTGCTGAATATAACTTGAGGTTCTGAGGTTAATATACGTTACTATAACCTATCGCAAGCAATAACCATCCTGCATGTATCCCACAATTCAATGACCCAACATAATCAATATGATATATTGATCATGTTGGGTTCCTCAGAACTCAGATATCTGAATTGGCACTATTCAATTCATCACCCAGTATATTTTATCGTTTATATAAAATGATAATTATAAAATTTTCAGTAGATTAAATTTAGGCACTGAAAATAAACTGACTTTTCACATTGACATGACACAACTGTCGTTATACCAGAGTAGGTATACATATATACATATTTATGTATTATCAAGTACCTATTCATCATTGAAATGCTGTGAATATAGTACTTATGGTCGATCTAAACTCCATGTCATCATTTTATATTATACCAACAAATCTTAATCTTTTTTTGACATTTTTATGATTTCAACCTATAAAAATAAAATGATGGAATGGATATAAAATCCTCATAGCCATATCATAGCCATTTTATTAATGTTGATTCAAATATGCATTGCAGTTAAAATTTACTGTTTATATATCATATTACTTTAGAGCCATCACTTTTGTAATTCACGATTTATGATGGAATGACACAATTATTGTTTCCAGAACTCAGTATCCTCATGCATTCTCGCAATGTTGTAACGGAAAACATTTAGGGCATGATTTCTTGTCATTAGATAAAAAAGTGCATATTCACATTCGTTCTAATTTAACTTGCTTCGTTTACAAGATACAGGGTATCAATATGTTACCATCGGTTTTTATTGATTAGTCAAAAGTCTTTTTCTCAACTTCCATTGAAACCTAATGGTTTTGTTAATGATAATCATTTCGTGTATAATATTAGATCCGAAATAATGATTCCAGTGGCGTCGTATTGCGCCACTTTTCTAATATTCATGGTACGACACTGGTTTTTCTGTCTAGTTTTCTCAATAGATTGAACAATTCATCTCTTGTGATGCTCTTGAATGTCACTTAGTTTTTTTGGGAAACAATAAGAATTCGATTCGACTTTGACTCCATATTTCAAAATACCTATTGAGATTATTCAGTAACCTAAATAATAATAATATATTGCGAGACTTTGTCAAAAATCAGAATAGATTTTGTCACCTTGACAGGGCTCACAGGAGGTTAATGAAAAATCGATGAATAAGTACTTCGAATTCCTGTATATGTATGTATGAATACTGTATCTCAAAAACGAATCAAGTTAGGACACATGTGTATATGAACTTCATTTCCTCAAATATGACAAGAAATCATCTCCAGAATTGATTCGTATATATTTATTCACACCCTGTATAGAATAGTGATTTTGACGATCATGCACGGAGAAAAATAGATAGCAGGTATTACCAGAATTATTGTACAGATTACCAAAATTTCTGGTACTATATGTGACAGCAATAAAATATACTAAGTATTATGATACAATTATATGGGAGAAATATTGTAGGTACCAACATAAATTATTGTAATATATCTGAGAATATTTTATAGTAATTCAAAGCACACGTTCATTGTCCATACCAAACATACTTTTTTGTAAAAAGAACTATACATTATACTTCCTTATGAAATACTGTATTCTCATTTCTAATGACTTTATATGTCTATAGATTGACACATTCTTTTCAAAATTGGAATAATGTTATATTTATGATTATGAGATGGATATTCAATCAATGGAAATATTTGTATTCTCAGTTTGAAGACATGGTATGATAATAATAATAATTTATTTCCACAAATAAATGTGTGATTATAACATCATATTATATTTGAGGCTTCGCACCCCTTTGTCGTCACTTTGGAGACATGCAGAACATCTTTTTCCAAAGACTCGTCCATCCAACGAACAGCGAGGCTCTGGAACACTGCCATGGGAGGTGTTTCCCAAGTCATATAACCTTCAGTTTGAGAAGAACATCAATTTATACCTCAGTTCCCTTGGTTCTCACGATGTTTTCTGAACGTTACAGGATCTTTCTTTTCGTGGGAACCAGAACATGAAAAAAATACTGCTTCAACATTGTGTTCAGTCATCCCTAACTCATTGGAAAGAGTTTCCAATTTTACCGAATTCATAATTTTCACCAACACACTCTTAGACTCAATACCACGCACAAAAAAACTTAGGATTATGAATTAAAGACTCTATACTCTATAGGCTGTCGCCCAAGCTGTTCCCACTATTACTGCTAAAATGTAACTGCGCACTGCTCACTGCACTGTGCATCGTTAGCGTTTCGTTTTAGTCTAAAAATAACTCGAGTAAGCGGAATTGCACCAGGCACGAATCCAGGGGGGTATACAGGTGTCGCCTAGATGAATATTCATTTTTGAAACTCTTATTTGGTAAATGATTTTTGAATCCTGAAATTTGGATGAATGTCAAAAAAAAATTCAATATTTATATCAATAGGTATCCGCGAATAGGAAATTCACATGGAATTCTGAAAATAACCTGAAAAAGTATGTCTGCCAGAAATTCTTGTATTTGTATGAATATTACTACTTCAACGTTAGAAACCTACTATTCAGAAGTCGATAGTTTTGCGAGACTAAGTGGAGCAAAAATCATCAGGCGATTGCTGGAATGCTGGATTCGAAATTCCGTCAAATCGTTTTGATTCCTGCGCTTCCTAGTATTTTTCTCGATGAAGTTCTCAAATTTTCTCAGAAATCAAATAGGTACACTGATACTCAAAATATTGAATAAACTGTGTTGTTCAGTGATATGTTTGATGTTTTGAATAAATTATAGTATACAGATTCACATAAAATACCACTTCAGAAGAAAAAATTACCTATATATACCAATTTGATAGTCTCTTCAGGAACTTGAATTTCTATTCGTATGCCTTTGATCTTGAACCAGAAAAAAAATTGTCTCTGCATGGTGTTTCGTTTATTCTCCTTTGTTCACGACTGTAAGCGTACTGCTGGATCCGCGCCTGTAAAATCTCTTTTGAAAAGAACAGTATCCTCATATCTAACATACATATTAGGCTCTTCTAAGAGCAAATTATATTCTATAAGAGGTGGATATTTATGAAGAAAGCATTATATGGTACAAAATGGGAAATTATTATTTTCATTTTGACAAACATACTTTATGGTAATATTCAACATAAGATATACCGAGAATTTGGATATACATTTGAAATAAGCATATGCTTATTCTAATAATAAGAAAATTGTATGTTGAATAAAAAGTTACTTAGGAGAAAGACAAATATTTTCTAGATTGACATATTTTATCCCAGAGGGTGGTAGAATTTCTATACCATAAAATATGTTCTACATATTTCTCTCCGTGTGACAAATATGAGACATGAAATAGGTAGTCACATTTTTAATCAGATCGTTTTGAAAAAATTAAGCCAACGAATTAAGAGAACTAAGGAAATGCCCGATCACTCTGAAAGTGAAACCATAATCAAGGCACCAAACAGATTATGTCTCGGATTACGTACTCCGTATTGCCCACTCCGTACGCACGCCCATGAATGGCCTACACAGTATAACCTCACACTTTTATCAGTCGAAAATACGTTGAAAATATTTCTTTTGGATAATAACTTGGTAACTATTTGACAAGCTTTGCAATACAAAATAATGGAAGCGAATTTAGCAAACGTCTATTTTTATTCATAACAACGCTAAAACCAGAAGGACTTACCTATGAAAATTGATCCCAGGATTCCCAGGTTCTCTCTTATTGCTCGAATTTCCACATTGATAAGCTGAACACGTCACCATAGCTCAAATAAATATGTAAATACACGAAACATTATGATTTATTAAATCGAAATCACCAAGCATCATTGTCATCAAAAGATGGCTTATTAAGGGGGGGAATCTTCTTAGTTCTCTTAATTCGTTGAATTTAGTCATCTTATCTGCTATTTGATTTCGAGGACTACTTTTTCCGGGTGTCCAGAATTTATATGGCCAAAATTTCACCAACTGATGATACAAATAACGAAGAAAAAGCTTGTGAACTTGGCTCCTTAGACAACTAGACCCTTATGAAAGACCCAAAAAGATGAGTGCCAAACAAAATGAAATCAGGTGAATTCCAAAATAGCTTTCAGGGGTGTAACAAATCGATATGCAAATTTGATATATCTATTTGATGAGAAAATATGAAATTTTGGCAGCTTCAACACAAAAAAATGCACCCTTATCCCATATCAATTAAATGCAACTATACGCGGGGTCGCACGTTATTCGCTGTTCTTCAATGGAATAATGAATATCATGAGGTTGAAGTCGGTTTAGGCCTTATGTATAATATTATTTTTCATTCCAGTGAACCAGGGTAATATGGGTGGACTAGGAGGTGACAAGGATGCGAAAAAGAAGCACACGAGGCCCACCTTCTCCGGCCAACAGATATTCGCCTTAGAAAAAACCTTCGAACAAACCAAATACCTGGCAGGCCCAGAAAGAGCGAAATTAGCGTACGCTTTAGGAATGACCGAATCTCAAGTGAAGGTGAGTAAAAGCACTTATTGTTTTCCACATGATGAATGCTCCACAACTCCTTCTTTTCGTAATACTGTTAAAAAAACATTCCTATCACATATCTATATCAATGTCACATGATAAAAAATGGGAATGATTTTTATGAATCCGTTGAACAATATTTTCCGTTTCCTTCAAGATCTGCAATTTGTCTTGATTTTTTTGAAGCTCTTTCAACAAATACTGAATGCATACAAGTTTCATAGAGATTTTTTTATCATTTCAATTTCAACATCTCATAACTCGAGAATAATGTACTTTAGTGGCTTATATTAGGTCTACCTGATTTTTCTGTACACACAAAAAAATAATTTCTTATAACCAACAAAATATGCTTTAATTCAAGCATATGGTTCGTTTATATATACTCAAATAAATATTTTCTTACAAATTTCAAATATTCCATACAATGAAATGAAAATGTTCAACTTGAATATATGTTATTCTCAACTGGAAAAACAATTTATTTGAGCCAAGTATGTGAAATTGTTATTTATATACCTTGACAATATTGATTTCTTGCTTCAATAATACAATTATTTCTGACTATAAGAAGCTACTTGGTGTAACAATAAATATATTGGTTTGAACCAAAGATGTCGAAAAATTTCAATGAAGAATATAATTAAATGACATACCCTACCTGAGACTTTATAGCTGTCCAAGCGATCGCTGTCGGTGAGATGGAAGATGAAGAAAATATTGGATAATGTATATTAAATCGAGATTGGTGATGTTCGATACGAAGTCAATAATTCTTCAAAACAAATTAATGGAAAATTCGAGTGAACAAATCAATATATGATATAAATATTGAATCAAGATAATAGTGATATTTGATACAAGAATCCATATTTTTTTCACAAGAGAATTTGAAAATTCTTAAATGAAGTATGTATTCTTGAATGAAGCAATTAAGTCGACGAAATGAAAATATTGATTTGAGGAGACCGAAATGCTATTCTCAAGAATAGTTATTCAGAATTATAAAATATATTCTCATTCGGAGTAATTCTTTCTGAAAAAAAATATATTCCTGGAACGAGAAATCTTTTTTATGTGTGTAATTCACGAGGGTTGTCACCTATAAAGCGTTGCCAACTGAATAACAAAACACCCTGTAGCATCGTGTTAATGTTATAGAGGTCGAGTCGATTTTTCATTATACTCATTAACTATATGTATTAAGTAGATGATTATGTGATTATCGAAATCATTGAAACATTAAGACGACGCGGGTCTATTAATTTGATCGACATTTCAAATGACGTTTTTTATCTGACAAGATACATCCACATTTTAAAATCCCTGAAGAATTTTAATTTCACCAGAGTTTCGACGATAACAGGATCTGATACGGATCGGATGGAAACGTAAAGGATATGCTAATTTTTCAATTATAAATCTAATACAAATATGTTAAATATGTTGGTTAGCGGTAAGTCAAGCGTATTGAAAACTGTCATCCAGGCGATTAGTAGAGGCACTGCGCAATATATCGGTTCGTTTCCGAATAAATCCGATTAAGTTTAAGTACATCGTGGGGTTAAAATGGGCCGGATGAAAATCCCCCATGAGTAATTCCGTGGTGACGCGTGTATCCACGATATGTTCGGAATTAATGAAAATGCGGAACGAAGCCTCGGAAAACTCTCTCCATCTCTCCATTCTCTTTGACGAACGTTTTCGACAAGTGTAAATGCCCCCTTTTGTTACTCTCTAAATTTGCATTTTTATTGAATCTCTAGCCACCGAGATTTGAATATAAGCCCAGGATGTTGACAAAAAATGATAGGGCCTAATATTGAGATTCCAGACATCGCATCCTTCATAAAGCTGCCCGATTCAAATTTGTAATTCAATCTTCATGCGCACGATTAAATCCTCATTTCGAGCAGAAACAATGGACTAAACCTAGTTGATTTCCACATTTTCAAATCACTTTTGTATAAAGACATCAATCTCACGCAAACATTATTCGCAACCAAGTAACATAGTGGAATACCAACTCACATGCACACTGAATCAACAATCTTTAAGAATTATCTGAACAATGTATTGGTCACCTTGAAATTTGTAGGTTGTACGTGTATACCACCCAGCGTACGTATACATTTACCACCACCATCACGAACTAGCTAGCATAGAAGAGAGATTCTTTCGTTTGTTCTTGAACAAATCCATAATGAAAGTTTGGGAGCAACTCACAACAAGCTGTACCAGAGCTTTTAAACCAACAGATATCCGACTTATCTAACACAAATATTTTCAAAATATTGTGGAATTCATGGGAGCAAAAGCTCTCCAAAATGGTGATCATCTTTGTGTCGAACAATCTACAAGAAACCACCCCTCACTTTGATTTTTCAAATTTCGGCTCATCTTATGGAACTTCTCATTCTCATTTCGACTATTACACCCCAGTCGTTATTCCTCGAAAAATAATCAGAGCTACACAGGAAATCTGAATAGGCCATATAAGGTGAGTGAAGCAAGTGATTTAACGATATTTTTTTTATAAAAATTATCGAAATTATTCGAAATTTCCGAGGATGGATTTCTTACTATATATCTAGTCCGATATATCACTGAATTGAGAATGAAAAGTTCTATAAAATGAACCGAAAATAAAACATGGGGGTCCAATTTGAAACACCAAAGTGAAGGTTGGTTTCTAGTAAATTGTTTGACATGAGGGTGATTCGATTCATTGTTATATAACGCATGTTGAGATCCGCCTTTTTAGAGAAAATACAGGCTTGAGTTTTGTTGGCGTTGAATTCAACTAGAAGGTGTAGAAGAAAAAAAATGGGAATTCTAGAAGTGAACGCAGTATGGAGAGTACTATCGTCTGCAAAGCTGTGGATAGGGCAATTGGTTGCTCCCAATAGATTAATATGAAGTAGAAACAATGTTGGTGCCAAAATTGGTCTTTGTGCAACGCCGGAATTGATGACAATGTTATCAAAATAGACTCCGTCCACACCACATGGAGCGATTTTCCTGAAAGAAAACTCGATAAAAGATGGCAAAGCTGATGGTTTGTTGTGTGCTTGGTGCCAAACATGGTCAAATGCCTTCGATATATCCAACGCTACAGATTCCTCATGTTTTTCTAATGAAGCTTGCCATATATTATGGTTGACGTAATCCAGTAAGTCTCCAGTTTATCTTCGATGGCGAAAACTCTATCGTTAATGATTCCTGAGCTTTCCAAATATTTGATGAGCTCAATATTGATGGCTTTCTCCATCATTTCAGGGATGACTGATAACAGTGCAATTGACCTATAGTTGTTGGGCAGGCTTTCGTTTTCTTTCTTGGGATTTGGTTGGACTCTAGCTATTTTCCAGCAAGATGGAAAAATACCCGACTTGTACGATGATGGTGAATAACTTGCAGAGAATCGGTGTCAATTCTGGTGCACACTTTTTGAGAATAATAGGTGAAATTCCATCAGGACGGTTAGCCTTATTTGTTTTGAGACCGAACAGAATGTGTCTGATAGTGAGTTGACGAAAGACGATTCCGGACATTCGACTTTCAATGGGAGGAATGTCTGGCAGCCGAGTTGGCAGCACCCTTTCCTGGGAATCTAGGGTGGAATTTGCTGCGAACATCTTTACATAAATGTTTGCTTTCCCTCGCGATGTTGTTGCTAATGTGATGACAACTTCAGAGAGTGGTAAGAATGAACTATTAGTGAAATTCCTTCCGACTGTTTTAGCGAGGGACCAAAACAAACGGGAGCCATTGGAAGAAACTATGGGTTTTGATCTTATTTTGGCATTGTATGATACTTTGAAGCATCTGTTGTTAGGCTGCAGTTATTCCTGGCCTTAACATATTCTGCTCTAGTCACGTGGTTAGGCTTTTGTTCAAGCAATGTTAGGCTTTTTATTTCAATGCAACAGCTCTCGAAAAGTTCTTGTTGGACCAGGGTTCTGAAGGTTATGATCTTTTCGGAGAATGGGATACAAAACGTGGTGGTGCTGGAGCAGTTGATGGAATGAAAAATTGGCACGTTGTGGAGATGGGTGTTTAATCAGAATTGCCAACTGGAGTTCGTACATCTATTTTGTAAGGTGCTGTAATATTTTAGTGAGCAATAAGTCAAGTGTGTTGGCTGAATGGTTATTGAAATTGGAAATTCATGTGGGTTCCTTGATAATCAGCTCCAGGCCGTGATTTCTGCTGCTGGATGGTTCTGCTGAATTAGGCAAGTTTCAGGGACGTAAACTCGGAAGAGCTCTTCATTAGATGCATAATTTAGTGAAAAGTAAGAGACAACAAAGATATTTGGTGTGTTTCTGGTTATCGAGTTTGAACCACATAACATCAAACTTATTTGGTTCCAAAGTTTCTTCTCGATGACATGAGAGATTCGTTTCAGAATAGAAGGAGATACCTCCCTTGAACCTGAGACGTGTGTGGAGTTCGTACCCCAGGACAGAGCATATAGGTCGTATCGGTGGATGAATTGGCCTGTGTCTTAGTCTTGGCCAATATGTCTGGCTTTTCAGTTTGAAGGTGTTGATGAACATCGTTGATGTTTTACTTTGACCACGGATGGTACATAAGTCTATCTTGAGGCATTTATTAGCCGATGGTGAACCCCCTCTAGCACCTCTCGCCCGGAAATCCGAACGGAGAGGTATTTTACTTCCGGATGTTATTACTTGAGAGGAACTCATCATCGCTTTTTCTGTATTGAAGAAGAATAAAGTTGGCGTGGAATGTTGGCCGGAATCATCAACCAGCTACTGAAACGTATAACCCATTTCACAGCGCCTAGGGTTGATGTGGTGGTATCGCACCGGGCGATGGTGTTAGCCATCCCCCACATATTGGTGTCCTTTTAGTCGCCTTCTACGAGAGGCAGGACTCACCGTGGAGTTATTCTAATCCGACCGCCATACGAAAGATTATTATTATTATTAGTATTAATGTGGAATTCTACTAATTCTATTGCACGAGGTACTGTTTCATTATCCAAAGTAACGTTTTGCTTGCACAAACTATACTGTTTCAGGATAACAGTATTTCAATTCGCATTATACGAAGAGTTTTTGAAATAATAAGTCTAACGACTATTCTATTCCCAAAATATCAGATATTTCTCTAGTTCTTCTTATCACCGAGAAAAATTATCACGAAAATTAAACAAAAAGCGGAAAAATATCTGAAAAATAGTTGGGGGACGTCAGAAATGCTACTTCAGTGTATAAAAATGGGTCTCACCACAAATCTTATTTTGATCGCTATATTATTTTATTGGTGCCATTCGATAGTATACGTAGATCATTCTCAGAGTTTGAAATATTTGTGATTATTTCAGTGTTCCACTGTATATGTGATATTCATTATACATTGTTTAGGTATATTATTATCGACTATTCCACTAGTATTGTGCTATTGCATATTGCATATAGAATGATCGGTCTGTCATTATTAAGTATTACCGTTGAGAAACAAATAATGATCTGCCAAACACAACTGGCACACTCATTAGGGAGATTTAATCCAATAATTTTTATTTTGATTATGCAAACAGTGTTCCGATGTATTATCATTGGCGTATCGAAAAGGGTCGCTAAGTTCGTATAATGAAATTTCAATTCATTTCGATGATAACCATTCTTTGTTCTTCTTGATGTCTTGTAAACCAATCACCAATCTTCTGCTCGGATTATTTCCAAGATTCACGAATCTTGTGACATCTTCACGAGTGGAAAAAAAGGAATCACACTGAAAAAAATAGTCGGTATATAGTAAATACCAAACATTTAGTAAAATAGGCGCCAGTCACTACATTCATCTAATAATACCATGCACTACAAAATTGTGTAATACTATATATTATATCGAATATTACCACTACTGAATAGTATGATACTTATAATACTTATAGTATGTTACAATTTTGTTGGGGCATTATTTGAAGAATATGTAGTGACTGGCGCCTATTTTACTAAACGTTTGGTATTCACTACCGACTATTTCTCTGAGTGGCATTTTCATCTGTGCATGGCTAATTTTTTGAAGAACAGAATACGATGGAAACTTTTTATTTTTATAGACCTCAATCGCAGATTCCTGATTATAGGTTTTCTCAATTCAGAATTTCATTCCACGCCTATCATTTTTGAGTTAAACGTTGTCCCCCTCACAAAAATTGACGTGTTTCAGATTTTCAGACAAGATCTTTTCCTTGTAGTCTTGCCTTCCTGTACGTTGCATGCATTTCTGCATGGACTTATCTATGTTTATGACAACTTTTCATCTCAGAATTACGCGAAAAAACATCCCTCGAAGTTCGACCACGCACTCAAATAACACCTTGTTTATTAAATAACCTGTTCAGCCAAATAACTTTCTTGTCGCCATGTTGGTTTATCCATAAATAAGGCGTGAGGCGCCGTGGAACGATAGATTTCATGAGATTCTTGAAGTACGCCTATGAATTTCCTGCAGATGAGTGCATGACTTTGTTCCCTACTTCTCCGTCAATGATACTGCGGGGCAACTGTACTCGGCTATGATATATTGTCTAAGAGAGGGTGTGCGGCTATGCCGTATAATCTTCTGACAAATTGAATTAGGGCGTCGAGATACAGTGGGGGCGACACTTGTTTATAACAAACATCGTCATAGCTATTAGGATTTCCACGTCTGATTGATATGGGATAAAAGACAGGAAAACTGAGCGTTTTACTCGGTATAAATCTTTCCTTTCTTTTGGGGATTCTTCCGAGAATTTCATTGCCGTATTTATATCGAGTGAACATGGGTGGCCAACAGCGTTGCCACAGCTCGCTCGATCGAGCGAGATCTCGCTCGTTTTGTCGCTAGTTTACCCTCTCGCTTCTCTTTGTCGATTCTCGCTCGTTTTTTTTTGGCTAGTATAGACCATTATTTGTTCGGAGTTCAGCTATGTCCGCTAAGATGGTCTGACTCAAGTAATGAATTCAATCTTCCTACCAACTATAAGGTCCCTTCAAAAAGGAATTAGCTATTTCTTCAGGGTTATTTGCCACTCATATCTTTGGTCGTAATTAAGATACTTAAGAGTCGGTTACATGAACCTGCTTTTTGTTCATTAAACGAGGAATAAACTGTACCATCAGCTAAGGCAGAAAATTGAATATTAATTTGTGTCAAATGCTTCATGCAATCGGCCCATATTAGCACATATACCAGACATAGTTCAGTGACGATTCAAAATAACAAGATATTGATGCAGTCAAATATTTAGTTAGATTCAATGAAATATTTGATTGATTCAATGACATATTTGGTTGATTCTATGAAATATTCGGTTGATTCAATGGAATATTTTGTTGATTCAATTAAATATTTCGTTAATTCAAGAGAAACTGTATCCCATTTCCACAAACTGTTTTGTTGAACCAAATTCAGTATTACTTCGAGAATTAGAATTTTCTGAAATTTCACATTAATAGAATAAACTAAATTAGAAAACTAGTCGACTTCTCGCATAGATCTTCAGTCTTAACTTCTCTTCACTCATCAGCTGATGCAAAGTTCGAATTATTCAGCTGATATTTCAAACACAAAGAATCACTCTTCACGTAGGTAAGTATATAATAAATTCGAAGAAGGCATAGGCGAGGCAAAAAGATCGCCATCTAGTGGCGAAAATTCAACTAAATGTTGAGTGAACGCAATATTTGATTGATATTGCATATTATTATTTCGTTGCTCTACCTATATTCAAGCAAATGATCCCCGTTCGAAACGAGATCATTGCTACATCGGAACACGAAAATTGTATATATGTTGTCTCAAAGATTGTCTCAAAGATATATTCTTATCAAAATGATCATCATCTCATCATATAAACAAAATGTATATACTTGATGATAAAACGTCGATATTATTTTGGATCCACATAATCTGTTTTTGAGATAACCATATATTTTGTTGATGTTATTGATATTTAATGTAGATTCAATTAAACTACATTCTTGATAGCAAGCTGCTGACAGACAAATAATTATGTATCTGTTTGATTCAACAAAAAATTGCTCAGTCCAACAAAAATAATGCATGCATAAATAATTTGTTGATGCAACGAATTCTTTTTCTGCGTGTAGCCAAATTGGTCAATACATGAGTATCTTTTTCATTATGAATATGCCACAAAAATACTATTACCACTTATGCAAATTGTGCAAGCATATTTTTTCAGTGTGTCGAAGGGTGATGTGTGAAATCTGCGATACAATTTCATCAAAGCAATGGATAAGTGATAGATATATATATAATACTTCGAATTCTGAGATTAACTCGAATACCAATAACAACAAAAGTCTGATGTTTGGAAACACAGAAATATATACTATCAATAATGGATAGACCAAATCAACATCTAACTGTCTCAATGAAAATCCTTCGTAATATAGGTAAAATAGCAATGCGGAAACCAAATACGTGAAATATTTTTCCTTAATCAATTCGTTTGTACAAATTTTCAATTTCTCATTGCTCCTGAACGTTTATAAGTTTATTTTGACAAATTAGTCTACTCTTCTCGAAACGGGAAGAGGAAACAACTTTTGCGACCACAAAACATAATGAAAGACCAAGAAACATACGATCTGAGATCACAGGACTTGATTTGATATTGATTTCTTTTCTGTTGGAAAAAAATGTCTACTCCGTCTTTCCTTCTCGCAGCAGATTTCAACCGAGCAGGGTATTATCATTTCTCAGGAGAGCGTTGTATTTTGCATTTTTATTTAATCTGAACGTAGTTTTATTATCATAAAAGATTCCGCATTTTTATGAATTAAATCCTTCATCTAACAGTGCAGCTCTCGATGATGTCTGGAAAAAAGATACTCAGAGCAGATCTGTCGAGATATCAACAGTGGCGGAGATTAAAGTTTCTTTTTTGTTACGTTCTCAAAGAGGAAAGTATTCATATTTTCAACAAAGATAATCTTTCGAAATTGGCCAATCACGTTACCGATCTAAGTTAGCGGTTGGCAAAACAATACACGCCACGGATGCCTTTGAAATTATTTGACTTTTGACATTCCTTGCAGGGATTTGTCATTTGTTATAATGATGGCTTATCTGTTTTATCGTATTCAGTATTCATTAGCAAATATTGAGAAAATCTGTTCATTTTGAGATCTTTTTGTGGTTCTTTGATGACTGGTGAATATATTCAAAATACCTAAACCGTTAAATGTGAATGTCCAAATGAAGGTTGTTTACATCCACTGACTGTTGAGAGAGAATCATGTAGGTATAGATTTAGATAAAATTCAGAGTGGGGCCTTCGGGCTATCTGCCTCCACACCGCGACCTTTTTAGATCTGTTGTTTCTGCCTTCAAAATCGTTTTAGAGTTCTTTGGCTAGCCCCGCCTTCTCTATGAGACTCCATAGGCTAGCGTTCAGATCCCCTGTGAATCTTTGGGCTCTTGGTTTTTCCTCATCCAGCGTATGGAACCTTAGTCGTGAAAAGCCCTCACAGTGCCAAAGTACTACTGTTTCCTCTTCCTGACAGAACCTGCACAGCAGTTCTTCAGTCAGAACTATCCTACGCATGTGTTTGTTGAGCCTACAATGCCCTGTGAGTAGTCCCACTAGTATTCTAGTTGTAGTTCGTTGATATCTCAGTAGATATTCTGTGAATGTTGGCGATGGTTTTTCAATAAACTCTTTTGCCTGTCTGATTCCTGGCGAGTTGTTCCACCATACTTGAGATTTGGTTTGCATCCATGATTTGATACTTGCCTTTTGTATAGCTCTCACAGTACCAGAAAAGGGTTCTGGGCCATTCAGGGCTTTGTTTGCTTCTGCTCGCAAGTGAGTCTGCCTCTTCATTGCCCTCGTACCCTGTATGTGCTGGTACCCATGCTAGAGTCCGTCTGTTCTGACTGCCCAGTTCACTTAGGGTTTCTGAGCAGTCCCATACTATCTTTGAGTTAACTGCTTTGATTGCCGCCTGTTTATCGGAATAGATTGCAATGATTTTTCCTCCAAACTCCTGCCTTATCAATTATTTTACGCAATGATGAATTTCAATAATTTCTGCCTGAAACACCGTCGCGTATTATCTGTGAAAAGTGTTGAAGAATGTTGGCGCCCTGCAAAGATGATTCAAGACAAGGAATGATGGACAAACTATATACCTAATATTACAATGAAATGTGTTGCGTGTTCTTTTAAAAACAGCGAATATGTAGGTATAGTGACATGATCCTACGCAGATCGTGTGACAAAATATCTGGAAGTGCCGATTAATTACCTTGAGCAGACTATTTTTGCAAAATCAGAATTCCTGCTGAGGCTTCTCAGCCTATTTGTGTTTGGTTTATTTCGAAGCTGACTTCGGAAATAGAAGTAGATGTACGGCACTGGCTAATTCGGTCCAGGGAGGCCGTTAAAGCGCCGTTGGTGTTGCGCTTCGTTAATCCAAGGGTGCCTTGGAGAATACAGTAAAAAATAATCTGGACCGAACTCTCCCCAGGGCTACAATTTTACCACCAAGAAAATCATTGTAAAGCTTAACTAAACATCTAATTTTAAGCATCTCCACCTTCATTACCTTAGCTGCACGAATTAAAAATTAATTTTATCTTTGTTACAAGTTTAATTAAATTAAAATATGAAGGACTCTCGCAGCGGGTGACAAATTTAAGTTGACTCTCTTTAAGATTATCCGCGACCGAGCGACAAAAAATTATAATTAAAAACTTCCTTCAGATAATTCATTGTGGAAAAATACGATTTCGTGTATACAATGGGTATAAGAATATTTGTTTCAGAATTGCAGCAAAATACAATAAAATGACTAAAAACATGAATGATTTCAATCGATATACCTATACTGGTGCAACTGATGGATACAAATATAACAACCACATCAGTATTCTGACATCTTCTTGGAACATCAGGATCATCCCCTTAAATTGTAATAACAGTAGATAGAAGATAGAAAACACTGGACTATTCCGCCGTACATATTTCAACAAACTAATGAATTTAAAATTTAACTTTCACCAAGCAACAAAAAACTGAAGATGCCAATGATGAAAAATTATTATTAGAAAGTTCTATTATAGGATATTGGGGGTCCGAAGTTTCACTGAGGCCTTGGGGCCCAACTGAATCAAAAATAGGCCCTGTCCAGACCTTCTAGGCCAGCAGATGTCTAGGTCTGTCTCACATCTAGATATCTAGAAGAAGAACAAATATGTTTTCTTAGTAGGTAATAATATGTTTTTGAATTGACGTTACTTGATTGAAATCTATGCATGGCAAATATAAAAACTTCACAAACGATATAGGTGAATCTTGTGGAAATCCTATCGTTTGTGAAGTTTTTACATTTAGTAATAGTATGTATTTGCTAACAACCCTTTCAAGTTAATCCAGTACACCGTATTTTAATGTAGATATTGTGCATAATTTCCGAAAATGAAGGTTTATCGAACCTGTCCACTGGTAACTAATCCTTCAGGATGGAAAAATAATATATATATAAAAGTAGGGCAAGCCAAGGTTACTTTAGTTCATTGTACTAGTATATCACCTGATGAAGATACTGTGTTATCGAAACATGCAGTGTGTTGGAGAATTTTGTGGAAATCTTATCGTTTGTGAAATTTTTACATTCATACGAGAAGCTTCGAGTAAATATTGAAGTGCGATGTTTGGGAATTACGAGTAGGTACTTTACTTTTGCGTGTTGCCAATCTGTTGATGTTGGAGAAAGAGGCCAGTCTACGGAAGAGATAATCAGGTTTTCGAGAAGTTGAATTTTATGTACCTCAGTTAATAGATGCAAATTTCTAAGTTTTTCCAGTCTCAACCATCCGGACTGTTTCATCACAAGTTGATATGTGATCAAACTTGCGGATTCCGTAACATAGGCGGAGACAGGAGTTCTATATATGTTGCAAGCGATGGGCATCAGACTGTAACAAAGCGGGGGCCATAGATTCACAAAGTTCAATTTTGAGTTTTGTGGAAAGAATGTCTCTATTTGGGTATATCTGCCGCAATGTGTTATAAGAACTTTGGTATCAGTGCAGATTCTCTCATTTTCTTTGGACCAAATAACATGACTACCGATTTTTTAGATTTAGTTTCAACTTATGAGCAGATGAAACATCAGATATTGACTGAAGATCGTTGTTGATAGTATTCTGAGCTTCTTGAAGATTATCACAGGCAAATGAGAAATATATTTGGGTATCATCTGCGTAATGGTGTACAGTGGATTTGGTACTAGAGCATTGAAAGTCGGAAATTATAAACTAAGAAGAAGTGGGCCCAATTATCGTTCGAGATCCCAAGCTGAAGTGAGTCATTCATTATTGAATTGTAATGCAAATCATTACTGCATCGAGGTGTGATATTATTATTTCCATTATTTCAGTCAGCGTCCATGGAATAATATAAAAATAATGAAAGGTCCCTTCGTTTCTTTCACTGATGAGCTTTCTGGCTTTTCTTTGGACCAGAATCCTAGCAGTGCGAACAGTAAAACACTATTCAAGATGGATATATAGTCAAACATTATCTTTGTAGAGAATATAGAGCTGCACATTGACTTTGATGTGCAACTCTGTAGCAGAATTCTCATTCATTCTCTTTTCTTTGTATGTTATGGTAACAGCTGAGAATGATTGTGGATTTCAGTGAGTCCAATCTGTTTTCATGAAGCCAATCACATCATGATTATGACAATCGACAAATGCAGCGTGCGTTGTGACTGTGTATTTCAACTGTTTATGATACACTAATCCTTAGGAAATAGACACGCTTATCGATCCCAATGCCCAATAGCCATTATTCTGATCAAATTACGGCAAATATCACTTGTCACGTCATTCGCATATATTTTGCTGGCGCGACTGACTATACGAATGTTCTTAATAATCGATACTCTGATGCTCTTTTCTCTTTTCATGGCTCGATGGATTATAGGTTTTGTTGCAGCACGAAAAACGAATGAATGTCACTTTTTAATGCCTTTTCACCATCACTGCCAGATGAAATAATAGTAAAAACGTTAATGGATGCGATACGCGATTCTGATACAGTAGGAAACTAGATAATCATCTCTAACATAATATGTACACTCATAATATACTAAATAATAGATTCAATACTCGTCTATTTTGATTAACCATGTCGTGGACATCGACGAAGAAACGAATAATATCTAACACAGAAGGAAACATTCATTAGGAATGTACTGCATTTCCAAATTGGCATCACCAATGCTGCAATGCTGCATATGTATAGCTCTACTTCACATACCTTGAAATTCAGGCAGATAAATTACGAGCTTGTATGGGTATTGAATCCCTAGAATGCCTGGGTGAAAAAAACAGAGGTACTTTGCTGTGGTGCCTGGACATCAGGGTGTGGAGGGCACCGAGAAAGCCGACATCCTCGCCAAACACGGAACGGAACCTAATCTGTGTTCATAGGACCAGAACCATACTTTGGGATCACCGCAAGTGCGGCCAAAACAGCTATCTCGTACTGGGCGGAGGGGAAAATACTCACGTACTGGTCTGAATTACCAGGATTAACCCATTAGAAGCTGTTTCTGCCTAAACTATCGAAAAATATAACCAGGCAGAACCTAGAATGGAGCAGGAGTATTAACCTGCGAATTATGACAGGACTGCTTACGGGACACTGTCGTTTAAGATACCACCTGGCAGAGATTATTAATCTCTGCACCTGGGAAGGATGGGTCTGAACCAAAAAACGGACTGTCGGTTCTGCTGTGTGGAAAACGAAACGGCTGAACACATATTATGTTCATGCTCTTGCTTAGAGAGACTGAGGTCCGACATATTGAGCTTTACCAATTTAGAACCCATCGATTTCAGACAAATCTCACCTAATTCAACCATGGACTTTGTAAAAAGCTGTACACAGTGAACTGTAACCTCTAGGGGTGCGCCACAATAGACCCCTCTGGGGTCGCAGTGGAGGGACGAAATCTACCTTCTACCTTGAAAGCACAGATCTGACGGCCTGTTTCATAATACTGTTTCCACATAATATGGGGATTAGCACACAAATTTATATGCTGATACTCTTAGGCTTCATTCATAGACGAGCCATTCGCCTGGTTGGTGATGCTACACTCACCAATTTCTTAACATCTATCAAAATTCGTATGTTTTCAAAACGACAAAGCTTTGGGATTATTTGCCTAAGGAAGTATTTCCATCACCACCTTATAACTTCCAAAAGTTGAGAAAAAAATCAAATACCTTCCTTCCCTCTCTATTCTCCCTAGTTACAAGAGATATTTAAAAAAATATTGGGGTATTGTCAATTGGAACATCTACCGCACCGTGTGGCGACGGCGGGTTTGAAGTAAGTGCACGTGCGGCCCGAGGCGGTCCAATTGACACTGTGTTTCATTCTCAAAGAACGCTCAGACAGAAACCCTTGGTTACAGGAACTACTATTGGTATTGGTAGGTTGGATGGTGACAGATGCGCTGCGACCTAATTAGATCTGCTTCTGCTATATCAAGGATTTTTTGTTCATAGCAGCCCCTCAAGATTCAATTCCTCCAGGAATTTGAGCATTTTGAGGGGATCTAATAGTTGTGGTATTTCTTCCACAGTCAGCTGGTGTGTTCCCAGTATATGTTCAATCTTTCATGATGATGATGTACATTATCACACTCCATCAGTATGTGATGGGGTGTTTCTGGTCCGAAACATTGACTACATCATTATTAAAGTCTTGGAGATGACTTTGAGCTTTCCTTTCTTCTTTTAAGTACAATAGTACTTAAAACGGCAACCCTGCGGCCTACGCCGATGCCTACTAGACACGAAAATGCCCTATCGCCCGGAGTTTTTGATGATGGATTCCGGTCCCCAGGCCGCGTCGAATGTTGTCGACCGCATCCGCATCGGGGACGGCTTATTTTCGACGCGATAAATATTAAAAGTGAGGCGGCGCCATCAAAGCGCAATATTTACCGAATTCAATTAACTGATATATCGTATATAAATTTCCCCCTAGGACAGTGATATTCGACGGGTGTGGAAACTGGCGGAACAGTAGCCGGACTGGCCCTGGCTTGGGACCAATAACGTAGCTAGTTGATCTACACGGAGAAAAAAATCCGAGAAGAGAAGTGCTTTAATAGTGACTATAGGTCATTATTTGAGTTGCAAAAAAACTTAATATGCCTCGGGATATAATCTTGGTTCCTGGCTTTATAATACTAATATTCTCAACTACCTTGGTTTATATAAATAACTATTTTATTCTTCATCTATGTAAACGAAGCAAGATATGATAAAAATCGAGGATACGAAAAACTTTTAGCTAGTTGATCTACACGGAGAAAACAATCGGATATCTGTTTCAGAAAAAATTGTTCATCACCGCAACAAAATCTTTCAACGGGGAAACAAAGGAAATGTTTCCCCCATAAGTAGGCAATCCAAACCACATGACCCAATATGGCGGCTGTTGGCACCCAATACAGATAGCGGCATAAAGTTAGCATTGTTTGAGTGGACATTGGATAGTTTTTTTACTGTTTTTTTCTGTTTCTGAAGCTTGTTGGGCTGTGCAAGAACTTTATTGAGATGTACAATGACTATTTGAAGACATTGTCGTTAAGAGACAGAGACGTTGGTCAACGGTATGTTCGAAAATCATTTGTTTACATTTTCAGGCACTGTGTTTGTTCCAGGTATAAAATGAAATTGAGAATTATCGATGACTTTTGGATCCTTCCACATTGTTTTAACATCACAGCTATTATTCCAAAGTGCAAATGAAGGCCTGAAGACTAAAAAGTCTTACAAATATTTGTAATCTGGCTTTGTTGTGGAAGTGGGAATTATATCAGGAAGTGAATTGGTTGACACGCTGGAGAAAATATCAGAAAGGGTTTACAGAGCTCCAAATCATCAATTAACTGTTAAACAAAAATCTATAGTTTGAAAATGTGAAAAGACGTTTTTGATCAATTTTTCTGATAAAATGATGCAACCCGATACAATGTAGGGTATATAATGCTGGACTAATAACGGCTTCTTTGCTTTTTTTGAGAAACTGTAAACAAAATGTTTTATAGTTGGAGTCTTTTTTGAATCTTTAATACCTCTAACTCCGTTATTTTGAATATTTTATATATCCTTTATATTTCTTATCGAAATTAATATTAGGAATAATTGAACAGTGAAAACCAATTTTGTTCGAGTATGCTGATATTTAAATTGAATCATTTTGTTGATTTAAAAAAGTTGCTCAATTAAAATCATGAGAACCACCCAGATGCCGAGTTGGTCACCTTCTGCTACGCCAATGGTTGAGGACTAGGCAGCGGATCGCCATCGGCGTCTGTCGCGCCCCCAATCCATCATCCCTTTGACACATATATATAGGAATTTATTTTGCGGTATCGATGCATCGGCTACGAGTGTCCCTGGGAGCGGCTCTTCCCGAAATGACGGTTTGATTTATTGTTGACGTCGCTAATCTACGTGACATATATATGTTTTTATTGTTAGCCATCGCGGCCCGTCGCGTTTTAATAATTTCGGATAAAATCTGTATGAGTAACACGATGGCGCCCGGAAAACGAGTCCCACGTTTACCCCCCCAAACCCCCTCCCCGAACGGTCTCTATGTAAATGCAGGGTCATTAGTGTGTCGTTAACCGTTAACGTAAGGCGACCGAATCGATTAACGCTAAGTGACTGCGTAATTAGCTGTACATGCTGCGGAATATCCCTGTCCAACCCTAACCTCCTTCCCTATCCTGGCAACCCCTAACCGACCAAATTAAGGGACACTCTTTTCCAATTTGTTTCGACGGTGGCCGCAAACCGCTCTCTAATACTCTGCTCGAGTTTTTGCATTATTCACCACTCAACGTTTCAAACGGTTTCAGCGAAACCGTTCTTCTGTATCATACACCTTCATCCAATATCTCTAATATCTCATCAGAAACAATAATAATTGTACTTAAAAAAAATCTAGATAACTCGAGAATTTGCGACGATAAGTAATCGAAATCATGATTATTCAATAATTCGATCTATGAACGTATATGTTTTGAAAGCAACATCCGCAAATCGAGCATTTGCTCCTGATGTTTCAACGAGTCCGTTCTTCCGTTTTACAAACTCTGATCTAAAATATCACCATATAAAAAAATAGACATTGAGAGAACAGTCAGATAATGCATTATTTGAAAACCATCATGACTGGTCGAGGTATCCTATAGTGGTGTTTCAGAAGAATTACCAACACAATATCTTTTTTTGAGGGGACCAGAGTCTTTTGGAAGTCCTTAGCATAGCTATCCAAGAGATTTCTTGAATAGAAAATGGCTTCTGCTTCCACTGCTTGCATAACTTGTGGTGGCGAATGTCGGTATTTTTTCAGTTCCAATTTTCAGTTTGAGTATCGTTCAGATCAATTCGAGAATCATGCATATTTCTGAAAACGTTTAGATCTATATGGGAGAACGCTTGAGGGGAAAATTTGAACTGTGCATGTTCCATATAGCTTGTCCTTTCTTGTTTGCACAAAATATACTCTGCTTGAGTTCTCACATATCAATTCTCACACAAGGTCTTAACCTTCGATATTTCAACGAATCTGATCTTCCAATTGCCATGGACTTATACGATATTTCACCGTACACATTGATGGGACAGTCAACATGATTAACTTTCAAAGTATCAATCTGACTATTCATTCAACTTTAGGCCAAGTGAATGAAGAAATGAAGAATGCATGACCTACCGAGGATGGTTTCCTGAGAAAACGGCAACGGAAATTGAATCATCGGGCAGTCATCATAAAGCAAACCAAGAGGTTTATGAAAGCTGGCAGCAAATGAGTATTTGCTTTATGCTGCTTCTGCTTATAAGTTTAAGTCTGTCCTGTTGTGATTGCCAGATGGAAATTTCAAATTCTGATTTCCAGACATTTCTGGCCAGATATACTCAATGTACCTATAGGTACATACGTGCGATGGAAGGCTGTTACCGGTTCAAATATATTCCGGATGAAACAGGAATTAATTTAAGTAGGCATACTTCTTTTTCCAGATTTTTTGTGATTTTCTTGACTCACTCCTATAAAATGAAAATATGAGTATTACCTCAATATTAGTGATGCCCGCGAGAGTCTCGTTTTCGAGAGTCTCGCATGGTCTCGTCTCGTTTTCGAGACAAGACTCGAGACGAGACTCGGACAATACGAGACGAGACTTTTATTGGTCTCGTCTCGAGTCTCGTGCAAGACTTCTCGTGTCTCGTGCGAGAGTCTCGCAGGTAAATATTTCTGCGTGCCGACTGCAGACTTGAGAATTTCATTCATAATACAACATATTTAGAAAGAATTCAGACTATTTCGCACAGATAGACAAAACATTTTATTTTATTTTTATAACTTTCGAATATATAATGCTATGTTTTTTCTCTTGTTTAGATGTATATGATGTAAGTATGTACCTACTTTTCAATAAAAAATAATCATTTTTTGGATGTATGATAAATTAACATTCATCATACAGGACGTGGAAAGAAATTCTGAATTGAGAAAAACCTAATCACGAATCTGCAATTGACGTCTATAAAAGTTTCCATCGTTCAAGTTCAATATAATTCAATGTTCGACGTGGAAAATAGCCAGGAAAGTATTTGTTTTCTGTTGAATATTCAGAATTACATTATATGCATATCTTTATATAAAGGGGAATGCGAATTCTCTATTTCAGAAGATTTTGTTTTCAAATTCTCATCGTGTATGTTCGATAGATGTAATTCAATATTCGTCGTGGCATATAGCCAGGAAAGTAGTTGCTTTCTTTTGAATAAACCGAGCAAGAATTAATATTTTCATCACATGGAGAATGCGAATTCTCAATGTATTTCTTTATATATATATATCAATTTTTTCTGTCCATAAATATATCTGAGAATGTTCCTTCTCAAAAAATGTTATTTTTGTTGTTATTTTCTCTGCCTACTTCTACATTATACCTAAAAAGTAGGTGAAGGTAAATATCACGTACTAGACTGGAACAAGATTATGCATGACGAAATGCGATACATTTGCGAGACTCTCGTACGAGACGCGAGACAAGACGAGACTCGAGGGTGCGAGACGAGACTCGAGACAAGACTTCATATTTCATCCGCGAGACGAGACGAGACTTTATGAAAGTCTCGTCTCGTTGGTCTCGTGTGAATCACTACTCAATATACGTGTGGTGAGGACAAATCAGATGATTTGCCTCAAAATGTCACTGCGTTTGGAAATTTCACTATTAGTGAGCCTAAAAACGAAATAGGGAGCGATGAGCTATAGTCTCCGTTCAAAAGAATGCAAGCGGATTCATGAAAATATGGGATATAAATTCGAGACTGATTAATAAAAACAACACCTAACTCATGTGTTCGCCAACCTCAACATCTGTCACTGAAAAGTGTCATAACTGGAATCCGAAGACAATTTTGTCCATTTTAATGTTGAAAACGGGAGCAGATTCATCCCAGAAACATCCAAAGATGAGATGAGATATTCTATATTTATGTCCTTCAAACATTTTTCGACACTGACAATCAATTGAATTTTCTTTTTAGGCTCCCTAATAGTGAACGATTGAAACACATCAGTGAAATTTCTGGCAAATCATCTGATTTGTCCTCGCTACACGTTTATTGAAATCATGTATGCTTATATTTTTATTTTATAGAAACGAGGAGAGAAAATCACAATAAATCAGAAAAATTAATATACAATCTCTATAGTAAGAAGGTACTTTATGATTCTATAATGAACAAGTCAACTTTTTTGATGTAGTCTCCATTGCCTCCATTCCCTGGCATAATCAATTCAGTGGGAAAATCACGTAAGATTAATTGCTAAAAGTGCATCTAAAAATCTTGGTTTTCTGTTTCGGACCAGGGGCTATTTCACTCCAGGAATACTGTTCGCTTATTTGGACTGCAGCACCCAAACATACCCTGAAACTGTTGGATTCTGGCCAAAAAAGGGCAATTCGTCTCGTGGGTGATGCCTCGCTTACGAACTCACTCACTTTTCTGGAACACCGTAGAAAAGTTGGCGATCTGGCTCTATTTTATAGATATTTTCATGGACGATGCTCTTCTGAAATATCAACAATTGTTCCTCCCTTGGCTGTCCCCGCGAGATTAACCCGTCGAGTTGAGGCTTCGCACCCCTTCGTGGTCACTTTGGAGACCTGCAGAACATCTCTTTCCAAAGACTCGTTCATCCCACGAACAGCGAGGCTCTGGAACACATTGCCGAGGGAGGTTTTCCCCGAGGCATATAACCTCCAGAAATTTAAGAAGAACACCAATGCCTACCTTAAATGTCAGAGTTGAGTTAACATATTTCGATAATATTATATCATGTATCGAAATCTGAAACGGTAACTGTAATCTTGGATGATATTTATTCTGGAAGCCACTTCATTTTAATAAATTTAATGGAAGAGAAGTTTCGAAAGTTTCTAGTGTTTTCATGCGAATGCCAGAAACTCTCGGTTTTCGACAAAGAGATGAATGAATCGAGACCATCAAGCCATTATAACGTTTAGATTTACACAAATTTTCCGAAAGAAAAATGAGGCGACAACACCAAGCCACACAATAACGATTTTTTAAAATACTTCTCGCCGTATAAGAATGGAAGATGGATGAATCGATAACGTGGTTGAAACAAAATGGGAAGATTATAGACGAGAAGAGCTGTTTCGGTGGACGATAATATTTAGGCAGGTTCTAATTAATGGGATTTTCCTTGGTTCGGTAAGTTCGGTAAATATCGAGCCGAACAGCTCCGGCGCTGCTTACGCCTGCATTAACTCCGGGACCCTATTTGCATGATTTATTGTCGTACTATGGCTTTAAATACCGTGTAATTCGCAAATTTAATGTAAAATGGGCTTGTTGAACAGAAATCGCTGAAAATATACAATCAGGACCACTCTCCATTATATCAAAGAATCGATGATGAAAATATCACATTTGGTATTTCTGTTGACATTTTTATAGTATTACTCCTCAGCTGTTTGTGCTAGGAAGTGACTATATAGTGAGGTTCCACTGGGTAGATTTTTCGGAAATACAGAAAAGAAAAAACAAAGTAAAACTGTTTTGAATCCTAGAGTGGAAGTACTCCTTTATATGAAACCAACAATATGCCTTTATTTTGACTCGTTACCATAGCAACCAGAAGAAATTCCGGAATAATTTGGCAGTTCAGAAGATGAACATAAATTTATATATAATGATCTACACATTGCTCTCATGTTTTATTTACAACCAATTATAAATTTCATTAGGATTGTGTCGTGTCACTTATTGTAAAAAAAAAATTCGAACTTTATTTGCGACGTGTCGAAATTTTATCGTTTTTCGTATTGTCAAAAATCTATAGCGTTCTTCACATTGTTGAAATACTTAAGAATATAATTTGATCATGACGAGAATGACAATTGCATGAAACCAAAACTAGAAGATTGGAAAAGTCACTAAATCGCGAAATAAAGTCGCTCACTAGCGATTTCTGGCAACTTTTCCGTTCTCAGCAACTGGAAACGCTGTTTACGTGTCAGGTGTCTGTTGGATCGTGGGATAAATAATCCCAAAACGATTGAGAATGAAATAACTACAATTTCTTGCGAATTCTAAAATGTTCACTTCCACAAGGAAAGTAATGATTCAAATTTTGAAATGGTATTTGCTACTGTAATAACTTCACAAACGTTAAGATTTCCACAAAATTCTCAAACACACGACATGTTTCGCTAACACAGTAGCTTCGTCAGGTGATATACTGGTACAGTGAACTAAACCACAGTTTAAGGAATAAACTGTGACTAAACTAACGTTGGCTTGCTTGACTTTTATATATCCTACTTTCCCAACCTGAAGGGTTCTTTACCTGATGTGGACAGGTACGATAAACCTTCATTTTCGGAAATTAGGCACAATATCTACATTAAAATACGGTATACCGGATTCACTTGAATGAGTTGATAGCAAATACATATTATTACTTACTAAGAAAACAAATTCAAAGGTGGTGAACTATTGAGGTCTAATTGATCATTGATTAAAATGTCAAATTTTTTTTTGCTACATTTATTGCAGCAAATAAGTTTTCGCATGCAATGGAATGTCTTCAGACACATGCTAACTCATCACATAACAATTTCAGCCTGATGCTTCCTGCTAAAAGCGGATACGCTTCTTAGCTAGGAATCAACAATATCATATTGTTATGCCAAACAAGAATACGTTTGCCAAATTTGCGACCAATAATACTTGGTATATCTCTCTATCTTGCCAATTTCAGGAGCTTACCTCAATAATTATGAAAAATATAGCGGTGATTCCGTAAGGACTCAAGGACTGCCATGCACCATGTACTCCGTCACTTGAAGAATAATGTAGGTACGGAGTTAGAAAGGTTTATATGCTTATACTGGGACTAAATCGACAAATAGTGAGAAGAGCCATCAACGTTGTAAAAATCTAAAATCAGGAAATGTGACAATATCGTGCATGAAAGGGAATGGGTTTCCATAGAGTGCCTCTTTGGTAACGGCCCTGTAGTTCAGGATTCACCTGACAAGATAGTACCCAGCAAACATTTTGAAATGGGGCATCAATGGCCTAATATATCTTTCCCATACCTGACATCAGCGGCCCAGTAAATGGTCCCATATGCAGGACTCTATATATCAGTATACTGCGGCCGGCAGCTGGTCCCAGTGCTGGGTACCCAGCAATCATACTCAGTTTCCCGGCAAAAGGCCAGTACAACATAATCGACACATTGGGTTTCCCATAGCAAGCCCAGCATATACATAAATGATGGGACTGTAATGGCCAATTAACGACATTTCACAATATAACCCTCTCATCATAAATCAGACACATACTAGATTCCCAGAAAACACAATGATATCTTCTTGACCTCTCTGTTCTTCAACGATGAAACTTCTCGGAGTGACTGCTTCTTAATGGTTGGTATGTGGTATCTACATCTTATTGGGTGGCATCTCTTCAAAGTTGATTCTTCGTTGTGAGGTACTTCTGAAATGCATCATTTGTTATTTATTAGTGGCCTATGAGTTGCATGAGTTCATAACTTGATAATATAGTCTGATGATTTGATAACATGGAGCTTTTCAATTCTCATTATTTTCTTGGCACTGGTATTTCTGTAGCTGGAACCTCATTGTTATTTAGTTCTTCAATATAGAGACAGGTTCACATAATAACCTAAGATTGCTTTTGGTAGCAACAAACGAGTTGAAAATGTTGCTTTTGGAGAAGTATAGCCAACTCCAATTATTATTATCATTAATAGGTATATGAGGTTACGAGATACCAAACACTTGCATTTCATAATGAAATTCGAAACACTATGTAGGTAGATTGATACTTTACTCAATATTATCATAATTGAAGGATCCGTCTTCTTTTATTATCAATTGAGAATACCTATTCCTGCCATCATAAATAACCACCAGGGAAAGGGAGAACCACATTAATTCGACATAAACAAACTAGCACGCGATCACCACTCACGAGAGTCAGCCATCTTAGTTACATATAATCATGATCAGCTAGCTGATTGTTGATGTAGACGTTCCTAGAACATCCACCAGGGGGACGAGTAGCGAACATGAAATTGACCAGCAAAGGGCCAGATCTCGTTAGGATTCAATTAGTCACAAACATCTTACCATCACAAGGCCATCATCGTATTTTTAACTGATGGTTACTTGGCATGAAAAAATCATCGGCTCATAACCAATACCCCGCCATCGTCACTTTCCCAGACTAGCCTGCACTAGGCCGGACTTCTCCCGCTAGTTCAATGTTTGCTGGGTATATTTGCAGTTCTTCATTCTCTCCCGGAGAAAACTCCTGAACCCTCCACTCCTAAATAAATGGACGTTTACGACTACTAATAATTGAAGATTCCTGCTCTCCTTCGACTCATCCTGATGAACTTTTATTAAAGACTAATGCTCAACGTGAAACATGATGGTCGCTTTGTATGTATTACCGAGTCTGACGATAAAGTATGAAAATTGATGTCATTATCAGTTGCGAACAGAGGCAATTCTTGTCGATTTCTCTTTGGCAACGATCGAATCGAAATTCCAGATTGGCTCATGAATGGAGAATTGACAACCATCTTTCAATAATTACTTACATCCCTACTTCCCTCGGTGATGATTCTAATGGCAGCTTGTCATTCTGTTTAGCCCCACCCGTGCGAATGGGTTTCCGATTTTTGTTAAATTTCGGCCGATGTTCTCTCATCCTCAGCCTCCGCCTTGCTCAATACATCAAGGGGTGGCATCAGGAAAGATAGCTGGAAACGTCAGGGTATCCAGCTTTTTTGTATGTGAGTTTTTGCGGGGTTTACCCGTAGAGTCTTCTTATCATATACACGTACCAGTTTGAGATGTTATGAATCCCTTTGCATCAGCCACTTATACATTATAGTCTACCCTAATGGTTAAAACAGCGCTGATTGTGCACGACAAAATATTCAGAGCTCCTTGCATTATTTCTGATGCAATCAAGTTTGAATGATTTTCCATGACAAATAGGTAGTCCTGTTTTCCGCATCAATTTGAAGAAAATAACAGCCAAATACCTATATACACATTGTTACGGGTGCTTTACGTTAAGATTTCAATTACGAAATTGAACTTCTATTCACTGTTTCTTGACCAGAGTATGCCCGCTGACTCAGTGGTGAGGTGTGAGTTCAACAAAAACCGAATATAAAATAAATATATATATAATAATTGATATTTCAAAATAAAGCGCCACCCGTTTTAATTTTCACTCTGTGTTGTCAAGAAACACCAAAACGGGAAAAGTGGTCAGATCTCCAGACTAGTAAATAAAAAAAATAAACGGAAATATATAAAGGTGATCAAAACAATAATTTTAATGATGATATAAGATACGATAGCTCATATATCGTAATTATAGAAGTTATATCTTGAATAGATAATATCTATGCAGAATATCAGTCACAGAAAAGTGTTCCTATGGCCCGGCCCAATATTGGCGAAGCAGTAGGTACTTATCTATTGCTCATTCATTGTTCGTCCATCAGTGTTGACTGACAGACGTACCAATTTTCAGTGCATTCCCAATAATAATAATTTATTCGCCATTTAGGTACAGTGTGTACATATGGTAAGTCATACAATGCGTAAGTCACATGATACAATAAAACCAAATTGTAGATCATTGAGTAAAAATAACAATCGTATGAATAAATAAAATCAAAACGGATCTGACGACAGCACAACACAGGATACATATTTAAAAGTGAAACGATTAACAGTATAAATGAAATCATAGACTGAGTCCAAATGACCACGACCATATATAATTAAAATCACTGAATTGAAGTTATATTACGGAATAGGATGACAGCACACTACAAGTAAAATAAATCACAATAATGGATCATTCAAATATTCTTGATAGGAATAGTAACATTTGTCAGTCAGCAAACATTTTATTTTGTTAAAAAATAATCTATCACATTCAGAATTTTTAATTTCCGTTGGCAGTTTGTTGTAGAAACTCAGTGCTTTGTAGAGAGGAGAATTTTGGAATTTCGTGGTTTTGTGGTATGGTATTTTTAGGTGACTACCATTGCGTGTGTTGTAAGCATGCGAAGAAGCATTGGTATCGAAGGATTTCAAGTTGCTTCTAATGCATTTCAAACATTTCAAAATATAGATGGATGGAGCAGTCAACAATTTCTCTCTTATAAATATTGGTTTGCAACTATCTCGATAGTCCATATCAAATATTAATCTTACGATACGTTTCTGCCCTATAAACACTCTACCAAAATCTTTACCACATCCCCATGACATAGTGTTGAAGGAAATGTGCGAGTATACCATTGCATAATAAATGCCATTTGCTTAATTGCAAAGAATGCTGAATTTAGTTTCTTGCATACATGATTGATATGTAGATCCCAGTCTAACCGCTCATCTAAAAATGTTCCCAAGAATTTTACATCATGCGACATAACTATTTCATCAATAGCGTTTATTTCACCAGGGATATTATCTTTCCTATTATAGAATTTCATTGAAACTGACTTTGTTGTGTTTAAAATGAGTTGATTTCTGTCACACGATGATGTGAACGAATCAATGATTTTGCCGACATTTGTTAATAGTACATCTGGATCAGGACTAGCAACTGTAATTGTTGTGTCATCAGCAAACATGGTGATGTAGCAATCAGTTACGTTTTCGGGCAGGTCGTTGACAAATAGCACGAATAGTAGGGGTCCTAAAACAGACCCTTGCGGTACTCCTAATTTAACATCATGAAAACACATCACTTGTCTAGGTAGGTATTGTAGAATAAATGATGCCAATGAAATGCATCTGATAAATAAATGGTCCATTGTGATTTTATTGATGTCTTTTTGACATTAGAGAATCGATGTTGTTGGATCATCGTTCAACCAGTACTGTTCGAATGACCTTTGAAAACTGGAAAATGCTAATTGTATGCCCAATGCCGTAAAAATTGAATGATTCACATCCTAAATCTATATATAGGAAATATAATATGATGTACCACTATAATCATTAAAGTGCAATATACTCATTATATGATATAGGAATAGCAATGAAAAAGTACTCTTTTTTATCACCGACAAATGTATTGCCAGGCGTCTGTCATCGATAAAATGAATGGGCCAATATTGAATTACCAGTTATCTCGTATTTTCTGGGAACGTATGATCAGTCATTTGTGCTGAAATTCATTCAATGTTTTGTTTCAGGTTTGGTTCCAGAATCGACGAACAAAATGGCGGAAAAAACACGCAGCTGAAATGGCGACAGCAAAGCGAAAACAAGAAGTGCTGGACAACCAGACGGATGAAAATAGCGATATAATATCAGACAATGAAGACGAGCATGTATCGAAGAGGCAGAACTTACAATGAGACATTCAGAGTGTGATGGAGTCAGGATGCGTCGTGTAAATATTAATTTAGTGATCTCAGTGTTTGTGAGTTGTGCGCAAGCAGAACATGTTCATGGCCATGCGCAAGTTGTAAAAATGTTATATATATATTATATAGCTGAGAGAATGCGTCTCACGTTACAAATCTATATAGGGATGATTATTAGATATTTAATTTGTTTTCAGTTTACCGCTCGATGATACAGTATTCAAAGCGAATTGACATAGGGTATACAGTGCTTTCACATTTACTCCCTACGTAGGACATAATATAACTCTCTCGTTATTTGATGGGAAGGGAGCATGCGCAGTTTCACAGAACTATTGGCATTTTTCATGTTCCATGAAACTGCGCATGCTTTCGATGGTTTCGGACTGTTTATTTTTCGAACGAGAACAAACCATATGAAAGTGGTAGCAGCGAGCCATTGATATCTCGACGCTAATCCTCCATTTCTACGTAGCTGCTAGCCCCGAGCCAGACCGAATACTTTGCCTATGTAGTGTTTTCGAATGAAAGCACGGTATACATTGTAATTCCAGCTGAAACACAGCTACCCCAGTTGCGTAAGATGTTCTACGAACATAACAGGGTTTCCCTCTCGTGCGATCGAGGTTGATGGAAAGTTGATGTCCTCTAGTATTTCAAAAAATTGTCCCAACCGACTTAAAGTCTCTTCATTCTCCCGAATAAGTGAACTACATTCAGCAAACAATTTGTTTTCCAAAATTGTATCGTAGATACAGTGATCGACAAAAGCAAAGAAAATTGAGAATTTTCATTATTGGAAAAGTATTGTTCATGTCAGGGAATTTTAAAACTACAGAGAATTGCGTCAGCAGCAAAATAACTGTCGCATAGTATTCTAATATACAAGGAGAGAATGAAATTATTGAAGTATATTTTTTGTTTTTTATGTACTTGTTCTCCAAATAGTATGGAGCTGCTCTTCTTTTAGTTTCTGAAAAGAATTGAACCATGCAGTGAATACCCCCATATGTTTCGCACAAAAAAGGGCAAAGCCCATTTAATAGCTGTTCTACAGTTGAAAGAGGGGTATGCTACGTGTCATATTTTGGTTTCAATAGACCAGTAACCACTACTAAACATTCACAACTACATTATCTCAAATATGAAAGTTGCAGATTTGTAATAAAGTTTTTATAAATGTAAGGTGTGAGATAATATTCATTATTGAATCATAAAGTCTGCGTTATGAAATGCACTACCTTCAGTTGTCCTTACATGTTTATTTATTCGTTAATTTATTTATTTTGTTGTGTCTCTTGATCGGGTGATAATTTAAAAAAAAACTTGTATATTTTCTGATTATTCTGAATAATCATTTCCTATAAAATTTTACTCTAATGTATTGATTAGAAAATAATATTGAATAACTAATAAGTATAAATTTAGTTACTGTTTCATTTTTTATAAAAATGCAGCTCTGAACGAGCTGCAATATTAGAATCGTGTAAAATAACGTGCAATCTTTATTATATAGTCCGCGGCAATTTTTGCAGCTACTGAATGATTAATTGAAAACTGTATTGTATTATTCAAATAAATATGATTCAATGATTTCGGCAACTATAACCAATGTTTCATTTTTACCCCTACTGGACAAAACCTGAAAGAACGACTGCGATTCACGCAGTATCTCGAAAGTGCGTTTCACTGCGCATACCCTTTCCAGCAAATGACGCAGCTCTATATAAGTAGACGGCGCACCATCAGCTTTATCTGATGCGCACAGCAATCAAAAAGAAAGCAGAACAGAAAGATATCTGAATGCTCTTCACCAGGTTCTGATACGCACTGCAATCGAAAAGAAACCAGAACAGAAAGATATCTGAATGCTCTTCACCAGGTAAGAAGGTCAATGCTACGAGTTGGAAAATAGACGTTGGGAAGTATTTTAGGCAAGTTTTTCATCTCAGAAAAAAGTGCTCTTTCATATTCGGTCAAAAGGTATATACCGGATGGTCCATTTAATACTATCCACCCTCGATATCTCCCAGAATTATTATTTTACAAAAAATTGACGAAACAGGTCGATTTTAATATGGAGGAGGACACCTATTGACGCGAAATAAATAATCCATTATTGTTCAACCCTCTACTCCCCAGAGCAACCCCCTCAATAATTTGAATAGGGAATAAGGGTATTAAGGGTCGTGTTATACGCATCATTGCGAAGGTATTCCAATTCCGAAACTAGCAGTGGATAGTTTTTCGAGTTCCAACAAGTCGTTTTTTAATTGTGAGTAAATGAATGTAAATAATAGATTATTGAACAGGTATTCACAAAAGATGTTCAAAATGGCCTCCATTAACTCCTAGACAGTGGTAGAGTGAAAATTCCTCTTGTACAGTGATGCTCAAATTAAAAGAAACGACTCTAGGTCGAATTGAAATATTTTTGTCTATGCACATGTACTATTCATTGCCTAGGAACGAACCGTTTCCCTCATTAGCATTTTATGACCTGGTTCGCGCTGTAAAGGTATTAGAGGGTATACCCAGCGGTATACCTAGAGGTGTTATAATAATAATTATTCCAATGTGAAAAATAACAATGACAGAGTTCTTCTTTGGCAACTACAATGAAATAAATAGGAATTTATCTGGACTGCTTCACTTTGATTCAGTTTTGTTGAGAACGATATAATATAATTAATTATCACTAGAATCCAATCTTGGAATAAAGGGATTTAATTTCAACCTATACAGGGTGTGATTCAATTTATGGCTAGAAATATAGGACATGGTTCCTCAGCTCATTTTGAGAAGAAAAGTTGATATGAACATATGCCCTGAACCTCTCAACTTCCGAGCTATAGGGTTTGGAATTTTTATGAAAATAAGCATTTCCTTATGATAACTTCAACATACTATTCTAGATATTCTCATGAAATTTGACATGCACCAACTGAAACAATGTGGTGTAGTTTGTAGGTAAGATGTGTTTTTGTCTAACTTTTATTGAAGTGAAGTCGTTGATTGAATTGGCCAAAATGGTTTCATCATTTTCAAATATGTAACTCAAGTTATTGCAAAAGGAATGAGAATTGTATTTATTTTTTAAAAAAATCTCCAGTATTTACATCCCATACGGACACGAACTGGCCATCAGTGCTTAGTAGGTGCATGTCAAATTTTATGAGAATATCTAGAACAGTATCAAAGTTACTATAAGAAATTTTTTTCTTAAAATTTCAACACCCTATTGCTTCAAAGTTAAGAGGTTCAGGGCATATATTATGTTCATATGAACTTTTCTCAAAATGTCTACATCCTATATTTCTAATCATCAATTGAATTACACTTTGTATAACCAGGAGAAAAAGATCGATAAAATTGTAATGAAACAATAAAGATATAGTACTGAATTTTATGATTTCACGTTCATTCAGGTAACCTATTCATTTTCAATATTATGCTGAGTTGAATAAAACTCTGAAAATTTTTGGGTAAATCCGAGGATGAATCTGGCATAGCGCACTTACGAATACGGAAAGAAAATAGAATTCCCTTATTTCCAATAGAACACCACTTTTTTTTCCATTATTCATTCTGCATGTTACTCTGATATAAACCATAAAATATATAAGGTAATTCATTACTATTTTCAACTGTTTCAGAGTAATAACGATTTTTGAGAATATTTTTGAAAATGATTTTCTTTCAAACTGAAACACTGAAACTCTTGATTTCTTACAAAGGAGAGCTGGTTCACATAAAATGCTCTTTGGAGTGGAAATATGAATTTCATAAACAAGGATATCTACAGCGTGATTATTATCAGCATGCAGATCATAGATTTCAAAACCAAAATAACATTTTATACTGTTGAATATACAGAGTGGGCCTTTGAAAACGAAACAGAGACTCTGTAGGTCGCCAAAACCGGATTATGAAAAGAATCTGAAACACATCAACTACGTTTTCGAGGGGGACATCGTCCTAAAATATTTTCAGCCCTGCGGCGTTGCCACTGCTAACGAAAAGAAGCAACAACTTTGTTATTTCAAATAGAACACCTTGTATTCCATTGCATTTTTAGATTCTCCCCGAAGAGCTGATTTCATCAATGCATGATACTTGGGGTCTAGCTGTTATGGTTTCAGGGATATAAAGTGTTCAAAATCGAGATTTTTCAACTTTGACATTTTTTGTGTCGAAACTATTCATTATTGGTCGAAACGGCTCTCATGTCCCCATATCAACTTGTGATTTACTATCTACTGACATTTAATTGGAACAGATACAGGGTGATCAGAATTCTGATTTATTTATATTGAAAAAAAAGGCAAAAATACACATCAAACATTCTGGTATTTACTCGGGTATTTAACAGTGCACTGCATGTTATGTTCTGTGACCACGTGCTATATATACAGTGTGTCCACTTTAAGAACTTTACCACCGCCTGTAAAATCCGTATTATCTTATCTGATCGATTTCGAAAAACTTTTGTTTGTTCTATAGGTATTTGAAATATCCATCAAACAAAAAAAGTGATTTTATTCTTGGACTGTTATCGTGGCCATCAACTGCGACCAATTTTATTGACCCATATTTCGTGAATTACTATTGGGGATTTTATTTTTTCACTAAAACTAATGATAGATTCTGAACCTAGATCACTCAATGTAACCCTGTACCGATTTTCATCATCATAAAACAAAGAGTGTCCGAAAAATCGGATTAATAGATATATTTTTTGTATACTTGATCAGAAAATGTAGTACTGTGGTATTTTTGGGAAGAACTAATGTCAAATGGATATTTAGGACTACTTCGAACATATCAGCCCCGATTATTATCATTCAAATATACAATGTGTCTGAGAAAACAAAAAGGGTGGGTAGGCAATTTTTTATCAACCAAAAAATAATAAAAAAAAATTTGGACACCCTGTATTTTATGATGATGAAAATTAGTACAGGTATGTTCCGAGTGATCTTGAATGAGAATCCGTCATTATTTTCTAGGTATAGAATCATGCATCATGAAATATTGTCTACTTATTCCGAGACTCATTCGGTTCGGTTCAGTATCTCCTATGTCCTTTGAGATATCAAATTGATGACACAACACTGTCCTGAAGCAAAGTAATATTTTTGTGATTAACGGACATGGGAGACACTGAACTTTATCGAATCGATCAATAACCCTGTTTTTCAAATTTATCTGCACGATTTATCGAATCTCAAGTATTATACTTTAAAAATAAAATTTCTGGAAGTAGGTAGATATTCGCGTTTCAAGATAATTATGTGTATGTATACCGTTTTCATATCGCACATGCTGATGAGAATTATTAGTTCTTATATCAAAAATAGGTATTCAGAGGAAAATAACTCTTAAGAACGATTAAGAAATATGATTTCATGGGAAAAATGATTGGAGGATTTACTAACGACAAACTTCAATTTAAAAAAAATTTAATTATACTGATGCCGCTTTATTCAAGAAGTACTTCAACTATATCTATCAATCCATAGAATCAACTAGAATCAAACAATGAATAACCATTAGTCAGCTTCATAAGATGAAGCATAAAATATTACTCTAGCGATGTGAATATTAACCCCAAATCTTAGAAATATTCAGATATCTGACTATCTCGTACCACAACTCACCATAAGAAATAAGTGATTGAAACAGCGGGCGGTTGGAATAGATATTAGTCTGGGTGCATAAACTGAAATTTTAAAGGGATTTTCACAGAAGTCGTTACTTTTAATTTGAGCCCCACTGTACATTTGAGAATGTTTCTCTTGACATTGCCTGGGATTCAGTTCTCATTCTTCTCTCCTTATTATCGAGGTCAGTAGGTTCCGTTTTATGCATTACCGATTTCAAATGACCAAATAGGGAAAAATCATTGGGTGCCGAGTCCGGCAGAGGTGCTGTCCATTCTATTGGTCCTCTATACGGACCTATATGCATGATGATTGTAATCGAAATCTATTGGCAGATAATATTTATTCTCAACAAGATGATGTGTCACCTCATTCCGTATCACAGGTGAGAGAATGGCTACCCCAAAATTTCCCAAACAAATAGATAGGTCGTGAAGAACCATTAAAATGGCCAGCACGCTCGCAGGACATGGCACCCAATGATTTTTTTCTTTGGGGTCATCCGAAATCCGTTATTTATAAAACGAATCTGCTATGATCTGGACGATAAGTTAAGAAGAATTAGGGTTGAATGCCAGGCAATAACTAGAGGAACATCTCAAATGTGCGAAAGGAATTTACAAATAGATTCTACCACTGTCTGGAAGTCAATGAAGGTAATTTTGAACATTTGTTGTGGATAACCATTCAATAATTCATTCAGTACATTCAATTACTCGCAACTGGAAAACATACCATTTGAACTCGAATATCTCGAGAACGACTTGTTGGAATTCAAAAAACTTGCCACTGCTAGTTTCAGAATTGAATTACCTTTGCAACGATGTATAGCACGACCCTTGTTCCATATTGAAATTATTGAGGGGGTTGCTCTGGGTAGTAGAGGGTTGAAGTATGGATTATTTATTTTACGTCAAAAGGTGCCCCCTTCCATATGAAAATCTACCTGTTTTGTCATTTTTTCGTAAAATAATAATTCTGGGAGATATCGAGGGTGGATAGTCTTGAATGGACCACCAGGTATAAGAATTACCACAGGCACGATGAGCATGTGAATTTTCATGATTTTCGTGCATGAAACGTGAGAAGCCATCTCTGTCATGTTGTATACATATGTAAATCCGTTTTTCGCGTAAGATACGTCTGCTGATTTATCTGAAATGTAAAGAGGGGTGGAGAAATAGGTGGCCAGGCGCCAGACTGTTGCCTTGGCGACGAGGATTCGGGGTGATTCGAGTCGAACAAATGACTGTGGAAAAGTGTGGAAATATACGATTTTCGACCGTGACGTACCATACACTACGTTCCAATGTTAATCGCCTTATCACCGATCCTTGCTCGAATTTTTACCGATGATGTAAACGGCTTCTGGGCATGCTCCTGGTCCCTTTTTCCGATGGGGATGTCGCTCATTTTGCTCGGCATTTAGGTATTCATATCGGATATGGTTTATTGATGAAATTGGGCTATGAGGAAGCATTTCAGAAATTGCTATAAAGATAATGATGTTTCGTTTCCACATCAACTCCAGCTGTGAGTCTGCTCATGGTAGGACCTCAATTAGAAAATCAAAACCAAATTACCTATTGGTGCTTCCACATGAAAGGGGGTGATAGATAAGAACATTTTGAACATATTCCACCATAAAAAATATTAAACAAAGTGTAACGAATTTCGAAATATCATCATTTTGTCGAACATTCTATCTGGTTGCATCTTTCTTTTCTTTGAAAGTTGAAAACGTATTTCATTGATATTGAACACGTAATGAGATCCAAATATTTGAAAAAATGTTCTGGCTCGTCAGAATTTGAAAACCGATTTCCTCTAACATTCAACTTCGAATTTATATAAGCGATGATTACTCGAAAGGTGTAACACTTTGTATAATAGTATATATGGTGAAATATGTTCAAAATCACATTATACCTACCACATCCTTCCAGACATACGTTGGTGAACCAAACCAAACCAAATTGATGGGGGTAACTGGAATAATCCTCACTTTGGTATTTGTTGTAAATCTATATCTGTATATCTTTCTGCTTGACTTCAGAATTAGGAACTCCTAGTAGAGAACAGAGTATAGGTTGAAAAAAACAACATTCTCGTTTACAAAATAGGTATAGCAGAAAACTGAAAAAGGCTTCATACTTATTTTCCTACCCGGCGCCTTTCGAACAGAGACAAGATGAACGGTATATATGCAAAAATGCTTACATCAATTCAGGTTAGTAATAATCATAAGTAATATTAATCGCCATTTATCCAAGTCTTGAACCCTTGGTTCCTCAAACCGAAATACATATAGAGGACATATATATCTAATTAGGTAAATGATGAGTTGGCAAATTTCAAGAATATCTCGCAGGTAGTCCCGTGACAACCAATAGTATTTTCACAATGATCTAAAGTTCATACACTGGCCCTAATTTTATAAAGTGTGAATTGATGTTTAGAAGCGCGTTCGAAAAGTCATTTCCTGTTTCACAGTACTCAGTGTAGGTATATAAATTTATACAAAATACACATTCTTCGTAGTGTAGGTATACAAGGGTTATAGGAATATATATAGAGAACCATCATTCCAGTGAATGAATCAATGAACAATAGAAACATTCGTTTGAGCTCGCATTTTAGTATGAACGTAGTTTCTTTGGTTTTGTTAATACTTACTTTTTTGAAAAATTGCGCACCATCAGCAAAAATGTATGATTTTTTTGGACTGCGTTTCAAAATAATCTAGGAAGTCTGCGTGAAGTGAAAAATGTTAGCTTTGACCGATTTTGATGCTTTCAACGAATTATATTTATGTTATCTAGTCCTCAAAATACTTACTACATTTCAATTTCAATTTGTCTTATTCGAAGAAAAGCTCTATTGCCATTTTATTTCGGAAAGGTTCGACTTCTTCAGTTAGAATAATCTTGCTCCGAAAATAATTACAAAATCAATTCAAAATGGTGTGAAAACAAATAAAGAACGTGACGTAACAATACGTCATTTCAGTATTCAAGTATAAAGCGGTCATTCAATTTATTGCTCGAAGTTTGGTTGCAGCTCAGTTCAATAGATTGATTTTAGGCACCATATAAAAACATGACAGACACGGATCTTCCTGCCTCTATATACTATATAATATGAGAAGGATGCAATGCAACTTTTGTCAATGGTTCCTCTACCCTACTGGAAATCATCTACCATTTTCATCATCAGGTCTTTCACATCAGAATCTCTTGAAAATATAGATACATGTTGAAGGTGACAAAAAATCTATATTATCTAATAATATCTTAGTAGGAAAAATAAATCTCTATAATTAGACATGTATTGAAAATCCTCAAGAAAATCTGAGTCAATTTCTCAATATTTCTCCATGTTGTTGTAGGTATCTGCATACGATATCGGCATATCTTTTGTATAATATCTGCTACTAGGTACTTTTCTTCTAATGATGACTCCAAAAAATCTACTTCATAGTGGTGATGCGCTCAACATACATTTACTTTGTCATATTGGAAGATTTATATACCATTTTGAATCCGCCCCTGTTCGAATTTCGAAATTGTCTGTGTTTTTATGTAGGTGCTTATTTTTTTTCTGAAGTATAGTCATTTGTAAACTGAAAAATATTATCTATCAGTTAATAGTCATATTTTAATAGTGACATTCAAGAGGTATAGATCTACTATGAAATTAATTTATGAATACGAATTGAAAAATTAACCTTTATATAGGCAAATACCATGGTGGTAATTCACTATAATAGGTGTGACGAGGGTAAGTATGTACGTCAAACGACTATAGTTGGGTTTACCTATAGGTACTAAGATAATGAGCAAAACAATTACTTTATATTACAATTACCTACTTATTCACCGTTATTCACCTACCAATTTATTCTTTATCTTTCATTACTACTTGAAACCTCCTGTACTATATAATTCTTTATCTCCCAGCCACCCCTTGCTAATGTATTCGCATTCGATACTTTAGAAGCTTTTTTAAATTTCCTGTATAATTTTATAGAAGTGTATAAATCTGCTTTTATCTGCGATGCGAATCAGGACAATAATAATGCCCGCAGTGTAATTTGGCATTATAATTTGCTATTGAAACGGATCTATTTAACTCAAATGGGTCCTTATCTACAATCTCAAAAACCCCGACTCACATTAAAATCAAATGTTATCACTATCTATACACCACGTTGAATTACAAATGATTGCCATAACCGATTTCCATATCAAATATTTCACACCCTCATTCTACATTTCAGTGAATATATTTAGTATAGAATTTTAAAAACTAACGTACTGATCGTACTCCACTGACCAGGTACTCGGGTAAGCAAGTGGGAAAGTACCTACTGAGTACCTATATACAGGGTGTTTGATTCACCGACGTATATCTGGAAAGATGAGGTGGTAGGGAATGTGAATTTGAACAAATTCAACTTTTGAGAAATCATGAGCCACAGAAATTCCATAAACTATTAAAACTGTCAGAAACGATAGTAACCTATTGGATAAACACACCTGGGAATGAACTTTGAACTCAATGGAATGATATTAAATATATCAATTTGGAGTAGATGGCGCTTGCAGTTTTGTAAAAAATATGGTATTCCATATTACCGGATATATATATTCAATAATCTCTGACTTTACTCTATATGTAGAAAAAAATTCGGGGTAGGGGGCAATTACCCCTCCCACCCCCATAGAATATAACAAGTAATATACCCCCGTGTCCCCTCGCAGAAATCCCATTAGAACGAGTAGTAGACATTCCACCCTACTATATATTCCCCTATTCTGATGAATTATATGAAATTGTGAATACAAATTGACTCCTTTCAAAAGTTAAACGATAGGGTCTATCCATTGTGAGATGTATTTGTGATTTTTATATTTATAACCATACAATAGCGAACCAAGTTTATTGTGTTCTCATAGGTCATAGAATGATAGAATGTGCGTTATACACATTTATTTTTATTTAATGAGTATTTTTTGCTTATTTCGTTATTTGTATAGGTAGATGTACCTACCCTCCGATATAGGTATTAGAAGATGGATTGCGAGTGACAGTGACAACTCACTCCGAGACTCACTCATCGAGGAAACTATATACCTACAGGGTGTTTTTATCTCGAGCTTTTTCAAAAAATACTTGAAGGGTTCACAGAAAATGATACATAGGTAATAAACAGATGTTCCCATCCTCATCGTATTTCTCGTACGGAATAGGTATTCATCCATTTTACTTGATTATTTCGGATTTTCTGTCCTCGTTTCTATAGAATAAAAATATGAGTATTATTTCAACATATGTGTAGTAGGACAAATCGGATGATTTGCCCCAAAATGTCACTGCGTTTAACAAATATCAGGGAGCTTGAAAGAAAAATCCAATAGCTTGTCAGTGATGACACTTTGTTTGGATAACTGTTTGTAGAGAAGAAATATAGATATATTGAAAAAATATCAAATTTTTACTTATCTTTGTACGTTTTGGGAACGAATCTGCTCCCGTTCTCAACATGAAAATGCAAAAATATTTTTCTTTGAACGTTGTGTTCTTATAGTTTGAATCTACCATTTCGTGTTCAGTTTTCAGTAGTGAATACAAGAAAAGACATATCGATAAATCAAAGCTAACTGAACATATCCTTACTGAAAATGGACAACATATGGCAGATTGGAATAATATTAAAAACATAGGAAAGAAAGATAACAACCAATAGAGAAAAATCAAGGAATCCGCTTGCATTCTTCTAACTGATGAACACGAAGATGGTAGATTGAAGGTCAGTGCCGGATTTATACTCACTTACGCCGGGGTTAACTATTACGGTGCCGCCGCGCCACCGCCAAATAATTCAAAATTCAAGTACCCGTTCACCAAATGTAAAAAATATAAAACTGTGAAATGTCCCTTCTTCCTTCTTCAGAACGTGAAGTTCCCAGAAACGATTCTGTCGGTTATCATTCTATCTCATTTGAACTGAGAAAAAATTAAAGTATTTTAGTGTCTCTCTTGACAACTTCATCCAACTTCATTTGTTTATTCATCTTCTGATGCCGTTTCCAGAATGCAGCACTTACTTTTTTACTCATATTTTTGAATTCCAGTTCCACTATTTAGCATTACCAACGACAACCCATTGAGTACTGATTTCTGGTTTTGTTATTTTTTTATTGAGTTAGACGAATCACGAAATTACCCCTACTTAGTAAAATATGGTTTTTTCATCTTCAAAAAATAAAAGTATGTTCCGCAGCTGCTTTTGTATAAAGACACAGCTAACGCTCGATTAGTGAATGTTATGATTTCCACAAACAACGAATCTCAACCTACGATTCCTCAGAACCACAAACTCCCTGTATGATCGAAGATCCCCATCTTTTTGATGCGTTTTCGACTGCCGGCGGTCGCTAATGGGAGAGACCACTGGTTTTTTGAAACGACATTATCGTGAACTCTATACTGAAAAACTACCAGTGAATTAATTTTGAATTTTTTCATTCATGCTAAGACGATGAAAAAAAATGAATTAGAATATGTCCATTTCAAAACACATAATTCCTGCGCCATTTGAAATTTTGTCAATTCATTGGTGAGACTGGTGCGACGTCTTAGTCCCAACACGCCTGTTGTCCTTGAACTCACCAATCACACTGCAACACTGCAGAATGACGAGGTATCAGACAGAGATAGCTACAGTGCGGGACTAATACGTCACGGCTCCACCATCATATTTGGCTTTTCGAAATAACGAATAAAATATGCTGATTTCAAAACGATATAGATTCGATTCCCTTCAACTCATTACGCAGCCGATGGAAGTGTACCGTTCCACTACGATCTATATGCTATTTCAAACCATAGCGGTACCATCAACAGTGGTCACTATACGGCCTACTGCAAACATCCTTACTCGAACATCTGGCACGAATTTAACGATTGTCGTGTTTCTTCAATTTCATCAGATTCGATCATCAGTAACAAAGCGTATTTACTATTTTATCAGAAAAATACTCAAGTAGTAACAGCCACCACTTCCACAAGCAAAGGCTGCTCTTCGAGCACCAAACCCGATCAATTCTCAAATATCACCCAGTCGCAAGACAACACCAAGTTTATCCTTGATGATTCCGGGAAAAGTTTTGCTTCGGATCTAGGTATCAACCAACCTAGTTCGAAAGATGGGCATGTGGGATCTTCAAATTTAGTCTCATCTACTGAGTCAAAACCTAGGAGGAGAGGAAGGCCCAAAAAAAAGCCTTTTAAAGATGAACTAGAACTCTTGGTGAATAGGCCAGCACATCATGAATCAGGCAGGCCGAAACGCACCTGTGTTGGTCAATCTACTCAGCATGAAATCGCCGGCCAGCACTCTGAAGATTCACAAGAATCGAGGTCCTATATAGTTGTCGAGGCTCTTGTTAGCATGAACCTGGGGCAACTATATATTTGGAACTTTTTCTTTCAACTTCATGAAATGTACTTATACATTAGTGTAACAATTTATTTTCCTCATTATTTATCAATTTCCGGTGGATCCGAGAAATAAAAAAACATAAATCATGATTCGTCAATTGAAAGAGGTTTGCACGGATTTCTTCCCTCAGTGGTCTTCCCCATTGCGCGTTTGCTTCGCAGAAGGCGACGAGTCAAGAGGCGACATATCAATGGCAAGATACAATATTATACTTGTCGCCTTGTCGGCGATGAGTATATTGCTGCTTGCTATATTTTCGTTTTCCCTACCGCCTCTTGAAATTCACCGACGGGGGCTGATAGTCCCATATAGCCCCCCCTAAATCCGGCACTGTTCAAGATCAATTAATGAAACAATCCTGTAAGTCATTTTGTATACTAAGATCACTCATTCTTATGCGAACATCAGTGTGTCAAACTATTAGAACACAATTTTCAAAGAAACATATTTTTGCATTTTCATGTTGAGAACGGGAGCAGATTCGTTCCCGAAATATCCTAAAATAAGTAAAATTTCTATATTTTTTCAATATATCTATATTTCTTCTCTGCAAACATTTGACCAAATAATGTGTCACTGGCACGCTATTGTATTTTTTTAGGCTCCTGATAGAAAAATTTGTTAAACGCAGTAACAATTTGGGGAAAATCATCTGATTTGTCCTATACTACACATAATATTGAAATAATACTCATATTTTATTTCATAGAAACGACCCAGCCAACCATGAGATGTATAGGTGATGTTTACGACAAATCACTTTGTGACATGCGATATCGCATTTGAAGTCACAAACATGTTACCGGTAAAACGTGGCGATGTGAAAATGTCCGAATCAAGCAACATCACTGTGACGCCGTTCAGACATGAAATGCGACATCACATGAAAAATCACTACCAGGTCACATGCAAGTGTACATTTCATATTACAAATACATCACACTGCGACATCGATGATGTGGTCGCCATACCTGTGATATTCGTGAGATATATAATAATAATAATTATTCAACTTTACGAAGAAAATGTTTATTTTCCGAAAGTAAAAACAGATGATACAAAACTTATCATGACAATCACCCTAATAAGTAATCTTGAAGTAAAACTGACACATATATATAGCAATACAAATATACATTATTCATAAATGATACATATCAAATACACTTACATCATCTTGGGATCTTTCATCCACCTTGTTTTAGATTGCAATATTCCTATCTCAGAGATAATTACAATATTACGTATTGTGATTGAACTCACCGTCGTTCCTAAATGATAGTATACCTCCAATTTGAAGCTGCTATAATATGTGCTATAAATCATCTCAGATATTTCAACAGAGAATTTGGAAGGAAATAGTCTGTACGTAGTCGGACTCACTCACTGACTGACTGACTGACTGACTGACATGGCCATGCACAGCTCAACATGGCGTGTGCGTTCGTTTTGCGCATGTCTGCGTCACACACAGGTCACAAAGATATCTCATGAGGATATCAATGTGAATTATTTAGTTAACGTCGAAGAGATGTAGTTTGAAGAAGTCGCTGGCACATTACATAGTTTCCTGGTTGCGATGTCACCTTGCGACGTTGATATCGAATCCACGTCGATAAGATGTGTTAACGAGATATTGCATTTATGCAAGGTTGTTACCTCACACAGATGTTGATGTCACACGATGGTTGGCTGGGGAGGAGAGAAAATCCCAAATAATCAAGTAAAATGATTGTACCACCTCCTCGATTTACCTGCAGACAGTATTTAGGTATTCATCAATAATCATCATGATATGAATTATTTTCATTCGAACGATCTCTAAATATTATACCTATTTTCCAATGGAGGACATTAAAATGAAACTCTGAATCATGGAATTTGGTGTTAAACATCCACTTAAACTGTAGTAATTAAGTAAATGGGTTCACGAGGAACGGCACCAAAAATGACCATTTATATAAAGTATATATTTAGGGTGAACGTGCTAAGTGAATTTATATGGGTCATTTCTTTCGGGATGAGTTTCTGGAGGGTTCCAATTTACAAACGGTCATGTTGAATTAAATGCTCACCGTTGTGCCCATGTCGGTTTGGACCCTACGATTTATCCGGCCAAACTTTTATTTGCATAGATTCAGAGCCCTAATGAACTTTAATTACAGTAAGTTATCTCCAGTTGTTCTCTCATAAATCACAAATATAATTAAATAGTTGGTCGCTAAGGCATTACGTAACAGTGTCTCACTCGAGGTCTCACTTCAATTATTATTATATACTCGTGCAATTCATAGGAGGTACGAGGGCGATACAAACAGGAGAAAACCTTTCAAATTTTGTTAGGTACAAATCTGAATCTCTGTGGAGTCATCGAACATGTGGAGTATAGGTATACCAATAGACAATCAATTCTTAAACTGCAGCAAAATATATCTACCTACTTCAAATAATCTGGTTAATCAAGTATAGCTGCTTATGATCTATAAGGCACAGATCCGACCTGTCCTGGAATACTGTACCCATTTTTGGAGTGCAGCACCCAAACATACCATGAAACTGTTGGATTCTGTCCAAAAGAGGGCAATTCGTCTCGTTGGTGAAGCCTCGCTCACAAACTCACTCATTTCTCTGGAACACCGTAGAAAAGTTGACGATCTGGCTCTATTTTATAGATATTTTCATGGACGATCCTCTTCTCAAACATCAACAATTGTTCCTCCCTTAGCAGTCCCCGCGAGATTAACCCGTCGAGTTGAGGCTTCGCATCCCTTCGTGGTCACTTTGGAGACCTGGAGACCTGCAGAATAGCTCTTTCCAAAGACTCGTTCATCCAACGAACAGCGAGGCTCTGGAACACATTGACAAGGGAATGTGTTCCCCGAGGCATATAACCTTCAGAAATTCAAGAAGAACACAAATTTCCACCTTATTTCCCTTGGTTCTCACGGTCACGATGTTCTCTGAACATTACAGGATATCCCTTTTCGTGGAAACCAGAACATAAAAAAAATATTATTATTCTGAGTATTCGACAGAAAACAACTACTTTCCTACGCGAAAATTGATATTTCCCAACTTTTTTTTTTTAGAAAAATATCTACGTTTATTTCGTGTTGTTTTTTTGTTTTCTATTACCCTATCATTCCAATTTCGCAAACATCCTATATATATACATTGTGTTATTTCATCAGATTTTTTCATTTTGAAACATTCAACTATTGGAATTTCGTCCTACATATTTTTCATTCAGCAATCAAAATATCATCAACAGAGAATGCATCAAACCACCTCGTTTCAGTGACATATGGGCTGACTTTTTTCAAGCAACCCCTCTAGAAATTATTCTGACAAAATGATGGGTTGGATTAAATATCATTAAATTTTAATATTTATTTTGTTCTTCTTTTATGAAGGTATAACCCCAAAGAATTGAACCGGTTATTCAACTCAATTATTGTGTGGTATAAAGGGGGAGGGGAGAAGGATCATTGGAAAATGGAGTCCTAGAAGGGTTGTTTTCTAAAGGACGCCAGTAATCATATCGAAGAATAATTTAAATAATATTGTAATGATACTTTTTCACAATGGACGATCTCGATGAAGCAACTTACCAACTGACAATCTTCCATTGGATTCAATATATACATATACAATAATCATTTAGTTTCTCAGACTTCCTGCTCAATTTCCTTTGTTTTTTTTTTTAGTTTAAGATAAGAATATGACCAAAACACATTCTCATCCCAAAATATTTTTCCATTTGCGAATGATGAGCAGATCAAATAGTTACGTCCCGAGGTATATATAAAGAGAATTATCTTATTGATATTTTTTTTCTTTTTTTTTTAATGTTTTTGTGGACATGGTCCCATCAGCCAAATAATTAGAAACCAATTTGAGAATTTAGATTTTTACTCAATTCGAGGATACACTATAGACCAGCATCATTAACATATAATTAATTGCCTGTTCCACAATACACGGTTTGTCAAATACAGAGTATTGACATTTAGAAAACTTAAGAATTGTTCTGTTACTATAGTAAACGAAGGACAAAGTAAAATGTGTCATAGAATAACCTACCCACATCAACCACCTAAGTCACAGCCATGCACCTAGACTCAAATAATGTTAGTAGGAACATCAGCTATTTGTGACACCTCATTGAATATAGCTCGAAGAAAATGTTTTCCAGTGGTATTATTTATAATTTGAGTGGACAAACAAAACATATTCATTATCCTCATTTTTCTATTTAATGTGACGCATTTCAAACCTATCTTATTTGAGAAAATAATATCTTCATTGACGGAACATAAGGTGTTACCATATTTTCAATCGAGCCCAGTGAATTAACTCAAATGACATCATCAAATTAATTCTCGTGACTCTTAGGGCCTTTATCCATGCCGCATCATTTGTTCATTTTTAAACAATAAATTGAAGTTAATGGGTGATGTGTTAGCAGGGGTTGCCTTGCCGGAGCTGATTTTAATAATGAGACAGATTTCCGAGGCACACAATAGCCTAATATTTGTGTCGCGTTCAAGTTAACGATGCAGAAAATAAGCTGGGGTCGTGCATCTATCCATAAAGGTGTAAAGTCGGTTCTGCAAGAGGCCTTTTAGCAGCCGGCATTACACCTGGGCAAGAATTCGTGTACCTCGCACCAAATCTGGGTATATCCGAACAGGACCGAACTGGACCAATATCTGAATTTGGTGCGATGAATATTTCGAGAATGGCTCGATATTCCATTCTAATTTATCTGAACTACCATACATTGTCATGAGGATTTCGAATCTATGTATAAAATATTTTCGTTTTTGTGAAGCTTACGGCTTTTCCGAATTCCTTTACCTAAAATGAACCGTTTTCGAGTTATTCGAGTTTTTCTAGAAAAAGTGACTAATCGAAAATATCTATATACGCCATTTTTATGTGAAATTATCACCACCACTGAAGAATTTACTTATTGATACGCATTAAAGTGAGTTCAAGATGTAAATGTGAAACATAGAACATCTCTATTTTTTTCTAATAGAAATCCCTCTTTTTCTTCGCATAATTCAATTCTATAATAAAAATGAGCCCAAGTTCAAATTAACTATCCTATATACTTAAACAAAATCCATAATTTTGGAGATATTCCATGAATAGTACCTAATCCTTCATAATACCTGCCAGAAATTCTTGACGTTCTACTGGGTGTTTCAGAGTTTGAAAAAAAATGTAATTTGTATCATTACCTATCATTATAATTTATGAAAACAAGAAGGATATAAAATTTCAATACCCTCTCTAAAAGGTATATATGGTCATCACATTTTGTGTGAAATAATTTTTGAAGAACACATTTTTTTGAACTTGGCCATCCAATTACATTCTCCTTGAATCACTTATATCTACCTACATTAACGAATTCTTTGTTATAATATACCAAACACGAGCCATATTTTGCAATTTTGTAGGTGATGAATCTTTAATTCATTAATTGTAGATAGATATCTTGCACAGCCTACTACAAAAATCCAAAATGTCAGGCAGTTATTAAGTAAAAAAGTATGGGTACTATTCATTGAATAGCTCCGGAATTATGGGTTTTAGGTATATTAGGCAAGTTAATCAGAACTATGGCTTAACTTTATGACATTATTGAATCACGAGGAGAGAAAATGGGGTTTCCACCATCCATCCAGCAGTTGTGATCATGGTGAGTGATCCGTTCCACCTTCAATATTCACGATTCAATCACTGCATATCACGAAAAATTTTAATTCGCATGAAAATGTTCGAGAATAAGTCAAAAACGGTTTATTTTAGCTAAAAGGGAATGATACATGAATTTGAATCACAATCGTGACAGGAATTAAGAATGTTGTGAAATACAGGGTGACCCATTGAAAATAACAAAGATAAAGCCACTTTTGGAATGAAGTAATGTTCCATAAATAATTCTAGAAGTTATAACTCAAGAATAACTTGTGTCATAAATTCGAATGTCTACCAGTAACCTCAACGATTTATTATGTTGACAGTGTTGACGCTCCTCAGAATTTGTCTGAAATATTCATAAAAAATTGTATGTTATGAAAATTAATGATGTAATAACTTTGTTTGCCAATCAAAATCTCCCAATTAAATTCTGCAATCAACCTAATCGGAGGATACTGAATCCAGTCGTGCGGTCGAATTTCCTTTAAAAAATCGTATATACCTAACAAAAGTATGCCCTGAAAATTGGAATTACCTACCTTCGCAATTTTGTGTAAACGTACATCTCTTGATAATCTTTCTGCTCAAACAAAAAAAAAATTGGTTGAAAACTATAGATTTCATAAGGGTGCAATAAGAGGGTCACACTGTATATATCCATACTTCCATTTAGTCTAAATAACACTTCTTTGAGAGTATCTTGATATTTTTGTTTATGACTTCATAATACAACGATGATGGAAAAATGAATTAAATGCCTAAGGACTGTCTCGAAAGATCCAAATACAAAAAATCCGAAATTAGTAATCATCATTCAATCATTCACGTTTTTTCAAATTCTGAAAGACGATTCATTTCAGATTTATACCCATGTAGTTCTAATAAATCAATTTCCTATAAGCATAATCTCAAACTGCGACAATACCCAAAAGAATCTCTCTTCGGAAATATAATAAGAATACTGATTAAATTCTGATTATGGGTTGTATCTTGTATCCTTCAATAATATCAAAATAGTTGCAATTAGATAGTGTTCATAGTGTGGATTTGGTATCGGAAGACATGTATTCAATTAATTTTCACAAAGAAATGTAATGATTATTGCAGGATTTTCACCTGATGGTAGTTTCAACGTGCATTAGGTTAGTGTACATTGAATCAAGGAATGTGATGCAATTATCCCCGAAACTGGTAGCTATAGAAAATCACACCGACATATTATGGGGTCGTATTAAAAATGGTGCTCATAACTCGATTTCTTCAATTCCGTGCCCCTATGATAATTGGGATATACTTAATATGAGTGCCAGTTCGGTCCTGTTCTGGTGCAGCATGAATGGGGATTATAGGGCCTACTCAGTACAGGAATAATGCATTGTGGACGAGTCAAAAGCGGCTGAAGTCACCTTTTAGATGGATGGTTTTTACACCAACTTCCTGTTTTTGATGCAATTTGTCCTACTGAATGAGTGTATTAACAATGACCTTTGAAAAGTGACTTTTACAGCCACTATTAGATTTAATATGAGATTTCTTTTGTGATGCTTTTCGGGGGTTATGGATACCTGGGACTGAACCAGATCATTTCGAACGTTAAACTATTTATTTTCATGCTCTCCAGAATAATATTGGGATAATATTGTACACATCCTGCTCTCACAATGATGAGATTTCTTTGTTGGGAATAATGATCTTTCTCCCCTGAATTTGATATACTTTTGGGAACATGTTATTCAAAAAAACATTTGGAAAATGATGCTACATTCCAATTTTAGCTTTTTACTAGTGTTGTTTGAATTGATGCCATCAACCTATACCTACCTATCCATTATGAATATTTTTGTAAGACACTCCACCTGATGGTAGATCGAAAAATAAGTCTTATTAGAAATTACAGGGAGATATATCGAGGTGTATACATATATTATCCGTTCCGATCAACAGTTCCTCACTCCTTTATTTGGCCTTCCTTGAGGTATCGAATTGAAGTTCATTTGACTCAAATATTCGAATTATATATCATTCCAAACGGTGTTATATTGCACATTTTCGGAAAATTAAATATGGCGCACCGAATTTGATCGTTTTTTTTTCAATTTGAATTTATGAATTGATTCAATACATTATGAACGCATTGTATACTTGTGATAGATTATGAGTATGGTGGTGAACCCTTTATAGTTTCCCAGATTTCATTCTCTATATATAGGGTGTCGGCGGAATTCAAGGGCGACCGTAAGTTGAATCCCTATATATGGGAGGTTATAGTCGATTTTGTGATGTGTTTCAAACTAGGGACCTCTCAAGAATCTCATATTTATTTTGATGTTTCATCTTGCAATTACTTCTGAATCACTTAACAGGTCCCAATTTTTCAATGCACGCAATTGATTGCTTCGATTCATATTTCCAGCATGCCAGAGGCTATATATTAGAATTGTGTCAAAAAATATGTGTCATGTTATTCCTTATTGAGTTTTGAGTGAACACTGAACAGTAACATTCAATTTGCATCTAATGATGCATAAATAATTCATGGAATTCCGAAACTCCATTTCAATAATAGAATTGCACAAGCATTACGAATTTCCGCAATGAAAATAGGTCTGGAGTCTGGACCCATTTCCTGCAATGCAAAAAAAAAGTGCGACACCCGCCCAAAATGATACTAGTGCGTATAGGCGCGAAATGAAAATTGCTGCATATTTTTGGAAAATTGCAAGCTGTAGGCGAGGCTGTAGGGCTCTTATAATTTCAGTATCATTCTTGTTATTTTTCTTTCTGATTTTATTTTCACAATTTTTCCTGAAATTCTGAATATTCAGAAGAGCATCGTCCATGAAAATATCTATGAAATAGAAACAGATCGCCAACTTTTCTTCGGTGTTCCAGAGAAGTGAGTTTGTGAGCGAGGCATCACCCACGAGACGCGAATTGCCCTTTTTTGGACAGAATCCAACAGTTTTAGGGTATGTTTCGGTGCTGCACTCCAAATATGGAATCAGTATTCCAGGACAGGTCGGATCTGTGCCTTATAGATCATAAAGTAGCTGAGTGGAATTGAAATAGCTCCTGGCCCGAAACAGAAAACCAAGTTTTTGGGATGCGCACTTCTAGCAATTGATCTCACGTGATTTTCCCAAGAAAGGTTATTGCTGATAGTAATATCAAGCATCGAAATGGATGTCCCAAAGGTATGGTTACTCCTGACAAGCTTATGTTGGGCACAGTGAGATCGGCTTTTCTAGAGAGATGGCATGCTTGTGTTCTGTTTACATTGAAATCTACCAAGTTATTGGATCCCCATTCGAGAATTGTTGCCAGTCCATATTTATGTTGTCAACATTTCTCCCTCGTTTGTTTCTGATTTGCCTGGCTGGTATTGGAGCCTTGGAAGAGAAGGCGGTATGGAGGGTACTATCATCTGCGAAGCTGTGTACTGGACATGAAGTTGCTTCCAACAAATCGTTGATATGGAGTAGAAATAGTGTTGGTGCTAGGATTGATCCTTGCGGAACACCAGCATTTATGATAAGAGAGTCAGATGAAACTCCGTCGACCACTACATAAAGAGACCTGTTTGAGAGAAAAGTAGCTAGCAGAGAACATAACTGGAGAGGCAAGCCATAAGATGGAAGCTTGGTGAGGAGTCCGTGGTGCCAGACTCGATCGAATGCCTTGAAGATATCAAGTGCCACGGCTAAGGTTTCACCATATTTTACAATAGATTGCTGCCATATAGTTATGTGAGACCTAAGCGAGCAGCAATATTTGTCGAAAATATAAGACTTTAACACGAAACGCCACAACATGAAAGAATGATCTGAGATAGGAATTATTATTTTTTTTTCATAAAAGTTCCCATATCTCGAGAACCGTGAGGTTTTTACTGGGGTCAAATTGTGGTTTTCTGATGCCTTGTTCATCACCAGTGTATGATCCATTGTTCACCATGGACTCACATAGCGGATCATTATCTGTTATCCAAAATTGTGAGTATTCTTTATCTTCAGAAGGGACCGAAAGAAATCCACCTAAATCTGCGTCTTGCATCTCTACATCACACCCTCCAGCCTTGGCTTCATTCCTTGAATAAATACTTTTATAGAAAGAAATATTGATTCAATTTATCATGCAAATTGGCCCGAAGTCATCCCATTTGTATCGTCTGTCGTCTCGTTATATGATTACTCGAGATTTGGACGGCATGACAGCTCATCAGAGGCTCACATCTAAATATTTGTTAATGATATGCAACTGTAATTTTCATAGTTTAATCGAATTCTCCATCCTTGGATTATGCACCTGCGTCTCATCAGATTCTTTTCGGGTTATTTACGGCTAAACAAATTAGGCAGATTTTTTTAACGATAACGATTCATTTTTACTCGTCCAATCTTTCCAATGGAGGATATTTACTATTATACAGTGTGTGTATGAATAAATGCGAAAAAAAATAGGGGGTGATGATTCGTCATGTTTTATGAAAAAAAAATGCACATTATCATTTGTTCTATAGCTCACTTCGTTCTCGAGATACCTACAGGGTATCAAAATGATTCCATAAAAAATCGTTTTCTTATTATTTATTCAAAAGTATTTTTCTCAATTTAAATGAAACTTGGTGGGTTACCATATAGATATTTATGGTGAATATTGTACGCCACTGGTTTTCCCGAGTTTCATATTCTTATAAGATTGAAAAACGCAAAATAGAACTTGTTTGCCTGATGTATCTCGCTTAGTTTTTGAAAAAATAATAAAGATTCGATTTAACTTCAAATTTTAATTTATATAGGTGCTCTCTAGACACCATTTGAAATCACTGAATGATGATCTTATAAGAATCATCAGCTAAAATTCTGAGACTTTGTTAGTCACCAAACAGACTAAATTTCAGCACGATGGGAACTTATAGGTATACATATTCATTCACACACCCTGTGTAGGTACTATATGAGGAGGTAGTAAGAAAGATGCCATAAAGCTAATTTCTCACTATACATATCGGAACTCTTTGGATCAGATATTTCCTAGATTTTAACAAGCTGTCATTTCGTTGTCGATGAAATTAATAAGGCGAAATTATTGTTATATACGGCGTGTTTTCAAAATTGGAGCGATTCTTGAAATGGGTATTAGAAGGCGAAAAAACAAAACGAAAGAAATACATATTCGCGAAAAAAAAATATTCTAGGAGATATTTAAATTTGTAAAGTTACCTATAGCCCAACTTTATAGAGGACCACTGATCAGACGCGTCGATAGAGAGGGAGGTATCAGATCAGAGTGTATACTGTATAATCTTTACAGGAGGTTGGATGAATACTTAATTATGATTTAAAGGAATTTCACCCTGGAAAAAGGTGAATTAGTTGTTAAACTAATACTGCCTGATGTTGAATTAGTAGAAGAATTTTTTTCACCATTTTCACATTGCGTGATTTTTATTGAGGTGTAGAATGCATCACAATACCAAACTTTAAAACAGAAATTGATAATAATGCAAGTTTTCCCACAGAAAATAAGAAAATATCGATATTGATTTTATTCAATGAGTTTGGTGCTAATTATCACAATCTTACCTACTCTACTTTATTTCTTTTTCTTTACTAGCTTTGTATAATTCGTTATCAAACCGAACACAACTCTTATAAAAAAAAAGAACTTGATTCCTAAAGCCTATGGTCACTTATCAACTTCTGAACACAACAGGATCACTATGCCCAATGAATCTCATGCATTACATTAGAGCATTAGAGGTTGGAGGATATGATACAATTGATACAACCTATGAATCTCGCTACAAAAATAAGACTATTTCTTTCATTGAAACTCTAATGCGTCAGAGAGATTGAAATCTTTGAGACATACGCGGGTCCGGGTTACTTATTATTGTCCAGATTTTTGGATTTGCCTAAATTTGTGTCATTGTGTATTGTGTCCCTGACTCCAGTTTCTGGAGGTCGAATGACATTCTCATTTCTCAAGCGCATGCATGCGTGTGCAATATTCGATTTCGGGGAATCACTCAAAATTACGTCAACCAGACTATATACGCCAAAAGCTAAAAAGTTTAGTAAGGTACTTCAATCACCATAAACAAACTTTCAGTCTTCGGTCTTCACTATAGTTTTCGGTAAACATCGATAGTCTAGACGATCTATAGTATCCGATAGTCTCTGAAAAATTATTGATATAATCATCATGATAGAACATTTAGGTTAGAATTGAACTGATGGTTTATCAAAACCCATGCTGAAAACTGAAAAATATCCAGAAATAGAGAAGAGAACACTCCTTATGGTCCTTATTGCAAAATAAGAACATAAATTCAAATAAAAAATATGGCATTTCATAAAACATAATATAAAAAATAAATGAAAAACAATTTCACTCTTTTTATTAGATTCTCGATAACATCGAGTCAGACTATGGATAAAGCTATCGAATAGTTTATTATAAAGCAATCGATATTGCCGATAGTTGAAACTATCGATATACTATCCATAGACTATCGATGTTTACCGATCACTAGTCTTCACTCAGTGCGTGCAGTATCGTTCCCATAGATAAACTACACTCTCCGTTCCTATAAGATTATGACATGAGATAGTGTGTCTTTGATAGAACTTTTTTATTCTGTTGCCTACCTTTTTTAAGTGATTGTTGTTGTTACAAGTAACATTTTATGAAAACATTTTAGTTTCATTTGTGTCCGTGTTTGTGTTTGTGGGTATCGAAAACCCGGGACATTTCTTGGCATCATGTTTCTTGGACATTCAACGCGAAGGAATTGCAACTCGATTCTCATGTGTATTATCAAAAACTCGTTAACGTCCTTGATATTAAATGAATTGATACTATTCAGTGTCGAGTTCAGTGTCTCTATTCCATAAGAATTTGTAGCTTGCCAAATATGATAACTGGTAGAACTTACAAAATGATAGTCACCTGGTAACAGTGCCGGAGTGCTACTGCCGAGAGACGAATGCTAACGCAACCGGCAGCAGCGTTGCGGCATCTCAAACCATGGTGAGTAAAATCACACAATTTTAGAAAAGTTTGGACTGCTTCAAAAACATTTTTTGCCATTTATTGTTTTATTATGACTCATTCAACACCCCACTGCAAGGATTGCTCCCTCCAATTTCGGAAACACCTTGTATACTTAGAACTTGATGATACCTTTAAAAAAAGGATATGGGACGACACCTCGTCCTCTCTCAAATCTCGAGGGTTGTTTACACCCCAGCTATAATAGGTGAGAAAAAAGCCGAAAATTAATTCTCCGTCTCAAATCAAAAATCGACGTATCACAGCATTTTCTCGAATTCTGATTTTGAATCCCAGAAATTGGGATGCTTTCATTGTCCACCCTAAATGGAGCGGTTGTGAGAAATGTGATGATTTGATAGTGTCATGGTATGATCGATGGCAACGCATAAAGTCTCAAATTGACCAAAATAAATTTAATTATCTCTTGTTTAACTAAATAAGGTACCTACCTACCATTTTGTCGGTACCTTCTCTGGTACTGGGTAATCCAAATTCGAGTCCAGATTATTAGGGTAGGTATATCTATTACCTACCTACCTATCTACTATGAAACGGTGCCAGTGTGTCTAGCGTAATATGCCACTTTCTATATACCTGATCTAAGATCATTCTTTTTGTACCATTTTCTGTCATTCATGCTTACCACACTGCCACAATATGACTTTGAACAGGGACGTCTCCACGAGGAGGTTTGCTATGGCTGGAATCATTAAAAAATTGAAAGCCTTATTGTCGATTTTTGAATACAACATTCTTCTGATGAATAAAAAGTTTCGTATGATGGAAAATTTTAGAAGCATATCATATATGATGGAGATTGAAACTCTTTCGAATTGCCATGAGAAACAAACATTGAACTCGTTGAAAACATGGCCGTGGCCAGGATTTTTTTCGGACCAGAGTTCCAAGAAAAAAAAGAACTGCAAATTCAAAGTTTTTTTTCGAACTAAAGTGGAAAAGTCGGAATAGGGCAGTCAGAGGTATAGGGGGGAATTCGGACCTCTGTCCCTCCTCTGGGCACGGCCTTGGTTGAATAACTAAGAGTTCAAAATAGAAAATCATGAGTAACTACGCCGCAGTTATGATTTTTTACCATCATGAAAAACCGATGAATTTGGGATAAGTATTGACATACCTATAGGAAAAAAAATGATCTGCGCTCGATTGAAATATGTGTTCCATGGATAAAATCAAGGTCATAACTTTTCGAAAGCTGTTTATGAAAACATTTTTTGAATGCTAAAATCTGCCCTTCGAGATTATGTTTGTACCGCCATTACTTAGTGGAGCTTCCAGAATTTTTCGAGTGAGTACCTAAACTTTGTATATTAATGATCAATAATAGCTCACAGAACTGTGCCTTGCTGTAGTTAAAATATGTACAACATTGAAGAATTCTATGAGAATATAGAAACAAAAATCAAATCTCGAAATTTTGAGAAAATAATCTGAAAATATTGCGAAAAATAAGTCGAAATATTGAGAAAAAAAGGCAGAATTTTGAGAAAAAATGTCGAAATTTCCTATCACCTCTGATTCTGAACATAACCTCATTGAGTAAGGTTCAAGGATTGACTACCAATGATCTTACAATCACCTGAGTTATACAAATTGCAAAGATGAATAACTGCCAAGAAATGCTAATAAACGATATTTTTTATTAGATTTACAATATCAAGAAATTTTGGAACACTTGAGTTACCTATATGACAACATAAAATTCAGCAGAAGAACGTTATTGAAACGACGTTCAAGTGCTTTACATTCATTTTATTCCGAAAAAACTTGACTAGTGCTGGAAATTCAATTTTTTTACTTAAGAGAACAAATGGCCACATTAGATAAATTACATGGATTCAAATGAATGCACAGATAAAAATATGTATATGCTCCTTTTTGACATACTCCTGTCATCTGGATGAGATTATATTTCAAAAATTATGAGAATTTCGGGATTTTGAAAAATAAATTTCATTGGTCACGTTTATACCGTATGGATAAATGGTATGCTTACCAAGGAGATCTAACTAAATTTAGACCAATTGCCTTAGCTAACGCATGTTTACACCATGTATCTTCAGTTGACTAACGTTACCAACTTTATTTTGATTTGATTATTTCTTTTAGGTTAGGTTTTCGTGGAACTCCACTTGAATTCGTTAACTGAGAATAAAATCTTTTGGTAGGATACGCAATTAGCTGAAATCGAATGAAATGTTATTATGAGAACTCATGAAATAACTGCCACTTGCACTCAAGTCAAGTCAAGGCTACAAAGGTAGACCAAAATGTTTACACTGTCTTGGTCGTCATACTATTTTAGTCTGGTACGCAACATATTTCGGTACACAACGACGCTGGTAGCTTTACCAAGTATACGGTTAATACCAAACTGACCAAGAGTATTTAGTCAAAATAGTCATTAGTCAGCTTACCAAGACACGGTATAAACGTGGCCAAAATGTTCAATGTGGCACCAACACCAACACGCTGTCGTAGAAACGAGCTTGAGACTACCTCAAAACGGTCCTGTCGTAGGAATATCCTCGTTAACATTATTTTATGACCGAAGTATCCTTTAAGACGGCATCTTCGGTTTATAAACTATATCCGGTTGATTGTACTTTTTTCTCGCACCTGCAACATGGGTGAGTTGGTGAGTTCTTCTCCAGTTCTCCATCATTATTTTATACTTTCCTTACAATTACAGATGGCCTTACGATAATGTCTATAGTTTCCGAGTTTGGTTCGATACGATAGTGTGGTGTTAATTGGTTTTATTATGATGTCATAAATACTTGACCATAAAAGAGGTTTTTGAAAGCCACATAAGCTGGTAGACCAGACACACCACAAACCAATGAGACCAGACCAGTATTTTAGATTATTTAAGACATGAAAAATATTATTCTGAATGAAATCGCGCCCACAAACGCAATGTTGTGGGAGTTTTCTGTATATACAGGGTGTTTGGTTCACAGACGTTTATCTGAAATTAAAATGACTAATTTGAAATAGAATTGACGCATTTTGAAATTGAATTGATAATTTTGAAAAAAGTACATTTGATACTTTTTGAAATTAAAATGACTGATTTGAAATTCAAATGACGCATTTTGAAATTGAATTGATAATTTTGAAATAAGTACATTTGATACTTATTGAAATTGAAATGACGCTTTTTTAACCAGAACTGGAAAAGGTGTAGTTCTCATCACCTCTGGAGTGGACTACTTACTCATAAAAATTGGACCCTTTTACAATCATCGCATCAAAACGTACACACAGGATGTAAAGGACGAAGAATTAATAATAAAATGGTCAATTATTATTCTCTTCTGGCGATGCTGTCTGCATGACTCTGTTTTTTTTTTATGAAACGAACGATTTCGGTATTCCTTTCCAAATTCGCAATGGACGAGAATCAAATTTGGTACGCATTTCTTCATGTTTCATCATAGAGATTTTCAGAAAAATATGAAGAAATGCATGACTAGGAACATTCATCAATTTTCGTCCATAACTTGCTAATTTAGAAAATAAACCGAAATCGTCCCGAAATAAAATCTCATGTGTTCAACTGTGACTGATTTTTCATTATAAAAAATTGGTTTGCTGCCGAACAGCATACGATACGAAGAGTAAGTACGATACGTGAAAGGGCTAACAACTCAATTGTTTTTTCCGAAATATGTTTTTGTAATTGCCACATTCAATTCGAAATTTCCAGTTTGGAATAAGAAGTGCATTGTGCAATGCTCTGTTGATTGCGCAGTTGCTGATGGAATTTTCAAGCATTCAAGTTTTTTGTCATCACAAAAATCCCATTATTGTTGACATTATTGGTGGGTGATACCAGTAATTTGTTTGCTCTCTATGAAAATACTGAGTTTGATCTGATTCATAATTCTATTCATATACAGGGTGGGCCACCAGTAACGCCTCGGTCTCTAGAAGGCTAACCACTTATCTTCTTGGAATTCTTCCTCTCTAGGAAGTTGCATGTCAACATAGGCTACCATTTGAAATTATTTTGAAACATACTGGATGTCCCCAAAAATCACAAAACACTGAAGTTGAACTTTTTTCTATCGAACACCCTATATATTATTTCATTTTGAGATTCTCCCTGATGAGCTGATTTTAACGACCCATCATACTTGGGTTCTAGCAGTTATAATTACTGAAATATAGGGTGTGAAAAATCGAGATTTTCCAAGTTCAAGAATTTGTTGTGTCGAAACTATTCATAATTGGTCAAAACGGCTTACATGTCCCTATCTCAACTTTTGATTAACTATCTACTGATATTTAATTGGGACATATACCGGGTGATCAAGATTCTGAATTCTGCACCACCTTGTATTTGATTCAATTTGAAAGTTGTGTTGCTCATAGTTTGATACTTTTCAGTGTCATACTGATGTTGACGTATGAATGAATGATTTTAGTCTACAAATGAGTTACAGGATGTTTTAATTAATTGATCTTGAATCTACCATTTTCATGTTCAGTTTTCAGTAGTGAATACCATGTTCTATCTATATCAACTGAACAGGAAGCAATGCTATTGTCTCCGTTTAGAAGAATGCAAGCGGATTCCTTGATTCTTCTTTTTTGGTTGTTATCTTCCTTTTCTATGATTTTGATATTATTCCACTCTGCCATATGTTGTCCAAAGATAAGTTAAAATTCGATATTTCTTCAATACATCTATATTTCTTTCCTTCAAACATTTTTTCAAACAAATTGTCACTGACAAGCTACTGAATTTTTTTATGACTCCCTGATAGAAAAATTTGTTGAACGCAGTGACGTTTATTCCCCAACCTGATACTATTACGTGATCATTGATCATTGATACTGAATATAGTACTTCGATTTTCTTGAGAGAATATAATATACATTTCTACCAACTTTAGTAAAATGAAATTGTTGAAAAGGGAGAATCTGAGCTATTATCGACTTATGTTTGATTATTTGTTATGGATATGAATTATATTAATACTACATACTGTCGAATTCCTTGTAACAAAATATATTTCCACCGAGTTTAGTGGAATGAGGTTAGTCACGAATAATAGTTCGAACTACCACCAGCTGCCTTCTTCAAAGAGGCAATTGTTACGTACTCATTAATCGAAATTTAAAATTGAAGCCTATATCACAATAAAATGCATTTGACAAGTTCCATGACGATTCCATCGATTTTGTCCTCTCTCTGGTCTCTGAACGAACAGATAAAACGATTGTTCAACGGTTTCTCCTTGGGCTGATCACGGGAATCAATTGAATCGGAAGCTATCAATAGTTCGTAAGTGCCCGATAGGCCGTACCGATTCGGGGCCGTAAGTTTAACAAATTGGGGTCGAGTGGACATCGGTCCGTGATAACACAATAGAAAAGCCTTTTAGACGATTTCGAAATGTCAGGAAGGACAAGAGATTTATAACGGAACGGAAATTTACGTGGTCGGTTCCATCCATCCCTGTTGCACGATATCCACCTATATATCACTCAAAAAAATTGATGGGTTGAATCAACCAAAAAGAGCATATGAAAATGAGCCTATCTCGTTTGATAATTAAATCAACCAGCGAACAATAGTTGAATATGTTTAGTCACCATACGAATGTAATAATTGTTGTTTCGATCAAGAAAATTGGTTATCAACCAGATTTTAATCTCACAACAAAATGAGTGGTATGTTAACCATAATTTTTGTCCCTTCACTTATATTTTGTTTAGATAGCCTTAATTTTTGGTTCACGCAACAAAGTGCATAGTAGATATAGGTATATTGACTATTTTTCAGGTTCTTGTACCACTGAATTAATACAGATTTCGAATAAACATAAAGTTTATTCATTACATGGTCGTCAACTTTACAAAATATCTAGTGATTCACACGAGACCAACGAGACGAGACTTTCATAAAGTCTCGTCTCGTCTCGCCGATTAAATATGAAGTCTTGTCTAGAGTCTCGTCTCGCGGCCTCCAGTCTCGTCTTGTCTCGAGTCTCGTACGAGAGTCTCGCAGATGTATCGCAATTTCGTCATGCATGATCTTCTTCCAGTCTAGTACGGGATATTTACCTTTACCTCCTTTCTAGGTATAATGTTAAAGTAGGATGACAAAATTACAACAAAAACAACATTATTTATTGAAAAGTAAGTACCTTATAGGTATACATACTTACATCATGCTGCATCTAAACAAGAAAACTGAGGAAGCCGGTATGCTTATGAGATCTCGTGCCATCAAATTGAGAATGGGAGATTCAGAAGCATGAATTTTCCACCATTGCAATATATCTGTGTTTTCATTACACCGAAGCACAGAATAATATCTTTGAAGCTCCTGCATCCATACTCCCGTCAAAACAAAGTTATTCTTCATCTTAGACTATTTAGCACAGAATGACTTATTTATAGATTTTCAGGTAGTCATTCAATTTGCGATCTGTCGTTATTGCAGAATTGCCTTTATTTTCCGCCGCCATAAGAGATCATGGATTGTGTTTTTAAAGTATTTATGAATGAAATGTTTTGTCTATCTGTGCTACATAGTCTGAATTCTTCCTAAATATATTGTATTATGAATGAAATTCTCAAGTCTGCAGTCGGCACGCAGAAATATTTACCTGCGAGACTCTCGCACGAGACCCGAGAAGTCTTGCACGAGACTCGAGACGAGACCAATAAAAGTCTCGTCTCGTTTTGTCCGAGTCTCGTCTCGAGTCTTGTCTCGAAAACGAGACGAGACCATGCGAGACTCTCGAAAACGAGACTCTCGCGGGCACCACTAAAAATATCTACAGTATAATTCTGTTCATTTGTAAGAAATTAACAACAAACTTCACAAATAAAGATTTAACGTCCTGCTGAAACATCGGCAGACTCACAGTGGGTCCAGTCAGGGCCTACTCTAAGATAGAGTAGGCCCTGGTCCAGGTCCAGTGCATGTTTACATTTGATGCATTTTACCCATTTTTCTCTATTTCTGGGATTCCAGAATAATGAGTTACAAGAGAGAGGCAAGCTGCATCGTCTTCGTCGTTTCTGTCGACCTCAAAAAATATGTCCGACTTACTATAATATGTCATCTTGCCCTGATGAGTTGGTGTGCCATTATACCCCGAATGCATAAAATGCCAAAAACATAACATAGTTTCGATTAAATAATGTAGGATAAATGTTCGAATCCATCCAGAAAATGAAAAATAATGATCATTCTAGCATCAGGAACTAACGCAGCGTCAAATCATCAACACCTTTTCATAATATTTTCATTAAAACTAATCTGGATTGATACACTGGATACTTACAATTCTGAAAAACATTCATGCACAACGATGAAACCATGGATGCCATAATTGAGGTATAAACAGAGTGCTAACAACATGAATACTTACTGTCACCATAGACCTGTCAATCACATTTCTAGTTTTGTACAAGTACAACGCTCCAAATTAAAAATAAGGCTATGTCATTTTACCCAAGTATGTAATTTTAGGCAGAACTCCCCTATGTCAAAATGGGAGACACATTGGAACATCTGACACATTCTAATATTCGTTTTCAAATGACAATAGGACATTTGTCTCTAAATCTATTATATCGCAGACTGGAACTTTTGGCACGATAATACACTCCACTGTTTTACCACCAACCAAACCGATTTTTTAGTTTCAGTTTTTAATCTTCTCCTGAAGATGTTAACATAGTTTGCGAAACACGTGTCGAGAGGCGTTTAAAAAATCGGTTTGGTTAGTGGTAAAACAGTGTAGGCCAAATCTATTGTTCACATTGAGAACAATAAAAAATCATTACGATTAGAACAGACGTAGGTACCTACGTTCCAAATCACCTACATATTATATATCTTCATGAGATCAGAAAATTAAATATGTTAGCCTCGAGGTTAGCCTCGATGTTAGCTATAGATTTATGCAAATTTATGGCCAATTATTATGATAATAATTATATATTTCACTGTTTTCCTATAGGATTTAACTCCTGAAATTTCATTTTTGATTTTTTTCCCGGATGGTGGGTCTATATAAGGAAGTTTTGGTTTCCTCACATTATTACTTTCTGCACAATGGAATCGCAAGTTTATTTTATTTCTGATGGTTTCCAAGAAAATTCAGAACCCTTTTATTGACATTTTTTGGATTCTCTATCTATTCCCTCTACTATATGAGAGAAATATAGCTTGTATATAAGGAATATAGAGTCACCCTATACTAATTTCGAGTCTTTGTTCGAAGAAGAAAAATATCGCCCCCGTATTTTTCAGCTAACCTAAAAATTACTGGCAGATAGTTCAACAATAAGCAAGGGTGGTAACAATTGGATTGACTGGTGGTCTCAACTCACTCAATGCAAGTCAAAGCTGTGTTATAGGTACACTTTTGAAATTGGCATTTTATTCTGAATTCAAGAACTTTTGATTCTGGCTCTCTTATTATACCATGAGCCCGATATGAAGATAATCTGAACTAAATTGAATCGGAAGCTTATAATGCTCATAGCAAGATTCCAGCAATAATGGTACGCAAATCGTTAATGCTATCATATTATACAATTATACAATAGCTCTTACAGTATAACCCTTTGTAATCCCATACAGCCGCATCGTTTAACCCTTATACACCAAACTAATTTAAACGCGACTCTACTGTTCTGTTTCTGTTCGAATGACTTCATATTACCTTGCTGTGATTAAAACTGAATTATCTAACACTGATACTCATCATAAATGTATTATGTTTCTGTATTATCGATAGTCCTCCGTGGATAGTACCTGTCCTGTATCCTTGTACCTATATTTCTCTGAAATTACTAAATGAAAATTACTAAATGGAGCCGATAAATAACACCGAAAAGATTCAAGAGGTGTTTCCTTGTGATATTCTAGCAAATAAAGTTCATAGAAACATGTGTCCTAACTTGCTTCGTTTTTGTGATACAGGATGTTGAAGTTGGAAGTATTAATTGTTTTCATTTATATAAGCCCCCTGTATAAGCTTCCGCATGGTGCCGAAAATCAGTGTGGTTGGAGACTGAGAAAGCCTATACATTGAATTTTGGAGTCTAATCGAATTTTTATTGTTTTCTCAAAAATTAAGCTAGATACAAAAATTACACAGAGGATAAAAAATTTGTTATTTCAATAGTACAATGTAATTCACCATAAATATCGATGAGTTTACTCACTGTGACGCCACTGGAAATATTATTTCGAATATAATTGCACTAGGAGAAGCTTCATATTACTATTAACAAAACCACAACGTTTTATTGAAATTGATGAGAAGACAACTGAGTAATGAATAAAAAACCGATTTTTCATGGAAATATTAATACCCTGTATCTCGAAAACGAAGCAAATTAGAACACATGTTCATATGAACTTTATTTCCTAAAATATCACAATGAATCACCCCTTCATTTTTTTCGGTGTCATTGAGATACATATAATATACAGTGACTGGTTGATCCCTCCCAAATTCTACGCCGCTGACGAAATTGTAATTATATCACAATTTTTCGATTCTCCAACAATTTTCACGTAGATATTGCACCTTTTCTTCATAGCCATAAAGTCATCATTTTTTGAGATATTTCAAGTTATATACATGAAGCTGCACAATCATTTTGATTTCAAAGTGCATTAATTATGTCGATATTTTGGATCAATGGATGGCATTTATCAATCCATATTAACAAAACAACATAACAGACACGAGCTGTTACAGGGTGTTCTAAATTTTAATTGATACACATCAAAATCAAAATGATTTGTGCAGCTTCATGTTTAACCTTTGAGTGTTTATTAACTTGAAATATCTCAAAATATATTGGCTTTATCTCTACGAAGAAAGAGTACAATATCTACGTGAAAATTGTTGGAGAATCGGAAAATTGTGATAGAATTGCAATTCCGCCAGTGGCGTAGAAATGGGGAGGGATCAACCATTCACTTGCCCCTATCGTACGCCTCTGTAATTTAGTAGGGTGTATTCCTAGTACTTTTAATTCCACTCCCCATCAAATACTCTGGGCGCAAATGAATTTATAAATTCTCAAATAAAACACCCTGTAACTCAGATAGGAGACACATTTTATCTAGGTGATTTGAATCATCATATTTTGAGTTTAGGATTTTTTAGTTGAAGTATTTCTAATTATTAATTGATCACCTTGTATATACCTACTACTTTGTACCTATACAGACAGACACAGCGACTTTTACAGCATATTTGCAAATAGTTGAACTCGGAGCACTTTTCAAAGTAATTTGTGGATTTATTGTTGCTTCTTGTCAAACATTCTAGTTTATGACTTTCATTGCTGCAGACTGGTGGTTAACATAAATATTGTAATAAAATGACTTCTACAGTTCAGAAACCAACCATTTGCCAGCTATAAATTTTTAATCCGTCTGCCTTGTAATAAAATAATACTGAAAAACTCTAGGAGTTTCTGATAGTTTTTTACTTGCGACATCTAACGTCGAAGGAGCAAAGTAATACCAAAACGATATATTCGAGCTACGAGTAGAAACTGGTTTGCCTTGTATGTGCTTCATCTTCATATTGAAGCGTTCTAGAACATCTGGAAGCTAACCAACCAACTCATTGGGATAATGTACTCACTACTCAAATGGTTTAATGGAAATACTAAACCAAGGAAATTGAACCAGTTGAAACTTTTACCCGCCCAATTGGATTAATTGGTTGGTGGTCAACATTTTCTCCATTAATTCAGTTCATAAGCACAATTCGTGATAGAAAATAAGCGCACGCCACCTATCAAAATTTTTAAAAGCTTCCAAAGATGGTAATGTTCCAAAGCGGTCTGTTTTCTTCGTTTTCGTTGTTGGTTCACTTTTTTTTGTTTGCTGTTTGCCGGTATCATACTGCTCAGAAGTGTTCAAAAATGTTTCCGTCAAGTGGGGGACGTGTTATTTTCTATCGCGAATATTCTCCTGTATCCTGCATTTTCTACCACTCTATTATGACTCTACAACCGTGACTTCCTAATGTTATGATTTTCTTTCAGCTTCGGCATGTTGCGCCATCTATAAAAAAAACTAAGAATCGGAACTGAAAGTTCTCTTCCATCAATAATTGACCGGTTCTAGATATATGAAGATTTCTATTTTCTTGTGTGCTCCGGTTAATGAAGTAGGTTTCTGTAGATCCTATCCTACAGGAAACTGTATTGATCTCTTTTCTCTGGTATTGATGAGAAGTAGGTTTCTGTAGATCTTCGTGTACAGGAAACTGTATTTTTTCTTTTTATTTGCTAGTGCGCGATAACGCTAGTAGATGGCAAACCAATGTTTTATAGGGGTATATACAGGGTCTGTACATACCATCTACCATATATAACGACTTCCCTAATCATTACCATTTATTGCCATTATTATATATTGCATGTGATTTATCTTTTCCGGTTTCGATAATGGGCCTGTTTCAGTGAAAAATGTCATTATTTTGAGGTAATCCAATTTAGTTACTGTGGCAAACCGTTTTCAAAATAATTATTGAATTTAGTATATTTAGATATTTCATAACATGAAAAAGCGCGGGACGTGTGACGAGATACCTATACCACCATCAGAGATTCATGAATCCAATGCCACTTACACATATACGAAATTGTGTATCTCAATAACCACTCTTTTTGTGTAAGTGAATTCTTATTTCTATCATAGATGAAGGGTTTGGTTCATCTATGTTTCTATACGTGGAATGCGTATGTTTTGCAATTTGTTGTTGAGAAATATCACACGTGATACTTATCGGTTAATCACGTCATGGAGAGCTAGCGTTATTGAGAGGTGATTATTTATAATATAGAAACAAAAATTTCATTTTAAATCACTGTATAATGACTATTTCGAATACTTTTATTAATACATGGCACGATCAATATAAAATAGATATGTAGCGTAAATTCGACACAACCCCATTATCGAGAATAGATTCCAGGCTTTTTCGTGAATCATTGAAATATTTTTGATTTTTTATTTCTAAAAATCTTGATAGATTTACCCGAGCTATCTATCCAAGAATATTAATAAGTTTGTGATATCAACGATCCCATATTGTTTGATGTGAATTGTTTTCATTCAGTCTGTTTTTATGATGACGGGATTATTTTTGAATTATGATACGAAGTAGCCAAGTTCAAAACAAAAATCATTTTACACTTATGAAACAATATTATACTTATTTATGTTATGTATTTCAGAGTTTGATACTATGCTGAATGAATAATTGTACTCTGTCGACACATTTGAGGATTTCTTGGAATCTGTGAAGTGTAATATTAGTTAACAGCACTTAGCATTTTGCATTATCTAATACCTCATCAAGTCAATGAACTATTGTGTGAAATAATTGTGAAGGAAACATCGATTAATGAAACGATTTTTTTTATTCATACACAAATAGGGTGATATGAACATACATATAAAATATTTTATAAATTAAGTATCGAAAGGTAGATTACATCTAATGATTTTTTTTATTAAAAATATCGTCAATTTTTTTCGTATATTAGTGCAACTAAAAGAATTGTACTTTTGTGATTACACCGCTGTAATTACATGTTTCTGATGTTTCCCAGGGAAAAAATATTTTCTGAACAAAAAATCGAAAAACAAAACAGTTCGGTCTATCATTTTTCAGAATACACGAAATATCACAGCCAATATCTAATGAGATTTTACGTTTACTGAATTTCCATATCAAATAAATCAATATAATGAAATTCTGTTGAAAGAATCTGGACCTGTGGAAACATCAAATTCAAATCTATCAACACAAATAGAACACATTGAAATCTATACGGTTTTGAAACTATCACTTTTTTAACATTTTTCCTGATCAAACGATAAGCTTAGTAATACATCTTTGGCTGTGTTGATTTGGCTTTGTAACTGATTCTTCGGAGAAAGTGGGGGAACTGAAGACAAACTCGTCTGCAAGATATTCTTGAAGCTCTTGTCTTGTTGATGTTGATGATCGACAATCGCTGAAGCTACCGAGCTTCTTGTATCACTCTCAATACTGGAATTCGAACTTTGGCTATGGTTGTTGGAGTTTTTCGTCCTTGTGCGACCATCATCAGACGACTTAGAGTTGGTAGTTTTGTGCTCGGCCGCTTCTGTATTCGACACGTTGTCAATTTTCTTCCATTTCGTTCGTCGGTTTTGAAACCATATTTTCACCTGGGAACAAAACAAATTATATAGTTGACATTGACTCGTTCTCGGATGAAGCAATGAAGGTATACGACTGTAAAGGCCAATCGCTGATATAAAATTTACCCTCATCCCTTTCGCTTTTTCTTCAAATTTGACCATCTCGATTTCATCTAAATAAAGATAATTCTGGATTGCCATTTTCTCTAGAAAATGTATTGAAATATCAGGAAGCGAATGAGAAAATACGTTTTTCTACTCCCTTATTTTACCAGTACGTTTAGTATGCTTAAGCTTGGGGCCCCGACACTTGCAGGGGCCCTGCGGGGGCCCTTTCATTGTGTCCTTATTTCAATGATGATAAAAAAAAATCATAATTTATTAGCCGCAGTTATGTTTAGAATCCATTTTAGGTTGTCGTGTACAAAAAAATATGAAACGATCACATTTTAAAATAAGATACATATATGAGATACATAATTATATAGAACGTTTTTAAAAAAAGTACAATATAAGACTTGACATTAAAAAAAAGGCACAGTGGTGTCTCGTCAAAGGAGAAGTCAAGAAATTCATCATGTGAATAGAAGGCATTGTTCAGTGAAATTTTCACAATTGCTGCTTTGAATTTCCTGATCGGTGCATTCTTTTGAGGCATTTTTACTGAAGTTAGTTAGAGTCAAAATTAGGTGAATTATCGATAGATTTGTTCAGTTGCCAGAATAACTTGTCATTGATTTCAGAAATTGTGCAAAAAAATTCTGATATTCTGACACTTCATAATCGAACTAGTGTGATATTATTGGTAGTGTTCATAAAAATGCCTCAACACAATAACCTTAACGTTAACAATATGAATATTAGATTGTTGAGCCCTCGAAAATCTTTAAAGTCTTAGACAAGTTATTCTGTCAAACGAACAGATCTATCGATAGTTCACGTAAGGAATTTTTTTAATTAAAATTGGATTTTGAATTACGAGTTCAATAAAAATGACTCAAAATGGAGCTTAATATTTCAAAAAATACCAATAAAACATCTGTCAAATTGGATGCGTGCTCGTGAAAAGTGGTCACTTTATTCGTTTTTTCCGCTCTTTTTAAATATCGAAAAAGATCCACAAAATTTTGCCATGCAGAGCGTTTTTTTTAATAAAAGAAGTTTTTTGTGTTTCCTCAACACGGACCTGGATTCTGATCCCGATTTGTATTAAGTTTTGATGGGTGATATAAGTGGATTATTTCTACCAAGAATGGATAGATTGTACGAAGTAGTTCAAAAGTTATGACAAGATGAAGATTTTGCCAAAATCGAGATAACGTCCTGTATCTCAGTTATAGAAGACGGTAGATATATCAATGGGGGATGATTTAGAACCTTTATCTACAGGTATCGTATGTTCATTTAAATCTGAAACACCCTGTATACAGGTACTGCAATTCTTTTAGTTTGAACTTTCATGTGTCATTTTTCTCATCTATCGGGGTGTTTCCGAAGTTGGGGCAATGAATGAAATGGATGATAGAGGACGAATTGAATTTCAAATGTTGCCTGAAACTTTTGTCAACCATTGAACAGAGGTTCATAGCCCAACCCAAGCGTTTGCTTTCGGCGAGATCATAAGCTCCGGAAGTATCAATAACTTTTGCAATTTTGCCAGACGTTCAATAATAGTTGAAATATGTAGTTTGGTGGAAGCGCACATTTTTTGTATAATTTTCGAAACATTTTTTGTGATTTATCGTGTCATATTATGTCCCATAGAACACCTTATTCTATTCATTGCCCCAATTTCGAAAACAGATAATTTTTAGTAGAATAATTCAGAAACTGGAAAAATATGTACTCATTTTTGGTTACTTCTGATTTTTGATTCTCTCAAAAAATTAACGTGACAATTTCAAATTTCCAACTTCTTATTATATCGCCATAATAATATCATTGTCGAGTAATAGTAAGTAGTGTAGTAGTAATAGTAAATAGTTTATTAAATTGGAGAGAGGCTATGTTTGTCAAAGCAACATTTTCCATCGGGAGGAAATTAGTAATGTCATTTGGTTCAATATGCGAAATAGAACACAATAATGTGAGGAATTTCATGCAAATGAATAACGGAAAATGGTAGAATGAAAACGGTAATGGATGTAATCGTTGTGAAAGAGTCTTGTTGAGTGTTTTTAGATGTTCGAAATGATAATAAAACGCCTAGCGAGATACTCGGTAGACTATTTTAATCCAGGTAATTATTGCAGTTTATGAACGAACGAACGAAAATACATCTGATGAACTTATGAAGCGATACAGAATAGCACTTTCCGTAATTAGAATCCATCAGTTGGAATTGAAAACAAATGTTGTTTCGTAAATCGGAAATGTAAAATGTGACATGAAAGTAAATATTAACTGGGTATACCGGCTAATTTGAATGTTTCGATGCTTTTAATTACTTCTGTTCTTGTCAAGTGCGACGACAGGTGCGTTCAACATCTTCCTACATAAATACATCATTATTAATGATACCATTCGCCATAATCATCCTAATTTGTTGAACAAATGATAAAATAGTTGTTTAGGTATGAAGGGTGTAAATTAGGCTTTTATGAACCGCAGCGTGTGAGTAATAGCCCGAGCGACAGCGACAACTAACAATAACACGCCTAGGTATATGGAAGCAAGTTAAGCCCGAAATACATACATTTCATGCAGAATCGTTTTAGACATTTGTTTATTGTCAATATGGATTTGTTTTATGATTTTGGATTCATTTAACCGAATTACGGATTCCACTGGCGAAAAAAGATCGAATGGTAGTCCAATTACTGAAAAAACAGTGAAATTACTCCACCGCCCGTTCACCTACTTTAACCCCCGTTGTACCCCTTTGATAGAGCGTCAAAGTGTTATTTCACGCCCGCAAATTCAGACGATAAAGAGCTACATTTCGCCTGGTCGTGCATTCTCGAAAAGTGTGCACCAGAATTGACACCGATTCTCTGCAAACTAATTACCATCTCCTACAGGGTATTTTTCCATCTTGCTGGAGGGTGTTTCATAGGTAAAGGGAAATATTTCAATGGTAGAAAGGGGTCACCAAGGTGGTTCTGGAAATATCATATTTGATAGGTCTTAGAGTCTTCATAACGGAGATACAGGGCGATTTATCGATTTCGAATAAATATTCATTCGTCTATAAGTATTGAACTACCCAGTATATTTTTCTAAAATTTGGTATGGAGCTTATACTTGGGACGTTAAATTTATTCACCTATCGGGTGAAGTGGAAATCCAGGTTCGGCTTCAGGAAAATTCACATTTATTCGAAATATTAAAATAACACATTGTATGTAATAATTGATAGAGTTCATCAAAGGAATCGTGAAGAGGAGGAAAAACTGAAATGGATTTGATGCTTTTTGTTTTCCCGCCACCAATTCTCATCGTAACAATCATAAAAAGAGAGCTAAAAGTATGACAATTTGAAGAGTATTGAAATTATGAAACCACTTTCAATTATGATTATTTGATATATTCTTGTTGAATGATCGTTCGAAAGAACTTACTCAGTCTCACCGTCTTTATAACAGAGATACAGGGTGGATTATCGATTTCTAATAATTATTCACTCGTCCATATAAGTATTAGACTACCCATCGCAGTAATATTTTCTCAAATTTGGTATTGAGCTTACTTGGGACGATGGATTCATCGACCTATCAGGCAGAATGGAAATACAGGTTCAGCTTCAGGAAAAGTCTCATAGTCTTTATAACAGAGATACAGGGTGAATTATCGAATTATAATTATTTGGTATTATTTCCATTCCGCCTGATAGGTTAATGAATCCATCGTCCCAAGTAAGCTACATACCTACCAAATTTGAGAAAATGATACTGGGTAGTTTAAGACTGATGGAGACTGTGGGACTTAGTGAGTTCTTTCGAGCGATTTTTTGATTGAAATATCAAATAATCATAATTGACACTGGTTTCATAATTCCAATACTCTTCAAATTGAAATACTTTCAACTTCCTGTTTATGATTGTTACGATGAGAATTGGTGGCGGGAAAACGAGAAGCATCATACAAAATTAAGCTTTTCCTCCTCTTCACAATTCTTCTGATGTACTGTGTTAATTATTGAATACAGTGTGTTATTTTAATATTTCGAATAAATGTCAATTTTTTCTGAAGCCGAACCTGGATTTCCACTCCGCCCGATAGGTGAATAAATTTAACGTCCCAAGTATAAGCTCCTCACCAAATTTGAGAAAAATATACTGGGTAGGTCAATACATATAGACGAATGAATATTTATTCGAAATCGATAAATCGCCCTGTATCTCCGTTATGAAGACTCTAAGACCTATCAAATATGGTATTTTCAGAACCACCTTGGTGACCCCTATGTACCATTGAAATATTTTCCTTTACCTATGAAACACCCTGTATAGTCCAACCAATACCCAAAAAAGAAAACAGAAGCCTGCCCAACAACTGTAGACCAATTGCCCTACTATCACTCATGTCCAAAGTGGTGTAGAAAACCATCAACATTGAGCTCATCAAATATCTGGAAAGCTCAGAAATCATTAATGATAGACAATATGGCTTTTGCCACCGAAGATCAATTGGAGATTTTGCTCCATATATGGCAAGCTTCATTAGAAAAACATGGGGAATCTCTAGCTGTGGCGTTATATATATATATCGAAGGCAGTTCGACCGTGTTTGGCACCAAGGACTGCTCCACATACTACCTATCTATCATACGGCTTACCACCTCAGCTATGCCATCTTTCATCGAGTTTTTGTTTTCATGCAGATCTCTCCATGTGGTGGTGGACAAAGTATCTTCTGATACCATTGCTATCAATTCCGGCATTCCGCAAGGACCAATTTTGGCACCGACATTGTGGTTACTTTATATCAACGATGTATTTGGAGCAACCACTTGCCCTATGCACAGCATTACATGTCCGACCCATCGCACAAGCTGCTTCACAAAAACTCGGTTCCTTGTTCCGTGCGAAAATCTACATTACGCCTCAACAGATTCTCATGATCTACAAAACACAGATACGGCCAGTTTTAGAATACTGTTCTCATGTATGGGGTTCAGCACCCAAAAATACGCTGATTCTCTCAGATTCCATCCAGAGAAGAACCATTTGCCTGGTGGGTGGTGCCACACTCATGCACTAACTCTTTGACCTCATTAGAACACTGTAGAAAAGTCGGCGACCTTTCACTTTTCTATAGATACATCAAGGCCAATGTTCCTCAGAAATCACTGCTATAATTCCATCACTAACAATATATATGTGTGTTTATGAACAAGCAAACATGATTCAACTTCAATCAATATAATAATATTACTCTACCGATGATTAATCAAATCCGATATAATACATATCTATACAGTATACCTGACAAAAAAGTACTTATCATATCATTTATACGAATAATGTTCGGAACAGACTTGTCATTCATCATCAAAGGTCTTTACGTTATGTCAACCTGCCAAACAGATACCGCTCTCAATTTGGTATAAAGGTTATACGGTTATACCATTTGAAAATTAATATCCCTAAATTGCTATTTAATAAACAAACATCCAGCATTGGCTCATGAATCAAATCAATACCTAAACGTTATTAGTAATGCAAGCGATGCATAACGCGTGATAAACACTCCAAGGGTTGCTCAAAACTGGCATCCCTTGATGATGCGCTATTGATCAATTACGGCCGCCCCCCCATTTCACATGCCTCCCCAACACATTCCGGTAGCTCTAATTATTATACCAACTTACTACCAACTCGAATTATGGCGTCTGTTATTACTACCGGGAGACTGTTTGTTCTGTTAGAATTTTAATGAATCGCTCTCGATAAATAGTAGGTACCTACTCCTCCAAATATCCACCAGAATTTTCGTTCGTTATTGTTTCTTCTTAAAGAGCAAGAATAACACTTGATTACAGTATCAAGATACAGTAGTTAACCTGACAGAATCTCCATCAGGCTCATCATCCACGTTTCATGAAAGACTAACACAGACCTCAACTCGAAGTCAGTGATCTAGGAGTGGAAGGAATAACCTTTTAGGTTAGGTCGAGGATATGAGGAGATTCTTATATGGTCTCATGCGGCTTTCATCGAACATCGTCCAAGAAAGTACTCAGTGGAGTCTGAAGTCTTTACTATGTGATCACCCATCACCTTATCATCCAGACATTGCCTTGAATATTTGACACTTGGAAATATTGTGATGCTAAAAGCATCGAAAGTCCATTCCATTAATACAAGAGAACAGTCAAACACTGCAGCCACTGTGATCATTGAAGGTTTGCAAACCTAATCAGGTTCAAGAGTTTCCCCACCCGTGTTTCCTCTGGAAAGCCTTATGAGTATCACGTACTCCCAGTTGGTTCTATATCTTCAGTAAATATGCTCATTTGATGTATGTGCTTCGTCAAGGAATAATGGCTGTACCTACCTAAATTTCTGAAGTGATAAAATCTATAGACCCGTTAGACACTTTCTGGGATGGCAGTAAAACGGCCGGACCCGCGTCACGCGCGTAACTTTGTATACCGATATGTCTGAGTCAGCTGAGTCAGCAGCGTTGCCAGACCTACTGGTTCAACTGTAGATATATTCTTTTTCGTTAAACTAAAAGCCAAATTTGGAAAATGACAACATTTCACAAAGTCAGGTGTAGAAATTGTGTAGCGAGCATCAGATTATTGAATCAACAATAATTCACAATTCACGGCAGTTTTTAATTTTTATTTTGGCTATTGGCTACATGCTACGATCACGTTACCGTCACGTCGTCAGGTTCTGTCTGTGGTTCCCCGTTTCCCAGCTCAGAGAGTCGTTGTCGGTCGGTAACGGTGAAGTATATTATTTTGTTAATTGTTATTGAGTTCTAGTCCATCCTTTTTTGCGAGAACGTGGAAACATAATCTAAAATTGATATTATTTCATTCAGGTTTTCCCCGTATTGTCCCAAAGATATTGGAAATACTGTACTGACCGGTCATAGAAGTTACTTATTATTTGAAAAGTCTCTTGTAGTCTCCGATTGCAGATTTTCAATGGCAACTGTGGAAGTATACTACGCATTGTAGCTGTAATACACAGACATATGGTGAGCTCTAGAGTTTCAGGTCACCAGATCAGAGGAGTCCACCCCATACTTTAACAGTGATAACATACTTACCTAGGAGTTCACAAGATTGCCCCAAAGGTCTCTAAGGAGAACCAGAGCCAGAACCGACTTCGAGAATCTGCAAAGCATATATTTCTTCTTAGTCGATATCTTCACACCAGTGTAGCCACATCCACATACAGTTTCAAGAATCTGCATAGTCGTAGTTTACGTTCGGGATATATAGGACTAGATAATATAATGGGGTAAAAGGTGGTGCCTTCCCTCTATGTCTTTTCTTATCCAGAAGTACTGTCGGAAAAGGTTTAACCTATTATCTTGTGGCTAAACTGCGATCACTAAGAACCAACAAATATCTATCCGTGGATAAATACGCTAGAATACGCTATTGAGTTGGATAATATCTTAGATTAATATAATCTCTGTGAAACGCTATAATTCTTGTTATATCGATGTTCATGGCAGGTATTATTCCGTCAGACACATTGAGAGAGATTCGCGACAGAATCAGGTGAATCAGAGCGTTGGTCGAGCGTCGGCCGGCCCTAGTGGCCACTTCCAGTTGAAACACTAATCGATGTGTTTACTTACAACATCTACAGCCCATAGATTAAATACACTCTGTTTAATTTATTAGCATATTCGGTGAACCGCCAAACGCATTAGCGGGGCTGGGGAACCTTTCAAAGGGACACACGAAGATAAAGTAGGAGTCCATATTGTGGTCAAAGTAGTGTACCTAAACTGGGCGTCAATTGAAACGTTAATAGTAAAATTTGGCATCAAGTTTGACTTCTCGTAATTTCTAAAATATTGAACGAATTTTGCATTGCCGCCCAGATTCTGAATGCCTTTTTCATCGTCTTTCGAACCGTTCCTTACAACATCTTCTAAATTGATCAGGACCCATGGTACAGGGTGAAACAAAGTTTCGTGCATTTTGAAAACAATTTCTCCGCCCCCCCATTTTGTCGGAAGATCACGATGCTCATATTTTATTCGGGCATTTCATAAATAGCAACCATGACTCGGGCCGTTTTCGAGTTTTTGCCAAAAACTACTGTGGTTTCCGGAAAAAAAATTGTTTGGCATTTTTTTTACATGGACTAATTTTAGAGGAGTTCGATTTCCATAAATGGATGCTTTTATGCATTTCAAGAAAGCGTTGGAGCAGATATGTATACCAGGTTGCTCAAAAACAATCAATAATTTATTACTTCGCAGTATATGATAAACGTTTTCTATCTAAGTGAGCAGTAAATCAACACATCTCATCAACAGAAACAAACAACGATACATTATTGATATTTTGTATAAGAGGAGTAGATGAGAAGGAACTATATAAATCACAAAGTGTTCACCTCGACTAAGTTAGAATAAGGATAAGAGTTGAATATTGTACTCACGAAGTTGGTAAGCACAATAAACTCGATCAGCACTGGAAAATTCTAATATCTGTCAGTAAAATTAGGTAGGTGATGACTGAACAATAATCTGGTGGACTCACCTTTACTTGTTCCTTCAGACGGATGGTCTTTGATATAAAAAAGTGAATTCAATAAGGCGATACCGTGAGGTTCCCGTATTAAAACATAGGTGGCACGATCTTACAAAGATTTCAACACATTATTTTCATCATACTTCTGCAGAATAGTAGGACACTCTACCATCTCTGACCCGACCAAACTTATCGAGATTTACTCACGATATATGTGTTCATCGAAGTATAGGAGTGAATCAAGTGATTTTATATCAGGTCATGACTGAAAATCTATATTTTACACCTAATCAGCTTCTCATAATCTACAAAGCACAACTGATACGGCCAGTTTTGGATTACTGTTCTCAAATATGGAGTTCACCACCCAGTTCACTCCAGAGAAGAGCCATCCTCCTAGTGGGTGATGACACTACTAATACTTTGACTTCGTTAGAACACCGCAGAAAAGTCGGCGACCTTTTACTTTTCTATATATATATATATATATATGTATACTTCCACTGGTAGTGTTCCTCAGAAACCTCTGCTATCATTCCATCACTAGCAATACCATTCAGACGAACTCGACAGGCCCAGTCAGCGCATCCTTTCGTTGTCAACCTTGAAATATGTCGAACAACACTTTACCAAAACTCGTTCGTATATTAAACGGCAAAGCTTTGGAATTCTTCCCAAGAATTATAGACATTGGAAGTATTCCCAATAACTATCCTCCAGAAGTTGAAAAAAGTCCAACACCAATACCCACCTCGTCTTCCTATCTTCCCTAAGTACGCACGATGTTCTTCGAACATCATAGGAATTTCCTTTCGTGCTCTCCGAGAGATAAAAAAAACAGGAGACAGATGACAAAGGATAAGTATTCTATTCACACAACCTAGTTAAACATTGATGAAATGTTCTGTTGCTGAATGTACAAGACGACATTGGTTCAAAGGATCGAATATTTATCACATCCACTTTGCCGAAATCACTCTTCAAGTTATAGTGAAATTATGACTTCAGACAAAATTCAGACTAAGGGTTTTTCGTAGACCACTACCAATACTTTTGTAAGTGAAGGAAAATTATACTTCTTCAAAAATGGCAGCTGGGCCCCACAGAAGATCCAAATACGATTCAACATATATGTTTGGTGTATATCTCAGTACATCTTAATATTGGAAGTGGTTAGGTATGCTCTCATTGGTTGAATATGAGAGATGGTGGTTGCTTGTCGGTAAAGAAAGATCAATCCAAAATAACTAATAAGTAAGTATGTGGCGTAAATTCAACTTGTTTGCTCCAACACGGCACCCATAGCTGTCATAATATATTCGTAGAGATAGAGAATGTCAGTCCACTTACGCCAAAAAGTAGTTTCCATTTCCATTAATGCAAAAAAATTATAAGTCCATAGGTATTATGCATCGAGAGATTTGTTTCGAGGAGGGAGAAAACCATATTTGTGGTCTGACTGTCTGTAAGAATGATTTTATGGGTTTTATGAAACAGATTCGTCAACACATTCTCACTTCTAGCGTTGAAAAAAAAATCACACAACGTTATGGATTTCCAGTTTTCATGCGAGTCTGTCGGTGCACGAGGCAAGTCTCTAACAGAAACAGATGCCAGGACCATCCCCGTCCTATATTCGAAAACGAGGCCTTTATGGCGTCCATTGCAAATTACCTTGTTTACCGATTAATTACTCTGCCCTCTCCAATAAAAACAGAGGGGGTAAATTTGCGGAATATGAAAGCGATATGACTCAACTCGTCATCACCCGAATTGTTCTTGTCTGTTGCATCGCTTGGAAATCGATATGGGCACCCCAGGTCTAAATTCGCGATCCATCTCGATCACTACGGTGAACAGAGAATATAAGAGCTTCATCTACCGTAGTCACTGTGGATCTTATATAGTATAAGGGTTGTAACTCGTAACTCCGTAGATTTATTGATTCGTTAAAGTACACTGCGCAAAAAAGTTCTTGGCATCCACGGCATTGTTACATACATTTTTAATCAAGTTCTTTCACGATTTTGAAACATAATAGCAGTTCATTTGATACAGAAATTTTCCCGCATAATTATTTTCATGTATCCCTCATATACCCTTCAAAATATTGAATGGCATACTTACCTAACTAGAATAGGTAGTTTTTTCATAGAGTTATTTACAGATGCGAACAGTGGAAACAGTGGAAACCCTGGAATAAGTATGGCAGCAGTTAACTTGGTAAATCATTTCGAGAAGCTTGACTGGATATCATTCACATTCAAATAGCGGAAGATTATTATTGATTGAACTATAGAAAATCCGGAAAAGTAGGGTTAGCTCACATGCTTGTCGCCAGTATAGCCAAAAAAACAGCAATTCAAACGCTTGAGCAAGAAAATATAAATGACCATATGAATGGTCAAACCTAGTTGGAGATCACCTGTAATATGCATGACATCAAACTTGTTGAGATGTCTTGGAGAGTTTTCTGGATCATCCCACTAGAATGGACTACCTCAGAATATAATAGGTTATATATATGATAAATACATCAATTAAGCACCTCCTAATGTTTTATACATATATACTGATTGGAAGTGTTTGGTTGCTGACAGAAATTCTCGTACTGTCTGTAGGTTAATCGAGGAGGTGGTACATTCATATTGAAATAATATTCATATTTTTATTTTATAGAAACGAGGAGAGAAAATCCCAAAAAATTTGGAATAAGAAATTCTCGTATTCGAACGGATATATATACGTTATCACTAACTGGTATTTGAAGAGGGTCCCGAATTTTACTCCAAAAATGAGGCATATATCAAGAAAATATTGTTGTACACATGGAAAAATCATTTCAAAATAGGTATGTGGTATGTGTCAGTGGAAAAATCGACTATTTATAGTACAAACAAACCTTTCTTTGTCCCTCCTGAAGTTTTTTCGAAAAGTGTAAGATTTTGAAAGTAGCTCCTGTTGGTTCAACTAATGAATACATTAAGAAAATGACTGTGGTATTGCTCACTAAATGATAGCAATATCACCAGCCATATTAAATTACCTGCTCAATATTTCGTAGCCTATTAGTTAATGGAGTGAATCATATTCATGAAATCCCCAGACATGTATAACCCAGGCTTTTTATAGAAACGTTATGATAATCAAGTTCATTCAGCCGTTTGCCCAATATAAAAACAATTTGTAAACAGTTTTTGTTGTTGAGAGCTTTATAGAATTAATATCGCGCACAGCACTGATCAATCTGTGAAGAGATTAATTCACCAGTGCGGTGCCTTGCTAAGAGGTAATAATTTACTTTGAATTTTTTTATGAAAATTCGAAATAGGATAGCTGTAAACATTTTGAGAAATATGGCTGATTCTCTTTGTCTCTAATGCAGTTACCTGTTTGACTTGCCTAAATTCTTTTCAACCCATGAAAAAGTAGGTTGAACACGTATTACAGTCCATCATAATGATGATATATAAATCAGCCATCATCACGACTATCTGCATTCTGTAGCTATAAAGTTAGTGAATATAACCAATGGCGGCCTAGCTTTTTCCAGGAAATTGTAAATTTTGTATATAACATGTCGCAGTAATTTTTTATATATCAAAAGGACAATTCATTCTCTTCACCAACGAAATTTACACTGACAAATTTTGGTCATTTAGTTCTTTTGAAAAACCATCTGACCATCTACCGAGTGTATATGTATGGAATAGAGATTTTTTAATTTGGTGGAATGTAATTATGACTTTGGTAGGACCAAACTGTAATTCTTTGTCAATGGGAGTATTTCCAAGAACTTATAACCTCCAAAAGTTGAAAAAAAAAACAACACATACCTCCTCTCCCTATACTCCCTAGGTACGCACGATGTTCCACAAACAGTATAGGAATTTCCTTTCGTGCGCTCCAAAAGATGAAAAAATATACTTGTTATATAGAGAAGAAATATCGACTATAGAAGTGTACACGAAGAAAAAAGATTAATTGAATCAACAAAATATTTGTTCCGATGTCCACGACAAAAATTTCGTTACAGTTGCTATGACAACATGTTTATCACGCTAAAAAGCGTTTTGACACTTGAACAAATTATTGATATAATTTGTCATAGTGACAGAAACTTTGTTATAGTAACGGGATAATTTGTCGTGGATATACATATAGGAAAAAATATACAAGATTGTTGATTCAATGAATCTTTTCTCTCCGGTACATCACACCAAGTTTCTGCTTTGATCATGTTCAGTTATGGTTTGTGCCTCTTTGGACGTACGAAAAATTTCTGCAAGAAAATTGTCTAACCGTTCTAACGTTTTCCTGTCCATTCCCATCATTCCATGTGTATCAACATTCAGAATTTGCCAATGAGAAATAAAATTATCATTTCGAGGAAACGAACCGTTTAACCAACATAAATACCTACCGTAATTATATCTGGCGCTCTGGCAAGCACGTGAAGCACGGAGTGAATTAATTTTATCAATAGTGAACAAAATAGCGAGAAAAGCGAAGTGGGAAAGCGATGGTCGTGTTCCGCTTTTCTGCGATGATGATACATGCATAGCTTGCTAAGTGGTCTGTTGGTATTGTGTCAACGCAGTTACTCGTTTGGCCGTCAGAGTGCACAATTTATCGCTCAATAAATTATGGAAACCCGTCCTTGTCTGGCACACGGCCGATCAGTGTTGCCAACGTTGGTGATTTATCACCAGATTTCGTGATTTATTCGCCAATTTGGTGATTTGTTGATTTTCAATCGAACTGTGAAATCTGGTGATTTTTCAGAGTGAAACCACCCTATTCACATCTAACAATCATCAACATTGGAAGGAAGGAAGGAATAGAGTGTTTCTGCATCAAGTGCAAGTATATTTATCACCGCCGTTCGATACATTCAAGTAAAAAGGGCACCTACCTAGATTAAACATTGACTTCAGAAACACCAAACACAACAGTTTCGTCCAATGGAACTCGCTTTAAGACAATATTTTTAAACGTGATTCAAAATAATCAAAAATCCCACAAAAATCGAAACAGAAAAATGATGGATGGGGTCGATGAAGATAGCAGCGATGATTTTTCTCAGTACAATACCACACTCTGAAAGATTCAATTATGAAATTTGGGATAATTTGATGAATAAAAATTCAAATCACAAAAATATTCATGAACTGAAATGAAGCTTCATGTACCTTTTTATTTCGATTGGTAATAAGTATTATAATACATTTGACTGGGGTGCCTTCGGCTTGAGAAAATGATAATTGAAACCTTCTGTTTGAAAATGAGAACATAAGTATACATACTATGTTTGATTCCATAGTTCTTTAGTTTTTTCTAATATATTTCAGAATTTGTGAAATTTGGTGATAATTTTTCAAATCTGGTGATTTTTACTTCACATATCTGGTGATTTGAAATTTTAACTTTTGGCAACACTGCGGCCGATTCACCTCCGCTATTTCGGGGGCGGCACCGTTCCACTCAAGTAATATACAAATCATTGACGTTACTCTCTCACCCACAGTTGCATTGTCGTCAAGTCCTGCCTAAATCGCTCTAATGGTAATAAACTGCTCCACATCGGTTAGGAGCACTCAAAATTTGGACTTGAACTAGCAAAGGTATTTGGCACCTATTAGGCCCAATTATTTCGATACACCCTACCAGTTGCCCAGTTCACTACTTCCGAAGAAGCTTTGATTCCAGGTTCAGGTTCAGGTTCAATGTGAGTGAGACGAATATCGCCCTTCCACAGCGACCCCAGATGGGTCTATTATGGCTCACCCCTAGAGGTTACAGTTCACTGTACAGTCCACATCTTTTTACAAAGTTCTTGGTTGAATTAGGTGGGATTTGTCTGAAATCCATAGGTTCTAAATTGCCAAATATATCGAACCTTAGTCTCTCTAAGTAAGAGCATGAACATAATATGTCAGCCGTTTCGTCTTCCACACAACAGAATCGACAGTCCGTTTGTTGGTTCAGACCCATCCTTCCCAGGTGGGACGACAGTGTCCCGTAAGCAGTCCTGTCAGAATTCGCAGGTTACCCCTGCTCCATTCTAGGATCTGCCTAGTTATATTTTCCGATGGTTTAGACAGAAACGCCTTCGAATGGTTTTACCCTGGTAATTCAGAGCAGACGTGAGTCTCTTTGATTGTTGTTTTGGCCGCATTTGTGGTGACCCCAAAGTATGGTTCTGGTCCTATGAACACAGACTCGGTTCCCTGTTTGGCGAGGATGTCGGCTTTCTCGTTGCCCTCCACCCCCTGGTGTCCAGTCACCCACACCAAAGTAACTCTGTTGTTGGCACCCAGGCATTCTAGGGATTCAATACAGCTCCATACAAGCTTGGAATTTATCTTGCTGGAGCTCAGTGCTTTAAGAGCAGCCTAAATGTCTGATACAATGCTGATGTTCTTGTTTACTAGAGGTCTATTCGTCAACTCTCTAGCACACAACTCAATTGCGAAGACCTCCACCTGAAATATTGTAGCATACTTACCGAGATTGAGAGAGATTTCTGAACACACAGGCTCCGAATCTGAGAGGGGTTTTCGAACCATCTGTGTACATTACGTGTTCGGTCTCTGGGAATCCTTTGATTCCAACTATAATGTCACTCGTCACTGGAAGAGATGGGCAGTGAGCACATACTGACCTCCTCCTGGCTACTAGCATATATTGAGGATAACGTAGTGGTCCGCACATTAACTCTACCAATATACGAATCTACCACTGCCGAAGAAGCTTTGCTACTAAATGAACTTGAAATAGTTGGTTAGTCAGAACAGACTGACCTAAGTCTGTCTACCAGTATATATTGAGGATAACGAAGAGTCCAACTCATTAGCCTTACCAAATCTACCACTGGCGAAGAAGCTGTGCTACTAAATGAACCTGAAAGAGTTGGGTAGTCAGAACAGACTGACATTCGTCTGGCTATACCAGCATATAATGAGGATAACGAAGAGGCCCACACATTTACTTTACCAATCTACCACTGCCACAGAAGCTTTGCTACTAAATGAACCTGAAAATGTTGGGTAGTCAGAACAGACTGACTCTCGTCTGGCTACAAGCATATAATGAGGGAAACGAAGAGGCCAGCTCATTAGCCGTACTATAGTCCACTACTGCCGAAGAAGCCTTGCTCTCAACTAAGAATAATGAATCTGAAAGAGTTGGGCAGTCAGAACAGACTGACTTCAGCCTTGCTACCAGCTTATAATGAGACTAACGAAGAGGCCCACTCATTAATTCTACCAATATACCAATGCCGAAGAAGCTTTGCAAGTTCGAAAAAAACTGCTAATTCATTTTTTTTCGAACTGAAGGGAAAAGGCCGGATTTGGGCCATCATTTCGCTAGGCTCAGCCATTTGGTGAAGCATAAACTATACAAAAGACAAGCATCGAGTCATGTATGTAAACACAGCCTCAAGAATAGTGAGAAGATCTCGCCAGGAATGTGAGAGACTGAAGAGTATATCAAAAAATGTCCATACTCGGAGGCAGTACAACTAGAATAATAAACATTGAGTTCGATATGTCTGGCAGAAGAACAGCTGTGTAGGTTCTGTCGGGAGAAAGAGGAACCAGCACCTCACCATCAGTACACATTCTTTGCTAGGTCTTGTTGAGGTTAAGGTTCCTAACACTGACAGAAGAAAAACCAAGAGCTTCCAGATACACGTAATGGAAGCTAGCCTACGTGGAATTTCAACGAAAAGACGAGGCTAGCTGAATAACCATGAATGATTTTGAAAGCAGACACAATTTAGATGATAAGGAGACAGTGTAGAAGCTAATAGCCTAAAATTTCCATGATCTATCTGATCTGACGGAGTGCCTATAACTTGTAAGTGAATACCTTACTGATATCAATAATATTCACATAGGTTCCAACAAATTACACAGTATGGTTTCGCGTGAAATTAGCTTATCTATTTGCCACTTTGTATGTATTTTCATCAGTTGGGTTGTCGAGATCTTATGGACCCCTCTCCTTAATTAGGACAATGTCTACTTTGAAGTTTTGACTTTGGAGTAGGTACCACAAAGCTCCATTATATCTGTTACTATTGCCACATAGTACCTTCTACATATCAATGATGTTTTGTGCATATAACTATCAATTATCAGTCTCCATCTTTGCTGATGATGATACCAACAAAGCAGCCTCATCAGAATTTCAAATCACCGCCAAAAAACAATTTCGTGAAATTTATTCTTGCTTATAGTGTTTAGTTTTTCTTAATTTCACTGTTCCAAAATTAGGTCGAAGACGAAGATCCTATAATACTATATAAACATCTGAGATGATCCAATGAGTACCCGGTAGGTATATTATCGTGTTACTAAATTACGTGTAGTAGTTTAATCACTACAGCTAATTGCTATAGTGGAACGTATTCTCCCTCTTGCTAATATACACTTTTTCATGGAGTTACTCAATCTATCTCAAACATAAAATGTAATTTGATGAACGATACTTAGTTTACACGAGCTTTACGGGTTTCATTAATAAAGCACTTACCGATGGCTTTTATTTCCTCAGAATGTATATAATTCGTTTTCAGAGGGTTGAGTAGGTATTAAATGGTGCCATCAATTGTTTTAGTATAATTCGTGTGAAAATGGTTATGAAAAATGGATGATAATCTTAGATTCCGTTTAGTGTTTTCCAAGTTGCATGAGTTCATAGTTTTAATTCTCCGTGTTTTATGTAAATATTGTGGAACATTGATCATCAGAATGTGAAATCGGATATTTGATTTTTCTTCCGATACGCATATTTCATGCAACAGATGAGAGAGAAACCAAGGAATTTGATTTTGTTTGGTCCGAAGTTATATGATAAATAGTAATTTTCAATGATTTTCTGCTCAAAATCATTATTTAGTCATATTTTTTCCATTCTGTTTGATATGAACATGAATGAAATTTCGAACTCATTTTCCCTCACCGAAAATGTTTGGCTTAAAAAATTTCATCAACGATGAACAGGAAAAAAATTGATTCTGTAAGTACAGAGCTATTGGGCCAACGAAAACTAAACAGACTGAATAACTTCCGGAAGAATCATTATTTATAAAGAAACGCTGAATTAAGTCACCTTTTAATAATTCATGGGGCACACTTTTTTATCATATCTCAAACTGCCACCTCGCTGACCAATAGGATTATTAGAATAGCTGAAGTAGGTATAGTCCTTGCAAAATTGCAAAGTCAATTGAGACACAAATTTTAACTTTTCAAAGGGGCCGGTGGACGCGGTGGATCTCTTTTGATCAATCTGTCTCGAGTGATGACTTTAATGACATAATCAAAAACGTAATTTGATGCAGGAATTGGTGATATGAATATAAGTGAGGTTCCTCCCAATTGAAAAATAAAAGTTATCTATTCAATATTTGGCACTTCATAATATGAAAGCTCCTTTTATTGGTACCCCAATGCACTAAATAGAATTACTTACACAATACTTTAAGAATTCAATGTATATGGTAAGAGAATGAAGATTTCAGTTCGTGGACGCTGTATATAGTCCGGCAATATTTTGAAAGGATTCAAGTTCATTTTTGATATTGTTATGAAATGTTATTATGATAAAATCAGCTCTCAAAAGAAATGCTATGCATTGGGGTACATAATATTTTGACTTTCCGCAAGATGACGATAAAATTGAGAGGAACCTCACACTTTATTTTAATCGCTTGGTTCCTTTCCTATTCAAATTGTATTGATGTGAGCCAAGTGAAGGGAAGGGAGAATGACATAGGACAGTTGAGGGTAGGTCGATCCCCCCATAAATTAAAAATCGACTTATTTCAAATTTGAACATTCTCCCGGAGGTTATTTAGTCTGCTGCGTTCTCGGGGGCCCACTCTGTTACAATAAGTATCACAATTTTTTGGTGTTCAAATCAGTTATACAGCTTGCCCACCTTCGGAACACCCATATCCGAAGGGTAAGTACTTAGGTATTTTTCGTACACCAGGGAGCAATGAATGCCCAATCTACCGAAACTGCCCCGCAATGCCTATTATTTACTCCATAAAGCCCGACAATGCCCCGCAATGCCCAACATTGCCCCTGAATGCCCAACTATCCCAACATTGCCCCGTAATACGAATATACCTATCTCTTTACATTGCATGTGTTGAAATGAGACGAATAATACCTCGAATAATATTGAAAAGGAAAGAACGCTTCCTTATGTCTCCTACACAGTTTTTTAAAATTATTGTCATAATAAAATATCTAATTTTATATCTCGAAACCACACCAAAAACATAAACGATAAACAAGCATTCGCGAATACCTAGTCCTATATTAGACGAACAATTTTTTCCATATTTTTCAGTGATTTCATTTGTGGAAAAATGATATTTTTATGGAAAAAATACTAACGAAATAAACGGATTTGAATAAGTATAGAAAATGAAGTGGAGGACCCTCTGGAAAAGCTGAATAGGCTAAGCAAATGAAAAAAGTGGTTCGAAATCCACTATAAGTTGTAAGTCCTGCTCTTCCTTAGTTTCAACTTCTGAGGAGTTGGTTTCCAGCCCTGGATATCCTATATCAAAATGGAGGCGGAGACATAACCTCGAACAATAGAAACGTATGCGCGCGCAACAAATGTAACCCAAACATTGCACTATATTGCCCTTTCAGTGCCCTTTCAATTCTTCGCATTGCCTAACAATGCCCCCACAATACCACACAATGCCTTGTAATGTACAATGCCCGACGATGACTGACACTGCCTCCCATTACCCTGCAATGCCCCTAGGATATATACCGGATTGTCCCATGTACTTACCCCTCGCCCATATCGCTATAGTATGTCCGAAATATTTTTCTTCATTGACTTCATTTCCTCGCAAAAGATTGAATCATCCTGTATAGCAAATGAATCACGAATAAGGAGAATCGCTACGCTCAAGCTCCGACGGACTAGAAACCATTCTGGATTCTGCGAGTCTGGCAGCTGGACCAAATCTCAGCGAGAGCCAGCCATTGAGGACGTTAGATGGCCAACAAAAATAAGGCAGGATATTCGAATTTCAAACGATTAGTACCGACCCAACCGGAAACGACTAATTACATTTGACGTTAACCACTCATCTGACACTAGAGACGTGTGCCCAATCTCCATGGGCGTATCAACAGTATAACGTGTTCCGGGTTCAAGAGGCTGTGAAAATGCATCATATTTTATGAGAGAGATAATATTTCCCATATCACTGATATGAATGATTATTTTTGGAAGTTTTCAAGCTCATCAAGATCAGAGTTTATGCCAGTATACTTCTCCTATAGATTCCAATTTTCATAGCAATGCTGAATATATTGGTAAGTTATATTTCTATATCATTATACATCATATTATTCATCCGATTTGAAGGAGAATGTCGATTCTCAATTTCGGAGGATTCTATTTTTTATTTTTCATGTTCTCCGTTTGAATGTTCATCAGATATAATTCAATGTTCGACGTGGCAAATAGCCAGGAAAGTAGTTGTTTTCTGTTGAATATTCAGAATGATGTGTGCATACTGCATATACATATTTTTTTGTCTGAAGGAGAATGCAAATTCTCAATTTCAGAAGATTTTATATTTTATTTTCAAACTTTTATCGTGTGTGTATATAGCCAGGAAAGCAGTTGATTCCTGTTGAATACACTGAGAGAGTTGATATTCTTATCACATAGAGAATGCGAATTCTCAATGTATTGCTTCATATATATCCATTTTTTATGTGCATAATTTATCTGAGAATATTCCTTTTCTACAGAATGTTGATAATCTTTCAAAAAATATTACAAACAGCTGTTCCTAAGAATTTCGAAATCAGTTTCTTTTTTGGTTATTAGACCGATACCAAACTTGAAGGACAGTTTGCAATGATATATACTCATCTGTTATAACATGTGATATAATATATTTCTCAATATTTCTATTCGAAAGAAAAAAAATCATACAATGTAAGAAAAATGATGTCATACTTAACGATGTATAGTGGCTCTAGTTCAACATTTGATGACATAACTCACTGTATGAAATTTGGTGAAGGCCGTTGTAGTTCAGTGCCATTAGTCAGGATTTTCAAATCTATCACTTGCCAATCACATTTTTGCTGATTCAGTTTTGGACAATTAGTTTTTGAACCTGTTTGAACTAATATCTACTGAAAAATTGATGAATCAAGTTGCTCTAGACATAAGAAGTATATGGAAATAAAATGATTGGATACATATATTATACTGATGGAAATTGAAATAACAAAGCGTTTGACAGTTTGTCCAAAAGTAAAAAACTTTTCCAGCATATACGTATGTTCTGAAAATATATAATTTTTGAACAGAAAAAACTGACCAGTACTCTTCAATAGTCGTTGATATGTCAATGAGAACCCTAATCCGTATTTTGATATATTTGATAAGCAAAAATCTCTGTACCTAATACTGCGATATATAGGTTAGAAGAAACTATACCATCTTAAAAAAATTATTGTTTTTCTTCACCGTAGAAAAATCGATGTGTTTCTGCCTACATATAAAGCATTCATATTCACTAACAGCTACTTGGTATTTCCGCAAAAAAAATTATAAAAAAAAAATTAGTTTCCACCATTACACACCTTCCAACAATATTATCGAACGTCTGGCCACATTTCCAAAGGCATTGAGACTCATTGTAAACCGTGCATGGGTAGGGTCAGGGCCTAGAAATTTACTTTCATTTGGTCTTGTTATTTAGTCTTCTATTACCGACTTGGATTTCAGAAAAACCCATATGCTATCGTTAAAACTGCTTATTTGGTGCTTTCCAAATAGACAATTCTTGCATCACCGAAGCATTTTAGATTGTGAAAACAGAAGACATTTGTTTGTAGGTTCAAATGTGATTATAATATCACTAGACCACAATTTTGTATGCAGTACCCATATCTACACCCATGGATTTTGAACAGTAACCCTCTTCGAAAAAATCCAAATATTTATACAAGCGAAGTAAACGGCTTGTTGAACGATTCATTTTCACTGGGATTAAAACTCTACACGGCTCGATTGAAGCTATGACGAAATAGGTCATTCAATATGGTAGGTACCTAATAAAAGTGTAACGAGATTCATAAAAATCACACAAGAGAAGTGTAGATTGGAGAGTTGATGGTGATGAAATCAGCTGATTGATTTGTTAAAGAGGATGACATACACAACAGCTGGTGCAGCTGATCTGAGCTGACAATTGAACCACACTCAGATTTCCGGTGGTCCGATGGTCTGTGAAGTTGGAAATTTCATCACTATATGTAGCACAAACGTGATGGTTTTGGCGCTAGATCGTCCTTATATCTATCATAGATGGAACACTATCTATCATTAAAACTCTGCTTCATAGCGTTCACGAGAGCCAAAAGTTTTCGAACCATTCCCAAACCTCATTGTCAGATTGGTCACAGTGAATCACGTGATACATTATGGACGCATGAGCATTGGCTCGGAAAAAACTTAGAACTAATCTTTGGAAGAAGTCCATGGTAACTCAAAGTGAAGTTGGAGATGACTTTGGGTTTTCATGAAGTCACTCCAGTCTCACTCATGTGTTTTTTTCAAAATTTTGTTGAACTTTTGATTGTTCACTTCATGAAAACCTCCTGAGGGTATCTCAGAGGGAACAGGCCCCTCTTAAAATAAAAATACCTGTTTTTATATTATAATAATTTACCATGTTTACCATTTGATTTAATAAGATTCAATAACTTCGAAGAACATTTTCTCATCCTCATGTAAGTAATATTATCTCTATTACCATATTCCTGTTACAAGTTTAGACTATTGTAGGACGTTGAAAACCTTGGCTGATGATGGGTTTATTATAAGCACGAAACATGCCCCATTTGCAACATAACTTTGTTCTTGTAGATGATTTTGAGATTTATTCTTCCTTCATATCAGAGAATATTCGTTTTCGTTATTTATGATAATTTATCACAAACGTCTGAGAAAATATCGGATACTTATTGCCACTATACTTAGTTTCCATATACGAAAATTCTTTTCAAATTGAACACATAACATACATTGATGTTGGGTATGATAATGATGCATGAAAGCCAGTGCTTGCTTGCGACTGTTTGCTTTTGAACTCGTGCCTTCAGCAAAAAAAACATTGGTAATAATTAGAGAGGGATATATGCCAGCTGTACAAGCAGTTTTAATCGTGGAATGTGATGCTTTCGAAAAGTGTTGTTGCTCAGTGCTAATTATCATTTACAAAATATCAAACGTAGAAACGTTTAGGTACTGACAAACTTCATTTTTATTTCCTCCGACATAATTGATCAATATTGTTGATTGTTGGTTGTTGGATTCAAAAATAATAATTTCAAACTATAGCGGTATAGGAATCCAACGTCAGAGCTTTTGTTGATTAAAATAAAATGTACATGAAATATAATGCATCCATTATCGTCTTTTGGCTCAGATGTTTAATATACTGCAGAGGGAATTCCGTCTCTGTCTTGAAGAAATTGAACTGCAGCAGGGCAACATTTCGCCGTTGAATGTTTGAAAGTATTGAGTGGAATAGTATATAGACTTCGTTTTTGGGATTTCTGAGTCTTGTTTCACCGAATATTTCGACAACATTCTTTCGTAGCATGTTCTTGAGGTAACTCTTTGTGAAAGTTGAACTCGAGGTAAATTCTTATTCGATAGTTTGGTGGCTGTTGAAAACCGGCGTATCCACTAAAAGTTTTCTTTTTCAATTCGGGGCTCCTTTGTTCACAGGAATAATAGTCATTATATACCAAAACACATTCAATCTATGAACTGTGGTACAAAACTATTTATCACCTCGCTTCCTTATTTCTTTTGATGCTGAAGCAACTCACGATTTCCCAGGTCGGAGATAGCAGACATAATGCGGTGTATTCTGAACGTTTAGTAGTGGAAAAACATAATTATTTTTGTTGATCAATAGCTGAAACTAGTTAGGAATGGTGCGTCATACAATATTTTTTCTAATTTTGATAAATTAAAGATGGTTCTTCAGAACCATGAAATTGATGTTTTCATTATTGAATTATTGTGTTGGAAACCAATACATGCGTTGTTTCCATCATGAAATGAATTTCTCATCACCATAGTTGGGTCATGCAACTGGTTACGGTAAGTAAGACGTTTTTAAACTTCAGGCAATTTCGATGAGTAGGATCAGTTTGATATTTTTAAAATCCCAGAAGTCCGAAGTACTGTTTCTGAGATTTCTTGGAATTCTCGGAATTTTCTGGAGATTCGCAGGGTTTTGATAAAGATTTTCGAGATTTTCAGAAATTTGTGGGCATCATTAGGAATCAATATTCGAGGGCTATTCTTGAAGATGAGTGGATTTCGAAGTGAAATTAGAGGTGAAGTTCGTCCACCGATTTCTAAAGATTACTTGATTTTTTTAAGATTTTGGGCTTTTTTCTGATTTAATTTTCATGTTGGTTTTTAGCATCCAGCTGAAAATTATATATATTGGGGGGGGGGGGGGGACAAATGAGAAAAAAAAGTTTTCCGAATTTTTTAATTAGATTTTTTCTCAAAAATGAGAAGAAAGAAGTGGTACTTACCTCTATGGTACCAATAGGAAAGTAATGAAAAAATATCTGAGACATCATGCTCGTTAGGCCGCATAAAAAATCATTGTGAATTGTGGTTCCAGTGTGGAACCACCGGGACTGAAAGGGAGACTGTAATACATTCTCTAAAGAATGTGAGATTTTCTACAGACTGTGAGATACCCAAACGTTGTTAGATCTTGTGAAACATTCGAGATTTTCTGAAGAATGTAAATTTTCCAGTTTATCAGACTATCCAGGTCCCGACCAAACCTTACGCTGATTAGGCTGCAACCTAGGGCATAAGGATCGGGGGGAGCGCGCTGAAATCGTGTCTTCGCATGCAATAATCTAGCGCCATTTGGCATCTACCCTACATATTTCAACTAGACCGAGACAAAACACTAAAACTCAATACGCTTGAGAGCCCCTGATTTCATCAATTTTTGACAGAAGTGTGAATATTTAAAACAATGTCGTAGCAACATCACACACTAGATGACCATGCACGCTCATAGTCAATGACCGCAACAACTAAGTTGTCTATGATGGAAACTAAGCAAATATAAGTCATGCGGCCAAACACGACATGGATTTGGTTTTCTTCTTGGAAGCCTGCAGTCACTTGTCATGAGTTTGGTCGTATAATGCATTAATAATGCATGAGGTGCTTTGCCTTTCTGTCAAATTTAAAAAAAAAATTGTTTGCCAGGCACCCTAACGTTGAATGTCGTGCAGATTAAAGGACAACGTTAATTTCGCTTAGAAACAAACTCGAAACTAATATTCTACTTTTCCGGCTATTAGACTAGAACTCTTGATCAGTCGCAGAGACTATCTCAGATTATTTTGCAAGACGAAAGATTCACGTATTCGAAGTCGAATTGGGAAAGAGATTTAGTTGAGATCTGTGCATGAATTGGAGAGTTTTGCGAGATTCCAGATCACCAGTCGCCCCTTGATTGCACATACATATATACATACCGGCGAATCCGCCAAAATGTATAATTGATCTCTTTCGTCGTAGTCGTATTCTTTAGAGTTCTGCTGATGTAGAAGACAAGTTATTGCGCCAATGTGAGGGATAATTCAATGACCTGTGCAATTAAGCATTACAATGATGTCATCGTTCACATAACACCGACAACGACAAGTAACATATAATAGCCGAGTCGGGGGGGGGCATTTAATCTACGGAAGTGAGGCTCACGTTACTTTTATCTGGAAACTGTTTCTTCTTATATTACACTGCTTTATGAGAAAACCTGCTAATCTTGATATGTTATGTGCGGATTGTTATTCGCATTCTTCATCGTTTCGTCGTGACTATGGCTAATAGGATTTTGCATACAGGGGAGAAATGGGAGATCATCCCTTTCTAACTTGGCTGAAGCGTACATACATTAAGTATTGTTTAAAAAAGCTATTGAAACTGTCAACTTGTATATTTTACTTACACATTGAAAATCTCGATTTTTTTCAAATGGAAACCAGATATTTTCTTCTCATAATTCAATTCTATAATGAAAATTAGCCCTATATAGTTCTAATTAACTTCCCTATACCCAAAACATAAAAAAAAAATTTTAGTGACTCGGCCCTTACTCGATGGAATATAGGAAGCTATATGAAGAGTTGGAAAGTGACCCCATCATGGGAATGCCAACGGATGGCATAATTCCCAAATATAGCTTTGAAAAAACTTTTAAAATGAGTATAACGGACAGAAAGGCATGGAAGGAAGGACCTCCTATCAATGCAGACATTGCTGTCTATACGGACGGCTCCAAAACTGAGGAAGGATCAGGAGCTGGTATTTATGGGGCCAAGCCAAAGACAAGAATCTCACTGAGCTTAGGTAAATACGCGACGGTGTTTCAGGCAGAATTTATTGCAATACATCTGCAATCTATTCAGATAGCCAGGCGGCAATGAAAGCAGTCAACTCTATGCAAGTTAACTCAAAACTAGTATGGGACTGCTTAGAAACCCTAAATGAACTGGGCAGTCAGAACAGACTGACTCTAGCATGGGTACCAGCACATACAGGGTATATACGAGGGCAATGAAGAGGCAGACTCGCTTGCCCGAGCAGGAGCAAACAAAGCTCTGAATGGCCCAGAACCCTTCTATGGTATTGCGAAAGCTATACAAAAGACTAGTATCAAATCATGGATACAAACCAAATCTCAAGAATGGTGTAACAACTCGTCAGGAATGAGACGGGCAAAAGAGTTTATTAAAAAACCATCGCCAACATTCACAGAATACCTACTGAGCCAGAAACGAAGTTCAACTAGAATACTAGTGTGACTTCTCACAGGACATTGTAGGCTCAACAAAAACATAGTACGATGGGTCTGACTGAAGAACTGCTCTGCAGGTTCTGTCAGGAAGAGGAGGAAACAGCAGTACACATAGTTTGCCACTGTGACGGCTCGTCAAGACTAAGGTTCCTTACGCTGGGTGAGGAAAAACCAGAAGCCCAAAGATACACAGGGGATCTGAAAGCTAGCCTATGGAGTCTCATAGAGAAGGCGGGGCTAGCCGAAGAACTCTAATCGATTTTGGGGGCAGACACAATAGATCTGAAAAGGTCGCAGTGTGGAGGCAGATAGCCCGAAGGCCCCATTCTAAATCTAATCTAATCTAATCTACTTATTTCAAATTTGTTCACATTCTCGAATAGAGCTCGTTGAATACTATGTTATGACATTTTTGTTTTTGAAAATCGGTCGACGGGTTCCATATTAGGAGGGTGTTGCGGGTTGAAATCGCACACACTGTAGATAGCGTTAACTCATGAAGATATCCCTGTATACTATAGTATTTTTATGCGGTACTATAATTTCCAGAAATCTGGAAACGATTCTGGACCACCTTGTATAGATAACCCTTTCACCGTTTCTGGTTGAATGCCGAATAGAATATTGATTGTGTTGTGAGTAGATCACATTCAACGTTTATATTTTCAGAACACGGAAGAGCATTTCTCTGTCCTATCATCTGGAAATGTATCGCTAACAGGGTACCTAATACTTAGTTTGGCGTACATGTATAGGTACACCTACTATACAATACGAAGCCAATTCAGGCCAAATCGCTCATGTTTTCAGTGAAATATTCAGGATAACTGATGTCTATTCCTGGGGCAGTCATAAATATATGACCTCAAAGATGCGAATGATCTGAAATCGATGGAACCTTTTACTATGTGATTCGATACTCCAATGATTCGAACGGTATACAGGTCGTTCCTGTTTATTGCCCTAATCTCATAACATACAATGTGTTCCACCTAAAATATGCCCCTTTCCATTACTTATCCAAACCACCGAAAAAAAAAATCAGCTCTTTTGATTCCTGGGATTTTCTCTCTTCTTTTCTATAAATTAAAATATGATTGCTAAATGTATCTAGTAGAAACCCAAAGAAGGAATTCAATCGAACACACCTTCTTTCGAAAAATGCTTGAAGGAGTGGAATATATAGGTATATCGACAAATATATCAACAATTTCACTTAGCTTTGGACGTTTTGAAATTGAATCTGCAAGTTATTAACATAGGAACGGAAGAATTCCGTAGCTTTTGCCATTCTATATAAACGAACGAGTTTTGGTAAAGTGTTGTTAACATATTTCTAGGTTGGAAACGGAAGGACGTGCTGACTGGACCTGTCGAGTTCGACTGACTGGTACTGCTGGTGATGGAATGATAGCAGAGATTTCCGAGGAACGTTAACCGAGGAAGTATCTATAGAAAAGTGGAAGGTCGCCGAATTTTCTATGTTGCTCCAATGATGTCAAAGACTTAGTGAGTGTAGCATGCGAATGACTCTTCTCTGGATGGAGGGAAGCTGTTGAAGTATAAAGTAGATTTTCACACGGAATGAAAATCCGAGTTTTTATGAAGCAGCCATAGTAACGTATAATCTTATCGCTTCAAATTCAGGTACAGCGATGATTCTTCAATCATTGTTCATTCAATTCTGAGAACTCGAATGATGCATGCTAATTGAAGGTAATAATGATTTATCCGTGCATTTTCTCGTCATTTTTATACTTCCGCATCCGAAAAGTCTCGTGGCGGTGTTAATCCGGACTTACGTCAGAAAATAAATAATTTCAAACTTCCTATTACTGGTCTGTTTGTGCCTCTCGAGGTTCTTCAGGCCATACTGAGTTTCATGTAGGCTTGCTTACTAACTCCATACGCCATATTAGAGGCACGACTGTTTATTTGAACCTATAATAGTGAATGGTATGGAGTCATCTCCGAGCGAGACTAGGAAATTTATTATCCACAACTAGCTCAATAAATCCAAAATTTCTGCTCTGCCAAAAGGCTCTGCGAAGAACTCGATCTCATTACTTTCGTTTCACTTTGTGAGCGTATCAAATAATGTTCGTTCGGAAATTGAATTGATGCTTGATATTGACTAATAGTATCTAAGACGTATGTTATTCAGAATGGATGAATGTGTGTACGTGTATAGGAAATAGTAGATTTTATCGATTCCATTGAGGTTCGTTGGGCGTCACCATTTCGCGTAAATCGCCCATAAATTACTAGCAGACTGAATTGATAATTAATTGAACAAGTTCAATACATTCAAAATGCGAGATTATGTTAGCGAATGTTACTGATTTATTGAATAATTGACAGATTCATGTGTACCTAATAATGATGATAAGTTGAACGTTCAACGTAAATGGGACGCATTGTGAATATGATCCAGTGAATCTGATCAACCTCTGATGCACAACACATCGATGATCGATATAATCAAAGTATTCAAACATTGAACTCTTTGCTGAAACAATTCTTTCCAAAATCAATAGCCCTTTGAATTTCAAGGATTTGAATAACTTGAAAACTACATAGTGCCCATGCTGATGGTCAGTTTTTCAAGCTGAGCTACAATTTTTTTTCATGGCATGCAACTGGTGATGGTTTTAGAGATGGCGGCATCAAAAACAATTCTATAGTTGGCTATAGTTTTACAAATTGTCTTACTTACCTTGCAGAACCATTACTAAACCTCATTAATACCTCATTACTAACAGGGCAGGTACCCGATGATCTAACGATTTCTACAATCATTCCTGGGCCGAAAAAAGCAAACTCAAATAAAGCCTCAGATCTCAGACCAGTGAACATGTTGAGCTCAATTGAAAAATAATTGAAAAAGCAGTCTATAATCAATTAGTTGAAAAACTGCGTCAAACGAATACCAATCAGGGTTTAGAAATGAACATAGTTGTGGAACAGCAGTGCAGTATAATAGATGATTGGGAAATATACCTAGATTATTAAAAAATTAGTAGCAGTAGGAATAGACGGAATTGTCCTGAAATGGTTCGAAAGCTTTTTGAAGAACAGAAAACAAAAGCTCAAGATGAATAATAAAGTATAAGATGATATAGAATGTGATCAAGGGGTGCCACAGGGAGGTGTACTGGGCCCCTTATTATTCTTTATGTATATCAATGACTTGCCAGAGGTGATAGGTGAGTACTCGGTTCATTTCTTTGCGGATGATACACTGATTTATTTTTCATGTAATGACAACACGAAACTCACATAAACCATAGCTTTTGTGGACAAAATCTCAAGATAATGCTATGTCCAGATATTGTGGAACGGTTCAACCAATTATAGCTTTCTTAATTCATCATTTATCTCGTTGTGCCCCATATTTGGACAAAAATTTTACTGTAAAATTCATTGATGCTTCCTCATTTTGCTTATTGTTCTACAATTTTGTATTTACTGAAGCAAAATGAGTTAGCTCGTTTACAGACACTCCAAAATAGAGCCATGCGCATAATTTGAAATTGCAAAATGGTTACCAATCAATTATTTCCTCCTCTACCAAACATCAATCTTAATTTTTAAAATAAGAAATAGAAACTTATTTGCAAGAAAAACTTATATGCAATGACCAGATCTATGGTTACAATACAAGGTCCATCAACACACTCTCAAAATTCTGTATTCTTCAAGGAACTTGTAAGCCATAATGATTTGCCAGAAGAGATAAAGTCAACTATGATAGCTGTATATTCATCAAAAAATTTATTAAAAATGTGAAAGGGTGAGTATAGTACCTAGTGTGTGTGTGTGTGCGAATGAGTGTATTACGTGTGTATTCCTATGTTTATATGTGCTGTGTATTGTATACAAATATTTTATCATAATTTATTTTGTTGTTGTTGACCATCAGGGTATGAATGCCCAATAATATGTGATAATATATATGTTGTATTTTATTGCTCATTTTTCAAACTTATTTTATATTAACCTTAGAACACATGATATATGTAAATTAGCCAGAATGACTAAATATTTGATCTATACCGGGTGGCTACGGAAGTATTGCCTACGGAATATCTCAGTTATTGTATGAAGTAGGTTTGTGAAATTTGAAGCGTCGATATAATGACATAGGAGCTAAAATTTGAGCATTTTGACATGTCGAAGTTAACTTCCGGTCTGACCGGAAGTAACATCAACTTTCTTATTTTAAATGGAAACCCTAAATTTTTTCTTTTCGCTTTATTCAGCATTCAATTCCCTTTCTAATGACATATCACAAGTTAGTTTCTAACCAGAAACTATATCAGAAAACAATTATTATTGAAATTCACCGAGTAGGCCGTGGAAGCAAAATGAAAGCCAAAAAATGACTTTCTATTATTGCATTAGAAAGGAATGGTTATGCTGAATAGTACAGGCAAGAAAAAGTTGTATGTTCCTATTCAAGTTATGGACCTACAGAGTATTGTTTTTTTTTTTCCCAATTTTTCCAATATTTTTTTGGCGGCTTTTCATAACGCCGACGAATGAAAATAAAATATCACAGTAGTAGCAACTGTTATCAAGTGACGTATGGTTCCCATAGCCAACTTTTCAATTTTTGGCTTTCATTTTGCTTCCACGGCCTACTCGGTGAATTTCAATAATAATTTTTTTCTGATCTAGTTTCTGGTTAGATACCAACTTGTGTGATATGTCATTAGAAAGGGAATTGAATGCTGAATAGAGCAAAAAAAAATAGGGTTTCCATTTAAAATAAGAAAGTTGATGTTACTTCCGGTCAGACCGGAAGTTAACATCGTCATATCAATGTGCTCAAATTTTAGCTCTTATGTCATTATATCGACGCTCCAAATTTCACAAACCTACTTCATACAATAACTGAGATATTCCGTAGGCAATACTTCCGTAGCCACCCGGTATATCACAGTTTTCTGGCACCTGAAGCGTACCTATCATTTTCATTTATTCGAATATTTCGTTATATTGTGGTGTGAGCAAACGATGATTCAAGTGAAAAAAAAAGCATTTTCCATTGTAGTGTCTTCAATCTATCGACTGCGATTCCTCAGCTAGTAATCAGTATCTAATTGAAATTAAAGACATCTATTCAATTACTAAAGGCAACGAACGTCTGTTCGGGTAGCCCTTTTGATATCGGCAAATCACAAATGTCAGTTCTCCCTCTGCTAAGCGATCAATACTCATTGTAATACTCTCTAAAGCGTTCTGCTAATTGTGCCGCACAACATATCTCTATTTATATTCATTTCACTGAAACAATAATTACGAAAATTACACTGGTAATTGGAGATTATTCGATCTCTAAGCTGGGATCACTTTGAAATATCTATGTTGGATGCGCCTCGGAGTGAGTGGATTGTTCATGTTTGTAGCAATTCTCCTTCATCGAATGAGGTTACGTTTTGGATAGCCTACATTCGGTTTCTGGTTTCAAGGGAGAATACTGGCATCGAGGGCTACCTTTTTTTATGTTCTGGTTGCCACGAAAAGGGATATCCTGTAATGTTCAGAAGAGAACATCGTAAGAACCAAGGGAAATAAGGTATTGGTGTTCTTCTTAAATTTCTGGAGGTTATATGCCTCGGGGATCACCTCCCTTGGCAATGTGTTCTAGAGCCTCGCTGATCGTTAAATGAACGAGTCTTTGAAAATAGATGTTCTGCACTCGGTTCTGCAGGTCTCCAAAGTGACCACGAAGGGGTGCGAAGACTCAACTCGACGGGATAATCTTGCGGGGACTGCCAAGGGAGGAACAATTGTTGATATTTTAGAAGAGCATCGTCTATAAAAATATCTATAAAATAAAGCCAGATCGCCAACTTTCCTACGGTGTTCCAGAGAAGTGATTAAGACTATGAGCGAGGCATCACCCACGAGACGAATTGCCCTTCTTTGGACATAATTCAACAGTATCAGGGTATGTTTGGGTGCTGCACTTCAAATATGGGAACAGCATTCCAGGACAGGTCAAATCTGTGCCTTATAGATCATGAGCAGCTGACTGGAAGTGAAATAGCTCCTGACCCGAAACAGAAAACCAAGTTTTTGGGATGCACTTTTAGCAATTATTGATCTCACGTGATTTTCCCAAGAAAGGTTATTGCTGATAGTAATACCATCGTCCACCAATATTGGTGGACGATGGTAATACCAAGCATCGAAATGGATGTCTTCAAAGGTATGGTTACTCCTGACAAGCTTATGTTGGGCACAGTGAGATCGACTTATCTAGAGAAAAGGCATGCTTGTGTTTTGTTTGCATTGAAATCTACCAAGTTATTGGATCCCCATTCGAGAATTGTAGCCAAGTCCATATCTATGTTGTCAACTTTTCTCCCTTGTTCGTTTCTGATTTGCCTGGCTGGTATTGGAGCCCTGGAAGAGAAGGCGGTATGGAGGGTACTATCATCCGCGAAGCTGTGTTCTGGACATGAAGTTGCTTCCAACAAATCGTTGATATGGAGTAGAAATAGTGTTGGTGCTAGAATTGATCCTTACGGAACACCAGCATTCATGATAAGAGAGTCAGATGAAATTCCGTCGACCACTACATGGAGAGACCTGTTAGAGAGAAAACTAGATAGCAGAGAACATACCTGGGGAGGCAAGCCATAAGATGGAACCTTGGCGAGGAGTCCGTGGTGCCAGACTCGATCGAATGCCTTGGAGATATCAAGTGCCTCGGCTAAGGTTTCAAGGTTTCTAGAACAATTCTAGAACAATTCTAGTTGAAGCTTCCTCAAACGAATGGAAGATCATGAAATTTTCGAATTTTTATTTTTTGAAATGGCTGAGATAATTCATTGGAACAGGTATACTGGGACACCTGGTATATAACGTAGTTAGAGTAAACATGTACTGATTTTCCGCTAACGCATCGCTCTTTAAGAGCTTATATAAGTCAACATAATTATGATTCCCATAAGCCTTTCATATTATATTCATAAAAAATCTAGAACAATATAACATAACGACTGAAAAATGAAATCGACTTTCGTTTTTCTCTTCGAGCGCAAGAAAGGAAATTCCTATGATGTTCGTGCGTTTACCTTGGAAAATAATTAACAACTGAAAATGCATTGATATTCAAATTTTCAAATCCCAACTCACACAACATTATACAAACTGTGCATCCCAAAAATTAATATGAAAAATATACCAAAATGATAACATTTCTGGAATAGTGCAGGAAAATAATGAAGTACCTCATTTCTGACTTATTGGATAGTTTTTGGCATATTGACAGATTTTATAACTTCCATCTGAAGATGTATATATACATTCCATGTATATTTGATATTTGCTTTGTTCAGAGAACCTCATCACTAAATATCTCTCTGAGAATAGTCGACTGAAGATATCTACCAAATTGATATCAAGATGAAATGACCTTCAGTTCCATCACTAGTCAGAGGAACTCTAGTTGCCATCCTCAGACCCAGTTTCCGAAATGCGTATTCAGGCTATTCAGGCGAAATATTGATCTGATGTTTAGGGTATATTTTGTATTTGATTATTCAAGCATGGTCAACAAACTTCAGCAAGGTATACGATGAGAGAACTGTTCTTTAATGAAACTAATGACAGTCATATTATGATTGATTCAAGGTAGTGACCTTGACTCAAAATCAATTAGGCTTTATTTGAAGTTAATATCGCTAAACCATGGTAGTTGCATCCTCTCGACATCATGAATGGTATCTGATATGCTAAAATTACTGTGTAGAACATTAATCGTAATCAATTTGGATACATGGCAATCTGGTGCGCCCTCTACGATGATTAACTGAATACATGTAAATGTCCAATATTGCCAGACCAATCTATGTATTGAATTATTCACAAAATATGTAACAGGAAATCGAGCTTCTGTCCACAGAATCGTTTATACAATCTGTCTCAGAATTCACTTGCATAATTCTGACCCTCAACATGAATTTCTGCATTTATAGATTCATTTATATATACATGGTGTTATTTAAGTATGTATCCAAACTTCAAGGGGTGATTAATTATGGGTGTTTTAAGGACGAAAAGTTCATATAAACATAGGACCAAAAATGCTTCGTTTTCAAGGTACAGAGTATCTAAGTTTCAATAGAAAATCGTTTTTTTATTGAATACTCAAAATTCTGTTTCCAATTTCAATGAAACTTGGTGGTTTCGTTAACAGTATCAGGAAGTTCCTTTCGGTGTGATTGGATTCGAAATAATGATTCCAGTTCGTCATTTTTATCAGATTAAACAATTGAAAATTCAACTTTCTTCTCCCCTATAAAATTTTTGTATGTAACTCAGTTTCTGGGGAAATATTGAAAAATTGATTTGATTCCAAATGTTAATGTAGGTACAGCTGACCTCGAAACACCCTTACGGATTACCCAATATAACCTCGATGTGTATTTTTCTGAAATTTATAGACTTTTTCAGGCACCAAACAGACTAAATTTTGCCATCATGAAAGATTATAGAGGGTAGTCATGAAAAACAACAATTAATACTTCCAATTTCAAGTTTGACCACATACTTAAAGAACACCCTGTATTGTTTTGCGCACCACTTAATTTAGATTTCAAATTTACCAGCAGTTAGTTCTTTTCACGACAATGATGGTAGGTCCGAATCGTCATTTTACGTGTCTCTGGCGACACTATAGTCATATCCAAAGAAAAATTAACTGCCCATTTCAGTTTTCAATCCAATGAAAAAAAAGATTTACCGATGTTTTTCCTTCAGCATTGCAAGAAGATTTCTTGAAAACATCAATTGTATATTGTACCAATCTCTTTACCAATCTCATGTACTTTGTCACAATCATGTTTGTTCGATAAGTGTTTCAAAAATTCATTATGAGAAAGATAGTTGACAATTTTGAAAGCTCAGTTTTACAACGAAGAGTTCTCATTTGAGGCAAAATTTTTGACTGCATCCCCAAGAGGAAAATATATTCCGAAATATATTCCGAAACTTCTTTCTGAATCGTCCGTATTTTATATACCTACTTTTTTTTTTCAAAACTGACCACCCTGTATATCTTCTAAACTAGGGCGATTAGAATTTTCAAGAAAAATAGGTAGATTTGGATATGGAAGGGGCAGTAAAATACCATCAGTATCGATTGAATGCTATGTTCATCCATTTCACCCCCAGACACCCCAATACTTTGAAATTCCAAATGTAACCCCCTACCCCGAGATACATAAAATTCAAAATCTAGCAATGAACAAATCAAGAAGTTAAAAAAGTATTTTTCTTCAAAACCACCTAGAGATATAATGAACAATAGTTTTAGTTCGACACCCAACATTTTGACAGAAAAATTGTTCGTGAAAGGCAAAAATTCCTCAGTGTTGCCATAAGAAAATCTCGACCATCTTAAGGACTTACCCCCCTGTGAAATCATTATTATTAGACCGATTTCGAATTTTTTTTGTTGACTAGGTATTTGAAATGTCCATCCTACAAGAGAGTGATTTTATTCTTCGACTTCGACATATTTGAGAAATTAGGGAATATTATGGATTTTTTTTTTAGACAAAATAATGATGGATTTTGAATCACGAGTATCACGACCACTTGAAACATACTTGCATATCTCAAGGAAGGTTTTGATATGTATCAATATCCTTATAGTATATTGTTTCCGTGATGGGATTCATTCATTAGATTAGATCAATTATCGATTATAAAATGGGTTATTGTTTACACAACTATAATTCCCTACCAGATGAAAACTCGGTGAAGAATGAAATTACTCCGCAATTCTCAATGAAATCAACTTTAAGTGCCTCGTGGCTCGTTGTAATCGATATAGTTAATTTTACACCATTAAACAGTGGAAAATATCAGTAATCAAACAAATTGTTCAAATAGTTAAACTTTAGTATGTAGTAATCACTCGAATCTGTGTACGTTTCTTCTTCTGTATATTAGTCAATAAAATGTCGTTTCCAATTTCTTTCTAATTTTTTTGATAAAACAGGCAATAAGAATATCTAGAGCAGAATATCAAAATGAGCTATTAATGTTATATTATTCTGAAAACGACGTACATTTCGAATTCGGACATTTTTATTAATATAATTTATGTTCTGGCAAATACAGGGAAATTTTATACGCCATTGAACTGAAGATAGAACATTTCAGAATTTGGTACTTGAAGCACATGTGACAATCTTGAAAGGTATAATGATCTAAAAATAATATTGAAGGCAACATTTCGGTAATAAAAAACGATACTGTTTTCCTTTTGGTAACTTTACCATTTTCTTGAATGTAATGGAATGGCTATGAAAATGTGTTTGCTGCCAAATACCGATGGAATGACTAAAACAAAGAAATATTCTGTAATTGATTTCTCAGAATGGGCATTTGCAGAACATATTTTGCATCTGTAACAAAACATTGATATTTGACAGTTTGACGATATATAATAATAATAATATATATTTGTTCAATAAGCAAGCAAGTACATACATGTATATCCTACCACTTATCGAAAAGGCTTGTATTCATGCTAACATGTCTCAGAGACATGTTAGATTGATTTTCAATACAGCCTGTGGAAACAAATCAATTTTAAATACAAAAATAAATATTGTTTGGTCAACTCAATTTAACAAAAATTAAATAAATTCAAAACAAAAACAGAAAAAATATGGAAATTTGTTTGGTTCACTTGATTTAAGCATACTCATATTAATGAAAATATTGAGAAGCGAAGAGGATCACATCCATGACTGATAGGGTGATGTTTGCAAACTTAGACCTATAATTTGAGATTCATGCTTAACAACCCATCGAGTAATTTAGATTTCAATGTAGATTTAATATTTGCCAACGACATCTTTTTAATATCCAAAGGAATCATATTTAAAACTTTGCATGCGTTGTAGGAGAATGAGCTTTTGAAGAGAGAAGTTGAATGTGGGGGAATTGTTAGAATATCCTTTCTCCTGATATTCAGGTTATGAATATCACTCCTAAATCTCAATTTTCTATATAGATAGGCTGGTGTCTTATGTTTAATGACTTTCAAATACAATAAACTACTATTTATAAATCGCCTTTGCCGAACAGTCAACCACTGCAACTCTGCTCTTTTGTCGGATACTCTATGACGTCGCCTCAAATTATAAACCAATCTAACACATGCATTCTGAATTCGTTGCAACCGTTGACTATTATATTCAGTGATACATGGAACATATATCGCGTCACAGAAGTTCATATGTGAAAACACTAAGGATTCACATAAAACTTTCTATTCAGAAGAAGGAAGAGCAGAACCTCTTCATTATTAGAGAACCAACTCCTTTGTTGTCAGAAGTGATTCCATTTTGGCCAAGATTGAGAACAACAAAGTAAACGAAATGTAATGCACACTGAAATGTTCCCGCAGTAGAATTGTGCCAACTGTTAGTATTAGTTATTCTGGGTAGGGCACTTAGAAGCTTCCTGATTTCAAGTTTTACGATATCATAAAAGAAAACTACACATCATTAAAGATATACGACATGAGAGTGTGTAAAACTGTGTGATCTATTAATTTATCTCTCGGTAAATTGTTGGCCGCTTATTTAACCTGTTTAGTTGATTGGGAATTCTAGTTCGAAATCCAAAATCTTCTCCCTATACAGCTTTTGCCTTCTAGCGTGTCTCAAAGGCCCCCCCATATCTCTTTATATCCCAGCTATAAGTCGTGCGATTTGGACCATCAATATGATCAATTTTCCAGATCATTCTAGACAGTGCAGTGCGTTTTTTTATTAAAATGAAAGGGGGTAGATTTTTCATGAAATCATATTAGGATTTTTTTTACAGGAAAACTGACTTCATAATATTGTCCTTCATGGATTCCAACCCCCATGCATGCATATATGTAAATTTGCATGTGATTCCAAACAGTATTTTTGCGAACGTAAACAAATATTTACTCGGAAACGGTGAGTGCAACATAAAATAGTATATCTTGTTTATTTAATCATGATTTTCTAACTACCAGAGCCACTGAACGTTCCAAAATTTGCAGTTAATTTGAATTCAATATTTTTTCGGGGCTGAAAATGAAAAAAATTTTAACCAATTCTGTTAATTCGGAATGAGGTGATTTTTAGCATATACTGGAGGTTCGAAAGCATGGAACAATAATATGAAGTTAGTTTGAGTTACCATGGACTTCTCCCAAAGATTATATGAAGTTATTTTTCTTGCAAAAAAATTCCTAATGATTTCATGAAAATGTACCCCTTTTTATTTCAATAAATACGCACGGCACTGTCCAACGTTTGTCTTTGAAAAACTGATATATTCATTGAAACCTAGAAGGAATATTCTCAGATATTATAATTATGAACATAAAAAAATTGATATACATATATAAAGGTATACATTGAGAATTCGTATTCTCTTTGTGATGAAAATATCAATTCTTTCTCGGTTTATTCAACAGAAATCAACTACTTTCCTGGCTATATGCCACGACGAACATTGAATTATATCTATTGAACACACACGATAAGAATTTGAAAACAAAATCTTCTGAAGAAGAGAATTTGCATTCTTCTTCATATAAAGATATGTATGTACATGATATCATTCTGAATATTCAACATAAAACAACTACTTTCCTGGCTATTTGCCACGTCGAACATTGAATTATATCTATTGAACATCCAAAAAGCGAGCATGAAAAATGAAATATAATATATTATGATATGAAAATATAACTTACCAATATGTTCAGTATTGAAATGAAAATTGAAATGTGTAGGAGAAATATACTTGTATGAACTCTGATCTTGTTGAGCTGATTCGTATCAGTGATATGGGAATGATATCTGAATCCTCATCAGTAACCTGAAGTCCAGTTATGATTTGTTGACATACTCCTGTCATCTGGGCATTTGTTTTTGGATGTATGATGAATTGATATTCATACAGGAAAGTTGTTTTCTGCTGAATATTCAGAATGATATTTATTATGTACATATCTTTATATGGAGGAGAATGCAAATTCTCTTCTTCAGGAGATTTCGTTTTCAAATTCTTATCGGCAGATTCGTGATTAGGTTTTCTCACTTCAGAATTTCTTTCCACGTCCTGTATGAATATAATTGAATATCAATACATTATACATATTCATATTGACATATTGATGGATCCAAACTTTTTACGAATCGCATGACTAAAAGCTGAGATATAGAGGGGGGGCATTCAAAGTGAGACACGCTGTAGATACAAACGAATCTGGATTTACATTGTACGTTCCGAAATTGAACCCTGTTTTCAATTCTATGAGCATTTTTGAGGTATCGAATTGAAATCCATAATAAGGCTGAATGAACTTTCACTCAGATTTGTTAATGAGATAACTCTAAACAAATTTTCTTGGGAGTATTTTTTTCTATTAATTGTATATGCCCTGTACTATTCCATACGCACACATTATACGGTAATACATTTCAATATTGAAAAAGTTCATGTTTCAATGATTTGATTTTATGAAATCACTCGCGTAAAGCGGTAAAGCGATCAAAGCGATCAAAGCTTATTTCTGTATCTGTTGAATTGGTATATGGTAATCGAGGTTTTGTTGTACTGGATTTTGCATTCTACCTATATAAAAGAAGAATTCCTATTACGAATTAATTACAATTTCAGCTTTATGAAAGTTGTCATATTGTTATTATTGTATATTATTATTTGGTGAAGAGGATATATGTGTAAACTGTACCGACTGTATAGTTACCATTACCATTTCAAATATTTTGAAAAAAACATCGTTGTTTCGAGTAAATTTTTGTATATTTAGTTTATTTCATATAATTTATAGTTTTTGATTAGCTAATGTTCATACTCCTTTTGAGGTTTGAGATATTGATTATTTTATGATATTATTGAAGATGCTCTGATTTTTTCCTTGCGTGTAATTGCATTTTTCATAGCAGAATTGGCAGTAGGAAGCAGTTGTTTTTACATTGACAGATCCATAAAAATTCTCATTCTGATAAGTCGTTTAGCCACGTTTAGCCACTAATCTGTGGTTTAGCTTCATTCTTAAAAGTATACGCCTTATCACTTTTTTCGAGAGTATAAAACAAATTGATTGTTTTTACACAAGAAATTGGATCTGTTTCATAGATCATAGCATCACAAAAATTTGTTGAATACCCAAAACCTGAATTTCAGCAATATATATATCTCCTCTGTCACCAGACTATTGCGAACAATGAGTCCACATCAAAGAAATATTTGCACCGTTGCAGCGCTCAACTTTGTCATTTCTGATAGAGTTATGATATAATGTCTTTGCGTGTTACAAAGTACTAACTAACAATATAATTATCAAGATGCTCAGTGCACTCGTTATAGAGCTATTAAAACTGAAAACAAACTAGAGGTAGCTAATTAACTTCTTCAATTTATTATTTACTGCAGTTGTTTTTACACAAGATATTGAATCTGTTTCATAGATCATAGCATCAGGATTACCCTCCAACTCTCGACAGGTCTCACACAAATTTGTTGAATACGCAGAACCTGAATTTCAGCAATAGATATATCTCCTCTGTCACCAAACTATTGCGAACAATGAATCCACATCCAAGAAATATTTGCACCGTTGCAGCGCCCAACTTTGTCATTTCTAATAGAGTAATGATATGTCTTCGCGTGTTACAAAGTACTAACTAACAATATAATTATCAAGATGCTCAGTGCACCCGTTATAGAGCTATTAAAACTGAAAACAAACTAGAGGTAGGTAATTAACTTCTTGCATTCATTATTTACTGCAGTTGTTTTTACACAAGAAATTGAATCTGTTTCATAGATCATACCGTCAAGTTTACTCTCCAACTCTCAACAGGTCTCACACAAATTTGTTGAATACCCAAAACCTGAATTTCACACCAATAGATATTCCTCCTCTGTCACTATAATGTCACTGTTGCGTACAATGAGTCCACATCAAAGAAATATTTGCACCGTTGCAGCGCCCAACTTTGTCAATTCTGATAGAGTTATGATATAATGTCTTTGCGTGTTACAAAGTACTAACTAACAATATAATTATCAAGATGCTCAGTGCACTCGTTATAGAGCTATTGAAACTGAAAACAAACTAGAGGTAGGTAATTAACTTCTTTCATTTATTATTTACTGTAGATGTTTTTACACAAGATATTGAATCTGTTTCATAGATCATAGCATCAGGATTACTCACCAGCTCTCAACAGGTCTCACACAAATTTGTTGAATACCCAAAACCTGAATTTCAGCAATAGATATATCTCCTCTGTCACCAGACTTATTGCGAACAATGAATCCACATCAAAGAAATATTTGCACCGTGCAGCGCCCAACTTTGTCATTTCTAGAGTAATGATATGTCTTCGCGTGTTACAAAGTACTAACTAACAATATAATTATCAAGATGCTCAGTGCACCCGTTATAGAGCTATTAAAACTGAAAACAAACTAGAGGTAGGTAATTAACTTCTTGCATTCATTATTTACTGCAGTTGTTTTTACACAAGAAATTGAATCTGTTTCATAGATCATACCGTCAAGTTTACTCTCCAACTCTCAACAGGTCTCACACAAATTTGTTGAATACCCAAAACCTGAATTTCACCAATAGATATTCCTCCTCTGTCACTATAATGTCACTGTTGCGTACAATGAGTCCACATCAAAGAAATATTTGCACCGTTGCAGCGCCCAACTTTGTCAATTCTGATAGAGTTATGATATAATGTCTTTGCGTGTTACAAAGTACTAACTAACAATATAATTATCAAGATGCTCAGTGCACTCGTTATAGAGCTATTGAAACTGAAAACAAACTAGAGGTAGGTAATTAACTTCTTTCATTTATTATTTACTGTAGATGTTTTTACACAAGATATTGAATCTGTTTCATAGATCATAGCGCCCTGCTGCTTCTCGCATCTTACCTGATACTCTTTGTTTATGCCACAGGACAGTTTTGTGTCACTTGTCATTGAAGACATACTTCACGTATCCCATGTCAAGTTAACCTATCCCTTCTTCACCGCTCTATCGCGTCATGTTAACCTTATTGACTCTCATGATGGGCCCCATTCTATCTTTGATCAATTGGATGAACAAGTGTTGGGATCCTCTATAAAGCACCCTTTGGGCCATGGGCAATTTGCCCTTCATTATTTATTTTTAATAATGTAAATTGTACCATTAATATTATTGTTGATGCCTTTCTTTTTTTCATTTCCACGTGAGTATACATAACATAAGGTATAACATTTGTAACTATATAAAAAACTGTTCTTTGTAGAAATTGTCATTCAAAATATCCTTCTGCTGATGATGGACTATTGATAGTCCGAAACATGTTCAGACACTGATTATTCAGTTAATAAATTTGTGGAGATGACTTAGTGTGTCTTGTTTATGAATATTAGATAGATCCTCTCATTTGCATTGCATAGCAGGTTGAAGATCGATGATCTACAGATGAGAAAATTTGCACTCACCTGTGTCTCTGTTACATTCAGCAGTTTGGCCATTTCTGATCTCTCGCTGCTACTGAGATACTTCTTCACCTCGAACTGCTTTTCTAATTCGAAGATCTGTCGGCCTGTGAACGTAGTTCTCGCCTTCTTCTTCTTGTTTTTACTGTCCGCGTCTTCGGCCATTGTTTCTATGTCTACTTGATTCTGAATGAGAATGGGTATTATGGCTGCAGGTTGTTTAGGATCAGGGACATCTTTGGTCTTTTTTTTCTTTCGGGTCGGTTCTGCAAGATACAAGTATCATCATCCACCAAAAATTAGTTGCTGCTATTCATTATATCAATGGTGAAGTACGATATTTGATTTGAATATTCAACACTCGATTCAACATGTGGAGGCTAATTTATTTTCCATAGAAAAAAAACATACTGTACATATTCGAAATGATCAATATCCTGAGGGAAAGAAGTCGAAAACTGCAAGAATTCAGTATTCTAGTCGTCATTAAATGAGCTTCTTGAATTACACTGAATGCCAAATTGAATATCGAAAGTAATCTTGAGGGCCAGAATATAGGAATTGAGTGGAAGAATTGAGTAATGTATTGAAATCGAATTATACCTTATTCACCACCCTGTAAGTCGATCGAAATCACATGCATTAATTCATACTAATCCCTTCAGTGTACACAGGAAATCTCAGAGATATATCTATGATCTATTAAAGATATTCAACTGTTTTTCATTTAAGAAACAACACCCTTATTTACCCTTTACTTTATCCAACCGTTTTGGAGCATTTGTTCATCGAATGCGATTCATCGATTTCTATAGAATCCAGAATTATTAAAAACTTGATCACCCTGTTTATACATGGTGTCCCGAAATCATCCTGCCAAACTTCACCAGCGGCTTCTTCTACCAAAAATAGTAAGAAAAGTCTCAATGGACATCCATAATATCTGGGATGTAACAATATTTTTGAATCGATTTTACTCGAAAATGATACATCTGGTAGATACGGAACAAGTGCACCTTTTTTCTATTAAGAGTTGTACTTTTCCTAATCCGAGATTAAAATGTCGAAAACTATACATACAAGAAAGTTCGATTAATATTTAATCTAGTCCCACCCTGTATTATAGACTCCTGAATAAAAGGACCCCGCTGCACTATAGGGAAAATGACTCTCTATGAAAATCGCTGAATTTTCGGTATGTTACAGACATTGATCTACTGAACAGATATTCCATACAACTAACCTCAAAAAATGGACAGTTTTTCCGATATTGATATCTCCAAATTTCATTTTTTCGAGAAAAAAAAAATCTGAAAATTGCTGAATTTTTGGTATGTTGTAGATAAAAATTAACTGGTGAAAAAATTCAATTGACCCAACCTCAGAAAATTTTTGCGATATTGACTCGGATATTGATCTCCGATTATAATTTTTTCGAGAAGAATATATCTGAAAAGGGCTGAATTTTCTGTTGTAGATGGGAATGAACTGATGAAAAAATCCATTATACCTATCTTCCAAAAAGTGACAGTTTTTTCGATATTGACCTCCAAATGTCATTTTTTCGAGAAAGAAAGTATCTGAAAATGGCTGAATTTTTTGTATTTTCTAGATAGAAATGAACTGATGATAAAATCAACTTGACCTAACCTCAAAAAACTTAAATGATTTTATTGTCACTGCATTGGGCATGGAAGTTTAGTTCTTGTACCGAATTGCATCATTATATCACATGGCGTTTCGGAAATATTCAAGAGATATCATCTTCAGGAGTCCCCTTTCAGGGGGCCGCAGCTACCTTAGAAGCTATTTTTCGACTCATAGTCATCGAGCTTTACTTCCTATATTTTACTGTAGAAGCCGTCGGTGAAGTGTGTCAGGATGATTTCGGGACACCCTGTATACGCCAATGATAACATTATTTCTCTTTGTCAACCAGTTCGTCAACCAATTGTCAACGATACATTTTTATCGAAATTCTCTGATAAGGATTTATACCTTCACTTCATAATTGATTTGTTGTTGTGAAGGATGAAAAAAAATTAGGAAGGAATAACAGGAAATGGTTATTGTTTTGTGGTGTTATTACATCTATATAGGTTCACATGGTTTGATATATTGAAAAAGGATGGTTCGTCAATATTTTCTATTCGCTTGTACGATAATAGATGTAGCCACACACAGGGGGTTTCACATTTCAAATAAAGTTGTTGGTTGTTCCTCCTATACGAAGGATCATATAAATTTTGAATAATCCATGAATTGTTGGGTAATATACATTCACCACAAAATATAACTGCAGCAGTTTTCGTATTTTTTTATTCAGATTTCAATTCATTGTGATGTATACAGGGTATGTTGAAAAAACTCTGTGGTTGCTCATGGTCCTACAACTATACCTTATACCACCTATAATCCCGTGAACATTCATAATTTTTCAAATTTGATTGTGCTTAATGGCTTAATGCCATTATAAGATCCAGATAATATATATATCCGTTTTACGTCCTGCAAACAAAATGTTTCTCATAAGTATAACCCTTTCTTAAGGAACCAATTGAGACAACATCTCAAATTTTATACGGCATTCAACATGCAAGGTTGCTCTTCCATACATCCCCCTGTATATACTCTGTATATAAGTTTCTCCCTGCTTTTTCCTGCATTAGTGTTTAGTTTTTGCAGTATATGTTACATCAATAATTCAAATTGGCCCTGGATATTATTTTCTTAAAATTTTGGCATGGCGTATGCATGAAATAGTTTTCATAATAATTAAGTAATACAGTAAATTTTCATGATGAAAACTTGTACAACGTTATTGGTTACTACAACGTTTCCAGATCTCGGACCTCGGTATTGGTATAGTAGGTACACTCCTCATCAGTGAACATGTCGCGGTTGGATGGTATGAGCGCTCTTATTGCAGCGGTGAATAAGAGAGCAGAGAGCTGACACCGTTCATGTGCGACATGTCTCTGACTCTGGAGACGACTGTACGATGTGAACATTTGTACAGACTCCGGAATAGTATTTTTAATGCATCAAGACTTGCAATTAACCCATTCTACATCTACGTGAATAGTTCACCATTCATTTTCTGTAGATTTAACGATTTGTTTTTCCCAGAATTGAATTAGTGAAATAAATCAGTGGGTATATAGATAGCTCTTTGAGAGAGTTATTTTTTCACCTAAAGCATTTGGTGGTTTATACTGATGACTGGCCTGAGCATTTTATATTTCAAAGTGATATTTTGGTAATAACTGTCCAATAACCGTCAGTCAACATAATATCATGAAAGATTTGTCTTGATCAAGTGGAGATTCGATATAAATATGTCAAATTATTTTACCGTTCAATGTCAAGATTATTTTAGAAACGAAATATAAAATGCAATATGATTGAATGCAGCAAATCATATTGGACAGATCAGGTCAGAAAATGTTGACTCGATTCAAAGATAAAATTGCTTGATACATACACAAGTGCAAAAAAATATAGCCAATGAACAACAAAATATTCTGATGATCGCAAATGGTGTTCCAGATGCCGCATCATCAGAAGATCTTGAAAGTAAGAAGAAGACTTTTTTTGGTATTATTCAGGATAATATCCAGTAGTTGACATTAAGATATGAGTACGGAATTTCACAACTGAATTTTTGCGCTTCAGTGAAGGTGGATATAGTATATGCCTCGGTATATGCCTTCAGTCCTATATATCCGCCTATAAAACCATTAGATATGAATCGTATTTTTGTTGTAGGTCTGGTAGTTACTATTGTTAACCATTGTAACATTATGTAACAAATCATCTTATTATTGTTTATTTGGATGGATTATATTTTTTCCAATTCGTATGTTATGTTATTAGTATCTATGAGGAAAAAACAATGATTGATTTAATTATTTTGGGAGTACGCCGATCACACTGCATCCAATGTTATATTTCAAGTACCTATAAAGGTATATTTATCTTCTGGAAACGAAATATTCATGATGGAAATAACATACCTAATCAACATTTATGAAATATTTTTACCATCGGTTAGCCCCGAATTGGAATATCTACACAGAACCTATCGTGTACATGAATGTGAATTAAATGACATAAAATTAATTTCCAGCCATTGGAATTAAAATGATTTATGATTTTTGTACGCTTCACATACCTTTTGGTTTAATTCGTTTACCCAAAATGAATATGCATGTAATCTGGCTGTTTAGGGCTATATTTCTATTTGTTTAAACATACTGAAATAATTGTGTTGAAACCAGGTGCATCATGTATTTGATATTATTTCCGCCCTAGATGCATTAAAAATCATGTCATTCCCTACGGGTAGTTGCCATGGTCATTGGTATAAAATTGAGCGAAACATTCAATATTTTTTAGGGCGAAAAAACTGACGTTATGGAGTTGATATGTTTGCTTATCTGTTGAAAAATAATTTCTGTGCCAAATAGCAATGATTCTGTAGTCGAGTTACGACTGTAAAATAATTAAATATTTTGTTTTCACTCAAGCAGGCCCCCTAGAATGACTCAATAACGATGGTTACGTTCGATATTCAAACGGCACACTCTCGGGCACACTATACAAGGTCTGCCAACATACTTGAGCCCTAATCAACTGGTTTTTTTAGGGTTGAGTTTCTGGAGAGGGCTATTTTGACAGTCAAGCCATCTTGATATGTCCATCTTGCTCCTAACTACTTTGAAGTTTCAAATGGAACTACCCAGAGAACTACCCTATACTATCAACATATCATTTTAGAGCCCTCTCTATTGCGAATAAACTGGGGTATTGGGAATTGTTGGCATTGGATTGATGAAAGAGGTAAGTCGAATGGCCACCAAGATCACCCGATCTAACCCCTTGGGAATTTTTTCTGTATTGACATTCGACATTGCGCCAGTATACGCCATGCAGCTTGACTAGAGGTGTTTTTATTGTTTGCAAGTTAATATAAGCAATACCCTGAGAGAACCCTTTTTTGTTCTGCTGAAACTTTTTTAATTTGAGAGCCTTTTCTTATTGTTAAATTTATCGACACAGAAAAAAAAGAATCTGGTTGTGCAGTAGATACAAAGCTCATTATTGGTGGAAGTTTCAAAACACGCATGCATAATATGTACCAATTTTATTCTCAGTAAAGAAGGTTTCAAAATTGTATTGTATTGAAAGTAGGGCAATTTCATTTCAAATTAGAAGCTGCTATATAGGGGTTAGGTTTCAAGTGGGTCTATGACTTCGTTGAATGACCCTGTTTACTTGGGCTCAATTGGAATCTCTTTTTATCGGAAATCAGAGGTTTTCATATATATACTCCGAGAATATCATTGGGTCTCCGACACAGATCAATCCCGATATTTTTATTGGTTCCCATTCGTGTTGTTCACTTGAGCCGTTCTGGAAAATCCGGATTTTCCACGGTTTGCTGACAATATCTGTTTATAAACAGAAATCAATAAGGATGCACTGGAAGTATCCTATATCATTCGGAAAGAAACGAAAATTAATTTCATATTTCCAGTTATACGAGGATAGCAGAGGAGAAAAATAAAACGAATACAAGAATACGAAGATAATTTTAAAATTGGTTTCGGAGTATGTACGAGACGTTTCGAAAGAAGGCAAGAGAAGCCATGAAACAAAAGATCAGATTTCCTTTTATGCAACCATCGTCAATCTTTCCACCACGGTCAAATTATTTCCAGTAGGCATATCACTGTAATATACAGGTTGTCCCGAAATTACATAGAATGATTTCTACCACAGATTCTAGGAACAAAAAATAGTAAAGAAACTATATTTAAAGATTGGTCCAGAAATGGCCCTCTGGAGGACACCCTCTGTGATAAAATAACCAAGTTTTGTACGTGTATTTGCCCAATTTGAAATTGTTCATTTTCCGGAATTTTGATCAGGGGCGTGGTTTTTTACTTAAAAATGGTACTCTTGTTTAGTTTCGATAGCACCCACCGTTATTATCATTAGATAAAACGATTTTAAAAGTCTGATGGGTATTAAAAATAGTGCTTTCTCCTCGGCTTCTTTCGTTTGGGTCGTACCGACGTTTTCCAAAAATTATGGTTTGAGAAAACTCAACATCTACTTCTTATTCATGTTTCGAAATATGGATAAATAATAATAATAGACTGAAAGATAATATGGTATGTACCCTTTAAAGAAAAAGTACTATTTTTTGTTCGCAGCATCAGACTTTCAAAATCCATTTTTCTCGAAAATGGTGTTCTTCTTAAATTTCTGGAGGTTATATGCCTCGGGGAACACCTTCCTTGGCAATGTGTTCCAAAGCCTCGCTGAACGAGTCTTTGGAAAGAGATGTTCTGCAGGTCTCCAAAGTGACCACAAAGGAATGCGAAGCCGCAACTCGACGGGTTAATCTCGCGGGGACTGCCAAGAGAGGAACAATTGTTGATATTTCAGAAGAGCATCGTCCATGAAAATATCTATAAAATAGAGCAAGATCGCCAACTTTTCTACGGTGTTCGAGAGAAGTGAGTGAGTTTGTGAGCGAGGCATCACCCACGAGACGAATTGCCCTTTTTTGGACAGAATCCAACAGTTTCAGGGTATGTTTGGGTGCTGCACTCCAAATATAGGAACAGTATTCCAGAATAGGTCGGATCTGTGCCTTATAGATCATGAGCAACTGACTGGAAGTGCAATAGCTCCTGGCCCGAAACAGAAAACCAAGTTTTTTTAATGCACTTTTAGCAATTGATCTCACGTGATTTTCCCCCGAAAGGTTATTGCTGATAGTAATGCCAAGCATCGAAATGGATGTCTTCAAAGTTATGGTTACTCCTGACAAGCTTATGTTGGGCACAGTGAGACACAAACTAGAGAAAAGGCATGCTTGTGTTTTTTTTGCATTGAAATCTACCAAGTTATTGGATCCCCATTCGAGAATTGTTGCCAAGTTCATATATTGATGTTGTCAACATTTCTCCCTCGTTCGTTTTTGATTTGGAAAGTTGTATTTTCAATTATTTAATCTGTTGAAAATATCGAACTTGGAAAAAACTATGACGTAGGTACCTTATTTACCATAAATATCGAAGAAATAACCCACTGCGACGCAACTGGAATCATTATTTCGAACCTATTTACACCAAAAGAAGCTTCTTGATATTGTTAACACAAGTTTCATTAAAATTGAAAAAAGAGTTATTGATTGAAAAAGGGATTTTTCATTATTATTATTATTATTATTTATTTTTTATAATTTCTGGAGCTATGTTTGTATAAAGTTTTCGTCTTAGAATCACCCGAAAAATCACCCCTTGAAGTTTGATGGCCACATTCTTAGATAATACCATAATACCCTATATAACTATCACAGATTTGGTTTGTGAATCCATCGAAACAATCTCTGCCGAAATCTCTGCGGTTTCCTCACAGTAACCAAACTCAATTTTCATATTCATAATAATAGTTTGACCCTATCTATGTATCTAAGTCTATGGTAAAACAACTGTTTTGCCCTGTTATGACTTGGCTTTTATCGACTAGATCGTGGTGGAATAGCGAATGGCATTCTGTTGGACGATATGGCTCGAAATGTGGCTCTACCCCAGACTCATAAAATGAACATTTTTGTCGAGATTTTTGTCAAAGAAATGAAACATGAAACGAACAGTGTTGTGGTGACCTGTACCTATGAGTGGTTCACTTGGTCGTTGGCATGTACAAATAATATTGTGGGATGTTATTTAAACGCCTTTGCCTTCTGGTACTTCTGGTAGGTATTTTCACATAAACAGATTGAATTATTATGCTGAATCGGTTGTAACTAATCATCGATAAGTGTTATTCTTGATACACGATGTTTGTGTTTATTGTTTGTTGTGCGTTGAGTTATGGGATTAGTATAATTATATACCGATACAGTGGTATCTTCTGGAGAAAATGTGATATCGGAAAAAATCTGCGAATTTGGTTTGCATTGATGGCATATTTTTATTCGATAGTAGTTTATGACAGATATATAGGTGAATACATAAATCGTGATTCATTCATAGGTAGGTATCTTTCAAAAATGTCTAGTGATGTTTCGTGATGATTTTCTCTTTATCAATTAGGTATATGACAAATGATGATATAGGTATATTAGTATCAGTTTATCGCGAATAATTACTTATACCTCCAAACTAAACACTCTTTACATTGTTATTCATTTATAAACTTGGTATGAGTGTATTCAGGAAGACAAGCTATTTTTGGATATATTATATATACAGGGTGTTTCATTTTAAAATGTCAAGTTCAGTCCCTCTCTTAACCGGAATTTGATTGAGTAATAATGCTCTCATCACTCGTCTAAAGCGATGTTGATGAATAAATCAGGAATTGTTATGATAGCCCTGAAGCCCAGTTAAATCATTCACATTGTTTTAGCGTACTTGATTTCTTTTCCGTATTTTGTTCAATTGGCGGGATGAAATTTCTTGTTAATTAAAAGAGTTAGAACAAATCTGATATCATGGAAATATTCGTCAGACTGTGTGTAATTGATGTGCTGAATTTATGTACTTATTTCGAAAACACCTCGTATTGCTCTCGGCATTACCGTATTTATAGATTCAACTGAACTGAGAATTGAATTTTCTACTTTTTCAATGTTGGTCTGGTTAACTTTCAATTAAACAATTGAAAATGAAGAATTTTTCGAAAACTATATCGGTTTGTTATTGGTTTCAGGTTCAGGTTTTCGGTGCTTGCTCCTTTTCGATATTTTATTGAAATATTTTATATATATTTATATGGATTCATCGAGGGATTCATGATGCACAAAAACAATGTTTGACCTTCATAAATATTGTATTGTCAATTGTGATTATTAATTCCTCAATAACATCGAACACGGTATCGATGAATTTGTAAGTATTGAAATTCCCTATTGCCTATGTTATACAGGTTTATTCGAGAAAATTAAGTTTAGGTAGGTGTGAATCTTTTGGAGATGAGGTATCTAACTGTTTTCGGCGTTTTACGACTTTCCCTTTTCCAACCTAGATATTTTTTCTCGCTATCCAAAATTCGCAGTAGGAATAGTTCAGGAAATATTACGGTGCGCCTTTTTCCAAGTACAAGTATAGGTATAGGAGAGAATATACTTCATTATCGTGAGAAATTAAATTCTTGTTGACAAAGTTTGCTTATGTTTAAAAAAATATCAAATATGAAGGTACCTATGCCTATACTATGATGAAAATGTGATGTACCTACTAAAATAGAATATATCAATTTCATACGTTAGTTTATGTAAAATGAATTGAAAAAAATAAAAACGAACCGCAATACATATTAAATACACAAACAAACAACAAACAGAATTTGTATATAAAAAACAGATAACAAGTAAACAGAAATCAAAGAAGTATTAGAATGTGTCAGAACACAATTCCTGTAAATTATAATAAGCTTTATGAAACAGTAAGTTTTCCACAGATTTTCTAAAAATGTTCAAATTGGCAGTGTTTTTGACATAGCTAGGTACATTATTGTACATCTTGCAGCCGTTGTGAATAACAGAATCTTTATTCAGTGATAATTTAGGAAGTGGCAGACTCACGTTCATAGCTTGTCAAGTGACATATAGTATGAAGGAAGTTTGTTAAACGTGTTCAGATGTTTCCTTATCAAACAAACGGTTCCTAATATAAAAATTGCCATTATCGTATTTTATATTCAATGAATAAAGACTTACGGGAGTCACGACTTTTAGCTGTCTAGCAGCACCAATCCCACCTAATCCCAACTCCTCTGAGACAGTCTTGACTGCAAAACACCCAGAAGATTTTTTTTCCTCAAGGCTTGACTGAGGAGAATCTCGACTTAGTATCAATAAACAATCCTAGGAATAATTTTGTGATGAGTTTACGTTCAATGATATTTGATCCAAGGGGTATGTCCTCAAGTGAGCATCTTAAGGTTAAGGAGTTTGGTAGGTATGTGGTATGAGGTATGTGTGTATGTGTATATATTATATTATTGTGCATATATACCTTTGGGAGTTTTTGTTCTAACTTTTTGGTGGTTTTTGACAGACAAGTTCAAGGGCTCATTAACAACATCAGCAGGTACAGCAGTCATGGCAAGGTCTTCCCGCGAATCCTGGCAATATTGTCCAGCACTTCTGTTCGGCAAACCAAGAATGTTCTCGATATAATGAGGTGTAGGTTTGGTGGAAAGTCTTCTGTAAACGTGCTCGTGCCAGGACAGCCTGTCGAAACTAACACTGCAACTTTCTAAACTAGCACAACACTCGGTATCGTTGGCGGGAATAGGAGACAACGTGTTGATCTGGGTGGTCTGTGGGGGGTGAGTAGGTGAGATGAGGTATTCTTCGTTATACTCCGAGGACATATCTAAAGACCATGGGTGATTCGGGTAAAACATGGGTTTCAGAACATAACCGACGTGGATTTGAATGAATGCCGCGTGACGACGCGCAGAATCAGACAGAGAATGTGAAGACGGTCTCTGGCCACGAAGCAATGATACTGACACTGGCGCGAGCTTCTGGACAAAAGCGTTTCTGAAAGCTCGCGCTAAATTGTGATGGGGGTGCGCTACTCGTTCGGCGCAAATACTCTTTCCAGCTTGAGCTTCATTTACAAATTATCACCGTTATATCGGCTATTATCAAATCATCTTTGCGATTTTTCCGGTTTTCGCTCGCGCAATATTCTCCAGTCGCCATTTATCGAGGTTGTTTACATGCAAGCATTTTCATATACTTGTCGTTTCATCATATTATGTATATTTACTACGAAAGCGCTGAACGGACATGCTACTTTTTTTTATAATTGCCAGTTTGAACTGGCAATTAGCTATAATTGCCAGTTTGAACTGGCATTTAGCTATAATTGCCAGTTTGAACTGGCATTTAGCTATAATTGCCAGTTCGAACTGGCAATTAGCCATAATTATTGCCAGTTTGATCTGGCAATTAGCCATAATTGCCAGTTTGATCTGGCAATTAGCCATAATTACCAGTTTGATCTGGCAATTAGCCATAATTGCCATTTTGAACTGGCATTTAGCTATAATTGCACACTAATTTGACATTACATAAAATATGTCTATAAGAAAAGAATATGAAAGAAAATGTGGCGACATACGACCGGAACTACGCCACTGGTTATCAAATTCAAGAATGGAAACTCCATGTAATTAACTTGATTGTTTTGCAGAGTAGTAGTAGTATTTTTACTTCGTTGGTGTGTATGTATACAGGGTGGCTCACAGTGGATGGCCTATTAGAAGTATCTGAAGAACGAAAAGACAGAACATTCTGAAAATTGGGATGCTTTGATAATTGAACATTCTCTATTCGTCTAGAAGGTTTTCATCGATACAGTGTTGCCACTCCTATCAGAAACGACTAGCAACTTTCTTATTTTGAATGGAATTGCATTGCATTTTGTTAGATTCTTCCTGAGGAGCTGATTTCATCGATGTATCATATACTTGGGGTCAAGCAGAAATGATTACAGAAATATTGGGTATTCAAAATCTAGATTTTTCAATTTTAGGATTTTTTTGTGTCGAAACTATTTATTATTGATCAAAACGGCGTACATGTCCCTATTTCAACTTTTGATTCACTATCTACTGGAATTTAACTGGAAAATAAGCAGGGTGCTTCAAGATTCAGAATTCTGATCACCCTGTACCTGTTCCAATTAAATGTCGGTAGATAGTGGATCGAAAGTTAAGATAGGAACATGTAAACCGTTTTCATCGATAATGGATAGTTTCGACACAAAAAAATCGCAAAATTGAAAAATCTCGATTTTGAACACCCTATATATCTCTGTAATCATTCCTGCTGGACCCCAAGTGTGATACATTGATAAAATCAGCTCTTTAGGAAGAATCTGAAAATGCAATTGAATACAGAGTGCTCCATTTAAAATGAGGAAGTTGCTAGTTGTTTCTGATAGAAGTGGCAACACGAATGGAGAATGTTCAAATATCAAAGCACCCTAATTTTCAGAATTTTTTCGTTCTCCAGATATACTTCTTATAGGCCATCCACCGTGACCCACCCTGTATAGACACCAACTGGCAATTGGCCTTACGAGAGGTCCTTCAGCCATGTGTGTTCTGTGTAGGATTTGTTAGTGACTCCACCTCAGAAGTAGCACTGTTAATTGGAACGCAACAGTAAATCGTGTGTGAAATCATATCCGATCGAGGCTGTGCAGATTAGAATTTACAACTCATTTTAGAAATTTATAAAAACCTTGATTTGTTTCGTACTTTTGACAAACTTTATCTCAGGGAGAATGGATTTCAAGACATACGTTGAAAGGAGTTTTTCACCTCATAAGGAAGTTTGTCTGACTGATAATATCGATATTTCAGCTATGGAAACCTAGAGAAGATAGGAGGAGAAACGATGATGAAATCATTCCACCCAAAATATTGATGGGAATTATTTTTGAAATCATCAAACGTATATATCCTTCATTTCATGAATACCTCACACAATGCAAAAAATACATATATTTATATTAGAAAATGGAGATTTATATCTCACAGTTGATTATCAAAATATGATCGTGAGTCACGAAGACCTAATATTTCGCCAAATTTCAAATCCTTGCGTCTTGTAGATTACCAGAAAAATATGTCTGTGATAGAACACAGATTAGCACAGGAGTAAATTGCGAATATTCGTGAAATTATGACGAATAAGGAAGAATGATTAGTATATTCGGAATCTGGACGCGTCGTGTTGTGCTGAAAACATCGGGTGTCCCATTTTAAAAAATGTCTTCCGTTGCTGCCACTCTGTATCCAACACTTCATATGTGGCAGTAGATCCCACGTAACATAATATCTTATTCATATTATAATGAACCCTTTTCTCTTCGATTTCTCTCACAATGAAGCAGTAAATACACTAACGAAATGTAAACTTCACAATTTCCCCCCGTATTTCTTCACCGAATGATATTAAAAGTCCAGTTGTGCCAATATTTAGCCCATGCCATGTATATCCGTTTTTTTAATACGCTGATATTAGCTTGGTATGTATGTTTGTAACCCGGAATCTACGAACGTGATGATGTTATCTCATTTCAAAACGGGAAAACGTAGAATTGAATTGAAACTACGCACACTCATCCAGATCTGATGACAATAGCAATCGATTAATTTTCTTGAATTAAATGGTGAATCATGTTCCGCCACCAAAATACCAAAATGTTCTTTCACCAAATATTGAAATGTTCGTTTCTCGATGATTTTCTGAAAAAAAGAAAAAAAGTGGCTCTTGTAAACAAATAGAAGAGCTCAAGTTATGGTTGGTCTTGTTCATTCATGCGTTTTCAACTCCCAATGTGGACTTTTACAGGCAATTTCTATTTGTAACATTGAAAAAGATATCGTAAGAAGAAGCCAAATGAAAAAAAAGGAAGAATAATTACTATTAGTTTCATCAACCTTGACCTTCCAAGGACCTTACGTCACAGAAGTGTGATCTGGTGCACAACTCTTGTATTTTGTATACTCCCAATGTGGACTTTTGACTCGCAATTTTTACATTAACAGAGTGAAGAAGATATCGTAGGAAGTATCCAAATTAAAATAAAAAATAAATAGTAGTTTGAAAAAACTAAAGAATCACTATTTTATTGATAGTCCAACTAAAAGAAGATAGAAAGTGATTGTAGTTTGGAGAAATAAAAAAAATAACAGCCAAAATTTAAAAAAATCAAAATAAGATGATGAAATTGTGTTGATATATACATAACATAGAAAAGGTGCTATATCTATGTCGTGTCGTATGTTCAAACAAAAAAACATGAACATATTCCTAATTCATAATTTCCAATGACAATATACAATGGGTGCCATTTGAAAATAAAAAGTGGGGTTAGCTGCCAGAGAACTGTCAAATGTAATAGATTTTTTTATGTCATTATAGGAAGGCACTTCAATGCCATTCAATGCAGTTTTCGAATTCTTCTAATATCTTGCCAAATAAGCGAGATATCGCCTGTATTCGATAACTTGGGACACCCGGTATCTACCACAATATGTACCTGTCTTTAAAAATTAGAGTCAATCGATTGTCATCAATGGCACCTTGTTTTGAAAAATATTCATGTTCATGTTTTCAACATAAAAAATGGAAAATCCTCTTTGTCTAGAATTTGATGAAAATGGTAAATTGGCGGTAAACTAATGAAAACATCCTGTTTGCATCAACCTCTGTCACTGAGAAGTTTCAATATTGAAATGAGAAGGTAATTGGAGAAGAATAATAGGTAATTCCAGTACTTCAGAAGAATAATAGGTATTTTCCATTTCTTCATTTCTGGTAGGGGGCGAAAAAACGATTCGCGAAGATCTCCACAAAATTCTCGAAATCACGGCATGATTGGCTATTATAACTCTCAGTGGTCATAATAGAAACGTCACGGAAATCGGTTCAGTACTTCCTCAGGAATTGGAGACGAAGCGGGTCATAGCGGATTTTAAATAATGGCGAAGGTTCTTTACACCAATTTTGGCGTACATTGTAATTTATGGTGAGCGTATTCGCCAAATCCTTCAAAGGCTAAATTGATACAAGACGTGAGTGTTTACCATTATTGTACAGGGCAGGGGAGTCCGTAGAAATAATCTCAGAGAGGAAGCAAGTCACAATAATAATGTTAGTGATTTATTATACAAGGGAAAAAAGTATTTGATTTTAGCTCGAGGGCTAAAATCAATTAAAGCCAGAAAATTATCGATGTTGAAATATGAAGTTTGCAGGCATCTTTGTTGCTATGGAAACGTTTTGAAGTAATCAAATATATCTCAATTTAATTCTGTGATTTGATTCTAAAAATTCTAAACTTGGTTGTTCAGTAATTTACATAAACGCGAAATGGAATGTAAGATAAAAAGGACTTTCCCAAAGACGGTATTATTGGCAAAATAACAGACATTAACAGAGTACAGAGTACCTATATATATCTGGGAAAAAAGTAACTAACTACTAACAGTAAGTAACTCTTTGAAACCTGTCAACAGGGAGGAAATGGCACACGTTTTTCCCGTCACAGAAAAAACAAAAGAGTTTCAGGGAAAGAAGTTGCAATTATTTCGAATATATTATGGATGGAAAGATAGTTTTATCGTATCGAAAATTCCTCCAGACTGAAGTTCATTCACTCGTCATCATTCATTTTACGAGTATCGTGTAAAACTGCTTAAGTACTAAAGTTTTTTTCAAAACTATACAATCCTTAATTGACTGAATACTTCCTGTTTAAGCTTTTTTATCTAGGATCTAGAACATTAAATTTATTCAGCATTCAGACAAAAGTCGAACAATTTGAAGGCCTCATCAGAGTGAGTGTTTTATTTCGTCTTTTATTGCCCTTACCCACTTCATGTCTGGCTTCAAATGCGGAAACATCCTGTATAATAAATTCTATCATAATTAGCTACCTGCACATATTAGAGGAAGCTGAATGTACCGTCAACTGTCAACCGGGGATATATCGGACGAGATTTTCAATTATATGCCACTAGTAATGAATTTATTAAAAAAATCTTTCAAGTTATTATTTTTTTGAAGGACGTCTAATGACCTAACCTGGGGTTAGGAAAAACGGACATCAATTTGAACATTTCAATGAATAAGTTACTGAATTATTTCGACATTCAATTGTTTTAGTAAATATTTAATCAGGTGCTTATTATACATTATGAACTTTTTATTACCATTTATTTGTTGCTATCAGAGACCTAAGTTTTGTGTTTTGTTAGCTAATCAGTGTTCGTATTGTTTTTGTCAATTACATGGAAAAATCAAAAGAAGTATTCCTTCAATTGGAATTATTGTTATGTGACAAATGTTTCAGTGATTTTGGTGCGGTTTTGAAAATCTTATATTCATAAATTATACAGTGTGACCCACTTCTAATGGAAACACCCCTGTATCTCACGTAATCGTTTGGTAAGAATCCTGAAATTTTTTGGAGCTAGAGATATACCAAAAATGCACTCTATGACCAAGTGGGGTCATCTTCAGTGATAAACACTGCTCGTCAACAGCCATGGACGTTCTATCTCCAAAGAAAAGTGAGCTATCACGCAAAAGCATCGAAAACAGGACACACTGTACATGTGAAATGTCAGTCGTCGTGAGTATTTATACTGTATATGGGATTTTTGTCTCAAATTTTGATAAACCGCTACACCTATTTTGTGTTCCTCTCTCAGTTAAATCCTATCGATTTTCCTGGAACTCGAGTCCATATATATCGATATCGCGAACAAGAAGGTATTTTAGGTATGAAATAAGGGACATCTGATGGTGATTATATGATTAAATTTTTTCAAAAATCTGTACCTAATGTTAAAAAGTTCTGGACTTATAATGATAGGGCTATTCGTCTCTACTCTCATAAAGAGAGGATCAACATCAGCAGATTGTTTTGTATATCGCTACTTCGAAGATGGCAACCAACTCCCAGAAGTCGAAATAACATGTGCGCAGGGTTATAGGAAGAGTGGGACCTACAGCTTATAGTAAAATCTGAACCACTTCTAGGGCATCGAGGTGCTTAATCTGATACATATACTGAGTCCACTTTCCCATTCTCTGAAATTTGAAAAAAAGTACCTATAAAGGGTATATACCCGTAGGTATCTCCTCTATTACGCTATCAAATTTGTGCCACCGGAAATAGTTGAACTTATAATAAAAGGCACCCAAATTTTTCTGACAGGATTGAAAATAGTGAAATGGTTATGATTGGAATTCTCTGTCATTAAAGATAATAAAATTTGCGACTTCAGTGGAGGAGAGGTTGATTCCGAGATTTTGAAACAATTTTTGTTACCCATATTACCCAATGATATACGTTCAAAATTTCAAAGCGCACACATATCTTCATAATAAATTTCAATTCCTGATCGAAATTTCAATATTAAATGGGTAGTTATTTGTGTCAAAATCAGAAAGTTGTCCAACATTTTCAGATGCCACCGGACAGAAAATTGCAATTTAGATTTCCAATATTTCTTCGATATGCAGTAGCATTTTTCATAAAGAACTTTAGGAAGGTCAAAACACAAAATAGCAGAACCAACCTTAATCGGTACATGTACTATAAATTGTAGGTTCCTTGGCTAGAGATGAAGGTTATTATTGGTGCGACATCTAAAAAGAGAATACCAAACTTATTTCAACCGAGTGAAATAGGTCACTGTTCTCAGAATTAAGCAAACAAACTATTCTACAACGAAATTCCGAGAGATGGCAGATGACTACTCATTCACTTACAGCATAACAAGTCCTGGCACTGTACATTCATTGTGGTTTGACGATAACCGATAGATGGTGTAATATCGAGCATAAATGTGAAGAACAGTAAATACATGAGAATGTGAGTTCACAGTTTTATTTATAGTTAGTATAATAATAATTATGTACTTGCCAACTGGCCATCGACCTTACGAGGTCCTTCAGCCAATGTGTGTTCTGTGTGGGCTTTGTTCCTGCCTCCATACGCTACCTTATTAGGAGCAGCCACTGTTAATTTGAACGCAACAGCGAATCGTGCCCAATCAATTCCGGCCGAGAGGCTACGAAAATAGAATTCCTAACTCGTTTTAATGAATAAAAATTATCTTCTCTGCCGGGGATCGAACCTATAGCAACCTTACGGTGTTCAGATTGCTATTAAATTCCGCCATCGTTTTATGGTACTACTGAAGAGGGTGTCCTGTGCCTATACCAGATTAAATAAGAATATATACAGTGAGGAATGCAGATAGTATTTCAAATGAATATTGTTTCCGGTTTGACCGGAAATGAACATCATCCTTATGAATAATTGGATCACCCCTTCCTCGCAATTTTCAGTAACTTTCAATTAATTCGAGATGTCTTCAGTTGTTGAATGTTAGATATGAATTTGGTGTATATTCCTATACAGGATATGTTGCGAATTTTGACCGGAAACGCCCAACAGATAATAATGAACCTCAAGATTTTATATGGAATAGGATATAATGACGTGAGGTCTTCAAGTGTTCAGTTCTTCAGATACATGGAGACGTAAAGGCATGCAAAAAGTGTTTTGCGATAACTCAAGAACGGTTGAATAGTTCAGCAAAGTTGGTATTCGGTAGGGTCCCTTGGTGTAAATTGACGTATTTGTCATCCTGAACTATAAAGTTCAGTGGGTACGGACAGATCCTCGTCTCCTCAATCTGAAGTGTTTGTGAAACAGTTATATTAGTCCCATCTTTATTCATTTCTATGGATAAATTTCTGACATTTGTTGTTTTTTTAGGTTATGTTGAGGACATTGGCGTATCATACGTAATTTCCACATGTAATTTCTCATTCAAATCTACATATTAAATCCAAATTGTTGTTGTTGTTCTAAAATTGTTCTATCCGTCATTCGGTTGCCCCCTTACGAGCAACCCTCAGAAGTCTTCGAGAGTCTTGTGCGAGCAAGGAATGACGGGGGCCTTACCTTTTAACGTGTGATCCCAAACACTTTCTTGGGCCATCAGAAAAATTTCTGCAGTCGACGGGAATCGAACCCACGACCGGCAAGCGAATGCGGATTAGAATATGGACACTCTGTCCGCACGGCTACCTGGCCCCTTATTGATGATGATGATATTTGAATTTTTGATTTTTCAACTCTAGCATAATCTTTGTGAGGCAGTGAGCAAATTTTTCTGAAAGTTGAATACGTTTTACCAAATGGGACTGTTCTTAGACAGTACCTATCAATAAATGAATTTTGATTTCAGACTAAGCCTTATGGTTGAGAAATGGTGAAAAATTGTATATAGGTGTTTAAACTGATGTCACTGAAGAAGTTTTGAGCAGTCTCAGTTCCTTGAAATTTCTGTTGGGAAAATGCATAACCTTCAATTGAACTAAATGAACAGTTTTTCGGTGATCAAGATAATTAACTCAAAATAGAAGGTGGCATAAACATTTTTCATAATTTTCATAGCACTATTTCTTCTTGAGTTGTGAGATGAATAGATATCCTTTATGATAAAGTGTTTGTTCTTTTCTAGTATTGAAAATAATGAAAAATGACAAATGAAATAGACAAAATTGAACAGGAGATTCGGTTTTTTTCGAGGATGCATGTATATTCCTATAAAACGAGTCATATTATTCAACTTAAACATTACCTACTACGTCGCGACCAAGTTTTACAAATCCTCACAAAAAAAATGTAGGAATTTCATCAAATTTCTCCTCTTACTAAGGATTGATATCAGTTCGGACACCCTGTATAGGACGACTCAGTGAAGTGATATACTATACCATATTGAAGATCGTTTATTATTTTGTTATATCCAATACATTGATATAGGGAGCAATGTTGTAAAATCTGCTGCCATACTCACATAAAATTTTGAAAGGGCGATTTGGGTGAGATACTGTAATACAAACCTATCAGTGGTATGTAGTTTTGAAATATTTACAATAAACTGATGTCCCAAATAAATTATTCTCAGTAGTGGGTACTGTGATAATTTTTTGGCTTGACACCCTACAAGGAAACTTGGTACACAACCTACTTTCTTCAATACCAATCTGGTTCAAAAAACTAAGATCCTTTGAAAAATATAGGTAAAACTTTGCAGTGGGAAGAGAAAAAATATTTATACTCAAATATGGTTTAATTACTATTATAATAAAGTAATAACATAAGAAAAAACTATATGCTCGATGACTTCTTCGAATTGAGTAAAAAAAAAGCTCAGTCCAATAGATTATTAGTAGATATAGTTTTCACTCTAGTGTTTCACAAAAATATCTTAGCACCAAAAGCAATCTCAATAATTCAGGCAAAACACAATGATACAGTACCTAGGTGTGTATCAATAAAGAAGGAGAAAAAATGATGTTATGAAAATGAGAAATCTAAAAATATCATGTCACTTGCAATGTGTTTGAAATGCAGTGTCCATTTTAGTTTCAGTGATGGAAAGTGAAATGGCTTATTATGCCATTTGTTATGAAATACGCTTTGGAAGCTATAAACCAACGGGATGTTGGCAGTTCACATCAACAACTTCTACTCACTAATTGATGGAGTCGTTGCTAAAATTTGCGAGAATTCGAGCCTCGGTCTAAAACATACAAACTTACTTGACACCAAAGTCGACTGAAATAAGTTATATCAGGTCTATTTAAAAATAGTTTCCTATCAATCATCAAAAAATTTTTGGGATATTCTTTTGAATTGCATCGTATGTACTTCGCTGGTATGCGCGTCCTTTTTCAGCCCAGAGTTCTGGATGATATAGGCCTTGTTACCGACCCATACGCTTCCTTGGAGGAAGCACTGTTGAGATTAAAATTTCATGAGCAAATAGTATATTGCATTATAAAAATTGGTGATAAGTACAGTTTTTAGGCTGTTTCGTTATTGGTCAGATAATCTTTCATTCCCACTCATGCAGAAAGGTTGCCAAGTCACCGATTATAATCATGTTATCACAAAGTTGTTAGAGTCCTGTCGTTGAATAAAACATAATAGAAGCAACCCATGTAGATTGTAGATGGGTCGTATAGGCTGGGAGACCTCTCGATCACTGCGAATCTAGTTTTGGTCCTTTAACCCTAGACTTCTGATGAAGCCTACAATTTTCCTGACGGTTGAATTTTCCACCTTAGCAGGGGTGAGATAGACCTGTTCTAGGCGGTTCAGCCTTTGGCGGACTAATACTTCACATGAGCAAAGTATGTGTTCCGCGGTTTCGGTCGCATTGTTACAAAAGCGGCAAGTGTCAGTCTCCGCCAGACCCATATTTTTGAGGTGGTACCTCAGAGGGCCGTGTCCTATGAGAAAGCCTGTGATAAGCTTTAGCTCTGGTTTGCTGAGGCTGAGTAGCTCTTTGGCTCGGTTCTGCGAATGGTTGATGAACCTTTTCGCTTGTCGTTGACCTGGAGTTGCTCTCCAGTAGGAGGACTTTTCAATTTCTTCCCATTTCCTGAGTTCTTCCTTTAGGTGACATTTGCTTATCCCACAAAAAGGTTCAGGGCCAAAAAGTGCAGATGCTGCACCTTTTTTTGCAAGGCGATCAGCTGCCTCATTTCCTTGGATTCCTTCATGCCCTGGAACCCACATAAGTGTGACTTTGTTGTCCTTTCCTAGTTGCATAAGTTTTTCAAAGCAGTCCCATGTGATCTTTGATGTGAAAACGAATGATTTTAGGGCTTTTAGTGCGGCTTGGCTGTCTGAGCAGATATATATGTTGGCACCCCTCAGACCTTTGCTCAGGCAAGGTATGATCGAAACTGAGCCTAGCTGGCAAGGAACCCATGCTATTATAGTTAATTCTTGACTTTTTCAAGCAACCGGTATGTCCAAATATGTCTTATACTCCATAACAAAATATTATGTAAATGTTGGAGACTTGGCAACATTGGGCTGAATGCTGAGAACTGGCAAGACCACGCCCAAAATTCGTGCGCCGTTGTTGTCACGTTTAGCCGAGCGTTTACCGGTTCAAATCTCCTTCAGTGTGAGTTGATATGATTATTATTTACACAAATGTTTCATAACCAATAAGCCAAAACACATGAGACACTTGATTTTGTAATGCTTATTAGGAATATTACCAATAGATAATTGAGAATTTATGGATTATTGAATAAATAATATTTCTGAAGTTTCCAATTGCATTTCAATATATTGCAACTGTGCTATGGTCTGCCCCTACCTACTAAATCGTGACGACAGTTACTCGCGGTACATTTCTAGCCATTTGGAAATTACCGTGGCATTATTGATGATTTTGACACCTCAAAATCGACCGAGAAATTCTAAAAAAATATGAAATTGAAAGGTATTCAAGTGATGATTTTATTTAATAAATAAAAAGAAATTAGTCCACTCGCCTATTCTATATCCTTTCTTGCAAACTTCAAATCTAAGTCCCTCTGTACTACACACTCATTCCTGATCCAAACAATTTAAATAAAAATTGATTTTTACAACAAAACATTTTATTGGGTATTCAAGATGTGTACCATACACTTTCAACTACTAGAAGATAACTTGTTTTTCATTAAATGGATTACAATTCAAACAAAAAGTAAAAAAAAAATAAGCCAAATTTGTTATTCCTATGCAAGTGTTCATAACACCCATTATTTGAACCATTGACAGTTTTGAAGTATTTGGAAGCAACCCACATGATGAAACACTTCTTGACTATTTAATAATGTCACTGGACAACCTGTTACCGACAGAAAAACTCATTGGTGTACCGATTGCTTCCAAACGCTTGATCTGACAATTTGAATAATTCAATATTCAGTCAAATTATTAAAATTCAAGTAATACATTCAGTACGGTTAACGTACTCGAAAATACGATACAAAAACACTTTGTATCAAAGAATCAACCTATAAAATAAATAAATAGGTGAAGTAGAAATGCACTTGATATTATATTCGAAAAGGCAATTTGAAAATGATGTTGACACTATAATGAGCAGCCACAAAACTGTTAACAATGCAGCTTAACACTGACTAGTAACCTCACCCTGTAGTGGCTCAGTCTACACTGAAATTGAATAATTGGAAAAACTTGCTAAGAAGTCTAAAGACATCGTTTTTTGTCTAAGATACAGATTTTGTACCAATGTAACAAAGTAGTTAAATTGTAATATACAGTTTTTATTAATAATGTGATGATAGTCACCTCCATAGTCGACCAAAACTAGTTATTTAGAAAAAAAACCATGGCCAACCTTCGATGAATCATCTAACCGAGAGAGGGGAAGTCACGTTCGTCATCAACTTTTGGAGCTTGGCGGGCTTCAATACTTTTTTCTTCAACCTAAAAGAACAATTTCATTTGAAGTGGAGTTCTTTTCCAATAATCGTCCAAATACCGGGTGACAATGAAATCATGGGACAGACATTCAGTTGTTTATCATGTTGGATTTTTAACATTTGGACTGAAGATATCCTAAAACCCATATTTTGCATTGAAAAATAATTTAATATCACTTCAGTATTACCAGAAGTATACCTAGTACGAGAATTTTGAATGTAACCCTCTAGATATTCTTACGCCATTTGATAGAGAAGAAAGTTTATTCTTCAATGACTTTTCTCGCATTGTTGTTGGATATTTGTTCCCAAGGCGCAGGAGACATTTTCCTGGCGACACTGACGTCATCGATCAAATTTTCGTATACTTCATGTCCATTTGAAAAAAGTACCACTTCCTATTTGAAATTTTCCAGGAGATTCAAGAAAAGGAATGTCGCTTGAAATGATTAATAAAAGGAATCCTGATTGGCTGTGATTCAAAATTTTCGCATCTTTCTTCAAAAACTAATAAAAGTGCTGTTAATTTGATAGTTTATTAGGTTGCTTGATATCTTATAAAGGGAATTTTCCACTCTATCGAATGACGTAAGAATACTTACAGGGTTCCATTCAAAATTCTCGACCAAGGTATATTCCCGGTAAAACCGGAAACATTCAATTATTTTCTCTATGGTTTTTGTCAAAAGTACACTGACTGGACATAATTTACTTATGTACGTTGTTTAGTTTTGCTGATAGATCGATCCAAATTCACGTACTCTACTATTATTCACTATCTGTATTTCCCAGTAAAATACCGAATGTTTGTAATTTTTCAACAAGCAATATTTCGGAAATGAATTCTTCCAGAACTGCTATTGCAACTGTATAAAACAAAAATATTCGCATGAAAAACATCACCCTTTTGGCTTTGTCCTTGGAATAATAAGTGAATTGTTAACATTGAATTTATTCAATCAAGATTGCAATGAGAAACAAAGAAACCCACTTCCAGTGTTTTAAAATATAATTTCGTTTTTTCTTTGGTCGCTCAAAATTTGGCAAGCTGTAACACCTTCAAAAATTTAATTATAAATTCAATAAAAAAAGTTAATTCAACGAAGCAAACACTTGAAGTATAAAAACTGCATGCTTATTTTATTATCATTTCACGTGCGCGCGTAAAGTATGGGAACATGAAGAGGTATTCAACATTCGAGATCCAATAACAAAATTCTGGTCCAAACATTAGATGAACCATCGATTTTAAATTTTATATTATCAACGTTGACAAATTACAGTTTCTGAAAAATACAAACAATATGTTTATTTCTAAATGGAACAACTCCTATATTTAGCAATTTTCTGTCAGTTTTTTATTGCCAATGCAACATACAAATCATCAATGGCCAATATTGAGCAATTCTTATTACAACCGTTAATATCAACACTAGGATGAAATAAACTGGGCCACTTGGTATTTGTTGAAGTTTGATGAATATTGAAAAAAAGTCTATGCTGTTATGGAACAGATATATAAAGTCCTCCACAGAAAACTGTTGTTCATTTACATTGTCGTTGATTCATCTTGTCAAAAAATACTCACTCTTTTTTTCATTGGATAAATCTTCTTACCAACTCCCTGTGACACAATTGAAGTTTATATTATTAGTGTCAAGTTTTATAATTCAATATGAAAGTATTATAAAATAAACATACAGGTCCTTCTGGCGAACAACAGAACACAAATTTCTGAAATAGGCAATAAATTTCATGTTTTAAGATACGGACGTGATGGTTTTTATGATTTGAAATTCAGAAACCCAACAAATCACAGTTCATTATTTTTCACACGGAACTATATTTCTGTCACATCATCGGGAATCTGAAGAAAAAGTCGTTGACTGAGCTGTTGTTAAAAGAGTATAAAAAATATAACATGATATTCCAATAATCGTTTCTGGTCAAGCCACTCAAACAACCTTATTGGAGGAATTACAGCTATTATATTTTAATTCTGGTTTGCTGCCCGTTTCTATTTATATTACATAAATCTAGAATCTTGAACCTTACTTATTGCAACAACTTCAATGGGCTTATATCACAAAAAAATTTTATTTCATAATTCGATAGAACTCACCCAAACTAGCTCACCACCGCAAACCGTTTCTTGCTGTGAGCTCCCTACGTTTTATAAAAAATTATTGAAATCTCCGATTTTTCGGACCTCTGAAAACGAGGCGATGATGTGACGTCAAAACCCTAATACTGAAACAAGACTATTCCAGACAGAGATGAATGATACATGATTTCTGACAAATCAATTCTAACCTAGATTGACTTTTTGCAGCTCCATGTGAAACGGGTCAACAAAGCAATGTTGCTATGTTTATGAAATATATTGGATTATTGTGAAATTGTAATGGTGCAAATGGTTTTGAGATTGAGACATTTCGTTGTCTAGAGATTGTTTATACTCCAATGATTCAACCTACAATCGACAACTCGAATATATTTTTCTGCAGTAGTGGTGGTGGATACCAAAAGATATTTCAATATCGATTTCGATTTCTCGGATATTTTGTTTGGATGATATGGCAACAGTAATAAGTGTCAGGAGAGTGTCAGTTTCAACCATATATCTACTATTTCTATATATGGCGCATCGCCTATACGATATCTCAACAAAAATGGGACCAAAATGAGAGGTACTCTTTGAATCTATGAGAACGAAAAGTGAAGGATGGAAACAGCCATATTGGTTTGACAAATTTCCTATTATTTTTTCCCTACGTCGGTATCAACGCCTATTGGTCGATTTCATTACCTATAGAGACAGAAATGGGTCCCGCTTTGAGGAGAGCTATGATTCATATATCAGTAGTAGATATATATGGTTTATATATATATATATATGGCGAGATGGGGTTTCTACGTCATAAGAGGGTCTCCGTTTTCAGAAGGTACTATCATTTATGTCCAAAAATAAAACATTCCAGTTAATTTTTCGATCGAATTATGTCGTCAATCATTATTTATGTATAAAAGGATCATTATAAACATGGTTTGAGTTAAAAGTTCTACTAAGGTGTACACGCCCATTGTGTCAAAGATACCTTCACGTTCCCACACTCCACGTGCACCCCGCCTCCAGACCCCTCCCCCGCTCACCTGCTCTTCCGTCCTGTAACGCCTGTCCCCGCCGTCTCCGCCCCGTCCTCCGTCCCCGCCCCTACCACCGCCCCGGCCCCCTCTGCCCCCGTCTCGCCCCTCCCCCCTCTCCCGACCCCCGCCGCCGTCCCGTTCGCCGCCGTCCCGCTCGCCGTCCCGACCGCCACCGCCGCCCCGACCGCCGCGCGGTGCTCCTCGCGCGCCCGGCCCGCCCCGCCCTCCCCTGCCACCCCGCCCACCGACGCCGCCGCCCGGTCGCCGCTTGTCGTTGAACTGGATGTCGATGTCGAGCAGGTGCTTCTGGCGGCCGACGCGCTGCGGGTACTCGGACGCGTCGAACTCCTCCTCCTCAGATTCCTTCGAAGAAGAAGAAGAAGAAATAGTTATTTCTTACTAATGGTTTCTTTTGTCCTCCCGTTTCTAATGGGCTTATATCACGAAAAAATTTCATTTCATAATTCGATAGAACTCACCCAAACTAGCTCACTACCGCAAACCGTTTCTTGCTGTGAGCTCCCTACCCTAGGTTTTATGAAAAATTATTGAAATCCCCGATATTTCGGACCTCTGAAAACGAGGCGATGATGTGACGTCAAAACCCTAATACGGAAACAAGACTATTCCAGACAGAGATGAATGATACATGATATCTGACAGAGTGAATAAGCACGAGATCACAGTTGAAAGAATTAATAAGTATATCAGTTGCCTCAGTATCCGTCGGGCGTTTGGTATTTTCTTTTAACTATGGCGAGATGAGGTTTCTACGTCATAAGAGGGTCCGTTTTCAGAAGGTACTATTATTTATGTCCAAAAATAAACATCCCAGTTAATTTTTCGATCGAATTATGTCGTCAATCATTATTTATGTATAAAAGGATCATTATAAACATGGTTTGAGTTAAAAGTTCTACTAAGGTGTACACCCCCAATATGGGGTACATCAAACGCCACCTTAAAAACTCATTTTACATAGATATCTGGAATAATTTCCAATGGTTTCTTTTTTCCTCCCGTTTCTAGTCACATCAAACGTCACCTGAATGATAATGTACAGATTTTCCATCTGGGTTACGCCGGGTTAAGGGCTTCAACAGGATACTATAAAGATCAGGTGGCGTTTGATGTACCCCATAATTAGAAACAGGAGGAAAAAAGAAACCATTAGGAATTTTTCCAGATTTCTATGTAAAATAAGTTTTCAGATGTATTTACTTCATATTTATAGACAGAAACTTCTTATAAGTTTAATTCGTGAGATATCATCAAAGACCAGGTGGCGTTTGATGTACCCCATAATTAGACACGGGAGGAAAAAAGAAACCATTAAGAATTTTTCCAGATTTCTATGTGAAATGAGTTTTCAGATGTATTTTACTTCATAATTATAAACAGAAACTTCTTATAATAAGTTTAATTCATGAGATATCATCGACATATAAATGGCGAAATTCTCACGGAAAAAAATCTTTGGAAACTGTGTAAAAAATATACAACACCTAATTCTGTAAGATTTCATGCAAAACTGATTATTAAAATGTTCAAGTTATGACCTGAAAAAAAATTATCCATTTTCTTATGAAAATTTACATGTATTTCTTAGAAAAAAATGTATATCTTTGTTACGCGGATGGGGCTTCTCAGACCCCAAAGCTGTGCACTGTCACTATCTTGGTACCTAACTCAAGACTAAATAGGCACCAGAATGATATCACAAAATAAAGTGTTTTGAGAAGCTATAGGCAACCAATGGAACGTGCGTGCATTCAAAATTAAATGCCAGTAATTTAAAATTTGTCTGGCCATCTGAGACTCCATCAGGGCGACCCCGGGTTGAATAAAGGCTGTGGTAAGTCTCTGGTTTGACCGGGCACATACGGTCAGTATGAAGTCTGACCATCAGTCTGACCAACCAGCTGTTTAGGAATATTGGTCACGTTTCAAACCTGCCCACGAAGTTACCACGTCGACTACTTATGGAAGTCAAGACAGCCATTGACCATTTGGTATCACCACTGTGGTCGGACGAACGACTTGACACAGCCAAATATCACAGATCATTACATTCCAATAGAACTGAATCAATGTGACGAACTTCTAGACAGATCAGATTTACATAGGAATGAGTTATCATTTTTGTCGGATACTCAACCAGACAATGATGGATGGAAAGCCCTAATTTCCAGTGACAATGGAAAATGAAAAAACTCCACCGCCCCATGTGAGAGTGGAACTCACAACCTCTGGATTACATACACATACATACAGCATGGACATAAAACTGGAGAGCTATGAACGTATTTTATGAAAATTCATCTGAAGGAAATTTCCTCAATTCCCTTATAATTTTGAAGTTTCACCTACAAGAAATGGATGTTTTCATAACATTTTCTATTGATCCATTGAACGTAAAATCCGTCATCCATAAATTGAACACTTATAGTGTTAAAAAATGATTATTATTGTCATGTGCTGTTTGATAGAATAGAACAAATGTCTCACTGACAGCTCATGACCTTAGTTGATTTCAAGACATCTACTGCCACGTTCAATAATTCAATTCAATCATGTTCATCGGAACTGCGGGAGCCAAAGTAGTGTCCGATTAGAATAAAGGTACAAATACCCCACAAAAAGTAGTTGACATAAATATCACGAATTTCTTTCCAATGATAAATTTAAAGGATTTATCCGGGTTCAATGGCGTTGAACAAATTAGCATGTTATCAAAATTTCTGGTGAGTAGACGATTACCTATTTTTTTTTCTTTTTTTTTTTTAGAACAAACACTTCACAAATGATTCCTACACTATCCTCAAACACATAATGTTTGGAGGTATAGAGTTTCACTCTAGATTGTTGGTTATTATGTGGCCTTGTGGCCAAATGCCAAGTGTTCAAATATGGAACTTGGAGTGCACAAATAAGATGGTGGTGAAGAATACCAGATTATAACAGTAACTTTCAAACAGGACTATTTTTGATGCCAAAATCTCCGAATTCAATCAGCGTTGAAACTTCAAAATCTCAAATTTTTATGGAAATCATTTATATGGACATGAAAATAAACGCAATTTTCAACAATATATGTACCTAAAATTTTCTGAAAAGCTTGTAACACCTTTTTCAAAACAATCTACCAAATCAATTCTGAAATATTCTCAAACTTAAGGAAGAAAAGGAACTTTTGTTTCAGTTAGCTTAAAGTGAAAGCATTTATGGATATCACAAATTATGGTCATCCAAATCTCAATCTGGAGACAAGTATTTCAGCAAGGAAGATCTTCCTAGCATTTTTCTCAAAAAGTACATGCATTAATTCATTTCAAAACTTCAACTCCTCATGCTTTATGCTATCATAATTGGAAAAATATCAGGTAGCTCACCTCTTCCTTTTCCTTTTTCCTAAGTTCAAACATCTTCTTCCACTGGCTGGGGTCCTCTCCTTCACCGGCTTTCCTAATGTTGTATTGGGGCTTAGCGCGACCAGCACGTTGAGCCTTCCATTCATCCAAGGTCAATTCTTTAGGTTCTTCTTCAGTAGGAGTTGTTTCGGCTTCAGTATCCTCTCTAAAAATATTAGGAAGATTCAATAGTCAAGTCAAATGATCAGTTTCATGAATTTCAAATTTGAAGAAAAAAAAACTATTCTCAAAGAATTCTTCCATCATATTCCTTAGAATCTACACCATGCATGAACTTGACCAAAAATCATTGTAAATCATGAAGCTTACTTCTTTTCTGTTGGTTCCACATTTTCAGGCTTGACTTCATCACCCCAACTCTGATCAGCTTCATTAGTAGGCCTATCCGCTTCCCTTGAAAAACAAGAAAAAAATTGATTGCTCAGTAACAAAATCACAGTTTCCTCCAAACTTACTCAATAATGTCCTTGTGAGATCCCCAGTTATGGGCTCCAGCTCCGTCACGTTTGTCGACCGGCTTAACTCCTCTGTAACCATGGCTGCATTCAGTATTGATATCAATCAATCTTAATTAATTCTGAGCCAAAAGTGTACTAAGAGAAGCACAGAATTTCAACTGGATTCAAAGTCATGAAAGCATCATGAGAAAGTAGAGAAATTACCAAACCAAATACCATCCTCATTTAGAATATCATCACTGATTTGAAAGCCATCAGGAAATTTGAGGTTTGATAGATAGTATCTGACAAAAAAATGTTTTTATTCCTTTTGCAGCAAATATGACGCCAATTATGATTTTTTTTGGGGGGACAGATCAGAGTAGGAATAGTTTTTGTTACATCTCAGTGAGTACAAATTGCAAACATAAACATATGTTCTCTTTGGGAAAAATATGTTCCCTCTGAAAATAAATCAAATGAAGTAACCACAAATATCAACATTTTTATACAGTACCAATAATTATTACTTACTAAATGGTATGGGTTCATAAGGTATACTTAAATTTGTGTGTATTACAAGTCTCAAGACTTATTTTGTACTCAGTTCTTCAATTGTTAGTTTCTTTCCCTGAATATTTCTCACTAAAATTTTATATTTCCAATTGTTGGCCATAAATTACTTGACTCTTGAATGATTTTTAAGGATCCCATAATTTTTCAGAACTCTGGTATTGGTTTGAGAAAAAGAACACCAAATCATTTTAGAGGATTTTGTAGTTTTGAGTTGGTGATGAGAGAGAGAGAAAATCTTCATTATGGATACACCCCAAAAGGCCATTGACTGAAGTCTTTCAGCCCAGTTTACAAAATATAATATACAAAGTAGGAATAATAATAATAATAATTATAACAATAGTGCATTAATGATAATGAAAAAAATACAAAAAAAGGATATTGCTTGCTATCCTGTTTGCTGCAGTTGGATCACTCCTTGAAAAACAGTTATTTCTGGAAATTTACCTCTCCTTATGAAGTTTTCAAGCAACCCAATAACTTGTGGACTGATCACTGGGATATTGTGATGATTTTACCAATTTTTTTTCAAACTGATATGGGATCAAGATGATATTTGATCATAGTTAACCTTGTCTTTGTGGAAAGCTGAACATGAGGTCATAACAAAGACTCTTCCAATAAAGAAACTATCAATGATTTTTGGCATGTTGGCTGGAAATTAAATCCCATGATGTTTCCAGAACTCTGGCACCTATTCATTCAAAAATAATAGTGAAACAGATTTGTTCAATTTTCTTGTCCATAAGAAACCTTGACAATTGGATATAACAGAGACTTCCCCAGTGTTGATAAAGACTGGGTATTGAACTAATAGTTGACACAAAATCTTCATGAATAATGTAAAATGGTTAAAAGAAATAACTTGGGAAACAACAATGAAATCACTGGAGCCCTGTTGGAGTTTCTGTATCAAACTTACGTTTTATCAGATCCACTTTGCCTGTCAAATTCACGCTTGCCTCGTCGGTCATCAAAAGTCCTCCTGGGCCCTCTTGGACCACCAGGTTTGTTTCCTAGAGCACGAGCATCGCGGGAGTCACGACCTCCCTCCCGATTTTCGCGGCCCCCTTCACGTGGTCCATCCCTATCTCTCCTTTCACCCCTATCACGATTGCGGTTTTCAAAGTTGTCCCCAGTCGGTTCCCGTCGTGGCCTCTCTTCACGGTCTCTTTTGAAACAAATGTTACATCTTGAACTCTCTTCATCACAAATCAGCTGAAGAGAGCATTGATTCAAAAATATTGAAGCAACACTCAGGAAAAAGACAGGAAAACAAAATGATATTGTCAGTTTTTGAAACCAATGTTACATCAAGAACTCTCTTCATCACAAATCAGCTAAAGAGAGCATTGTTCAAAAATACCAAAGCAACACTCAGGAAAAGACAGGAAAACAAGTTATGCTACCAGATATAGTTATTATAAAAACATGTTTATAATGTATTGATAATTACTCAAGTGCTACACAGGAACAACATATTTTTCTAAAGTATACCAGTTACCTAATATTTGTCAGAAGATATCAAGTATGAGCGTACCAAGAGCTTTATATAATTTACGCAAACTAATATAGCACATGTACAAAATGTCACATTTTGATATCAATAAAATAAAAAAACTCACCGGTTTTCAGAAGGTCCATTGAACGGTCGGTCTTCACGGTTTCGCCTGTTATTCCTTTCCTCCCTATTCTCATTAGTCTTATTATAAGACTTTTCACGGTCCTGTTTACCATCGGCATTCGGTCTCTGCGTTATTTTCGATTCTACAAAAAAATTCGATCATCGACTCCTTCACTCAATTACTTTTTCTCTAGTCACAATACTCTGAATCACATGTGCACTACCTTTCGATTAGAATGGCCGCCTCAAACTCGATAAATTCTCAACTTACCATCCCGTTTATTATCCAGAGGTTTGAAGTTAGGGTCCTTGACCGGTTTTTTGGGGGCAGGTGCAGGTTTTCCCTTCGTTACAGGCTCGGTTTTCACTTTGTTTTCCTTTTCGGCAACTTTGATCTTCTTTTTCGACTCCTTTTCTTGTTCTTTCAAGGAAAGTGTTTCTAATGGATCGGATTCATCATCCAGAAAAAGAGCGTACCTATTCGCCACGCCGATTCCGTAGGAATTTTCCATGATGATCAATTGATAGGAAAGTCTTCACAACCGAAGGATGTTGGAAGATTTATTTATGGCTACTTTAGCCTTTTGTTATTCACGCACTCATTCAATGCAATATGGCCGGTTGCACGAGGTATATCACGCAACTGTGGTAATAATTGAATGAACACGCATGTGCCACGGACAAAACAGAATCTGATTGGTGAGAGAATGAAGTTTCATGAAAATCGTCGAATCAAATCGCTTGTCCTCATTGGGAGGGAAAAGTTCATAGGGCGGGATACTCAAAACTGTCTTAATTCATCATTCTTTATATATAATTATAAAGTTTATAAGATTGTGAAGTGATATGGAAGTGATTGAAATTATATGTATAGTCATCTCACATGAATGTCGTAACATCTACTTCATAAATCACTCATAAACATATCTTATCTTATAATATGGCAATGTTTATTGTTTTGGTTCTCCTTTTGTTATGGATCCTACACAGGGTTGCCACTCGAGAATTTAGACTAACCTTGGTCAGATTGGCCTTTCGAAATTGAACTTCAATGTACCAATAAGTCGAATCAAGGTTTACTGAATACGAAAATTTCAACATGGGAGGGGCAATAAAGCTAAAACCATCACTATCTGCTAAGCTCTCGGCCTGAAATTTTCTGAATTACTTGCGCATGGATAATTTGTTGCTCCCTGTCTCTTGCGTCCTGTCTCTAGATTATATTACTCATGTAAGGCCTGTTCGTTTGCATTGCTAAACTTGCTAAAGTTGATTCTTCACGAATGTAATTTTCTAGTACATTTCATAGACATTTAGTACGTCATTACAATTTACAATAGTCTAGTACAAAAATAGGAGCCAGATAGCCCAAGCGTTGATGAAATAAACCTCTGGGTGCCTCTGGTACGCCCTTGAGTGTGAATACTCAATGGGTACGCTCACGCTTCATTTGTTTCGTCAGACTTGTCCTTGATATAAACAATTATTGAATTTCAGACGATGAAGTGGGGTTCACATATTGAATATTAGATGGCGTGATTCCTAAAACTTATTATCAACATCAGTTTTACCAACCTTGATGCGGCTAAATCGCAAAATATATTCCCTATCTTCATTGTTCACAATTCGATCAAATTGATCGTACTAATTATTGTACTAGACATAAGCGAGATTCACCCACGACATGTTATGTTTATCGAAGTAGGCGCAAATCAAGGAATTGTAAAATTCATTGTTCATTTCATCGATACTCAAGCTATTATTGCATACAAATAAAGATGTGATAGTGAAGACCATGGAAATATAATATGATATGTTAAAATCGGAATCCTAATGAAGCTCTTTTTGATAAGAAGTCTTCAATTTCAGAGTCAACAACGGTAAAGTTAGATGTAGCTATAGAATGATATGGAATCAATTGATTTGACTTTTAATTATTGATATCATCAGATTAATTGATTAATAGTTGTTGATCTCAATCTATGATCTAATCTGTTCCTTTTTATTTCATACACGTATTTCTTATATTTTCTTCCCCATTTTTCAGAGGTCTTATATGTGCTGCATATAATTGTTTCAAAAGTTCTTCATCAAATGTGTGATTCAAATTTTCAAGTTCAACCACCACTTGTGCTTGTGCTCCATATTCTGCATGGGCATGTTCGTCGCAATATTTTTTCAATCTAGTACAATTCACTTGAATTCAGATCAATTTCGGGATGACTTCTAGTACAAATTGAAATTCTGAAACTCAATATAAGGTGTTTATATTGAGTTCGTCAGAAATACATACCATATTTGGCCTCTGCCTGTAGGCCATCAGTACCACAACCTGTAGGCTAAGCTGTAGGGCCTGTAGGCAAGGTTTTTTTTTATTGAACGAACAGTTCTCTATTGCAGATTGCAGTTGCTAGACTTCGATTTGGTATTCTGCGCTTCAAGCCACTAATAGAAGGCCCGTATTTATGGTCGTTTTTTTTTCGAGCGTCAAAAACGAGCGAGATCTGAACAAGAGCGAGATTTGTTGATGATGAAATAAATGAACGGATAACTCCTCAGACGAATAAATTTCTTTTATTCGTCTGAGGATAACTCACAACGCAGGTACATACATAAATAAATATAAAAATGAAAATGTTTCTTTTTTTTCCGAAAATCGACCCTAGTCATCTCAGGCCCGTATTTATAGTCGCTCCTTAAGGTGACTTTGGTGACTTCCTCCCTCAATGCTTCCAGTTTCGAATTTATAGTCTTAACATGTCCTAATAATATGAGCTCGGAGGAAGCCTCAAGGAAATGTAAAGAAGGGTAAAGAGGTAGGTACCTTATGAATATATAGGTTCGTTCTCGTTCGAAAAATAAACAGTCCGAAACCAGTTCTGAGAAACTGCGTATGCTCCTGTTTATTTGTCGAACGAGAACAAACCTTTATGTGAATAATTAGATTCTGTTCGTTTGTATTGCTGAACTGGCTAAAGTTGATCTTTTTCCCATAGTTGTCTCTGTTCATGCCATGCCATGATGTAAACAAAGAAAGTCATAGAAAAAAATCAAGTTTAGCAGGTTGAGCAAGCACAAACGAACAGGCCTTAAATGGATATGAATCTCACGGGTTTGAATAACTAGAGTAATCTGTGCTGGAGAAGAGGGGAGAACGATCGATTCATTTTTTACAGCACAGAACTCAAATGATTAATTTTTCCATACTTTATTCATATTTTGTGCATACCTTTACATGCCCTGTGCCATTGACAATTCTGTTCCATTTGTTCCATCAATAAGGCATTGTGTTTGCTCTACCTGCTGAACTTCATTTGTTTCTATGACTTTCTCTGTTCACAATATGCTATGAACAGAGAAAGCGATGGGAACAGAATCAACTTCCGTTTTCAAATATTTTCTCCTCTGATCCCCAATGAAAATGTGCTGCTCGTGTATTCTCGTTTCTGAAGATTCCATAACAAGGAGACTCTTTTGAAACTCATTTTCCCGAAATTTCAGTTTGGTGGGTTTAGTACAATATGTGTAGAATCTGGTACAACTTACGGATGATTTCGGTGCAAAATATTTTCACGTTGTGGCAACACTGAATTTTTTAGGATTTCGCTTTTGCTCGAGTTTGTTGGTATTATTGAATTATTGTGAGATCAACATGATAGTATTTGCAGAAAATACATTATGTCAATAAAAAGTTGAATTTTCATTCATTCAGAATAATAACAAAACGTTTTTGTGGTACTTTAACAACAGTGTAATAATGGTGAAGGTGATTCTTAGTTTTTCTAAGGCTCCTTTGAGCTCTTCTGTGTGAACTGATGCTAAATTGACGTATTTTGTGATACAATACATCATGCCCACATTGCCCACTTTAATTACGGTTTCTGATTTTGTCCAAGAAACTCGGGATGATTACAACTCTCCTATTACTTCGACATTTGTTTCGAAGATGCAGCAGTGCAGGACTACTATTACAACATTGGAAGAGGTAATGTAAAACATCGCCAATCGATATACTTTCCCTTTTATACCATACCTTCCTATTTTTTTTTTGATTTTTTTACAGACTCTCTTTACTTGAATGCAGTTCTAATAACTTTGAATGCCTATGTTGTTTCACAAATTATGTTTGTCTTTACCTAATATATTTGGAATTTGTCATGGCTCTGATAAAAATTTAATCACAGGATGCCTGAAGAGATAGTACCTACCTACACAAAAGATAGTAGGTACCTATTTTGCTTGGAGCAGGAAGTGATAAAATGTATTACATTATTATCAGATTCAGGTACTTTATTTCAGGTATTCTGCTATTACATTTTCCATGAAAAATTCCATGACTAAACCTGCACCTAAATCATTTGGGTAGGTGATAGGTAACATTCATTTTCATACCTACTAGGAGACTATGACCGGCCTCTTTTGGAATTTCAATAATAATATACCAGTATAGATAGATTATATGAAAGTAGGTACTTTACCTATCAGATCTGAGATTATTTATACCTAGCTACTTAGTTTTTCATATAATTGTTCAAGATATCTTAGTACCTACTCATTCCTGATAATACATAGGTGTTGACCAATGACACAGAAACACATTGTGTTTAGATACTGTTACCATAAGTGTTATTATTATGGAGTCTTAATCATTGTATAGTGTGTCTTGAAAAAATGTGCTATAATATGTACCTACCTACTTCACCAGCAGCTTCTACAATCAAACATTGTTGAAAAAGTCTCTATGACATTGGGCTATAAACATTTATACCAATAGAGCTGGACAAGAAGCTGCAATACTGAAGATGATATTTCGAAACAAATACTTGGATAAAAAACTGTTGCAATCTTGGTGGCAAAATTCAACTTCCTGGCACCACCCTATTTCATAATCACCTGAATGGAATTTTGTATCAGGTATACCTAACAGGGAGGTAATTATTAGCCATGAAATTTTCAAGTCTGTACAAAATTTACTTGTAAGGATAGGTATCCTGTACTCTTTCATCAGGACATCTGACACCTTGAACCATGTACTATGGTTTTGAAAAAAAAAAAATCCTGTACCTACCTTCTTTTCTGATCCTCTCTAGGTAGACACGATGTTTTAGGAACATAATACGGATTCCTTTTTGTGCTCTAAATTTGACACTAATTATGCAGGTATGATGGAATAATATTTGATAAAATTCAACACATTCTTCAAGACCTTGATGAAGTCTAGAACCAACTCTAGAACCATAGTAAGGTGGTGAACTATCAAATAATAACTTTGTGAATGCTAAGATGAAAATCACTCTGAAAATTATATAAATTGTCTCTGAAACATGATATACCGGGCGACACAGGGTATCGGCCACCCCTGTAACATCTGCATATAATATGTAAACGTTTTTTTCTCAAATTTGGTACAGCTATATAAGCAACCATTTCAGATTTGATCACATTACAATCCAATATGGCCGACTTCCAGTTTTTTCCGGAAATGCCAGCAACTTTGTTTTTTCAAATGAAACACCCTGTATATTTTTACATATTCAAATTCAACAGGTCATCTTTATGTTAAATGTAATTTTTCCGTTCACCAATGCAGAAGTTACAGAAAACGTTCAATTCGAGGTTTAATTAAATACATTATAGGTACCTACCTACAGGGTATCCCGACAAATATGGCCAATATTCTGAATGTGAATTAAACCCAAATTAAATCTATAAGTACCGATCAAGGAACGTTCACAACAAAATAATGTTAGGTATTAAGGCTGCCCGATATCAGATTTCACATATCGATTATCGATAAGTAACGATAAATATCGATATATCGATAGTTATTGACATATCAATATATCAATATTTTTGAAATCCTTTTCACGCCTAACTCAAAATAATCCTCGAAATCTTATTTTTTATCCGAACCAAAGGTTATAAAATCTTCAACCAAACTAATTAAATCAGCATAACAACGACCTACGTACCTAGGCAATATATTTTCATGCCTGAACAAACCTTTGAAAAAAATAAAAATTAATTTCAAAAATTCAAAAACTATTGTCTGGCAATTGAGAAAAAATCGATAGTTATCGATATATCAATATTTTCGAAATTATATATCGTTATTCGATATATCCATATGTATATATACAGGCTTAGTAGGTATTTCGCAAATTTTCCGTGAATTTATTTTCTTCTGTTTGATCAAATTTTGACTTGGATTCTGTGATTCTGTATAGAGGTTTCCGGAGATTCAACTTTTTTCTCAATTCAGGTCATTCAGGAAAATGAAAATAATTTCGAATTTTCATTCAGATAGGTAGGTACTTTTTACAAAATTCACGATACTAGAATATTCAACTATAGTCAGTTGACAATTACTGGCAATTACTCATGTAGGTAGGTAACCAAGTAGGTGTATACATATAGTTTAAAATCTCCTGCAAGTTTCCGAGCAAGTTTCTCATGCCATGTTACAATGTGGTTAAAATCATCTCTGATATTATCCTTGAACTCGTTTCGAGCGTTGAAACCTCGAATTACAAAATTTAGGATACAAGAATAGGCAGGTAGGTATTCAACTAAAATCAGTAGACAATTACTCGTGTACCTATAGTTTGATATGATCGGAAATATGCGAGTTTCCGAGCAAGTTTCTCATGTCATATTACATGTGGTTGAAATTATCTCTGATTTTATCGAATATATTATATATCCTTGAACTCGATTTGCACATGAGTGAAACCTAGATTAAGACGTGTTAATCAAGGACATTCACTAACTGTTCCAAAGATTCGATACTTACTTCTCATTTGTGTATGAATTTGGGTACTACTAGTCCACCTACCTACTACCTACTTGGTAGGTACTTCATACTCAACTTTCTAAAGCGAATAACAATGAATCTGGCCATCAAATCTCAGTTTGCCGGCTGCGACAATTTCACGCTGATGCCTCGGCCGATGCTCATGGCTCATGGTCTCACCGGAAGAGAATTATTAATGCAAAAGGCATATCCTCTTCATGATATCGGCTACTGAATTTATACGAAATAGGGAAATGTGGGAGAAATGAGAAGTGATCAAAATTTCAAACCCGGGATTTCGGGATTTTGTGTACCTACTCCCGAGAATCCCGGGAAGTCGGGAACGATGTCTAAATGGTTGACATTGATTCCAGGTACATTACCAATTGATAAAAGTTGCCATCTATATATTCTTTATTCAACAAACAAAACAAGATTACGACAAATGCTGCAAAGCAGCAAAAGTAAAAAAATAAATGAATAAATATTCCATGATTTATCTATCTTATAGCTATTCACTATCTGGTTTACGGGGCACTGTCTCTGAAAAAACATGAAAACAATGCTATTTTCAAATGTATAATGTTTTCTGATAGATTAAAATTCCACCCATCTCCATTATGTAGGTATGTCCGGTGACCTCGACTGACCCAACTGTCAGTTTGGAACAATTTTAATAGGATAGGATGGCACACGATGGCCAATATCAATAATTAAGTAATGGCTAGGTAGGTGTAGGGAGATATCGTTTTTTTATCTTGAGATATAAATTTCAATGTAATTATTTTCGATAAACAAGCGTTTGACGTCAGGAATCTGGTGATTATTATTGGCTGGCCATGTGGTGCGAAATTTGGCAAAGATCACAGCTTGTGAGTGATTGTTTATATCTGGAATGCATAGATTTATTTCGTAATGTAGGTAACGAGGTAGGTAACCTATACGGACAATTAAAAAACTGTTTTTGTTCCATGTCGTTTTATTACCCAACTTGTCACCCTTGGGTGTGTGAATCTTTAAATAAATAATGATGTTTTCTTAGGTAATTTTTTCCTATAATTGGGTTATCTTATCTTAACATAAAGACACCCGATGAATGATGAATTTCTCCGTTCATGCAGTCATAAATATTGCACCTCATATCGTTATGGTCGGGTCGATAAACCCTATACATAATTTTCCTACATAATTTTCTACCACATGCTAGGCCTGGGAAAAAATATCGATATATCGTTAAATATATCGATATATCGATATATCGAATAATGATGAATATAATTTCAAAAATGTCGATATCGATAACTATCGATTTCTTCTCAATATATTGAAAAAATTAGTTTATTTCATTTGTGTGACCCTAGACGCTTTCGTAATATAAAAGTTATAATATTTTAGAAAGTAATTTTTTCTCAGGTTTTTCCGGGCATGAGAATATGTTACGGGGATAGGTAGTTTATGCCGATTTATTTAGTGTGGTTGAAGATTCTATAACATTTGGGCTTGGAGAAAAAATTAAATCATTTTGACTAAGGCGTGGGAAAAAATCGATTTATAATTTCAAAAATATCGATGTATCGATATATCGGTATGTCGATATATGATTCCAATAATATCGATATATCGAACTTATCGATTTGTTTTTACTTATCGATTACCGATATGTGAAATCTAATATCGCGCAGCCCTACTACATACTGATGCTGGGTTTATAGATTCAATTAAACTAACAATTTGGAATTAACAATTAACAATCAACAATTAATTATCATGAGGGTGTTTATACATATCTGATAATAATTATGAATTAGATGTGAGATGTCCTTTGATTGTAGATCAATATGATGTTAAAAAGTAATTTTGGTCTCCACAATTCATGAATCCATGAAAAATACTCCAATTGAATATCACCACACTCCACTTGAACAATAACAAATCCCATCTTCATGTTCTGTCTCCAGAATTTCCTAATTCTTAGTTGTTAAGTTGAAAGTTGGCCAACTTTGTAATTCATAATTCTTAATTTAATTGACAGATGTAAATGTATAAACCCTCATAGATGTTGCCATGTATTCAACTTTTCAAGTTCATAGTTGTTAGTTTAATTCTTAGTTTAGTTGAATCTATAAACCCAGCATAATAACTGGTAGATATCCCAGGAATATGCAATAATTCTTGAACTATGAAGATACTATAGATATTTGTGATTGAAACAATATTCATTCATATATCATTAAAAAACGTAGTCAAAGAACTTTGGGACAAAGGATATTGATGTACCGGTAGTTTTTGAATTAAACGTTTTGGACCACAAATCGGACCACAAGTAGTGTAGTAGGTTGTTGGAATTGTTAAATCGGGAGGAACATAGAAATACCAAAATATACAGGTTGTCCCATTTAAAATTCTGAATCTGGCCGTGGCCGAAAACAAAACGCTCATTGGGTAAAAAAAATATCTGAAAAAACTGCTCAAATTCACCCGAGAAATCCCTGTCTTAATCGTCGTGGGACACCCTCTACCTATTTACGTAATTTACTAAATCAATGAACAGTTGGGTTGTACAGCCTATTGAAATTTACGCCACATATCTGCTTTATATCGATCGTTCCATGTATTAATAGTATTTCATTTAATCTTATTATTATACAGGGTGTATCTAAATAACACCGAAAACATTCAAGAGGTGATTCCTTGTGATATTCTAGCAAATAAAGTTTATATAAACATGTGTCCTAACTTGCTCCGTTTTTGAGATACAGGATGTTGAAGTTGGAAGTATCAATTGTTTTTATTTTTAACCCCCCTGTATAAGCTTTCGTGCCAAAATTCAGTATGGTTGGAGACTGAGGGAGCCCTGAAATTTCAAAATGCTTGTAATTTGGGTTATTGAGTAATGTCAATGAAAGTCTTGAAAACACCTACATTAATTTTTATCGTTCCCTCAAAAGCTAAGCTAGACGACGCTAGACGACGAATTAAGTTATATTGAAAATGTACACACTCATGAGACTAGAACTCGAACTGCAAATGATTTTTATATTCGAATGGATAACATGCACTGTGACACAGTATTTAATAAGGGTTTAATAATCTTCAATAGCTTACCCTCTGAGGCAAAAAACCTCACGACTTTGACCCTTTTCCAAAAAAAATGCAGAGACTATGTATTCAAACAGTTTTAATAGTTTGAAATTATATTTTATGAGAGTAGCTTTTAATATGTTGTATCTAGTTGATTTTTAATATTGTACCTATAGAAACTTTTAATATGTTGTACCTATTATAGTACCTGTTTTTGTCTTTTGAAGGACTTTTGTTATTTGTGATACTTGTGTTGTTTTTTTGCTTATTCTGTATTTTTCTGTGAAGAGCACTTTGTATGCTAATAAAGAGTTATATATAAAAAGTTGTTATTTCAATAGTTCAATCTTATGAAAATATGAAACTCAGAAAAACCGGTGGCGTACAATGACATTCACCATAAATTACGATAAATTCACCCACTGTGACGCCACTGGAAATATTATTTCGAATCTAATTGTACCAGAAGAAGCTTCATATTACTATTAAGAAAACCCTAACGTTTTATTGAAATTGATGAAAAGACAATTGAGTAATGAAGATATTAATACCCTGTATCTCGAAAACGAAGCAAGTTAGGACACATGTTCATATGAACTTTATTTCCTAAAATATCACTAGGAATCGCCTCTCGCCCTATGATTTTTTTGGTGTTATTCAGATACACCTTGTATATTATAATTTTTTTTAAATGAAAATAATCACCTTTCAAAAACTCTAGATCTTGATTATATGATTTACCGATATTGTCATATTCCTCAACAACCAATGAATATTAAAACGACAATTTACAATATGCCAAACATTTTTCAGAAATAAATTTGAATCGGTAAACACTATCGATTTGATTACACTCGTATTTACTGATCATCAAAACATTTAGGTGAGTACTTATAACTATTTGTTGATCTTTTGAACTAGAACTGACGTTAGGTCAATATTTTTTCAACATAAATTATTCAGAAGAGGCAGATGAATTTTTTCATCGTATCCGAATCAACACCATATTTCTTCATATGAATACGAGTATGAATACGCCTAGTTGAATATTTTCATAATGATTGCGCCCACTTGCAAAAATCTAGTTGTGAAATATAATATAAATTTGCTTCTGTCTGTTAAAACAAGGCTACTCATAATATGAACTGGTATGTAGTGAGTGAGCTGAAGACGTTTTTGGATTTCATTCTGATGATTAATCATTATTGGTGACTTTCTCTATTCAAATGAATTTTATTTACGCTACAAAAAACATTGGCCATCTATTAGACTTTTCTTTTGAGAAGTATTTTGAACTTGAAATTACATCAAATCAACAATACATGGTGATAAAGTCTCGAATTTTTTTCAGAACAATTTAGTTTTTGTGCATGCGAATTTTACGGATCGAATTCGGGATCGAATTTAAGAGTATTTTTATCGATCAAGTGAGTAGGTACAGTCGTCTTCAAAAAACATGTCGCACATGGACGATGATAGCATTCTTTATAACTCTTGCAATAAGAGCGCTGACACCGTCCATCCGCGACATAATTTCTGAAGACGGCTGTACAGTCAAATGCAATGAAAATGCCGCACATGGGCGGTAATAATAGCACCTCTATAGTCATTTCTGTAATAAGAGCGCTTACACCGTCCAAACGCGACATGTTTTCTGAAGACGAGTGTACATACCAATAGGTATCAATAGCAATACCAGCCAGGCGAACTCGACAAGCGCAGTCAGCACATCCTTTCGTTGTCAACTTCGAAATATGTCGAACAGCACTATATCAAAACTCATTTCTCTATAGAACGGGAAAGCTCTGGAATTCATTGCCTGAGGAAATGTTTCCAAGAACTTATATATAATCTCCAAAAGTTCAAAATAAATTCCAACATTTCCAACACCTACCTCCTCTCCCTTTCGTACGCACCTAGCAATAAAAAAAATCAAAAGCCGAATGAAGGAAGGAAATCAGATTTCTGTTGTAAAGTTTGCCAGATTGATTCCATGAATTATCATTGATCTGCAGCCAGAGTTCTGATAAAAATAAGTGCTATTCTAACGATTTGTGCGGGAAATTTCATATTTTGTGTTTTTTTTTCTTGCAATGTTTTTTTATTCGCTGTGGATTAAAAATTTCAAGGGTCGATTGCATTTCCAACTGAATTATCTACCTTTTAAAAAGTATATTGGTGCCAAAAACTATGTGAGACGTAAGCGAGCAGGTCTCTAGAAAAGCCGATCTCACTGTGCCCAACATATATAAGCTTGTCAGGAGTAATCATGACTTTGAAGATATCCATTTCGATGCTTGGTATTACTATCACCAATAACCTTTCTTGGGAAAATCACGTGAGATCAATTGCTAAAAGTGCATCCCAAAAACTTGGTTTTCTGTTTCGGGCCAGGAGCTATTTCGCTTCCAGTCAGCTGCTTATCATCTATAAGGCACAGATCCGACCTGTCCTGGAATACTGTTCCCATATTTGGAGTGCAGCACCCAAACATACCCTGAAACTGTTGGATTCTGTCCAAAAAAGGGCAATTTGTCTCGTGGGTGATGACAAACTCACTCACTTCTCTAGAACACCGTAGAAAAGTTGGCAATCTGGCTCTATTTTATAGATATTTTCATGGACGATGCTCTTCTGAAATATCAACAATTGTTCCTCCCTTAGCAGTCCCCGCGAGATTAACCCGTCGAGTTGAGGCTTCGCACCCCTTCGTGGTCACTTTGGAGACCTGCAGAACATCTCTTTCCAAAGACTCGTTCATCCAACGAATAGCGAGGCTCTGGAACACATTGCCAAGGGAGGTGTTTCCCGAGGCATATAACCTCCAGAAATTTAAGAAGAACACCAAATTCCCACCTTATTTTCCTTGGTTCCCACGATGTTCTCTGAACATTTACAGGATATCCCTTTTCGTGGGAACCAGAACATAAAAAAAAAGTTTCCATTGGAAATGCACTCTTACTTTCTATTGTCTTCTATGGCACAGTTATTGAACTGTTGATGTTATTAAATAATTGCGACATAGTTTTTATCCTGAATGATAATTCGGTTGACTAGAGTTCCAGCGAACGTGAGTCACCTAACCACTGCACAGGTATACTTATTTTCAATCCCACCTTCCAGATAGCATTAGCGTTTAGCAGGTATCGTGAATATTCAGATTATCAAATAAAAACAATGTTCATTTATTTGTTTACCGAATGATGGATGAGTTGTTCGAGAAATTATTTCTATTGAATCATTGTCACCCATGGTTTGTTTTTAGAATGAACAGATAAAATGACAGAAATGTGCAAGTGCTTTCATAAGGTATGACAGTGACGAATTTCAAATGTTGTTCTTCACAGGGTTTGTTTGTTATTTGTTTTACAAGCTCAAGTCTTTTTTTTTTCAGTTATATTAGAACAAAACAAGCGCACCTTAGTAGGCCTTGAATATATGAAGATTAATTTTTTTAACAAATTATGAGTCAACTTCCGAGCCCGAGCTCGAGCCTAATCTGATATAGTGTACTATGAAATACGCATCACCCTATATATACATGAAACACAATGATCTAATCATAGTAATCTGTATACAGGGTGTCCCGAAATTAGCCTGCCAAACTTCACCAGTGGTTTCTACGACCAAAAATAGGAAGACAAGTTTCAATGTATGTATGTACATATATGTACATGAGTCGAAAAATGTCTCCTGAGGGAGCTACGGCTCCCTGAAGGGCTCCTGAAGATGATATTTCTTGAATATTTCTGAAACGCCGTTTGATAAAATGATGCAATTCAGTACAAGACATAAACTTCCTATGCTCAATGCAGTGAAAAATACAATCATTCCAACATTTCATTCAGGAGTGTATAAAACAGGGTGGGACTAATTAACTATCAATTCGGCAATTTAATCTCGGATTATGATAATCCACACCTCGGTCTACAGAAAAAATGTGCTCTTATTCTGTATTGATCAGATTTGTCATTCTCGAGTAAAATCGATTACCAAATATTGTTACATTTCTTTACAAATCTTAAAGGCTATCGAAACAAACATTTTCCGATTTTACGCGCCTCTATGAAATTGTTTGGTGAAAAGAAAGTAGTTGTTTTTTTATAACCACTGTGATTTGAAAATTGGCAACTTTATACATACTATATATATAATATGTGAGATGTAACAATATTTAGAAATCGATTCCACTTGAAAATGATACATCTGATCGATACGGCCCAAAACGTAACCATCGAATCTCGATGGTAACGCACAAGTGCACCTTTTTTCTGTAAAGAGGTGTGAATTTTTCATAATCCGAGATTAAATTGTCCAAAAACATGCAAATATACAAGAAAGTTTGAGCAATATTTAATGTATAGTCCCACCCTGTATTATACACTCCTGAATGCAATTTTGGAACTATTCCATTTTCATTACATAGGGCATAGAAAGTTAAGTTCATCACATGGCGTTTTGGAAATATTCAAGAAATTTCATCTTCAGGGGGGCGCAGCTAGCTCCCTTAGGAGTCATTTTTCGGCTCATGTACAATAAAACTTCTTCCTATTTTTGGTCGTAGCAGCCGCTGGTTGAGTTTGGTAGACTCATTTCAGGATATCAAACTTAATGAAAATATGTACAGCCCTACTAAATTGACCATATGAAATTGTATAAAAAATGCTCGGTAGGTTGATTTTATTCAAGGTTCTTTTTGACATGAATTTCATCTGATTCTTCAAATTTTTCCGAGAGAGGCAGCTACCCCTTACAGAACCCAAAATTGTCTATTCATCAACGATGTAAAAAAGATTCCTTTCAAGAAAATAATCTACAATATACCAATATGTTGATAATTAATGCTTTTTATAGCCTTGAGGAATTCGAAACCGATGCGAAAACCATCTTGTAACTCAAGATTATGTCTCGCTAATTTTTCACTAAAAAAACGTGATGTAGAGGTTCCTAATTACGAGTGTAAAAGTTCAAATAAAGAAATATAAAGATTTTAGTTTTTTGATAGAGATAAATAGATACATATGTACTGTGCTGGTGTTTATGTTTATCTACACACCAACTGGCCATAACCTTTCGAAAGGCCCTTCAGCCCATGTGTGTTATGTGTAGGCTTCGTTACTCGACTCCATACGGCACCTTAGGAGCAGCACTCTCAATTCAAATGCAACAGTCAATAATATATGGAAGTTATATGGAAAATCTGTGCTCTGTGGGAAATTCGGACTCACCAAGTTTGACTCGTCAGCGCGCTAGTCCCGTCCTCTTTTTTAAGATATTCTTTTAATTACTATGCATTATTGTTTCAGACGCTGGATTACGATAGGGATGGGCTGACCAAAATGAAGAAAGCCATAAAAGCCATTCATACATCAGGAAATTGTAAGTATATTAATCTATGGACCGAACCTACGTAGGGTGTCCTAAAGCTCTGCAGCAGATATGCCTACTAGAAAATTTGTTGCATAATATTTATGAGATTAAAAACTCTCCAAAAAATCTAAACTTCAGACAATCCAGTAGAAACCACCTTGTCTTGTGTTTTTTTCAGATTGCACCCCCATATTCGTTTAGATTCATTTCATAGAATTTGATTATTTTGCATCTGATGCAGACTAAAGCCTCAACTTGAAAGAGGGGATGAAAATCGATTGATCAGAGGCAGTCTAGCCGCCTGCACATTGAAATTGCTTGGGAGATAACTGCTTAATCCAGGGTGAAAAATGTTCAGGAAATTCTTGGCTTCATTGCGGAAGGAACGATAATCTGGATTAGGTCAAGTAGTGGTGTACTCGAAACGATTCATAGTCTCTAGACACGATTCTAATCACATTTAGTGAGTTTGATAATGATAATATTAATAAGAACCCGTGTGAAAAAGGCAGCCAAAAACCACAAGATATCCGCCAGTGACGTCGTCCAAGTTTCCGTAATGATTATTTATGAATTATATAATATACAGGGTGTTGTGGAATTCGACCGACAACGCTTGACAGGTGATAACCCTCGTAATTTCATAATCACTGAGATAGGGACATACCGTCTCCAAGTGTTCAGTTCTCGAGATACAGGGCGTTGAAATTGAGAAATAAAAATAGTTTTGTCGCAATATCTCAAGAATAATTGAATATAATGCATTCAAATTCGGTATATGGTTTTGTCTTTGAATGTGTGATTTTTTGACCAGAAAGCCATTCCGAACATTTTATCCAGTGGTGCCCTACAGGGGGTTGTGGTAACTTTCCCTCCCATATTTTCTACGCCACTGATTAAATTTCGATTACAAAAGTATGAAAAAACAATATTACAAAAAGGCTGTTTTGAATAACCCCGTATGTTATACCATTTCGGAATCTGTCTTAGATGTGCAACTTTTTCTCATGATTGGTTATCTTTGTGAGGTAGTTTTTAAATCTGCCAGCGGCATTAAAAAATCAACTAAATTAAATATTTAATTCAACAAAACTTTCAGACAGCAACATTTTTCTCAATTGATAGGAAGTAAAACACAGACCATGCAAATTATTTCTGGGGAATGGTACATCCATGCGGTTGAAATTTGTAAAAAAAATAAAAAATGTGGCATATTTTCATGGTATTTTTCTTTATAGAAATGAACAAAAAACTTGAACCATCTTTAATTGGATAACCACATGAACGGTTAATTTGATCCATGACGTATAGGACACCCAGTATATTGCAAAATAATAATGAACAAAACAATAAAATAAATTGGGAACGACAGCTCACTTTGAAAACAATTATTATGAAAATTTATAAAATGCTAACCAATAAATTCGTCACCTTGATTTATTTACAGAAACTATGTTGAAACGAAAGAAAAAGAATGGCTGTCTACATAATGGTGTAAATATTTCCGAATTCAATGATGTAAAAGTTGTTTTTCCTGCAAAATTAAGTAGAAAAACATTTGAGGATATTTCAGTCAATGCTGAATCATAATATTCGAGGAGTTTATTCATTTAATTTTCAGTCAATTGAAATAATACATCAAATAACGGCTTGTGGCGTTTTTTTTGTCGGTCACCCTATATGTATGCAAAGTAGGTGATAATAGAATTCACTGATTCTGCTGTTTCCATGATATGGAAACTGAAGTTTTACAGTAAAGTAGTCAACTTAATTATAAATTGTTCCCAATTGAATGAATCTTTTTTAATTTGTCACCGATCGAATCGAGTATGTACAAAAGGTTTTGTATTTCTGCATCAGCGATTTCAAATAATAGTGCAATGTGATTATTCTGTATATAAACAAACTAACGAGGTTATTTTGAATGTTATTACACTTATGGTAACCAGTCATTGCGAGCAAATGTCAATGTACCTCTAATTCTCCATTTAAGTTTCCTCTTTGTTTTCTCTTCTTGCAAATGTACGGAGAGTTCAAAAAGTCTGAGGTATCGTATTGTCAAAGAACTTTTGGAAGGAACTCGAGATACTACGTTGAAAATTTCAGGAACAATTCGAAAGATTGATTATGAAAATGGAAGGAAGCTCGAACAAAAGATTGGTACCGACTCCTCCGATCAAATACACGGGCTCTTATGAATAATGTATATCACGAAATTGATAAATATTCATTTGGCAGAGCGACCTCACCATAAACAAGTAAAAGACATGGAATATTCAGTCGACTACTCATCTGTTGTTATCTCTCTAGAATGAATTTCATGTTGCTTATCAGTGAACAGTAATTGTTTGCATTTTTTCACTAGTACTCAACCGACTATCGTTATTTTATTTGCAACCTCTTTTTATAATAGTTATATTTTTCATAATATACTATAATATCGTTTCAAGGTAGAATAGATAAATGCATATCTTCTGAAAAATAAACATATCCAACTATTGCATTTTCTGAAAATATACGGCCAATAGCAGTTGAAGATGGAATATAGTTTTAATATAAGCTGGTTTGAATTCATTGCCTCATCTTGCTAATATTTTCATCTAGAAATACTTTATTGCTATTTTGATAATTATCACTAGAAAGATGTTCAAAATTTCAAATCTCAATATTTATCAAATGAAGTTCCTACCATTATTTCATTCTGATAGGTGTTAATTTGATAAATTTCATACCAGAATATACAGGGTATGTCACTATGAGCTTACACTATCTTTATATGGAGAATCAGTCTGGAGAAATCCATGAAAATGTGCCTGCTTATATTTTAGAAGTCTCTCTCTCCATTTAAAATATTTTCGACAGTGCAGTGTTGCCGCTTCTACTAGAAAGTAGTAGCAACATTGATATTTCAAATGGAACACTCTGCATTTTATCGCACTTTAGGATTCTTCCTGAAGTATTACACTTCGGGTGTATCAAAAAAGATTACAGAGATATAGGGTGTTAAAAAACGAGATTTTTCAACATTAGGATTGTTTTGTGTCGAAACTATTCATTATCGGTCAAAACGGCTCACTTGCCCCTATCTCAACTTTTGAATCACTATTTACTGATATTTAATCAGTACAGATACAGGGTGGTTCAAGATTCTGATCACCCTGTTTGTGTTCCGATTAAATATCAGTAAATAGTGAGCCGTTTTGGACGATAATGAATAGTATCGACACAAACAAATCCTAAAGTTGAAAAATCTTGATTTTGAACAACCTATATCTTTGTAATCATTTCCGATAGACCCCAAGTTTGATGTATCGATGAAATCAGCTCTTCAGGGAGAATCTTGAAATGCAATGAAATACAGGGTATTCTATTTGAAATAACAAAATTGTTGCTACTTTTTGATAGAAGCGGCAACACTGCATTGCTGAAATTATTTCAAATGAAGAGAGCGTATTGGAAAATATAAGCATGCATTTTTTCATGTACTTCTTCCGACTGATTCTCGATATAGAGATAGTGTAAGCTCGTCGTGAAATGCCCTGTAGACTTTCGGGATTTCAGGGATTTTACAACTGCAAAGTGGCTGAGGCTGTGATGAAATGAAAAGAATAAAAAAATACATCCAGTCTGGAGATATTCCGTAGGTTAAATGCTCATTCCTATTAGCTGCTATAGAATTCTTTCTGTGAACCTCCATAAATACTCTTTCTTTCAGGTCACTTGTATAACGAATCTTGCTCAGTGAGAAAACAAAGGAAAATTGAGCGTACCATATAACGCTATACTTATATACTTACTTCAAACGAACAATGGCATTAATGGGGATCGTATTTAAAATTCGTCGTCCTGATTAGTTTCCCCAGATTTATTGGCCTTCTTCGTATCCTAATGATGAAATGATTCCTCATCATTTACAACCATTCAGCAATGGGAAAATTCAATCAGGAATTAGATGTTCTGGAATTGTTGATTGAAAATCACGCAAAATTGTATATAAGGAGATTATGATCATGGATTTCATGCTTTTAACAAACGCTATCCCGGAAACTAATAGTGATATTCTTGTGTTGAATTTCTCTCTTTCGAAAGATCCCCTTGAATTCGTGTCATTTCTTATATAGGTGGTGTAAAGCGTTGTATCCAAACTACATCTTCTACATATTCTCATAATTCAGTATGCATTTAAAAAAAACTTGCAATCAATTTCATTCAGTATGAATCGGAAAAACACTTGTAATCAATTAAAATGTTAGTGGTATAATAGTCATTCAATTTAATTTAACCCACTACTGTTTTATGATTGAACTGACATTTTTGGTCTTTATGGCGTCATTTGGGCGGACAAACATGTATTTCAGATAGAATCGTCCTGAATGTATCAATGAAATACATAAAGAATTGGAAAAGTATTATATTCAAAATCTTGAAGAATGTATAATGTTACGTATTATGTACTATGTAGGTACATACCTACCTAAATGAAAAAGGAAATAGCAGAATTTACTAAAATGTATAAATCGCCATGAATTTTGAGATCGATTTCTACGGTACATTTGAGTGTGACCTAGGGATACAGAATCTTTCTCATGCTGTTTCGAGGAAATTCAGAAAATGAGGTGGGCATAAAAAAATTGGCACTATGGAATTTTTCCCGCTGAATTAAGGTATAGTTGAACAAAAGTAAATACCCGTTGATATAAGAAGTTGTTTCTTAGTACACAAGGTGGCTCAAATGAATTAATGGTCCAAAAAAACAGTAATATGCGAATATTCATTCAAAAATAACTACCTACCTGTTGGTTATAATCGAGAATGTGGAATGTTCTTTTCTCTAGTATTTTCGGGATTTTCTCTTCTCTGTTCTAAGAATAAAATTATGAATTAATTCAAAATAAAAGTATTTGTAGTACCTACAGGGCAAAAATTGCTGATATTACCTACAAGTATGTAGCAAACAACAACCTCGCATCCATCCATTGTACTGGAAGTGGAAATTTCCAGTTCAAAGTGGCAATTGTTAGTTCAAAATGACAATTTCAAATGGTTTGAAAATAATTAGAGTTGTTGAAGGGCCTTTGAACAAATAAGGAATGATCACCTTCAAATAGTTTAATTGGGAAAAAGGTTCTATAGGATGATCTGAAAAAAAACACAGGAGATGCAATTTAAAAAAAATTTAGTTAAGGGTGGTTTCTAGTGAATTCTTCAACAGAAGATTTATTGCAGTACATCTGGTTCGATAAACCTTCATTTTCGGAAATTAATGAAGGTTTATCAAACATGTCCACAGGTAACTAATCGTTCAAGTTGGGAAAGTAGGACGAACCTACTGTGTTAGCGAAATATGCTGTGTGTTTAAGAATTTTGTGGAAATCTAATCGTTTGTGAAGTTTTTACATTTGACAATTGTCAGTTCAAAGTGACAATCCTCAGTTCAAGATGATAATTGCCACATCCAAAGTGTCAGTTCCAAATGTTTCGAATAAAATCTCGAAAAAAAATAGAATTGTTAGACCAATAATAAATACTCCTTCTTGAAGTTCCCCCCTTTTCCAGGTCACGTCGATAACGAATCCTACTTGGTGAAAGCTCTCGAGAAGATCGGCCAGAACGCGATAACGAAGGAGCAGGAGGAGATCATAGGCAACGCGTTCCTCAAGTTCGCCGTCGTCACTCAGGAGCTGTCCGCCCTCATGAAGACCCTCATGCAGAACCTGAACAACATCGTCATGTTCCCGCTGGACAGCCTGCTGAAGGGGGACCTTCGCGGGGTGAAAGGCGATCTGAAGAGGCCGTTCGACAAGGCAAGACAAGACAAATTATCATTAGTATGATACACATAATTATACACTCACCTAGAATGCCAATACATACGGATAAGGTACTTCTGAGTTTGCGCGTTGCGACAGCATCGACGTCAAATCTATAATTGTTTATGTCATCCAGGGGAGTATTATGAAGATATTAAAGGGTACATGGGTCCCGTTGATTGATGAATAGAAGCATCTAGAGACAGGAGGCAAAAGAGACAGGGCGCAACAAATAATCCGCTTGATCGTGATCTTGACCCGTTGATCGTGATTCGACATATCTGTCATGAGTGTCACGTTTTCGACATAATATTCATGATTCTGTTCAAATTTCAATTAGAAATATTATAAATTCCTATGAATGAGAATTCATAAGGACATTAGTTGTTTGTTGAGCAGGTACTGATATTATATTAGGTAGTTGAGTGAGTGTTTTGTGCTTTCATCATGGACTGACCATGCTGCGAGGAAAAAATATTAATAGTCAATGAATCGGGCGACCTGATTTCGAATCCGAAATGATTTTCAACCTATCTTGTCTCCTAGTATTATTTTCCCCAAATGTAGGTGGTTCCATATCTGCTTGCGAGCAGTGTATATCAATGGAGATAACCCCACAAAGTCATAGGTGTATTTTTGGTATCTCCCACTTCTGCGAATTTCAGAATCCTAACTCAACAATTACATAAGATACAGAGGTGCTTCCATCAGAAATTAGACATAATATATTTGGATTTGATGTCCCGATTTCCAATCAATCCTTATTTCAACCTATCTTGCATTTCTGTAAATTTCGGTGATTCCATAAGTGCTGTCAGCAGTGTATATCAAAATTGAAAGTTATGCTACCAACACAATAGCACAAAGTGTATATACCTATTTATAATAAGTCATTTTCATAGATGTATTTCGTTTTTTTTTGAGCTGGTAGTGGTAGTTCAGAGTTCAAAAAAGACTGAGCACCCCTGATTCACACTAACAAGATGAACTATCCTTATGAGAGCAATGAAGCCAGAAATTCTATTCAGTAGGTTTTGGTATCTATGAATAAGGTGTACTAAAGGGTAGAGATCGGTAAAGCAGAATATATATTCGATGTTTATTTTTCAATTTTTTTACGCAAGAAGAAAATATGTGAATTTAAAAGCCTTCATGATATCAAAGTTAGTGATTTTCCTGCGTCAGAAGGAAGGATAATCCTAGATAGTTCGGCAACTCGCAGATAGACAAATCGGCAATATTTTGCTGAGTTTTGCTAGCGCCGCCTTGGCTTCAACAATCAATCAAGTGTATTATTAATAATCAACGGTTTCTGAAACTTATGACGTATAACTGTGTGAAGGTGTTCCTAGGTGGAATTTTCATGTTTTTTTTAATGTAATAAACGAATTTATTCAGGCGTGGAAGGACTACGAGAGCAAGTACGCCAAGATCGAGAAGGAGAAGAAGCAGCAGGCGAAGGACGCCGGGCTGATCAGGTCTGAGGTGACCGCTCCGGAGATTGCTGATGAGATGGAGAAGGAGAGGAAGTTGTTCCAGTTGCAGATGTGCGAGGTGAGTTCGTTCTTGATTATAACACCCTTTTATTAGCTTCAGATATATGTATATAACAGACTCCTCTGGATTTGATTTCGACCCACTTCAAACGGACCGATTGATTTGAAATTTGGCATAATTGTACATAATTCTGGTGGCAATGCATCATGACGAAAAAACAAACGAAATGACAGACGAGTTTTGTAATTATGATCCGATTCTATTCAAAATTGGTATCTAGGGGTTTTCGAGGTCGGAGATTATGATTTTTTCATCAAAATTGGTGAATGGAGAAGACCACTGAGGTATGAAATCTGTCCAAACCTCTTTCAATCCATGAGTCATGATTAACATTTAATGTACAATCAATATTAGAAGTTAATGTTGAACGGAATTGAATTTATAGCGTTTTGAAATTAGCATATTCAATTCAATATTTCGAAAAGCCAGATATGAAGGTGGAGCCGTGACGTATTTGTCCCGAACTGTAGCTATCTCTCTCAGATACCTTGCCATTCTGCAGTGTTGCAGTGTGATTGGTCAGCTCAAGGACAATAGTTGTACGTCACACCAGTCAAACCAATGAATTGACACCATTTCAAATTGCGCAGAAAGTGATGTTTTGCAATGCAAATGCAATTCACGATGATGTGGTTTTGAAAAATCAGTGGCCTCTCGGATCCAATATGGCGGACGAGTTTTGTAAATATGATCCGAATCTATTCAACATTTGTATCTGGTAGTTTTCGGGGTAGAAGATTATGGTTGTTTCAGCAAAATTCAAAAAATTCAAGATGGCTGTTCCAATATGGCGGGCGAGTTTTGTAATTGTGATCCCATTCTATTCAAAATTGGTATCTGAGGGCTCTCGAGGTCGGAGATTATGATTCCTTTCGTCAAAACTGACGTCCCATATGGTGGACGAGTTTTATAATTATATGATCCGATTCAATTTAAAATTGGTTTCTGGGTATTTTTGGGGTTGGAGATTATGATGCTTCTGTTGGAAAATTCAGTATGGTGGATACAATATAACGGACGGGTTTCGTAATCATAATCCGATTCTATTAAAAATTAGCATCTGGGGGTTTTCGTTATCTAAGATTATAATTCTATATACACCTCAATTATATTCATCCGAAAGATCAAGACAGCAGTCGGAATTTGATGTGACATGCAAAAAATTCAAAGATACTTTGAAATTTCAACTTTCATATTTCCAACCTAGAAAATAGATCCGTTTTATAAAGAAACGAATTTATTTGCAAAATAATGATTATTAGCATCTTGTAATATAACGAAAGTGAAAAATTATAGATACGACCATTGCAAAATATCATAACGAACCTTTATTAGTAATCAACTTCAGCCAGCAAATAAGAGATTTATGAAAATTATTCAAAATATTCGGCGAAGCATTATTAAAAAAACTTATTATATCCTATTGCTCTTATGGTATTGTTATAATTCATTCAAAGAACAATTTCCGGAATTCTAGCCATTTTGATGATACCGGCAACGTCGTATTGATAAAGGGAATCATATTTCATCTCTGTGTGAATGTGACTTTTCTAGGTAATACGTCATAAAAATGGTGAAGGAACCAAGTTCCTTTTTCATTTATTTTTTTCCGAAGTGGAAGTTGATTTCACGAAAAAAATAAAAATACATATAAAAATGTCACAAACCTTAATATTGGAAACTTGCTCATTTCTGTAAGTCAAACATGTAGAATTGACTTAGACCCGTCAAAAACATGTAAGCCCCTGAAGTCACCATAAATATTCTCAACGTCGATGAGTTGCCATTTTGGCTTCTTCGAATGAATAAAAGAGTCCTTCCTCGAAGTGGCGATTCCGATTCTCTACCGGTCCACGTTCAAGATTTTACAGTTCTGATTTGGTTATCCAAATTTGAATGTTCCGAATGACTTGTTGTATAATCTTTGCCTGTGACTTCAATTTTCAATCTACGTATAAATTCCGATTTCAGACCTCGTAAAAAAGATCTCTCGATCACCTTGTATACCGCTCTGTACGATATTTTTCAATATGATGCCTAAATATTTTCCTTTTTTGCAGTATCTCATAAAATATAACGAGATTAAAACGAAGAAGGGTATCGATTTGCTTCAAAGTTTAGTAGAATATTACCACGCTCAAACGAAGTAAGTGCACTTATCCAATAGGAAATACAATGTCATCATCTCACCTAATATTCCAGTTATTTTCAAGATGGATTGAAGACAATTGAACACTTCGGGAACTACGTAGCCGATTTAAGCATCAGGTTACAAAAAATACGCCAAGCTCAGGACGAAGAAAAAAGAAAACTTTGTGATTTACGGAACCTTATAAAGTCGACTCCTAGTTTGGAGAAGGAAGTAAGAACTTTCATTCTCTACTACATTACTGGTCAAAAATAAACCCAACCTAACTGTTGAAAGAATTGATGATTGTCTCATACAAAATGACAGGATGTAAGTATAGTCTATCCAAAGTCAGTTGGAGCGTTTTCAGTTGTACAATGAATTGATGTTCATCATACATGGCGTGGAAAAAATGTTGAATTGAAAAAACCCAATCTGTGAATGTCTTATGCGTGTACGGAATTCAAACGAACTTCGAAAGAAGCGAAACCGCGTTGCTCTAACTGACTTTGGATCGACTATACTATGTACCATTCTGTACTATTACCCGTACGGTTATGAATCCTACCTTAATAATTACCGATTTCTAATCAATCCTAATTTCAACTAATCTTGCATAGTCATTTTCTGTAAATTTCGGTGATTCCATAGGTGCTATCGGCAGTCTATATCAAAATAATTGACAGTTATGCTGCCAACACAACTCCTTCCAAGTGAAATATGGTCGAATTGAGAATATAGAGTTCATAAAATCCGTTGTTGCTGAAATGTAACCAGTATTCTGAAACAACAAAATCTGTTGATCATAATAGTGTTTAATTTGTTAAGGGTGATTCATAACTTATGTGTGAATTTCGTTAAGGATGATTCATAACTCACGTGTGAATTTCCACGTTATCATTTCAATTTCACTGTTGACTATCACATATGAATAACACTTAAGGAGTGCCTTCCGAAACTAGGTAGGTTCTCAAATAGACCGAGGAGCAGCAGGATATTCACTCCACCAACTACAGGGTGACAAACATCATGGTGTGACACGTTCAGGTCACCTTCTGAAGAAATCTGAAGGTAAAATGAGGCGGGTTTGGCAGAAAAGGAAGTGTCGGGTGCAGGCAGAAGGGTACCTCGATATTTGCCATGCCGACGAAAGTAAACCTCCCACTCGAGTGAATTTGCTCACTTGCCAGATCAAAATTGTGCCAGATGATAAGAGAAGTTTCGATTTGATATCGTGTAAGTCGAAACTGGAAATTTGTCGTGAAGTAATTTGAAGATGATTCCATAAGGCTTTGAGGAGTTGTTGCTATATTGTTTTGATGTTTTAGATAATAGAACATACCATTTTCAAGCAGAAGACGAGACTGATCAAAGGGCTTGGATGTCAGTATTAATAAATTGTAAAGAGATGGCTCTGATGAAGGCGTTTGATGATAGTACCAAAACTGGCGGTGATAAAGTTAATCATAGTTTTATAGAATTACAGCAGGCTATTATAAAATATATACAAAAAATTCCTGGTAATGATAGATGCTGTGATTGTAATTCCCAAAATGGTAAGGATATATTGTTGTTGTTTTTTTGGGTTACTGTTATATTTTGTTTGTAGATGCAACGTGGCTATCAACGAATTTTGGAATTATTGTATGCATAGAGTGTTCAGGTATACACAGGGATTTAGGTGTTCACATTAGTAGAATACAGTCGCTAACTTTAGATAACGTCGGAACTAGTCAGTTAGTCCTTGCTAGGTTTATGACAAATCATGTTTTTAATGATACTATGGAAGCACAGCTGTCTCCAAATGAAAAGCTCCACCCCTCCAGTTCAATGTAAACTATTTTGACTCAAACAACTAAGGCAAATTACTAATAATTTTTTTCAGGGAGGAACGACTGAATTTTATCAGAGCGAAATATGTAGAAAAAAGGTTTTCCGTGAAAACATGTGAGAATGAGGAAGAAAAACTATATGAATTGGAAGATGCAGTCAATAGGGGTGATTTACAGTTACTTCTTGAAACGTTTGCTGAAAATGTGGATTTTAGCTCCCCACTACCTACTTCAGTAAGTCTAATACAATATCTCAACATCAACTGGCACCTGAGTACTCAATTGGAGTACATTAGCAGCAGACTAATACGTTCATGCTGAACTGTATTTATTTCTAAGAGCAGAGGAAAGTTTCCTTTCAACAGAGAAAATCATTCTAATGATTTCCAGAAATATGTTAGATAGCTCTTGTACAACTTTTCTTTTCAACAAAGGAAAAGAATTATGAAACTTCAAAATGTGATATTGATGAAAAAACAAAAAATCATTGTCCATATTCCAATCAGTTGTTTCATCTGAACAAATTTATGTCTTCATCTTGTGCAACGGCTGTGAGGAAATTTGTAGCCTGCTTGATTTCAATCTGCAACTTATTCGTTCATATGAGTCATTCCATTAGACAATGGGAGGTTATAATTCAATGTTCTCCGTGACATAAGCCTGTTATCATCATTGTCGTCCAATTTGTGGAAACGATCAGGTTTTCTTCCCACTAACAGGAATCATTCTCATTATAGAACATAGGGAAGAATGCACTTCACAAGGCCATCATCAACAAGGCGGGCAGTATACTGTTTATTGTGGTCTTCCATATCCAAAACATGTCTTACACGGTTATAGACAGTCAGACCAACGCTCCTATTCCCGAAATAAAAGGGAAATCTCTTAAATATCAATCCAGCAACCTTTTCTTTTCATAATATCAATCACTCCTTGTCTTTTTTCTATTCACATTGTTTTCATTGAATGGACACCAACTGATTTCTCCAGTCAGCGACAATGAATGCTTACAAAAGTGGTAATTGATGAGAAAACAAATAATCATTGTCCATATTCTTATCTGTTGTTTCATCGTGACAAATGTATGTCTTCCTCTTTCGAAGTCTGTGAGGAAATTTGTAACCTGAAATCTGTACTTATTCGTTCATATGAGTCATTCCATTCGACTATGCTAGATTATAATTTAATGTTCAACGTGACACCAGCCTGTTATCTATACCATCTTTGTTCGATTTATCTAACATTTTGTGGAAATGGCTGGGTTTCCTCCCTCTGTCAGGAATCATTCCCATTACAGAAAATAGGGGAGACTGCCCTTCACAGGGCCATCATCAATGAGGCGGGCAGGACACTACACATCGTGGACTTCCTGATCCAGAACATGTCTAACGCGGCCATAGACAGGCAGACTAATGTTCCTTCCATTCCCGAAATGAGCGGTTCGAATACTGCTCTACATTTGTGTGCCCTCTACGACAGAGTGGAGTGCATGAAGCTGTTGCTGCGGAGCGGCGCCGATGCCACCATCCGGAATTCTCACAACAAGACTGCCATGGACATTGCTCAAGAGATGAGCAACAACACCTGTCAAGAACTGGTAAAAATGTTTCCTACTACCAGCTCTCCTGCTTATGTTTATCGCAAATATTCGAAGTATTCGCCATATAAAATAACACGTTGCCCCACCTGACGGCAACAACTTGAACACTTCGGAGAGAAACATATGTGAACCAATGAAAACAAAGTAAATAGGCCGCTTAGAATTAGAGCTTTCAAAAACTCCGATAGGTGGCGTACGCTTATTTTCTATCGCGAATAGCTATCCTGCAAGTGTCACCAACTTCTGTCTCCTTGTGGGACAAACTCGATCGTTGAAAATAAAAAAATTGCAGCCATATAAATGGTGTTCTCGAAAGTGAGGTATTTTTTAACAGGATGTAGAACTCATAAAAAATAACGAAGTTCAAAAACTCACCGATAGAAATTGCCCTATCACAGTAAATTCATAAATTCCATGTTATCAACATTTGTTTGATGGGCGCAGTCAGTACAGTCGTCTTCAGAGATCATGTCGCACATGAACGGTGTCAGCTCTCTTGATCACCGCTGCAATAAGAGCGCTCATACCGTCCAACCGCGACATGTTCGTTGAAGACGACTGTACATGCGACAAATATACTTTTTGCCCACTAATAACTTCACAAGCGTTTGCTATTCTCTCTATCAATTCTCTCACGGTATTCACCTCGCGATTACGATACGAAGTTCTTCAAATGGCCCCAAAGAAAGAAATCGCAAGGATATAGGTTTGGGGAGAGTGCGGACCAAGAAATTGGGCCCATTTCGCCCTATCCACCTTTTGGGAAACACGTTATCCAAATGTTCGCGAACTTGTCTGAAAAGTGTAAGCAGCTCCATCGTGTAGGAACAAAATTACCTGTCTCACATTCAAAGTCGCCTGATATTTGGGGTGGAAGAAATAATGGCTCGATAAGCCCAGCCCAGCGTGAGATATTTCTATTGACCAAATATAGGAATTATGAAAGTTATCCACCCCATTTTCTGTGAATGTGGCTTCTTCTGTAGTCAAAATGAATTTTGTGAATTGTCCGTTGTTATGGTGCTGATTCAGATGCCACAGGCAAGATTCGACCCTCGCATTACGATTTTGAGGTTGTAAGGCTTGTTTTCTTCTTCAATAATGGCATAGGTAGAATTGTTCTTGTCTTATTGTCTTCCATACTTTACTGTGAGCCACTCCGGCTTTTCCAGCTATGGACCTACCCTAATAACAAAGCTATTCAATGGATGTCCATTGGATAGGCCTACATATGGACATGCTGGATGTACACTGTGCCCCAAATAAATCGTAACGACTCTTGGTCGAATTCAAATATTTTTGTCAGAGCACATCATGTACTATTAATTGCCTAGAATTCGCACAGCCAGGACCGTAATGAAATTCTTTTAAAATTCATGAAGTTTTCAATGCATAATATATATTTCATATTGCATTTTTCATTGAGGAGATATTTGATTGATCTGTCTATTTGAATGATACATTCTCTTGAATACAATGCCTCAATTTTGAGAACACTTTGTTATAATAATTACTATTAGGGGCTTGAAGGATGATTTGATTATTTGTTTTCATTTAGTTGCAAAATGCTGCTAATCGATTGAAGAATTACTTCGATAATATCAATATCGATTGGAATTTATCACATGATGATGGCTCAACAGACTTCTCAGACGATGAAACCATCATTGAGGATAGGGTGAGTAAGGCTTTCTCATTATTTTAACACTATCTGACTGACTGAACATTTGTGCAAAGATACATGAAAGATATAGTTGTTAAAACTTATATATGTAATTTGAACAAAACATTTTTCTTTTGATTGACAATTGTTGCTAATAGAATAATTACAATAAACGTCTCACCCTTTCTATGTGAATTACGGTCAATTTCAAAACTGTGGATTCCAATGATCAAATTCACAAAACTAAAACCTCTATTTTCATAATTTATGTGTTTGAAATATATTTGTGGTTGATTCCTAAAGATTTTAAGGATACAAAATTCAATGAAGCAGACCAAGAGACTAGTGACGTTCTCTCATTTTACACTGCATGCCTTCTCAAGGATTCATAATTAACCCCAAAATATGAAAAATTGACTGGTCCTCTTCAATTTTCTTCAGTTTCTCTTAACCGTTCTGAGCCCTTTCCAGAACCGTCTTTCACCTTTTCGAGGCCCTGGGCACATTGAAATAATGGGGCCCCTACGACCATAATAAAGCACCTACTATATCTTGGTAGAATAGACAAATAACGTGAAATGCAAAGTTTTAGCATTATTTGTATTTCTTTACAGTTACATTAGATATGATGAATAGATTATATCATGTAATCCACACTAAGTAACCAGCATCCACGCGATTAGTCCTTATACTCCTTATATACAGTATGATGCAAATGTATAGAATAAATTCATTATTTCAGAAATGGGCGACATTTCAAGAAATTCCTAAAACATGTGAGTTTTAATTTTTGAAACCTCATCTCATGACATTCATTTGAGAGATGTTACGTCTCTGGTGTTGGAGTAATGACGTAATGGACGGTTTTTTTAAATACAAACAGGGGTCATGTGACACCTCGTTTGAAAGGTCTACTGATCGTCTATCCAATAGTCAAAATTTTGCAAAAGAAGATTGAAATTAAAATGGATTATCATTTGGTTAACTGAATCTTGCAGAGATCTTCTACTGAGAATTGAACATCGAAGGGTCGTCTAGTTGAAAAAATACATCGATAAAAAAGTTCTGAACTCTACTTTTTGGATTTTTTTCGGAAGTCGTCTTGTTTTGAAATGAATTTATTCCATACATTTGCATCATACTGTACATGTATAAGTATCTATGCTGATTGAAGATGTACCCTTCTAGATTTTAGTTGAGCAAAATCGTTAATAACATTTTCAAAATCTTTATTTTCGAGCATGTCGCACATTCTATCGACATTAGCGACACACTATTCAATCTCTCTTGAAGCGTTGTACTCGATTTCACTTCTTGCACTGCAGTTAGTTACCTTCATGCTAAGAAAGATTCTCAGTGCGATTTATAGATTGGGAAAGGTGTCTTAAATTTTTGGTCTCTTTCAAAAGGTGATATATTTCCAGTAAACTATCAGTTTTTCCATTTTTACTCTATTCCATTTCTAACTCTTTCTCGTTTACGTCTTCATAGTAGATTTCAGCAAATTCTTTGCAACTTTGTCTCAACTCTTCGGAATTCAGAGTTTTCAAGTGAAAAAATAAACCAAACTTCCTTTTTTTTTTCACTTATTCTCAAGTGAATTATTATTGCGAAAGGCAATTGAAATGAAAAATTATATTGAAATTTATTAAACATGCTGCATTCGGTAAGCCTGATTTTCAGGCGAGAGTATAGAGTAGCTATCGGGACTAGGGGGCCCCAATCCTCGCGGGGCCCTGGGCATGTGCCCAGTGTGCCCAGTGGAGAAGAGGGGCCTGGCCCTTTCGGCCGCTGCGGATTGCATGCCATCAATTACTAGCGCTTCAATGTGTTTGAACCTCCGTATATTACAATGGCAGGCAGTATAATTTCGCGGAAAAACAAGAAAATTCTTCACAAGAAGAAAAGCGCTTTTCCTTATGAAGTGCACACGTGCGTCGGCCAGGAAAATGCATGCAGTGTAAAATGGGAGAATGTCATCGTCACCATCTCCTGGTCTATATGTAAAAGTACTCATAAATGATGAATTAGGTATCATTATTGAGAAAAGTATTAATGAAAAACAGAAAACGTTTTTGGCCTTATATTAATAGGCAAGTTAATTCCTAAACTGAGCCAAAACACATTCCAGAGTGGTCCTAATAAAATGTTAACACGAACCAAATAGTTCTTTTAACGTCTCGACACGTTCGCTAACTATGCTAGCATCTTCAGAAGAAGATTAAAGAATGATTTACTTCATTCGCTCACTTCTTTTGATGTGTTTGTCCGCATCTCAAAAATTCACCGCCAACATTTACTATTCATTTATAAAGTGTATTCGATTGCATTCGGCCACTGGTTGTATTCTCATAACGCAAAGATACAACTATTGAATAAAATGGCAATTCAAAACATCAAATATTCCAGAAAACAGTTATACCAAAAGAATTTGAGATAAAATTCTGAGGAGATCACAGCCGGTAGCAGTTCTTGTAATCAAACACACTCTATGAGAAATAGTAATATCTTGTTTATAGAAAGCCGAAGATTGTTTATTTTTCACTGATCTTCCAGAATGGCTCCTTGACTCCTGAAAAGAAGAATCGCTCGAGGCCGCCAAGTTACACAGGTGGGGATTCACCTATAATATTACGCTCACGTTCATCCACATGCGATAGTTTACAGTTAGGAAGTAGTCCTAATAATATTAACAGACAAATGCCTCCTCCCCCTCCCACACAATTCAAAAAACCAGGTAACCATATTATCGTTTAGAAGTGTGTGTGGTACTCGTTACATTGTCGTCAGCTGTTCGTTTTATATTTTTTACGGAGGCTTTTTACATTTTTTTATACAGTGTTTTTCTTTAATGGTCCTCCCCCCTTAAATTTTTGAACGGGTCAACTGAAAGAAATGCAAGTGAAAATTTCAAGATGGCGACTGGGCGTCATATGAAAAAAAAAATCAAATGGAAAGGGGGTTCTTGTTGTGACACATCCTTTCTTTAGGACCTCGACAGCAAATCCAACGACCTGGAGAAGTATTAATCCAAATGGTCTCTGACTTGTCTGGAGTGATGTGGTGGTGCTCCATCTTGTTGGCATACAATATCATTATTAATATGTTTTTATTCAGGCAACCATTAAATGTTCCGTCATTTTGTAGTTGATGAATATATTGACTTTATATTCTAGGGTTGTGAAGTATTCGTGAGGAGCTTCAAAAGGATGTGTCACAAGAGTCACAAGACCCCCTTTTCCATTTAATTATTTTTCCCAAATGGCACCCAGTCGCCATCTTGAAATATTCATCTGTCAATTTTACTCCAAGATATAGTATTCATGCATCAATTTCATTATCTCAAGTTTCAATATTTTCAGTTGACCCGTGAAAAAATAAAGAGGGGGGGCATTGGAGAAAAGCACTGTATATTCGATTATTTATTAAAACAGCAGATTCTCTTAGCTTGAATGTTTCACGAGATAATTCGTGGCTCAAACTTCGTAGAACACCCTGTATTGATTTATCATCTGAAGTTCTTAGCCTTTGTTACTGGTGTGAAAAGGGTTAAATAGATTTTAAAATTCTCCCAACTAGAAATCAAATAAGAGAAGATAAAGAAAATTAGTATTTTCATTCACAATGTTTTGACGTTTCATATAGAAAACAGGCATATTCACTAGGTACGGGTAGGGGGCATTTTTTCGAGATTTTAGAATGGGAAATCTATTAACTAATAATCATCCATTATTCATTTCATAATATTAATAACTTCTTCTCTTTTTTCTCTATTCACATTTTTTCCTTGAATGGGCACATCTAATTTCTCTAGTCAGCGACAATGCATGCTTCCAAAAGTGGTAATTGATGAAAAAACAAAGAATTGTCTATATTTATATCAATTGTTTCATTGAAACAAATGTATTTCTTCAACTTTGTGAAAAGTCTCTGAGGAAATTTGTAACCTGCTTGATTGTGTGCATCCAATCTTTAATTTTTTATTTTCTTGAATCTGGTAGTGAAAAACTATATTCTGGATAATACTTCACACTCATCGCTCCAATGAATATTCCAAATTTTGAATCAGTAGCAGTAGTTTTTGCAACTGCATGGTGATTAGATAATTGATACTTGATAAAAATACTACAAATATAAGCAGTGGCAGATTTACATTACTGTTTTTTTCCACCACTAGCTCTATCACCTACCATTACTCACTCCGTTCTACGGTTTCGGAATATCAAGAACATCTGAGTAGCTAGACGGCTGCAAATGTTCATTCGGAACAGTTCGGAAAATTCCGACTGATCAGTGGAGAATGAGAGGAACAGTGGAACTGTGATTTGTTCTGGATTCAAAAAGAATATATGGAATATAAATTAATTTCAGACAGTTTTGAGTAGTTGAACAAAACTGAAACTATATGAAAATTACGAAAAACACACTTTACGCCATGAAAAGGAGTAAATAATGGTAGGTTATGTAGATAGTTTTGAAAAAAATATAATATACACTTTAGTGGTAAAGAATTATATTATCACGGGACCTTATATCCCTCGGCTGCTGATATTCTTCACTGACATAGTGTATATGTTACCGGACGAACCCGATTTTAGGATAAACTAGTTCTTCCGAGGCTAATTCAGTATAATTATCCGAAGAGCGATAGGATGAACCATATATCTACTACTCATATATGAAGCATAGCTGTCCTCAAAGCGGGACCAACTTCTGTCTCTATAGGTAACGAAATCGACCAATAGGCTTGATGCCGACGTAGGGAAAAAATAATACGAAACATGTCAAACCAATATGGCTGTTTCCATCCTTCACTTTCCGCCCTTATAGATTCAAAAAGTACCTTTCATTTTGGTCCCAATTTTGTTGAGATATCGTATAGGCGATGCGCCATATATAGAAATAGTAAATATATGGGATGAACTAGTTTGTTAATATTTTGTGAGGAAGGAACATACACCTCTATGAGTAGATCAATCGGGAACGTAGTCATTGAGTTTTTTTTCAATCAGCTTGACTTGTTCCCGAATGATCTACTCATAGAGGTGTATGTCCCTTCCTCACAAAATATTAACAAAGTAGTACGAAGTAGTTTACACTAGGAGAAACTAGTTCATCCTATAGCTCTTCGGATATACTGATTTAGCCTAGGAAACACTAGTTTATCCTAGAATCTGGTTTGTCCGGTAACATATACTAACTATTTTCATAGTCATCGTCCACAATAATAAAAAGAGAGCGGCTCCTATGCCGCCGCCCAGCAGTTCGATGCAGTACGGAACGTTGCCCAGTAGCCACAGCAGGACACCGTCCGATCCAATGTCATTTGGATACCATACTCTAAGTCATACTCATAAACGGTCACCCAGCAGTGATTCTAGTTCGAGTAGATCTGTGATACCAATTGGTGAGTACAGGGTTAATTGTTATATCCACGAATAATTATTTTTTTACTCACTTAACTTAAATGGCATTTAGCGTACTTTTGATTCATTATTTCAAAGCAAAATTGAAATTAACTAACATATGCTTGTCAAATCATAATTTTTGTCGGTTACTCAACCGAAAAGATACATATAATGATGAAGATGGAAAGCCCTAATTTCTAGTGACTATGGAAAATGAAAAAAACCCCGCGTGAGAGTCGAACTCACCTCTGGGTTACATACAACTCACAACCTCTGGGTTATATGCATGTAACCCAGAGGTTGTGAGTTCCACTTGCACGGAGGGCGGTGGAGTTTTTTCATTTTCCATAGTCACTCGAAATTAGGGCTTTCCATCTTCATCATTAAATTGAACTCTAACATTTATAGGTTAACTAATTGAGTACTAGTCTTCCAGAAAGTGCATAGGTCTAGGGAAATGAAACATTCGCTTAATTAAATGAATCACTTCAGTCCCGTGCTATACAGTGTATCCAAGATAAGGATGTCTATCATGTGGTAAAGTTGATGATGGTTTCTCCGAAACCAAACGTCGTACGGAAAATCTTTCAACGCTGTTTTGTAGAGCTTAGAAAGTGCCTTGTTTTCCTATATCTTTTTAAATAACGTCAGAAAAAAATATAAACGATTCCCATGATAGACATCATTTTGGACACAGTGTATAATGTACTTTAATGGTTCGATGCTATTTCTCAACTATCATAAACCAATGGTTCACTGATGCTCTAGAAGTTTTGCGGGATAATTCTCTCCACAAACACATCTACTTCATCTATAGCTACAAACAGTTAGTAGGGACTCGATTCTTTACGGATCCAAAAAATATAAGCTTTCAACAATATTATGCATGTTCTATCTCAATACATCGCTATTATGGACTTTGTCCACTTCAGCTTAGATCACCCATGTAGGATTTCCAATGCGTTTTGAAATAGGTTATTGTAGCCGCAGTCCACCAGCAAAAATTATAACAGATTCACGCGAAGGATAATCGAGTATTCATCTGGACTACTGTTCTCCTTTCCTGCAGCACAGCCTGCAGACTGTTCGCCATATGCACACTAAAATTTTCATTCTGACTGAGCATGCTAAAAGTGGAGACAGCTTGGATAAGAAATTGGGATAGAGGGGTCCAGGTGAATACTTGATTATGCATCGTGTATATCTGTTATATTTTGTGCTGGATATTGATGAAATTAATAAAGAAACAAAATTTCGTACACATCTCAAGTAGTCCAATCTTTGAGCTAGATGATCATGGTTGAACATTCCAACAAAAACTATAAGGGACAAATGTTTCGTATTGAAAAGGAATATTCTTAGATATATTATGAAAATTTATTTTTACAGACTTCTAATCACAGATTCGTGATTGGGTTCTCTCAATTCAGTTTTTTTCCTCTTTTCGTATGATGAACACAATTTCATGGTACACCTGATAGACACATGTTTTCTTTAAAACATATTTTCACGAATTTAGTCGGATCATGTGCAGTAAATCGATAACTGATAAATCATTGTAGATTGTATCTGTATATTTATTTTGTGCTGTTCGACTGGCTCATAAATCCTACATGTTGATAATTTTCTTCTAGATCTGTATTGTTGTTTGCCCTGGACTCATTCGAATTAATCTTCAACTCAATATTATGTAACTCCAAAATGATTATTTACGTGTTTGTCAATGTGACAGGCAACTTGACTTTCCACTTCATTTGCGATAACGACGATAAAGAACAACAGATATTAACACAGGCCCTACTAACCTTCAATGATACCTTTTCGAGATGAATTCTAAAAATACTGGAATAGACAATGAGAAGAAAAATAATTGTGGAACGTTCTGATTTCAGTATTTATTTAGTATTCTATTACATTTTGGATGATCTCTTCTATTGTCATTATTATTATAATATTTGATACTATATTGTATCATTCCTTTCAGGAAACAAACTAGTCATGGCAGACTGCAAGAATTCCGATAAATTTGCATCTGTGAGGAGACCTTTGAACCCTCCTCCCCCTGCACCTTCTAATAGACTGTCAAACGGAAGATCAACAGAAAGTATATCGTCGATGGCATCTGATATAGATGTAACAGGGATAACACATAACCCCATTCCCCCACCAAGAAGAGTGAGTACCTATACGTTTTTTATCTGCATATAATATGGCAGGATTTAATGTTGAATGTATATTTTTTCTTCTTGAAATGTTTATTGATTCATGGTCTATTATTTACACTCATTTTTATATTGAAATAATTCTTTTTTTTTGTATGTTTTGAGTGAGTAGTTATTTTTTTATCACTCATCGAACCTCCTGTTTCCAGTGATTTTAGTATTTTTCAAAAAGTATTACAACTTCTGAAATCTTTCTTCAGTCACCATACGTTATTATGTGTTATTTTTTATTAGGTATTCACTGATCTCTGAAAATTTATAAAGATTATGACACAATTAAGATACAAATTATGACGAAATTCCAGAGATATATTTTCAGAAATAGTGAAAACCTGTACATCGATAGGTGGTTCTGTATATTGTGCTTGGTTTGCAGAAACGGAAGTATCGTTTGGATAGTTTTACTGAGGATAGTGATTTTATTAATCTGGTAAAAAAGCAATTTGTGTATATTTGCTTCATAATAATTACCGCTAAGTGTGTTTTGGTTTAATAACATTTTTCCTTTAACATTTATAACCAGTGGAACATTGTTTGCATATCAATAGCCTGCAAACATCATAGGTTCCTGTTATGAAAAAAATATTCCCTCCATGAATAACATATTTTAGTATTTACTTTCGACATTTTTATCATTATCAATGCTACAGTTACAAGAAACACTAACACATGAGTTCGAATTTTTGTATGTCTATAAAAAATTATATTGGTCAATTGGTTTTTCCATTACTAGCTTCAAAATTATCATCTAATAAGAATTTCGGCATTCACGGTAATGGTACATTTTACCACCCCTAGCTCTAGAACCTCCAATTACTTTCTCCTTTTCAATTATATGAACAACTGGTATTTCATAGAGTTCCTTGATGGAAATTGACGTTAAAGTCATCTTAACAGGGTACGGACAGATTCTCGTCTCCTCTCACTCTAAAGTGTTTGTGGAACAATTATATAGTTCCATGCTTATTCAATTCTGGGGATAAACACTAGATTTTTGACATTTGTTGTTTTTTAGGTTATATTGAGGTCATTGGCGTATCATACGTAATTTCCATATGAAATTCCTGATTCAACTATACCAAGATATACTCCAGCATAATCTTTGCGAGGTGGGGAACATATAATTTGTACTAAAAGCTTAATATATTTCACCAAAAGAGACTGTTCTTAGACTTGGTTGATTGAATTGACTGAATGAATTCTGATTTCAAGCTGAGCAGTAGTTTGACTATGAGCTGAATGACCTGAGCCTTATGATTGAGAAATGGTAAAACCTCGATGTGGGTATCTGAACTACTGTACTCATGTCATGTGTGCTAAATATATTTCCGGAAATCCAACTCGGAGAAAAATTCATGGAGTGACTATTTCTAGGACGAAAAGTAGGCACGTTATTTACACTCTTGCATCCTACATATTTTCAATTTGTGGTAGAGTAATTATATAAAGTAATGTTAAAAGTGCAGTTTTGAGCAGTGGTTATTTGAATACCACTAGAAGTGAGATCTAGAGCCGATGCAGTTTTCGTGATATTTTCATAAAAAACTTCAGTGACCCACAATTTGGTTCGAAATATTTTGCTATTTTGTGAGAGATTGCTGCACATACCCTTCAGCGATATTCGTAGACTTCCAAGCAAGAATGTCTCCTCCAGAATTTGCAAGTAAACTTGCCGAGGTTCTTCTGAAACTATGCCCGGTATGATATATCGATGAAATCAGCTCTTCAGGGAGAATCATAAATTGCGATGAAATACAGGGTGTTCCGTTCGAAATATCAATGTTGCTACTACTTTCTAATAGAAGCGGCAACACTGCATTGTCGAACATATCTTAAATGAAAAGAGCGTATACCAAAATATAAGCATGCACATTTTCATGGATTTCTCCCGACTGATTCTCGATTTAAAGATAGTGTAAGCTAATATGATGAAAAATTGGGAAAATTTCTCTGCACTCACTAGTGATGCTTTGATGAAACAACACGATATCATTATTATTGAATCGAATGAGGAATACAAAAACACTATATACGAATCAATACTATCACTCAGTTTTAAGGGAACACTCAATTTGGAACGATAAATAATTCCTTTCGCGTATTTTTCGATGTCGATCACAAAATTCGACCGTATGTGATGACATCTAATATGAGACTGTCTTGATTTACCACCTGGTCCCGAATGAATGACTAATAAGTTGAATAATGCTGCTAACTGATTAATTTCCGAACGAATGATTTATCTATGACTAATGATGATAATGGAATTATACGGGGGGAAATCTATGACTTATGATGATGGAATTATACGGGGGGAAAAGATATATAATATACAAAATATAAGATGAAGTATTGAACACGGATATACTCTGACAGTATTATTTTCGAAAGTCTAATGATTGAACACAGGCTGAAAATATAATCTTTCCCAAAATCTCTAGATATGTTTCGATAACTGGAAAGAGTAGTAAAATAATGAACAATGTGAATAAATTTGACATTTGTGTGTGTGAAAATGTAATGAGCACACGAAAATGACTAAAATAATTGACAAATTATTCTACGGAACAAAATCTGGTTAGTTTTTTTTGATAAAATTGGATTTTGAATTACGAGTTCAATAAAAATTCTATTCTTCAAATTGGATGCGCACTGTTAAAAAGTAGACCAATTCATTGATTGTTCCTGCTCCTTGCAGATATCAGAACATATCTACAAAATTATAATATGGAGAGTGTTGTTATTGAGAAAGAAGAATTTTTCTGTTTTGCCTGAAGACGGGTCTGGATTCTAAATTCGATTCCCATTTAGTTTTGATGAGTGATATGAGTTGAATATACCTACCAAGTATGAATCGATTATACACAGTGGTTCAAAAGTTATGACCTGACAAACATAGATGATGATTTTGCCAAAATCGAGATTACGTTCTGTATCACAGTTATTAAAGATGGTAGATTCTTAAAAAAGTACAGTTTCGAACAGAAAGCACGAAAATCAGAAGAAAGCATTTCTTGATCGGAAAAAATACAGTTTCGAACAGAAAGCACGAAAATCAGAAGAGAGTATTTCTCGATCGGAAAAAATACAAAAAAACGGTACGAAACATACAGGGTATATGTCACGACAAGCTTACACTATCTCTATATCGAGAATCAGTAAGTAACTTCATTTAAAATAATTTCAGCAATGCAGTGTTGCCGTTTCTATCAAAAAGTAGCAACAACTTTGTTATATAATCTTTGCGAGGTAGGGAACATATAATTTGTACTAAAAGCTTAATTTATTTCAACCAAAGAGACTGTTCTTAGACTGTATACCAGGGTTGACTGAATTGACTGAATGAATTCTGATTTCAAGCTGAGCAGTAGTTTAACTATGAGCTGAATGAGCTGAGCTGAATTTGTAATAGAGGAATAATTATATAAACTAATGTTAAAAGACAAATCATGAAAATCATCCATTTTCTCAAAGTGGTCCACAGTATTTTCAAGAAGAAAAAAACTAGGGGCTCAAAGTCGGTCGACCACACTTCAAGTGTGGTCGACCGACTTTGAGCCCCTAGTTTTTTTCTTCTTGGTAATGTTAAAAGTGCAGTTTTGAGCAGTGGTTATTTGAATACCATTAGAAGTGAGATCTGGAGCCAATGCAGTTTTCGTGATATTTTCATAAAAAACTTCAGTGACTCACAATTTGGTTCGAAATATTTTGCTATTTTGTGAGAGATTGCTGCACATACCCATCAGCGATATTCGTAGACTTCCAAGCAAGAATGTCTCCTCCATAATTTGCAAGTAATCTTGCCGAGGTTCTTCTGAAACTATGCCAGGTATAATTTATGACATCAGGCAGTTTTAAAAATTCTGCAATTTTTTTATGAATTTAAGCAATAGAATTCTTACCAACCATTTGGTAGATACATTTCCCTGCTCTATAGCAGAAAAATAAAAGTGTCTGGTATATTTACTATTGGAGGGAGAAAAAGTTGGGGAGAACAAGTACTTTTCCTCCCTAGGGAAGAAAAGTACGAGTTTGCTCCCTACATTGAGGCAAGGAAATGTTTACTTTGGATAGAGGTAGGTAGTGCATTCAAAAATTTGTAGGGTGAAAAGCACAAAGAAAAAGTATACGTGATTTTTTATCATTTTTACCTCGCATATTTTGCTCAATTTACCGATTTTCCAGTTCGGTCTCTTCATGTTCACTTTCCATGTTTTGAGTTTATCTTCATCTCTTGGAAAGCTTACAAATTGAAATTTGCCATCTAACTGATTGGCACAGCCTAACACAGCACATTTCGATATTTTTTTCAAAAAAGAATAGGAAAATATCGTATTCAGTAAATAATATCCTTATTTAATCGTAAAATGTTTTTATTTTCTTGAATTTCATAATCATTAACATTCAGAAATCATTTGACACTGTCAATATTTTCTTCATTCAACAATATACAAAGAGTATTGGGAACGAATAATAAATATCATTACTAGATCACAAGCTGACTTGGCAAACGTTGTTTTGCTATTTCTAGGAAATATTCTTTTAGTTAAATATTTACCAGCACACTTTATTTATTTCATTTTCTACTTCTTTTCAGTTCGGCTATTCATAAAACCGTGTTTCTTTAGTTTTTCAAGATACTATTCATTTTATACTCGTTTTCAGCTCGGCAATCTATCTCTTCAGTTTTTTAAACTACTTTTTATGTTCTACTTCTTCTTAATTCGACTAAGTATCTACGAACGCGTGTTCAATTGATTTTTCAAACAACTATTTATTACAAAGCTCGTTCGCCATATTAGATTCGCCATCTTGAATATCCCAATTTTGACAAAAAATCATGAAGTACGACCCCGAGAACCCCCGATACCAAACTTTAATAGAATCAAATCATAATTAGAAATGTCTTTCGCCATATTCGATCCGTCATCCTGAATTTTACAATTTTCACGAAACAATCATTATCTCCTACCCCGAAAACCCCCAGATACTAATTTTGAATAGAATCGGATCATAATTACAAAACTCGATCCCCATATGATCTTCCTCAACAAGTAAATACCCTGTACATACCTATTATTAAAATTTTGAATGATTTTCTGTAGCGCCCATGGACGTGACGTGACAGCAATGTCAGAGATGCCAGTAGACAAAACTAAAGTCTCTAGATCATTGAAAAAGAATGCAGCTATGATCTGTCCGTACCCTGTTAGATGACCCTAGTATTTCACTTCCAGAATTGTTTTTTTCATGTTATCAACTAGTAGTTCATATATGGTTTTCATTAAATACATGTAATAATTCACATAAGTTCTTTGAAGATATAGTTTTTCCAAATGTTTGTTCGTTAAGTACTCATATTTGTTCAGCTAATCCATTTATTTGAGTTTTGAGCAATCTAAAAAAATGAGAAAACATGCTTTCTTTGAAATAATATGTAGATGAAGCTATCGAATGATTTTTCACTAGTTCTTTGATGATCGAAAAATTTATTGAATTTATGTATGAAGCAAATCTTCATGACAAATGTGAAAAATTGGTTATCTTATGAAATTGTCCAAAATATTATCGAACGTTTGTTAGAAAATGCATTGTTTAATTCAATTAAGCAAAACTAACCATACAAGTTGAGAAATTGAGAATAATTCGAAAATAGAATCCTGCAAAATTGAAATTGAAAATTAGAAAATGTCATAAAAATCATTCAACAAGTTACATGATTTTTACATAAATAAATAAACAAAATGTTGTACACATCTCAAGTTGTTAAATCTTTCACCTAGATGATGGTTGAACATTCAAACAAAAATTATAAGGAACAAATGTTTCATATTGAAAAAGAATAGTCCTAGATATATTATGAAAATTTATTTTTACAGACTTCTAATCATAGATTCATGATTGGGTTTTCTCGATTCAGATTTTTTTAATACATTTTATATGATAACATCATTTCATCGTACACCTGATAGACAAATGTTTCCTTTGAAACATATAGTTTCACAAGTTGAATAAGCTCATGTGAAACCACTGTTAAAAAACGACTACTCTGAAATATTTCATAAAGCTCCTAATTATTTTTTCTGTAACTGTAACTGATATTCGTTGGTGTTATTGTTTGTTCACTTTATCCAAGTTGTTTCATCAAGGGTGGCGTTTTTTTACAGGCGAGCTTATTTTTCATTGAAACTTTTTTGTTGCTATTCTCAAAAACAAGTATATTTTTGTATCTATTTTCTCAGAATATTTCAACAAAACAACGTGTCTCTTTGTGCTCCAGTCTTCCGACTCCCCGACCCACCTACCGTCCTCCAGCCCGATATCCACCGGCTCGCTGTGCTCGCCCCGCTCAATGGCCGCGGGCCGTCTGTCGTACGCCGCGAACGGCAGCGGACTGCGCAGGTGCAAAGCGCTCTACGACTGCGCGGCTGACAACGACGACGAGCTGTCGTTCCAGGAGGGCGAGATCATCGTCGTCGTCAACGAGCACACGGACGACGACAACTGGATGGAGGGGATGGTGGAGAGCGAGCCGGAGCGGACCGGCATGTTCCCCATCAGCTTCGTGCATATGCTGCCGGACTAGGCGGCGCGCAGCTGAGCTCGCTACTGCGCTCTACGACTGCGCGGCCTACAACGACGACGAGATGTCAGGAGAGCGAGATCATCGTCGTCGTCAACGAGCACACGGACGACGACAACTGGGTGGTGGTGGAGAGCGAGCCGAATTGTAGACTGAGAGCTGGCTACATGAGTTTCAACATGACTCGGTACAGTCACAATTTCCTTCTGGGATTGTTCTATTTATGATGTGGAACACTAAGGCGCGAGTCTGCCTGGTCGGTCTGGGGGGTAATCGACGTCATTAGTACAGTCATGAAATTTCGTGTACATATAGTATGTGACGTCAGAAAAATAGTTTGATAATTGGCAGACTGTTTTCCGGGGGCTAAAGTGCCGGCAGGCCGCGTCAAAGTTGCGAAAAAAATCGAAAAATCAACGTGATAAGATGAAGTCTTGAAATTAGGTGTGCGTATTGATCATATATCAACTTGTTTTCATGCTGAATGGCAGACCAAAAAGTGAAGGATAACACCATGGCAGACAGCGATAAACCTACAGGGTGTACTAATGACGTCAGTTACCTTCGAAACTCTGCAACTTTCCCCGCTCGCCCCCACATAATTCCCCCAGACCGACCAGGCAGACTCGCGCCTTAGTGTTCCACACCATAAATGGAACCATTCCAGAAGAAAATTTTGACTGTACCGAGTCACGTTGAAACTCAAGTAGCCATCTCCTAGACTATTAGGCGGCACGTAGCTGAGCTCCCGGCTATTTGTGTAGAAGTAAAATATATATTTTTTGATGTGGAAGGTCTGAGGACTAGATGTAATAGAGGATTATCTACAAGGTTGTTCGGTACCGAGTATCATAGATTGAAATGCTCGTGGATAATGCTAAGTTATGAAGGAAGTTCGAATACATACTTCTATGAGAATGTCTTCACCGCATGAATCTTAAACGAAATGTCGAAAGGTTGCTAGTTGGATTCCCGACATAGCGGAGGGCGATTATTTATGAAACGAGTTGCAAATTCTGAATTTCGTAGCCTTGGCTGTAGATGATTCTGTACGATTCACTGTTGCGTTCCCATGTACAGTGCCGCTACTACTAAGGTAGCGCTTGGAGTCAGAAACAAAGCTCACACAGGACATACATGGGAACAGAGTTGACCAGTGCTTCTGATTCTCAACTTGACAATTTTTGATCAATAAAAAATCAGAATGGGTGTTTCTAATGTATGTCACTTTTTCTGCTAACCAGAAGGAAATGTATGCTTGTGAAAATTTGATTGGATTCACCATTTTCAAGTAGAAATACTGCCTTCTGAAACAAATTTCATATGTTTTCATGATTTCATTATTGCGGCTTCCTGAACCTAGTGAAATATAGAATATATATATGAAATATAGTATTGAAGTAGCACAAATAGCAGCGTATTTATTATCTATTTACTAATGGATTCTTTCATTGTCTAGGGCTTGCATTGGAAATAGAAAATGAATGATAAAATTAGAAACAAATCAAAATACCCAGAAAACCTGGAGACAGTTTTGATTTTTTCTCGAAAACTGTACGCCCTATCAAAGTTTGATAAAGTATAACATCCTTGTTACAATTGGGTGGTAATTAGAAAAAGTTGTGAGAACACCTATTCGGTTTTTTTGTAGGTTTGAAAGGTGTCATGTGATCCCGGAATTATGCTTCTGCGTGCTTTCGTTCTACCCGAATTTTTTCCAATGCCTGCTGATTTTAAAAATAACATGAATATAGAAAAAATACGTATCATTGGTCCACTATGTGAAAAGATATTACAATGTAACTGTTTCTTCAGCCGATACTTTACATCCTTCACCTTGGTAAAGACCTTTTCAGAGAAAAATGTATTGGAACTATCAACATAATTTATGGTTCTTATCACTGAATCACCTTGTATTATACTAACACTCGCTAGTAATTTACGACATGTATTTTGTTCAATTTGCGGAAAATTAACGTTGTTAGAAATGTTAAACACTTTCTCAACTTTCAACTGTTGTTGAAATTGGTTATGTAATAGCAACATGTTTTCGAATAAATAATTCCAGGAAATTGAAATGTTCCAGAATTTTGACAAGAATTTCGTGATGCTATTACAAGTGTTTCAAATCTCTGGTACAAAATAAGTTGATGTTGAAACATGATTTAACTACAAACTGTTTGAACAAAATGATGTTGGATGTTCAAATAAAATTATTTTCGCCCTCAGTAATCTTTGAGTTCTTGTATCCATGGGATTCCTATATACATCTACACATTATACATCTATACAGGGTGTAACTTGTGTAAGTAATGATATAGAAATCTACAGGGTTTTGCGAAATTCGACCGACAACGCTTCTTTTTTCTCCAGATTGCCAGGTCACACCTTGTATATTGTTATTATATTCACAAGTGATTCACGAGCTAGGATGCTAACGGCCTAGTTCATTACAATTTGCTCAGTTGAAAGTTGATCAAATATACTGAATAGTAATATTTTATCCAATGAACTGTTTTGTGTAATATATCATTTTTGTACAATTGTGTTATGTATATTTCGATTGCTGGTCGCCATAAATATTTATTGATGTCCACGAGGTTTCCATAAGAAACATCCATACTTATCTATTGGACATTTCTTGTGGCCCATTGTAAGCAGTATAGGATGAACAGCAAAATGAATTTTGTATGACTGGAATATATCTTGAAAGGAAACTATATTAGCGAGGCACATATAGTAAGGATCTTGACTGCTGAAATACTGAACGATTTTTCGAAAATTTTACTCGTCATTGATGTTTCGAAATGATTGAAATTAGAATTACATAATGTAACCATTCAGGTCCGTTTAGTTTTATCAAAGAATAATTCATTATGTGTGCCGTTGAATCTGCAGTATTATTTATAGTTTCCAGAATGAGTAATCAGACGAACACATTAATTTTCCAGTTTATCAAAAAATCACTTTGCTCTTCATGATTAGTTCAATCTGCCATAGATATTTTATTATTATCTCTATTTTGTAAATATGATTCCTTTGATGATTTTGAAAACAGTAATGTTAATATCAGGTTGTTATTGAAGCCGGACCATCCCTTTGTTTTCAAGTCAATCAAGATGAAATGTGAATTTTGAGTCCATAGTAAGTACCGTTCATTTATACCGTTTTCCTCATTAGGTATTTTCATATTCATTCTCCGATTTTTCGTATCGTCAGCACTGAACTATTAACAACAAATGGAAAATCAAAGCTAGTTCTCAGTTTAATGACAAGTTGAACTCGCGCATACCACGTGATCGGCTTGGAAAACTTGGTTGATGAATATATGTGTAGGGCGTTTATCGTACTGAGCCGGCCTTGGATAATTCAAAACATACCACTGATACTGCAGTTATACAAATAAACCAGGAGCTGGTGACAGGTGACATTCTCCCATTTTACAAATTATGCGTTTTTAAGGCTTTATAATTAACCCCAAACTATGAATAATATTCGGGTTCCTGGCCGCCGCACTTCATAAGGAAAAGTGCTTTTCATTTTGTGCCTGCCGTTGTAATATACGGATGGTCAAACAAATTGAAGTGCCAATAATCGATGGCATGCAATTGAGGTCTTTTCTATCTTCAACGAGAGAGGAAAGTTCTCTCTTCTTCCATCTTTCTCTTCAATGATACCAACGTAGCCACATTGAAATATAGAGAGGTCCGATAAATCGGTCCTTGCATTACATTTAGTTTGTCCCACTGAACTATAGAAGAAGATAAGTATGATATAATTCGAGATTTCATGAAAAAAATTCGAGAGATTATCAGTCAATGAAATTTATGACAAAGACATGTCAAATCGTTATATCATCAAAAATAGTTCAGTGGCGCAGAGTAGACGATAGACAAGGAAAGATTCATCGGATCTCTCTATACTTCAATGTGGCCACGTTGGTAGCTCTGAAGAGAAAGGTGGAAGAGGAGAAAACTTGCCTCTCTCTCGTTCGAGGTAGAATGGAGCTCAATTCGCAACGGTCGAAAGGGTTACGAAAAACTGAGGAAAATCAAAGATGAAGTCCTCTTTGATTTTCTACAGTTTTTCGTAACCCTTCTGAGCCCTTTCGTCGTGAAATGATAATATACTCTGCTTTCGGCCGCTGCGGATTGCATGCCATCAATTATTAGCGCTTCAATTTGTTTGAACTTCTGAATATTACAACGGCAGGCAGTATAATATCACTTGTCACTAGCTCCTGGTCTAAAACGAACTTCACAAGATCGATGATAGAACAGCAAAACACTAACAAAAATACACATTATGCACAATATACCAAACACAACGTAAAACTGGCTGACGGACGATCGATTATGAGATTACAGATAGAATCTACGACAAGTATTGGGTGGACCAATAGTGTGACAAAGCGAGATTGCAGCTCTGCTATCAGAGATGGAAGAGCAAAATTTTACAGGAGTTGTAGGTCCAAGAGATGCATATTTCGAATTATCCTCCATTATACAGTTTGTCTCCAAAAAGTGTGACATATCAAACTTATATTTTTTTGAATGCAACACCCTGTATTTCATTCCATTTTTATATTCTCGCTGAAGAGTTGAACTCAACGATCTAGCACACTTGGGATCTAACGGGAATGATTACCGAGATATAGGGTGTGGAAAATCGAGATTTTTCAACTTCGAAAATTTCAGGGGTCGAAACAATTCATCATTGGTCAAAAAGACTTTCATGTCCCTTTACTTTTGATTCACTATCTACTCATATTTAATTGGAACAGATACAAAGTGGTGCAGAACTCAGAATTCTACACGACCCTGTATTTCTTTCAATTAATTGTCAGTAAATAGTAAATTAAAAGTTGAGATAGGGACCTGAAAGTCGTTTTGACCAATAATGAATAGTTTGGTCACAAAAAATTTCCAAATTTGGAAAATCTCGAATTTCCACATCCTATATCTCGGGAATCATTCCTGCCAGACCCCAAGTGTGCTAGATCGTTGAATTCAGCTCTTCAAAGAGAATATAAATATGCAATGAAATACAAAGTGTTTCATTTAAAAAACATAAGTTTGATATGTCACACTTTTTTCAGACACACTGTAGAATGGAGAATGATTTCGAAATATGCATCCCTTGGACTACAACTCCTGTAAAAAATTTGTTCTTCTATTTCTAATAGCAGAGTTGCTATCTCGCTTTGTCACACTATTGGTCCACCCTGTAGAAAGACCTAACAAGACTCCAAACCAGAGATCAAAAACATTCTTACATCTTACAATTTTTTAGTGACTGCCTGGAGGCACAACATTGAAAAACAACCTCACTTTTCTTATTTGTTCACAAGTATTTGCAATAGTTTTTCACAATTATTTTGGCATAGAAATCGTATTATTTGGCTATTCATCAATTCGCTCATGCCATCACATTGTGCTGTTGTACAATGCACAAAAACTGCAGCGGAAGACGAAGGAATCCGGTTGGTACATTATGATTTAAAAGTAATTACCTACTATAGTCACTCACATATAGTTTTCATTTTTTAAATTTGGTAATTTCTGAATTCTCATCGGAATTCCTTCTGCAATAGGAGCTAATAGAAATACTCGTGAAGTTTCTAAAATAATGCAAGAAGATTAGATTCATGCAATCAAACGGGAGGACTGGTCTCACATGCTGACGGAATATGATCGTGTGTGTTGTAAACATTTTCAATCTATTAGCAGTATTAGATTGTATTACAGAAGTGGCAGAAGGAATTTTAATAAGGAATGACAATATTTCATAATGAAAACTATGTGAGATTACTATTTACCTGAAAAATCATATTTCTTCGTCTCTCGCTGCATTTTTTGTGCATTGTACAACAGCTTAATGCGAAGGCATGCTTGAATTAATGAATAGCGCAAAAAACACGATTCGTATGCCAACATATTGTGAAAAACTATTTCAATCCTTTGATTCCTCTGTAAACAAATGGAAAAGTGAGTTTGTGTTTCAATAATTCACAGGAAAGTGAGGTTGTGTTTCAATATTTAACCTTCAGGGTCGGTCATCGTGCACGCGAGCTATACGTGCTTCTCGCATTCTCACGTATTATCCTCCCATTTTTTGTTTGCCAGTGATCGACAGATTTTACATGGTACCTAAAGTATAAGATTAAGAAAAAAGGTATCGAAAAAGCGAAGTTTGACTTATTATGAACTCACAAATCAAAAGTTACAGGGCTCCTAGGTCTGGTCGACACCTGATATGTATATATTTCCAATTAAAATTTGCATAATTTATTTTGAAAAAATCATGTATGTGTAATTGTATATTTTTGTAGAAATCTATTTATATATGAATCATGTGTTGAATATTGTGAAACCAAAGAAAAGTATTTATCACTTCAAAACATATATGAATTTAACTGTAATGTTCGCCAGTGTATATCAGTTTTAGGGTATCTGTTGATGATTTTAAATTTTCATGAATTCAGTGGCAGTGAAATTGGGCCACGTCCCAGATTAAGCATTGAACCAAAAAATAATCCCATGTAATGAGTGGGCAATCTGTAGTTGAAATATTTTTCTAAGATATCGATATTTTTTTGTAGAGATTTAGAAAGAGTAAATATAAAATGATATTGGGAAAATTCAAATAGTCAACATTGTTGACCAAAAGCTTAATCCGATGATTTAACACTGCTGCTAAAACTGTTCATTGTCCATGGAGAAAATTAGTGTCATAACCTACTGCATTTAACTCAATTTATTCCTATTCTCGAAAACATGTGTTATTGTTATTTCAAAGAAACGAAGAGGCTCACCCTTGTCTTTTTTCAGTCTTCACGTTTATTTTTCTGTTGATTGGCTTAGCGTAAATTTTGGCCTTTCTGAAGATACAGGGCGGTCAAATAAAAAGTGCATTTCTGATGAACAAATTGCCTTTTCAAAACATTTACCTTTTTTTCAACAATATCAGAGATCATCCTCAGCAATGAGTTTCAAAATTGTGAAATTCCCATTATTTTCGACAGATTAATGAACATTTTGTGCATACTGACTGGGGTACCATCTAAACTATGTTTAAGTCAGTACACAAACATGCAGTTCATGTTTAGTTATCTAGGCTTTTGATGTACCTATGTAATTTCTTAATGATAGCCAGATGTATTTTACTGTCGAGTATTGATGCTGTTTTATAAATACTCAATAAAAATGTCTTTGATTTTTCATGAGTTTTAATTTCTTCAAATGGGTGCCACGACTTGAACAAATTCTCAGTAAACTTCCATAGACCTTTCGAATAAATTTGTGAGGTCCTCTTCAGATTGCTGTTTTGGTGCCATTTTGGTGATCCTTTCCTGTAAAAAATGATTTTCAATCAATCATTTGATAAATATATAAAGTTTTCAGAACAATTTTTACATTTTTTAATATAATAAGCTCGAAAACTGAGAGATCACTCTGTACCTATGCGATTTTTCAGCCCATTCTGACAACTTGAACTAGAATAGAATTAATACTCCTTTTTTCTGCTCCACTAATCCTCAGATTATGAAGATTCGCATTTTCGATCGTCCACCCCCCAAAAATACAATACCTCTTCTCATTTCTGCTCTCCTGTCTCCTGATACCTGAATTTAGAATTTTGCCTTTTTGGAACCCGAATTTGCATTTTCGATTGACTATTCAATATACCTCTCCTCATTTCTGCTCTCCTGATTCACGAATTTAGATTTCTGCCTGTTCGAAATAGATAGACTTATTCAATACCTGTTCTATTTTCTGCTCTCCTGATACATGAATTCATCGAAAATACAAATCCGGATTCGCATTTTCGATAGACGAATGAATCAATGCCTAATAATATTCTCAGTTCTGCTCTCCTGATTTTTGCCTGCTCGATATCCAAATCTCATTTCTGCTCTCCTGACACCCAAATCTTGATTTTTGCCAGTTTGAAACCCGGATTTTCATTTTCGATAGACCCGGATTCGATTGACGATTTGATACCAAAAACTTCTCATTTCTGCTCTCCTGATACACGAATTTGGATTTCTGCCTGTTCAAAACCCGGATTTTCATTTTTGATAGAAGAATCAATACCTCGATCTTCTCAATTCTGCTCTCCTGATACCTGAATTTAGGATTTTGCCTTTCTGGAACCCGAATTCGCGTTTTTGATAGACGATTCAATACCTCTTCTCATTTCTGCTCTCCTGATTTACGAATTTAGATTTCTACCTGTTCGAAATAGGATTTGACGTTTTTGAAAGACTTATTCAATACCTGTTCTAATTCCTGCTCTCCTGATACATGAATTCATAAAAAATGCAAATCCGGATTCGCATTTTCGATAGACGAATGAATCAATGCCTCATATTCTCAGTTCTGCTCTCCTGATTTTTGCCTGCTCGAAATCGAATTTTGCATTTTTGATAGACAGATCAATACCTCTCTTTCCATTTCTGCTTGCCTGATAACCAAATCTCGATTTTTGTCTGTTCGCATTTTCGATAACAATTCCTCTTATTCTTATTTATGCTCTCCTGATACACGAATTCAGGTTTAAAGCCTGTTTGAAAACCGGATTTGATGACGATTATCAATACCTTTCCTATTTTCTTGTCTCCTGATGATGATACGTACCCGAATCTCGATTTTTGTCTGCATTCTCGATAGGCTAATACCTCTCCTCATTACTGCTCTCCTGATATCCAAATCTCGATTTTTGCCTGGTTGAAAACCGGATTTGCATTTTCGATAGACGACTCGATACCATTTCTCATTTCTGCTCTCCTGACACCCAAATCTTGATTTTTGTCAGTTTGTGACCCGGATTTTTATTTTCGATAGACGACGATTCGCCGATACCTCTTCTCATATATCTGCTCTCCTGATACCCAAATCTCGATTTTTTTCGGTTTGAAACCTGAATTCGCATTTTCGATAGACGAATGAATCAATGCCTCATATTCTCAGTTCTGCTCACCTGATTTTTGCGTGCTCGAATGCTCGAAATCGGATTTTGCATTTTTGATAGACAGATCAATACCTCTTTCCATTTCTGCTTGCCTGATAACCAAATCTCGGTATTTGTCTGTTTGAAACCCGGATTCGCATATTCGATAGGCTATAATCAATACCACCTCTCATTTATGCTCTCCTGATACACGAATTCTAATTTTTGCCTGTTCGAAACTCGGATTTGCATATTATAGATAGACGATTATTCAATACCACTTCCCATTTCTGCTCTCCTGATACACGAATTTATATTTTTGTCTGTTGGAAACCCGGCGAGGCCACTTCTAATTTCTGCTCTCGTTTTTGACTTTTGCCTACGAAATTTGCATTTTTGATAGACGATTCAATACCTTTCCATTTCTGGCCGCTATCCTCTGATACCAAAATATCGAGTTTCGCCAGTTTGATAGCATTTTCGAAAGACGATCGATTCAATACTTAATTATATGCCTCTTCTCATTTCTTCTCTCCTTATACGCGAATCTCGAATTTTGCCAGTTTGAAACCCAGATTTGCATTTTCTCTATAGACGATTCAATACCTCTTCTCATTTCTGCTCTCCTGATACCCCGATTTGGATTTTTGCCTCTTCCAAACCCAGATTTTTATTTTTGATAGACGAATCATACCTCTTATTCTCATTTCTGCTCTCCTGACACCCAGATCTTGATTTTTGCCAGTTTGAAACCCAGATTTTCATTTTCGATAGACGACGATTCATTACCTCTTCTCATATATCTAATGCTCTCCTGATACCCAAATCTCGATATTTTTCCGTTTGAAACCCGGATTCACATTTTCGATTTGATACCAATAACTTCTCATTTCTGCCCTCCTGAAACACGAATTTCGATTTGTGCCTGTTCAAAACTCGGATTTTCTTTTTTGTGGAAGAATCGATACCTCTTCTCAATTCTGCTCTCCTGATACACGAATCTCGATTTTTGCCTGTTGAAACCCGGATTTTCATTTTCGATAGGCGATTCAATACCACCACTTCTTATTTCTGCTCTCCTAATACCCAGATTTTGATTTTTGTCTGTTTGAAACCCTGATTTGCATATCGATAGACGATTCAAAATACTTACCTATACATATACCTACCTCTTCTCATTTATTCTTTCCGAATACGCTAATCTCGAATTTTGCCTGTTTGAAACCCAGATTTGCATTTTCGATAGACGATTCAATACCTACCTCTTCTCATTTATTCTGATCTCCTGATACACAAATCTCGATTTTGCCTGATGGTTGCAACTTGGATTTGCATTTTCGATAGACGATACCACTTCTCATTTCTACCCACCTGATAAACGAATTTGGATGTTTGCCTGTTCGAAACCCGATTTTCAATTTTTAATAGACGCATAATATCGATACCTCTTTCCAATATTCTGCTCTCCTACACCCAAATCTCGATTTTTGACTGTTGGAGACCCGGTTTTGTATTTTCGATAGACGATTCAATACACCTCCTTCTCATTCTGCTCTCCTGATACTGAAATCTCGATTTTTTTCTGTTTGGAACTAGGATTCTCATTTTCGATTTGATACCAATAACTTCTCATTTATGCTCTCCTGATACACGCATTTAGATTTCTGCCTGTTCAAATCCCGGATTTTCATTTTCGATAGACGATATTCAATATCACTTCCCATTTCTGCTATTCTGATACACGAATTTAGATTTCTGCCTATTCGAAACACGGATTTTCATTTTTGATAGAAGAATCAATACCTCTTCTCAATTCTGCTCTCCTGATACGCCAAATCTCCATTTTTGCCCGGTTTTGCACTTTCGATAGATGATTCGCAATATCTCTCCTCATTTCTGCTCTACTGATACACGAATTCAGATTTTTGCCAGTTAGAAACCCGGATTTGCATTTTTGATAGACGAATCAATACCTTTTCTCAATTCTGTTCTCCTGATACCCATATCCCGATTTTTGTCTGTTTGGAACCCGGATCTGCATGTTCCATAGACGATTTGATACCTCTCTTCTGCTTTTCTGAAACGCGAATTTAGATTTTTGCCTGTTTGAAACCCGGATTTGCATTTTTGATGGACGAATCAATACCTCTTCTCATTTCTACTCTTATAATTATTTATTTTCAATAATATTCTCATCCTGAAGATGCTGAAATAGTCAGCGAAACAGGTGTCGAGGCGTTAAAAAATCAGTTAAGGGTGAAACAGTGTAATGTGAATATCGTGCCAAAGGTTGTTCAGTCTTTGACGTATCTTGAATTAGTTGAGAAATTTTACAAAATGGTTAACAATTCCAGCAATATTCATTTCTGGAATGCAATTTCACTTTATTCCGTTATTGTCACTCGAAACTAGGGATTTCCATCCATTTTCATCAGGTACATAAGACTTGTATGTACATAACGCACCTGTGGAAGAGTTCCTTTTACCAATTGGGGGATGTCATCTCTCGAGAATCCCAATGCAGTTAGGCCATTCTCAATTTTCATAATACTCATGTACTTTCTCACAGTATCAGACAAAATCTTTCCTGCATCAGCTTTCCTTCCATTTCGAATATCAGCACCCAAAATTTCCGCCGCTTCCAAATGTCTTTCAGGGCATGTTGGAGCAATGAACTCAAAAACAGCCGGAGCTGTGATTACTACTGAGAGACCATGTGGAATTATTGGGTGATCATCACTAAAAAATATAGATCTACTTATAAAGTGTCATTTCAAACAACCAGAGAATAACTATAGCAGAAATGATGACATAAATATTGAATATATTGCAGAATCAAAAATCAACCTATCAATGTTCACAAATAAAAGTGGGATGGAAGGAGTTAGTTGTGATAGTGCAATGATCAATAATAAACAGTGAAAAAGGAATTGGACTCAGCACTGTTATATTAATTGTTGTTATGCAGAACCTACCTATAATCAGTGGGAAAGAAGTTTCGGACATTTCCAGAAATTGGATATGATAGTCCATGAGGTAAATGTACTCCTGCATTCCCAAACCCTACTCCAGCCATAGTTGAAGCCAAAAGCATCTGTGACCTCGCTTCTATGTCATCTGGACGGTACACTGCCCTAAAAGTATCAGAATAACTTTGTAGTAGGTACCTATTCTTCCTTGCTTGCTGATCTGTTTCGCTGGTACCTACCACAAGAACAAAATTATTTGGTGTTAGGTACCTTTCCAGTCTTACCTTTCGAAAAATTTTCTGATGACATCCAAACAAAATCTAGCCCAAACATCTGAAACTGGGTTTCTTCCCTGAAATGTTGGCCTAGATTTTGGATTCTCCGGACAAGGAGATCTTTCGTCAAAAGGGATAGCAGTAAACGATTCGAGTGCATGACATAATATGTCAAATCCAGAATAAGCAGTTACTCTTTCTGGCAAGGTCAGAGTGTGAAGTGGGTCAATGATACCGAGAGTAGGTCTCAAAGATCTGTGTGATATGCCAGTTTTGGTTCTGAGAGGCTCGTAGTCGAAAACGCTTACGCCAGTAGTTTCACTGCCAGTTCCAGAAGTAGTGGGAACTAAAAATGTTCGATATTTATATCATTTTGAATTTCGAAATCATGTTTCCACAGCCAAGTTACTGATGTAGTTTATTTCTTCTTGATATCAATTCATATGTTATCACTTCAAAAGAGTCATCGTCTTTGATGAATTTAATATTGGTAGGACGAAGGATGTTATACTTACTAGCAATCAAATGTTTGAGTGTGACATCAACAAGTTTTCCTTTTCCAATAGGTACATTCACGTAATCCAAAAAGTTTGCCTCTGGATCACACGAATAAAGATTAGCTGCCTTAGCAGTGTCCATGACTGATCCACCTCCAACAGCAATAAAGGAGTCAAAATTTTGGAATTTGACAAACTCGATTGCATCGATCATACTACAAATACATCAATCGAAACTTAACAAGAGAATATAGGCATATAATCAAACTTCATTGACCGTTTGCCGCAATTATTAATATATTAGACGAAAATATGTGACTCTCATAGGAGATACTTTTCTCTGAATATATATTTTTTTTATTAATATTTTTTTCTATTATATCAAGCACCAAAACATCAATTACTAAGATGTATGGAATTTCATTCTATTATGAAACGTTTCGAATAAGAGTAGTAGTAGTATATGTACTTCGTTGGTATGTGTATGTACATACCAACTGGCTATCGGTCTTACGAGAGGTCTTCCAGCCCATGTGTGTTCTGTGCAGGCTTTGTTACTGGCTCCATACGCCAAATGGGTATTGGATTTCTATAAACTATAGGAGGTTATTTATTGAAATTCACCTCTTTTCGGTTGGTTCAACTCGACATTTGTCATAGACTTGAAATTTCACACCATTTCTAGTTAAAGAGTCGATAGTGGTTTTGACTGGTTGGAGATCAACTAAGTACGGATCTGTCATCACACAAACATTCTTTGCTTTAATATTGACCAAGTCCATACCAACTTCTCTGGTGACTCCTTTTCCATATCGTACCGTTGAAGAGACCATCTAAAATTTCAAGTCAAGGTGTTTCGAAATATTTTCACGTGTAGAATACACTTCTGCGTCTACCCTGTATACTATATTGACTCACTTCGAAAGCATAATCTTTGGAAGGCAACACGGCATTAGAGCTGACATGAACCCGTCCTACATTTGAATGAGCTGGGCATTTACACCTGCAAGAAATGGATGTATTCAAAAAAGTTCTTATACCTTAGAAGATACGAATTAGCAAGCATTTTACAATTTCATAGATTCGTGTATATTTCGATTCCTATACCACTGATTACTGTCAAATGAAATGAAAATAATAACTCTAAGTATATACTTACGAATTTGAAGCAACAGACGATATGAGATCTAAAATTCTGGACCGTGAACACATATTCGTACACCCTAAAATATCGAAGTAGGTACCTATAAAAAACACAACTAAGATACTGTCGTATCAACTATTCTGTCTATATTTGTTCAGTTATCATCAACAAATACTAAGATGAAAACATACATGCCTTGAATACATAAACAAAATAATTATTTATAATTAAACAAACTTGACTGATAAAATGTTGTTCACTACTGAACAGTTCCTGAGGAATCCACAATTTATATGAAGTCTGATTCAATGATGACACTTTTTTCATTGAAATAAAAGGATCAAGGAACAAATTTCAAAAATAAGATTTTCATCGGCCATTTTGATATCCTTTCTTCATAAACATTTACTTCGTATAAACGAACATTTTTTTATTATTCGCAAGATGTATCTGTCAATTAAGCTAATACTAAGATCGATCTAGCAATTTGGGCTTCATTGCTTCATCGATCTGGCAATTAGTGTTCAATTGTCAGATCGATTTTGTAATTGAGGTTAATTGCAACATCGATCTGGCCACCAGTGCTCATTTTAGATCGATCTTGCTTGTTGCAACTGAGCCTCTCTAATTGCTAGACCGATCTGCCAGTTAGTGCTAAATCATCAGATATCAGATCGATGTTGCAATTATCCTAATCGCAAGATAGATCTGACAAATATGCTTAATTGCAACACCGATCTGTCAATTAGTGCTTATTTCACAGATCGATCTTGCATGTTGCAATTAAGCTTGCCTTATTGTCAGATCGATCTATCAATTAGTGCTGAATTCTCAGATCTATGTATATTTATGTATCTATGCAATTGTCTTAATTGAAAGATATGACAATCATAAGCTTAATTCCAACATCGATCTGACAATTAGGCACTAATTTCCAGATCGATGTTGCAATTATGTTCAATTGTACGATCGATGTTGTTGCAATTAAGCCCAAATTGCTAGATCGATCTTACAATTAGCTTAGATTAATTGACAGAGAAATCTTGCAAATAATTTCGTTATGTCGGTTCAGCACCTTCGTACCTAATAGCTTCTCCGCAACTTCTTACAGATAGAGTTAAATTTGAGTAGCTACCTACTCCAGCCTTCATCTGATTAAATGTAAATGTTTAAAGCATAGAGTGTTTTCAAAAAATTCAGCCTTTGGTTGGGTTTTGTTCGCTATCATAGAGCTATCAACAACATTTTTGGGATCTTTTTGTTCTAGCGTTGTCACGCGAAGCACAGACGTGAGGAGAATTTGCGGTCCTAGAACTGACCCTTGTGGAATTCCTTCGTTCAGTGTGGTCAAGAAATAATTATTATTATCTGTATTCGGCAATCAGACCATAACAGAAAAGAGATGCTAGTAATTCAATGAAGTCGTTAAGAAAACTGGCTGATCTTTAATAATTCTCATTCGAAGAAACCTTTTTTTGAGATAATAGTTTTCTATTTATGCATTCAAAGAAATCTCTCTGCATATTTCAGGAAACCTATCGAGAATACAGACTACACTCTCTACGGAACTGTTCCTATTCCGTCAATAAAAGTGAGCTATTACTGATTACAGATTCCTTCCAATTTCTTTCTGTATTTCCTTAGCACCCAGATGATATTTGTTCACTTTATTTTTTCTCCATGCCATATTGGTTCACTAGTTAACTTTGTTTTGCATGTTGCATATCTTCCTCCCGCACTATTTTCAAACCAATATTTGAGTACAAATCAGGGGCCGGAGTTGTGTAGGTGTCGATAAAAATATCGGAGGTGATCTCAGTAAGAAATGGCAGTTTTAACTTTTTTTTATCTCTTGGATGGCACGAGAGGAAATTCCTATAATTTTCGTTAATAATGAAAGCCTTCTCTTGATATTCCTACAGACAATAACAAAAATCAAAACTATTGAATGTTTTAAATATGACGAGATCCTCAACCGGACTAATATTTTTCAATGTTTTGTAAAGTATTGGATATTTCATAGAAATTGGTTCATCTGAACTTTTTCAGAAGTTCTGAGAATACCTTGAGCTGTCTCAACGATTTTCAAAAAAATGGTGGAGGTTCATACCGCCAAATTTGGCGATTTATCGTTAGGGCGTTTCACCAAATTTGCGCAATTGGAAAAAAAAACCTCGGATAGTTCCTGAGAGAAGCAAAAATATTTAAACAGTTCTGAATATCAACATTACCAAATTTCATCGATGATATTCGAAAGATATGATAATTAGGGTTCCAGAGACGTACTCCAATTATTTTTGCTGAGTAAAGAATTATTAGAATGTTTCAGAATAGCGGTAGGTATTGAAGTTTTTGAATCATGATTCATATCAGGGGCCCGAGTTGTGTAGGTGTTGATAAAAATATCGGGGGTTTTCTTAGTAGGAAATGACAGTTCTAACTTTTTTTATCTCTTGGAGGGCACGAAAGGAAATTCCTATAATTTTCGTGGTAATTAATGATGAAAGCCCTCTTTTGATATTCCTACAGACAATAACAAAAAATAAAACTAATGAATTCTTTAAAAAATAACGAGATCCTCAACCTGACTAACATTTTTCAATGTTTCGTAAAGGATTACTTCAATGAGATCCTATGGATATTTCATATAAATTGGTTCATCTGTACTTTTTCAGAAGTTCTGAGGATACCTTGAGCTGTCTCAACAGTTTTCAAAAAAATGGTGGAGGTTCCTATCGCCAAATTTGGCGATTTATCGTTAGGGCTATTCACCAAATTTGCGCAATTGAAAAAAAAAGCCTCGGATAGTTCCTGAGAGATGCAAAAATATCAAAACAGTTCTGAATACCAACATTACCGAATTTCATCGATGATAATTCGAATGATATGATAATTTGGGTTCCAGAAACGTAATCCAATTATTTTTGCTGAGTATAGAATTATTAGAATGTTTCAGAATAGCGGTAGGGTTGACATCTGGTCCATACACAAATGTGCCACTCTGTGGTTGTATTTATATTGAAACTATAATTCAAACATTCTTGAAAATTGAATAAATCTGATCTGTTAATGCAAGAAGAATATTCTCACAACACGGATTATTTGTTGCATTGCATACATATAGCACGGCTTTGGTGGTTACTTCACATATTTATTTTAATTAAGTCTCTCGGTTGCAGAAAAGAAAGCATGTTTCATTCGGATCAAAAGTGACACTTTGTTTGACAAGCAGATTTTGCTTCAGCTCGGCTTCGCTAGACGCTCCGCCAAACAAAGTGTCACTTCTGATCTTTATAAAACAATCTACTATTATTTTCAAATATAATTTGAGGTTCAAGTCATGATTCATAAATATTTTTAAAATTCTGTCCTATCTGCCTTTCCCCAGCTCTCTTTCCTGGTAGCGTCCATGTGGTGATATCTTCCAAAATGGATTCGTTGTACCGACAATAAAGCTATACAAGATTTTTTTTCTGAAAATGTAATATGATTTGCCGCCATTTTTTCTTGAGATTGATTAAAGAACTTGAACAGTTGCATCTCCTTGTTAATACAGTGTCATTTGCAATTAGATTTCTATTTTCCTGGAAAATTGAGAGAAAAAATTTATAAAAATAATACTTAAATGGGAGCAAGTGTATCCGCTATACCGACATTCTTGGGCTGAACGTGATATTGTTAGTCTCAAGTATTAAACACAACTGAAATATATAGAGCAGGGCATCATATAATATAAAGTCATTCTTTTATTTACAGTGCATCATTTCAGAACCCCCTAATATGTAAACTAATGTATCGTATTAGAATATGGCGGCTATCGAAAGAATATTCATATCAAGCTATTTTTCCATAGTCGTGAAAATGTTCCTCATAATATGTATCTCTATATCGATCAATGATCCAGAAATATGATTCGGTATATTTTAAAAAATAGCAGAGTAGTCTAATCTGGCACGTATATGAGATAATCATTATCTCCTAACATGTAGGTGATGATAATACGAAACTCAACAAACTAGGTCAACATACTTACATACATAAAAAACAAATCAGGCATTCAAACGAGAGGCTGAAAGTTATAATTTTCAAAACGAAAAAAAAAAAATATCCTAATGCCCAAAATGAAATCTGAATGAAATTGTATTCACACAAGCACATTGGGAGAGAGCAAACTTTACACCTCAACAGCTTCTCATGATTTACAGAGCAACAAATACGGCCTGTTCTAGAATACTGTTACCACCTATTGGGTTCAGAACCCAAACATACTCTGATGGTCTTAGATTCCATCCAGTGAAGAGCCATTTGCCTGGTGGGTGATGCCACACTCACTAACACTTTGACTGGAACACTGTAGAAAGGTCGGCGTCCTTTCACTTTTCTATGGATACTTCCATGGGAAATGTTCTTCAGAAATCTCTGCTATTATTCCACGACTAGCAATTCCAGTCAGACGAACTTGACAAGCGCAGTCAGCACATCCTTTCGTTGTCAACCTCGAAATATGTCGAACAGCAAAGCTCAAGAATTCATTGCCTGAGGAAGTTTTTCCAAGAACTTATAATCTCCAAAAGAAAAAAAAAACAATTCCTACCACTTTTCCATATTCTCCCTAGGTACGCACGATGTTCTTCGAACATTATAGGGGTTCTCTTTCGTGCGCACCAAGCGCAGCTAATTGTGAAGAGTTCTTCATAAGGTATTTTTTTTGCTGAGGAACTGATATTTTCAGTCAATTTCTTCGTTGGTCAAAACAATATATCTCAAAATGTCTCCTATAAAATCCCAATGAATGGTACCTTACTCAATTAAAGATATTGATTCAACATTTTGAGAACAAATTTTCTTTTGAAACAGGAATGAGATTTTTTGTACCATAATGTGTGAATAATAGTTATTTAACCAACTATAGTGCAGTGTAGTGCATATGGTGAATGAAACTGTTTACTCTGCTAAATACTTCATTGTTCTAACATACAATCACTACTAAAATTTCAAGAGAATATAGCATCATTAATAACTGATATATCAATGTGTATTCATGGAAAGCGGGACACACTGTATATAATATACCTACGAGTTGGTTATAACATTTTTCCGTCGACTATATTTTTTCCGGTATCTACACCAACAATCAAGTAGTAGCCATAAAAGTAACTTGTCACTGACATTAGTGATTATCAAAACTAAAAAAAAAAATCTTTCGGTAGAAAACAAAAATTGAAATCGGTTCAGAAACTTCATAAAGCTAATCCGTTAACGTAAAATATTCGATGAAATCCCTATTTTCGATTTGAATGCAGATTCCAACAGAAGAACGACGTGGTGTATGTTTGGTTGCCTAAACCACAATCGATCGTTGACAGACGAATTGATAGTTAATAGGGGTCATTAACGATCAATTTCGTGTACAATCATCAAACTTGTTAATACAAAGTCGACAAAAAATAGAATTCAATAAAGATACCTCGTTAGAATCTACAATAATTATTTCATAATATAAGCGCAATAACATTATAAATATAAACAATCAACTTATTTTCTACGATTCTGTCGGATATTAATGGTATCAAGTCGAAATAGTTACAATTCAGCTAATTAGTTAAAAATGAAATCAAGCATTGGGCATCATCAAAATACGGGTTCCCATTACATGAGAAAATAATGCAGGAAGCTATGTCTTGGACAACTCCAGCTATCGTTTATATGGGTAAGTATTTTAATTCACGTTGGTCAAAAGATATTTACAATATGTGTACCTATACGCATGATAAAATTTCATAGCCCCACATAAAATTAGACCACAGTTATGGAATACTTATTACTATTGAGTTAAAGTTATATTCAGATACCCTCGTGGTTCAAGTGGAATGGACGGTTGGAGTCGCAGGAAACTCGTAGCGACTGAAAGTTGGAGTTTTAGGCCCAGAAAGATCTTCGGACAAGGGTCTATACACAGATCCACTGTGCTTCTTCTCTCCATGCCCAGTAGTCCACAAAGGAATCTTCAGCCTGGGAAGATTAGCCTTGTGCATATCGAAGCGGTTGTTCCTTCTGAGTATGCAAAGAGTAGCTGCGACCGCTACAGTAAGAACAACCAAGGCACTGAGAACGAACACCGAGGTAATAGAGAGAATGTACGAAGCTCTCGCCAAAGTCTCCTCATGCATATCTTTAGCCAATGGTTGATCTTCTGCAACGGTTTCTTCCTCATACAAGTCATAATCGTCGTCGTCATCTTCGTCATCGTCATCGTATTCCTCATCGGCCAACTCATTGGTTTTGTCCGTTGTGATATCATCGAGCAGTTCTGGCTGTATTGGAATGTACTTAACAGAAGTGATTTGTGGGCATGCGTTTTTGTGGAATTCTTTCCATTCCATGGTACTGAATCCATCGATGTCTTCACCAAAGGTTCTCTCCATCCCAGTGTACAGGTTCTTGGTGTATTCAATTGGGGATACACCTCTCAATTCCGCTTCGTGGATAAGGCTACACAGCTTTTCATCGAAAATCAGAGGATTGTTGTTCAAATCGATTGCTTCGAGATTAGGCATGATTTCAGCTTCTTCTTCACTGATTGTTGCGAGTTCATTGCCTCCAAGCAAGATCTTGCGCAATGATTTAACAACATTGTTGGCGTTTGCCCAGAGTTTCGTTAGGGAAGCATTTCGTGCATCGATCTCTCTAAGAACTCCGTTATCGGCGAATACCTCAGGATTAAGAACCATCAGTGGATTGCCAGCGATGTTCAAAGTCTCGATATTACGATTATTTTTGAAAGTAGCTGGGCCAAGATAGGCTATTTTATTGTAGGAAATGTCCAAAATCTTCAAGCTCGCGATAGGATCGAAAATATTATCAACGTTCTTGAATTTATTATGGGACAGTTCCAAGTTGATCATGCCTGCCATGTTTTGGAACACAGAACCGTCAAGAGTTTTCAAACCACAATGGTTACAGGAGAACGTGTATGTAGTGAAGCCTTTACCATTTCTTAGGAAGAAGCGTGGCAAAGTTTCGAAATTGTTTCCATCTAGAACAATTTTGATGAGATTTTGATTCCCTGAGAAGACATCATCGTCAAGTACGGTCAACTTATTGTAGGAAAGGTTGATCACAGAGAGTTCCTTCATATGATCTAGAGATTTGTGCGAAATGGTTTTGATGTGGTTATGGCTGAGGATGAGTTCATTCAGAGTTGACAGTTTCCTTGCAGACTCTTCGTCAAAAGTCTCCAGTTGGCAATTTTTAAGCGACAAAGTTTCGAGGTTTTCAGAAGTATTCAAACGGAAATGTTTGATAGGATTGTTATCAAGATACAAACTGTTGAGTTCTTGATTGTTTATAAAGATAGTAGCTGGAAGCCTGAAGATTTCGTTATTAGACAAGTATAGTTCTTCTAGTTCGAACAGCTCGGCAAACGTTTCAACTTCTACGTTTTTGATCAGATTGCCAGTCAGGTTGAGGAATGTGAGCTTCAACAAGTTGTTCAGCCTAGGAATTTGTTCCAAGCCACATTCACCAAAGTGGAGTTCTTCGAGTACTTCAGAGGAAAGATCTGGACTGTCTTCAAACCGACATCCATGGAATTTGACCCTTTTCGTATTGTTGAATACCTTGGCATCAATGGCTCCAATTCTCGAATTGATGAACAGGATGTCATCGAGGTTTTTGAAACCACTGAAGGCTGATTCTTGGATCTGGTAGATGTTAACATTTTCGAAACTGATCACATTGACCATGGCTTTGCTGATGTAGTGGAATGTACTGGCATTGATGGTGAGAGGTCTATCGCAATCGATGATCTGCAGGCGACTAGTGATGAGCTTGCTGAGTTTGCATTTACACTCGTCGATGCAAAATCTTGAATTTGTGGGAAGCGACGGCACTGCAGACGCCGCCGCACAGGCGGCCAATACAAGTGTCCAGATTTTCATTTATCTGCAACAAAAATACAGTCGATTATTTTATTTTTAAATAATGTCTGTAGGCTAATCGAGAAGGTACTACATCCCAGGCAACCCGATGACGAATGATCACGTCACTGTGGCGTCCCTAATTGGTGATTTTTCGTCAGAGATGTCACACACAAATTTATGACGGCACTATAACGTGATAATCACGTCACAAATGATTATTAAGGTATACCTATATTGAAACCGTTACTCTTATAGAATAGAATAGAATAGAATCGTTTAATTGCTAATAAGACTACATTCACAAAGTTGCATCAGAAAAGAAAAGAGGCCTCAGCCTGTGTGTGAGCAAAAAAAAACAAATTCATACATACATTAATTTAAAAATAGTGAACAACAAACTATACTCGCAGAGGACGAAGAAACATGAAAATATAGAACGTATTCAAATTCAAAATTCAAGTATCCTTAAGAATAATATTAAAATGTTAAAATATAGATATAAGATATTAAAATTTATATAAAGTAATAATGTACATGATCATTGAAATTAAAGTTGAACATATATTTGAATTGAGGTTGAGTGGATTGTTTTTGCAACACATGTATATAGGTACTCATATAATATGTCACTTTCCTAGAATGATGCCGTTGCAGTGATGTATCTATGACGTACCAATTTGGTGAGCTTCGTCATTCAGAAATTCTTGTAATAATTTGCTATTCAGATTTTTGTTGGGTGAAAAAGAATGCATCAATATACATTATTCAACAAAGTGAAGCCAAATTCGCCAACTTCCTTTCCATTGCTATCAAACTATTCTTTGTCTTCTTACATCTCGTCGACACAAACTACATAATTTTTGATACAAATACGAGTAACTGATTGCATTCTGATGGAGAAGCGTACTGAAGGATAGCGCTGCTGAATAGGCGATTGAATGAACATGACACAGGAGGGACCCACCAAGCAGACTCAACAATGCATAATCAATATTATATAATGTCATCAGAGGACAGTGATGCTTATCACACCATTTTGACGTTATTATGACGTCAGTCGGACGTCACAGTCTGGTGAGTGAATGACGTCAATACGACGTGAGTAATATGACGTCATTGGGCTGTGACCTATTCACGTCATTATCACGTCATGCGACGTCAACTACTGACGTCACCTTGGTCATTCAAGTGACGTAAAAAAGACGTCACTGGAACGCCATCTGGTTGCCTGGGATATTCATTTTGACAGATTTTTTGGGATTTTCTCTCGTCGTTTCAATAAAAATATGAATATGAGTCTTATTTCAATATACGTATGTAGTGAGGACAAATCAGATGATTTGCCCGAGAACGACGTCACTGCTTTTGAGGAAGTCTAAATGACGAATTCAATCGATTTTCAGTGACATACGAAGAACCATCAATAACGATACAAATATAATATCACACCTTCCCGGCATATCTGAAAATATAAGGAGATTAATTTTAACTCAAACAAAGCCGAAAAATGAAGAACAATTATTATCAAAACAATGTATTTACAGTATACCTGGTGTTTGTGGAAACTATTATACAGGCGAAACAAAGATACCTCTTTCAGTAGGGACGAAAGAACTCAAGTAGGTACAATATAAAGAAAAGATATATCGACAAATCCCCCTCCCCCCTCAAATCGTGGGCATGGCCTTGAAAGTAGCTGAGCATATCTTAACTAAAAATTGAAAATATATGGCAGAGGAAAATAATATTGAAATCTTAGAATAACAAGATAACAACCAACAGAGAAAAATCAAGGAATCCGCTTGTATTCTTCTGAACGAAGACAATAGCATTGCTTCTTGGTCAGTTGCTGTAGATAGAACATGGATTTCAGTGAGGATGTGTCCAGAATTTTTATCATGGGTGGGGCGGGGGGATTAAAAATAATGGGATAAACATTAAACATTATTGATATAAATAATCAACTTATCTGCTACAAGTTTGTCGAATAGCTCAAATTCAATACTCATAAATGGAATGCAAGCCACAATGTGATTCCAAATTCTCAGCAGTCTCAGCAAACATGTTTGTATATGTCAATGAGTGTGACAAAGAGAATGAGTTGAACCGTTCTTGTTACTCCCTTTGACCATCACGACAGAAATATTTGTTGTCATTGGAAATAGCTCCTCCAATCCCGAACCTCAGAACCCAATCTCCAACCTCCAAATAATTATCTTTGAATGATAATCCCTGATGGTCAAATATGAAATAATCAAAACACTGCCCATTTTTTTGGTAGAATACCTACTCATTTGGCAATTCCTGCCTTCCACTGTATTTTGCTGCAAGGAAATTAGAAAACTAGATCTGCAACAAGGATTTCCGTAAGCGTTTCTTACTATTATCTCGTTGATTCAATTTCATACATAATATAATTATTGCCAGTTCAAGTTCATTTGGTCAAATAGTATGTGACTATTATTATACAGGGTTGAAACCAAAAAAAATACGTTCATGAAATAGAATATCTGCTATTTTATGCCAGTGTTTTTACACAGTCGTAGAAAGAAATTTAGTTTGTATGCCGTATTCACAGTTCTATACGGAGTGTGTTGCAAACTGGTGAAAATGCATAACTTAACTGTATCGCTTAAAATGGATAAATTTTGATGAAAATAGGTTGACATTATCAAACTTGAAAATCATGTTTTGATTTTATGCAACTCTCAATAAGTGAAAAATGGTCTAAGGAAACATGAGCAATTAGCAAACTATATATTTGTGAACAGGAGAAAAAGATCTTTCTCTATTATGCGATTCGCATTTGTTTATTTAAGGAGTGGCAAAAGATAGTATACAGATGAAACCCTACAACTTTCATATTTGAAGTTTTTTTTTTACCTTGTATAGTTGAAGCTGTAGGTAGGAGTCAAACTATATGGGACACCCCCTGTACGATGAGAGAAATTACAAAAACCTTCAGAGGAAATTCAGAGTTTGTCAAAATACATTTTATCTGCAGAATGGTACTTTCATCAGTCAATATATGAAATAATGAACATCATTCATTATGAATTATAATTTTGTCTGGAACATCGAACAACTCTGGGATTTCTTCTTATATCGCTTGAGTCATATTCTCATTTGTAGATGTATATGTCGAGGGAACAGGTGGTTTTTTCCCAATGGCGGAATGTTTTTTTTTATACGTGTTGGTGTTCATGGTATTTCATGCATTTGGTGTTTCATAATTCGTGCAATATTTTTCAGGAAAACGTTGAATCATTATTATAGGTATTATTATAGGTACCTACCTATAATAATAATCATTTTGAACTAATCGGATTCATTATCACTTCAATTCCTTGAATTTTGTGTAAATAATAAACTGAAATTACTCCAATGCTGGAAAATTAATTATAAATACGACATTGAGATCAGGTCGGCGAATTAACCTTAATCACTCAATGAATTGGGAAATTATTTGTCTGGGTCGTCTGGGTTTTACGGTATAGTGATGTGTGTGTAAATATGAACATTTTCTCAGACTGGACAGTGATGGTCAATGCGATGGCATTTCCATCAGAAACAATGAAAAGTACTTCTGTTCCTACCATCAGTTACTGGCATTGTTACATTATTTATTATTTGGGCAATAAAACTGCAATGGTCTATTTGAAATTATTCCTGGTACTGGGTTTGAGAGCCTGTATCAAGTTTGTTTTCCGAACTCTCATAAACTGACGTCAATAAATCATTTCAGTCGTTCTCAGATTAAAATAAAACATTTCGTGCCAATAAAAACTAAGTTTTATGTGTTCAGTTTGTAAAATTTCCATTTACAAGCTGGGCGGGCTTCCAGATCGAGTTCCAGATGGAGAATATTTTTTCATGGATTGAATTCTGAAGTGCGAGTTTATACAGAGTGGGCCTTTGAAAACGAAACAGAGGCTCTGTAGGTCGCCAAAACCGGATTATCAAAAAAAACTGAAACAGGTCAACTACATTTTCGAGGGGGACATCTTTCTAAAATATTTTCAGCCCTGCGGCGTTGCCGCTTCTAAAGAAAAGAAGCAACAACTTTGTTATTTCAAATGGAACACCTTGTATTTTATTGCATTCTTAGATTCTCTCCGAAGAGCTGAATTCATCAATGCATCACACTTGGGGTCTAGCTGTAATGGTTTCAGGGATATAAAGTGTTCAAAATCGAGATTTTTCAACTTTAAAATTTTTTTGTGTCGAAACTATTCATTATTGGTCAAAACGGCTCTCATGTCCCTATCTCAACTTGTGATTTACTATCTACTGACATTTATTTGAAACAAATACAGGGTGGTTCAAGATTCAGAATTCTGATCACCCTGTATCTGTTCCAATTAAATATTAGTAGATAGTGAATCACAAGTTGAGATAGGGACATGGGAGTCGTTTTGACCAATAATGATTAGTTTCGACACAAAAAAATGTTAAAGTTGAAAAATCTCGATTTTGAACACTTTATATCCCTGAAACCATTACAGCTAGACCCCAAGTGTGATGCATTGATGCAATCAGATTTTCGGGGAGAATCTAAAAATGGAATAAAATACAAGGTGTTCCATTTGAAATAACAAAGTTATTGCTTCTTTTCGTTAGCAGCGGCAACGCCGCAGGGCTGAAAATATTGTAGGACGATGTCCCCCTCGAAAATGTAGATGACGTGTTTCAGATTCTTTTCATAATCCGGTTTTGGCGACCTACAGAGCCTCTGTTTCGTTTTCAAAGGCCCACTCTGTATACTTACAGAAGAATCGAACCATTACATGACAACCACAACATTTTATTTTCTCGATATGAAGAATATACATATATATATATTCAAATTACAAGGGCAATTCGTCTCGTGGGTGATATATGCCTAGCTCACAAACTCACTCACTTCTCTGGGACACCGTAGGAAAGTTGGCGATCTGGCTCTATTTTATAGATATTTTCATGGACGATGCTCTTCTGAAATATCAACAATTGTTCCTCCCTTGGCAGTCCCCGCGAGATTAACCCGTCGAGTTGGGGCTTCGCACTCCTTTGTGGTCACTTTGGAGACCCTGCAGGACATCTCTTTCCAAAGACTCGTTCATCCAACGAACAGCGAGGCTCTGGAACACATTGCCAAGGGAGGTGTTTCTCGAAGCATATAACCTCCAGAAATTTAAGAAGAACACCAATTCCTACCTTATTACCCTTGGTTCTCACGATGTTCTCTGAACATTACAGGATATCCCTTTTCGTGGGAACCAGAACATAAAAAAAAAAGTGGAATGTACTGGAAACGTATTTCTGAGGAGCAGAATTCATCTAAATTATATGTACCTATACATATACACTTTTCAGCAGTTTTGAGCAAAAATTAAAGTCATAATCTGGGGCAACATCCATGATTTATGGACACCTTGTATGAATTATATGTTCAGTATAACGCGCAATATGATGGATACAAATGACAGCATCACATCCAGAGTCACTTCTAGTCTAGTTATAAATTGAACATCATGCTAAGCACATAATAGATTATCATTATTTATTATTAATTTCTGAAAGCCTACAAATTGGAGTTGTATATACAGGGTCAGTGAAAAGTACACGAAAAACTGATATTCCTTTTTGATATCTCATATTTCCAATATAAGGAGAATTTCAACAACTCTGTATCATCACAATGTAACTTCTTGATAACTTTTTGGTGATTCATTTGGAACGTTGTGTATTTTGAGATAGGTCAAGTTACCTATTGCTTATAACCTTTGGGTAATATTTCTTGTAAATGAAAACGGTCGTGTGAAGGCGTTGCTATCTCTCATATTTTGCAATCGTTTTGGAATCACGTTTTCGTAATATCTACTTTTTGAAACTATATATGCACAATGTTCATAGCCTGCCACAAAATAAACATGGATAATGAAAGGTTCATTAGTGTGAGACTGTTATTTTTGGTCAGGGTCATTGTCCAATTCGAACAAATCATCGCCTGGTTATCAGCTCTTTATTGATAGTTCACAAGGTGAATCAACGACATTACACAGATTGGACTTTGTAAGTGGACCTCGGAAATTCCTGAAATCCCGGAACCGAATTGTCATCCTCTTATCGTATTCAGAAAACAACAGATTAGGAAAGCCGTTTTTGAATGGGCAGTAGGTACTTAGTTTGATATCATATATAACAAAGTATGAAAGTGTGGGATCCGACTGATAACAATTCAACGTTTTCGCTTATCTTATATTGACTAAAGTAAACATTGCAGTACTTAAGTAGGTATTGTGACTCGAGGCGTATGTATTCTCTGGTGTGGGTACTACTAAATACTAAATATAGGTACGATGAGGACATCAACATGAATATTATTTAGGGAAATTTGACAGCTGATACTCACACAGCAGGTGCAGAACAAACAGGTGTTATCATAAGAATGACTTATGCTGATGTCAATAACTGTGCACTTAGTGTATCTACAAGGGCACCGGGCACCAAAGGGGTACAAATTTCACATACCACCTTTTTATGACAACATAAATCCATATATGGATAACGTCAGAAAGATAAATTGAGATAGATAGACAGAAATGGGTGGATCGTACCTTATAGAGTATACCTAGACGTATTCACCTGACAATATTCGGAAACCATAAAAAAATGTAGGGGAAAGTTACCTATGATGGCATACTTAACTTTACATCAACATTGACACGTTATTAATAAGTTTGGGAGATGATCTGTGTGTAATTTGAATACACAATGACTTCATAATTGATCAGAACTCATAGCATTCTTCATACATTTTGAAATTTTTTGAGAAAAAAATTTAAAGGAAAATGACGTCAATGTGCCATCATAGGCAGGTATCCTCCTATGATGGCATACCTTCAATCCATGAGGTCTTCTGAGGTTAACCTATTCTTGAATTGAAATAAGTGCTTTATTATGGAAAGATTGATGTATTCAAAATAATGGGACAGTTCTTACAAAAACATAAACTTAGGAATAAATCAGAAAGTAGCATTTTCGAAACAGTCATCAGATGACAAATATTTCATAGGCAGAGTTCGCAGATGAATTGCTTTCTTCGTTTTCGACTCCGGCACATTCGATATGGCACCAGGATTTGCACATCTGGCATGAAATCCACAATTCTCTTGATTTGGATACCATACATACCATGCCATCAAAGGAACGACTATCGTATGCCGTCATAGGAAAAGTCCACACTTCAACTTAAAAAAATCGAAATAATTTTTTGGTTACAAATTAACCTCAAAATAAACACAGTACCAAATTAAGAACATTCATCAAAAGCATGCACTGAATGGGTGTTCTCGAATAAAGTCTATTAAGAACTTACCGAAATTGTTTTAAATCCACAAATATTTGTTGAACTATCCGACGCGTATGAGTGTTCGTAGACATCGATAGATCAGTAACGACCATCTGACAAACGGGTCATTTGAGCGCCAAATTCAAATGCGTTAGAAATATCGATAGTATGCCATCATAGGAAACATGCCATCATAGGTAACTTTCCCCTAGTAAAATTCCTCATAAAACAGTTCAGCAATTATTGCAATGTGACCAAGATAAGGTTGCAATAGATGGAAACGGGAGGTGATACGAATTCGGGTAAAAAGTTGCGCATTCAGAAGGTCATACCAACGGCCCAGGGCGTCGCCAGCTGGAAAGCTAGGGGGGGGGGGGCACCATAAAAAACTAAAGAGGAAAATCAGATAAGAAAACGTCCCAGATACGCTTTTTATGAGCAATTTGTGGATGAAATGCGGATAAACCCGTCCCTATTTCGGCAAGGAACAAACGATATTTCTTCTGTCTTCATAATGAAAACTTTTGAGTGACCCGACAGCTCGGTGGACTGTAGTATCTAACTACCACGGCGGTGGCTGGGGTTCAAACCCTGCAAGGCGTCAACTTTTTTATTTATTTTTCACTAGTAATTTTTCGAAAAATACATTTTGTGAAAAATAGATTCATTTAGTCAGAGTTAGGTCTAGTAGTATCCTTTTGAATAAAGAAATGATATTTTCCTTCTCATATTCCCTTATTACGACGTCTTGGTGATCAATTTAGAACGCTTTTCGCAATACGCTGCCGTTGTACAATCATCATTGCGAGGCCATTGAGCCGAGATTCAGACATGGTACTCCTCAACCATGTTTTGCTACTAAATGACCTTTCAACTGTATAAGTCTTACGAGGTAAAGCAACAAGGATCTTCAAAGCACTCTCAATTCCAGGAAATAAATCTGTTTTCGGAAGTTCTTGGCTCAAAGTGAGCGTCATCATAAGTAATATCACGATTTTCTGAATATTCGAGATAATTCTGTCGCTTCATTGTTCACGAAATCGTGTTGCCGAGCAATACCGCGAGTCCGTCAGGACGAGGGGTATTGCTGTAAGGGAACACAATTGAGTTAACAATGAAAGACAGAATTATGAGAAGATATTCAGAACAGAGTGATATTTTGTTAGACTACTTCAGGTTCACGAATCATAAAAAGCATTTATTAGAAATGAGTAATTCATTCTGACAAGTACAGAGATAATTATTTTATGCCAAACTGACACACTTTGCTTCGCAATCCATGGTTACATCGTTCAATACATCAACGCTGAAAGACCAATCAGAATTGAACGACAGCTAATGTTTTTGTGATAAGCTCATGTTGACTCTGGCCCTCGAAAAATATCAATATTGTTTTCAGTTTTTCAATTATATCAAAAAATGTGAATTTTTGGAAAATCTATTTTATTTTTTATCTCCGTTATACAGAAAAACTGAAAATACTTTTCCATAGCAACTATTGATGAGATTTAACATGGTGATATTGATTTCTCTACGCGACGTTTCGTATTTGTGAAACCATCATCAACTTTTTTTTTAATTATACGGTCCTGATTATGTGTTGGCAGATTCTTGAAGCTTTTTTCATTCTGAATCCAACCATGTATTATACAAGGTGGTTTGAATGTGTTTCGACCTAGTTTTAGCCATCATCAATATATTTTCGAAAAGTGTTTTTGGTTCTTCTGCATCTCTAATAATAACAATGAAAAAAATTTAATTAATTTCCCAAAAATTCACTTCTTTCGATATAACTGAAAAACTATGAACAATTTTGAACATATTTTAAGGCCGTTAGTATAGGATCCTCCAAATGAGTAACTTTTTCCCATTCAACCGAATTAGTACTTATCTCCTCCCGTTTCAGAGATATCAATTATGCTGTGCAACCTCATCTTGGTCACACTCTGTATATTAAGGTTAGTGTTTGTTTTGAGAAAGTATACAATATATATAATCATCGAATTCAGAGTAGGCTATACAGTATATTGTATAGTGCTATCATCGATATTAAAATTCGATACCTATCCAATGCACATGGCTACCTCTATATCAATATCACAGAATATATATAGATACAACCTTGGATACAACTGGGTACAATAAATTATGCCGGTTTCAAATACTAAAGCACAAATTGGTAGGTACCACTTCAAATTGAAATTTACGGTAATTGAAATCCCAAAAATTCTATCAAAAATACCAAGTTTATCAATATTTCATGATAAGTACAATCTGCGCGTTTACCAGAGTGCCATGAGTCGCATTTGACTATCTATAGCTGTCTCACACAAAGTAACTATTCTTTGAATGATTTATAAAAACATTCTCGAACAATACGAACAATAAAACATCGGAGCCATAGCGACTAATTAATCGATTCCCATATTATTATGATAAGAAAATGCTGATGGAAATAGATCGATTATGCAGCATAGAGGTGCGAGTGTGTTCAAGAGGCATGTCTGGAAATATTTGAATGTCATTAATATATAGCTATATAAGAATTCATTTAAACTTTTTTCATGGAACAGATGCAATAGCAATTTTCATTTATTCTGATGATCATTTCCCACGGTTTTCATTTTAGATCAAATTCTTCAACTTCTTCACCTCTTTGGAGAGTGGAAATGTGGATTTTTTAAGTTTTCCAAAATACTGTCTGTTTGTTAATCGGGAAGGTGAAATATTTCTCATTTCACGTTATTGTCAAGTTAGGTCATTCTCCTCAATAACCTCATCTGTACCCTAGAGTATAACGTCGAATATTAGCAAAAAAGCTAATATACAGAACAGAGTGATTCTTAAAGACATGCTAATATTTAAGGGGGTAATTCTTCGACTCATTTTGAGATAAAAACTTCATATTAATGTATGTCTTGAAAGTCTTAACTTTTGAGATACAGGTAGATAAAGTTTTGAAAAAAAAATCAGTTTTTTAATAATAACTGAGATAATATTGTAGACATCTTTACCAAATTTGGTACATGTCTTCTATGCATCGAGGTGGATTTTCTGATGTGCACAAATTTTCATTTTCTCTACCAGTGGCGCCGTTTGGAGGATATTATTGTTTATATTTCACTTAAATGTGAGCAACGAAGGAAAATTTCCAAATTTAATATGATTCTATCGAAGGCCATTCAATTCTGTACAAAAAAATCCTCTTGTTGATACTCGATAAAACGATCCGTTTTCGAGAAAAAATGGAAAAACGAGACCAGATTTTTTTCACCGTTTCAGTCACATAGCATACTGAATTTTTTCATGACGAAAAGCAATATAGGGTGGACAAACAAATAATCTATGCATATTTTCAACATTGACACCCTGTATCTCAAAAGTTAGGACGTTTACGACATAAGTTCATATGAAGTTTTATTCTTGAAATGGGTCCAAGAATCGCCCGCTTGAATATTAGCATGTCATAAAGGAACACCCTGTATACACGTATCTGAACAAAACAGTCATGAGATAAAAATAAACAAGACACATCTAGACATTCGATTTACAAACTTAAGATTAACATGAAAATAACGATAAACTTACAGTACAAAAAACAAACAATTTAAAATCTTCAGAAAATCGAGTTGGATCATTTCAATTAATGCATTTTCAACTTATTTTTGAATATGCTCATGGAAAAAGCACTCTTTACATCAGATGACAAATCATTGAATTGTTTCGATCCTTAAAAAATAATGGATTTTTTTCCTAATCTCTTACTCGGTGGAATAAAAAAGTGTTCTTTCTGTCTGGTATTGAAAATGTTCAACATATTTTCAATGGGTGTGTACTTATTGCAGGCCATTATGATACACATCGCTCTGTCTTGCAATTTTTGTATTCTTTTCGAATCATACTGATTCAAAAAATATATAGAATAGTTGAACAAAAATTGAGGTGTGGGAGAATTATAGTATTGTAAACAATCTTCTTGGCAAAAAATTGGAGGTAGTATGAATATCTAGATGAATAAAATATTCCATAATTCATTTTTCATATATTATGTAATTTGCATGTGAATGAAAGCTTGCGATCTAATATCACACCTAAATATTTGAATTTTTCAACATTCTCGATACAAACATTTCCAACCTTCAAAGAATAGTTGCTAAGTAAGATAATAGGCAAGAAAATGAGGACGGGTTTCCAGACTTAGACAGATTTCATCTATACAAGATTGCAGCATGTTTTACTGATGGAAAAAGAAAAAGGGTACTTTCTTGGTTTATCCACCCCAATGTTTGCAATTTTATGATACCAAGGTTTTCAATTCCTAAGGTAACTGTGAATCAATAATGCATGGCTATATGCTCCTATCATTTTTCAGTACCAAAGTGGAAACAACTCTATACAGGGTGAGTCATAACTATTGGGGCATAGGCTAAGGGCAGATTGTTTTTACCAAAATATGGCGATAGAATTGAATGTGCCTTGATGAAATATTGCTGTGGAAAAATATACAGAAGGTTGAAATATTTTTTTCGTTTTTTGCAGATAATTTTACTGTATATTCATCAATTGTTATCAAAATCGGCACAGAGGCATAATTTAATACAAGGCATATTATTTTATGTATTATTCTACAGTTCATTAAAGGGGGCGCCACGTGAATGATGCCGGATGATGAAATCGACTGATGACTTTATTGACAAAACTTTTTAGTGACTTCGATTAGAAAATATGACAGAAACATTAATTTCTACGTAATCCTAGTAGGTATGTTGGTTTAAAAACGATGTTTTCATTCGTTTTCGGTAAAAACGCAATTGAACAGTTCAAAATCTCGGAAGGGGTTTTCAAATATTATTTCATTCATATAAAGAGTGTGCTGAATTGTCAGATAATTGTTGCTGATGATTTACATTTCTTGTCAGGGAATGAATTTTGATGCAAGTTTATATATAGTCACTACTTTTTCGATTGAAACGCCCTGTATCTTTTTCCACAGCAAACTCCGCCCTTAGCCAATGTCCCAATAGTTATGACTCACTTATGACTTAGGTATTTTGGAAACAAAATCATTCTATATATTTCTGTTAAGAAGCGAAATGGATGGTGTCTTTGCATCAAAGTGGTGACCGAGGTGGGGTCCTACATATTTTGTTTCAAGCCATATACCTACCATACTATAAATCATTCAAACCTGAACCACCTTGTATATCATACGAATATCCGATATTGGTGGCGTTATAATATATCAATGGTATAACTGATTAACCGAAACGACATTGCATAGGTAAAGAAGCACTTCTTTGTTTGTTCGAACAGGTACACTGGTTGACCTAGAGCTTCATAAATATATTTAACATTGCAACTTATTAAAACCAAATAGATAAAAGCAGTGATGTCAAAACACACTAAAATGAACGATTTAACTATACACTTAGTATAGTATGAAAAAAAAAGAGAGTTTCAACTGCTAACTGGTAGTAGGTACCTACGTTGATTACATTGTCTGGCTGAGTCAAATCCAGGTAGCAACTTGTTGCGCACCTCGACATCAAGTTAGAAATCTTAATTCCTTCTATGATATTGAAAACAATTTTACCTGCGTCAATAAACCTTATTTAAATAATGTATCGAAACTTACCGAGCTATATTTCCTCTGAACAACAATTTTGATAAGAAATGCACAATATAGGTACGTCCCACACAATTATTAACCAATAATGGACACAAAATACACCTACCTGTGAAGAGCCACAGGTAAGAGCCCCCACTCCCACTTTGATCAGTCGCTATTCTGAACAAGCGTCTCATCTACCTATACCAATTTCATCGGTGGCTTTCTGAATTCTCAAGACGTACCTATAATAACGTAATAAGAGGTGGGAAAATATCCTTTCGCTGCATTAGAGAATACTTGACTAAATAATCTAACCTTAATCGAAAAGCATGAATCTTCTTTTCGGAAAAATCACTTGACAGAACAAATTACAGTTGGCAGGCGGTACCTACTATACCGCGCGAGAGTTCAGAGAGCGACCGTCGGAAAAAGTGTAGCTAGACGCTCGTGTATTCTGACATCACGGTGGTTCGTTGGTTTCGTCGCTGATTGCTGGTAGGGGCAGCACTATACAGCGATGCGATGGTATGCTGGTTACACATTTCGAGAACCATTTGACCTCTTTACGAATGAAACCCCACTAGAACCCCACCCATTGGTTATAGAATGGTAAGGAAGGATGTCGGCACTCGACAGTGTCGTTTTCTATTTATAAATTGAGGATCGAGAAGCCGCCTTAAGATTCTCGATTGCTTGAATGCTTTGGTCTGGTGTGGTCTGGTAAATAGGAATTGGAGAAACCGATTTCGATGTTAGACTGGTGTGTGTCACAGTTTAAGGAATATACCTATACATAATATACTATATCTTGTGTGTTGTGCGATTAAAACGCTGTGGCCTGTGAGCTGTGCATGGTTGCACAATACTTGATTACTTGGCTTGAACCAACTTCTACTGAGCCGATAGCCGAATGCAGCCGAATTTGACCTTGATGTCGATGAACAGAGTTTCGCTTTTGCCGTGCATACAGATAAACATTCGAGGAATGCGTTGGCAATTCCAAAGTTTTTGCGAGAGTATTTAGAATTAGAATAGCTCAACATTTTCAACAAAGAACCCTGAATAATCTCTGCCTGAACCCACCTGCCTATACCTTTAAAGGATATAGGAACCTACCTGAAATAACAGAAATGCAGAACGTAATGCGAGTGGGTGACCACTATTATAGCCTTATCACTGAAGCCACGTGACCATTCGAATTGGTTTCAACAGTACGGTCCTGGATTTTTGGTCTTTGGTCCTGATTACTCCTGATATGTAATCAATACACAAAGTCGAGCACAAAGTTTAATGTTCCTACTAGTACAGAGGGTAGTACATCATTTTTGAGTTGGTACTGTTATAACAAAATCGAAAGAACGTTTCCAGTACCTATACGGACCCAACGTTACTGACCAGATATTTTGACCCTCCTGATAAACCTTTGAAATTTATTTTGCTTTGCAAGGTACCTTTTTGATTTGATTAAATTTGATGCAATTCATGATGTTTATTTGATTTCATTATTTAAAATCATCGCAAATATATTTTTTCAATAATCAAATTCGGCACCTTCGAAACACGCCAGCTTGGATGACGTAATGAACCGAACCGAACGTCATCGTTATCTGAATTCTGGCTCTAGCATGAAGAGTTGGACCACATATTTCGACGCTGCCAGATTTATATAACTAGTAACTGAATACCCTATAAAATTAAATATGACCAATGACACATTCACACATTCCCCTAATAATCACTTATCACTTGCACGATGCTTCAGTACCTATAAACATATCCTAGTATTCCTGATAATGATCGAGATTTTATTTAAACTCAAATTATATTGTGGCACGACTGGCAACAGCGTGATGCCTAAGATGCCTAATATCCTTACGCAATATCGTCTGCCATCTTCATCTTCAAATCCTTGTTTCATCTAGTCAAGATGCGAATATTCAAAGATATTCCTTTTATCACCTGATTGTTCAGTAGAGCCATATGATCAGATATCCCAGGAATGTCATCGACCTCAATATTTGCTTCTTTTTCATCATCAGATACAAAAATAAAATCAACTGAAGTTTGACTAATATTAGTCATTCGAGTAGGTATGTCGATTAGTTTTTTGAAATCAAAAGTGCTCAGTCATGAAAGAGTTCACAGCGTTTGTCTGAAGTTCTGAAGGGGGCGATATAATACTCCGAAAATGAGAGTTTTATTGTTGGAGTTGGTTGAAATCCACAACTGTTCTACATTAGTACTGATTTGCGAAAATAAAACTCTGAACTGTATCCGTTTGTTTCCAGAACTCCATAAAATCCACTAGAGTCTAGGGCGAGCACTTTGTGAGGAGGCAAACTTTTTTTTCATATTCTGATTGAAATGGCAATCAGAAATATTGTTGCACTTGTCTTACAGATTTTTTTTTTATTTATCCTGTCAAAAAAAATGTTTTTTTTTTCAAATATTCAACAAAATTTCCATCGACAGTAATATCATGTCTACTTGTTCCCTCAGTTTTTTTATCGATTGCAATAAAATGATCTACTGATCGAAAAAAATGTATAGATGGCCACCATTCCTCCGCTCTCCTCTACGGATCTCATTCCATCATGGTTTTTCACTCTGTATAGTGAAGAAAAAGGCTATATGTTTGAATTTTATGAGTTCAATTATTGGCAATCTGCATTTGTATCGTAACCTTCTCAATATCAAATGCGTTTCGTATTCACTCAAATAATATGGAATATCCATTTTCAATTCTCCTTTCGATTACAAATAGTTGGAACACACACTGTATAATAACCGTACGGTGTTTGGATTTTTACTTTGAGCTTAGTTCAAGTTTGAGCTACCAAAAAAAAAGGTATACGATGATAGACATACAGAGAAATGAAGAAACCATTTTCTTGAATGAAAATAATGACGCCTGAATGCCTGATGTCTGCGTCTACCTCATAGGTCTACATCTACTGTCTGTCTTTATTATTAAATGGATGCACGATTACATCAAATGGTAGTTGTTAATTTGTCAACGGAAAACCACAATAATAAATCCTTTCCAAGAACTATTCGCACCAATAGTTATCCATGAAAGGGATCTTTGAATAGCATTGATTGACCTCGATTGTGAATCAGGAAGTGATTAAAATTACATGAAAATATACTCTGTAGTAGAAATGATACGATAGGTCATTACACGACATCGCAACACATACAGGGCACGTTGAATCCTGTAAAAATTCGACTTAGTCAGCAGCTCTTTGGTCTAACTCTAAACTAGACTGGTGATCCTAACTATTCCATGTCACGTCTCTTATCTAGCTTATGTAACTCCTTAATCATGCATTCAATATATCTTAGGCATAAAACCAGCACTCGTCGATATTCTGAACATAATACGGGGTGTTGGTATTGAATCACACAACATAATTATATAAATAAAAATAATAATAATGATACTATAATACTAGTAATTAATGTAACTTGGTGGGTATCTCTGTAGTGTTGAATCAAAACTCCGCACATCTATCAAGATCCGATGAAAATAGCATACTTTTATGAGCGACTTTTTTTCTCGAATGAAATGGTGGATGATGTTCCGCCACCAAAAATTCAAAACGTTCCTTCACCAAGAATTCGATTGATCGTTTTTAATTGGAATAACTTTACAATGTTCTATTTTATATCCAAAAACTCGGCAGCAGTGTGTTACACCAAGTATTCGTATGAATAGTTACATCCTAAGAGACGGGTGATCTTGACCCACTTCAAAACGTCGAATCAAATTGAAACTTATCAAGGACCGATTACAATAGCATAGTTTAGTAGTTTTGTTCCATCATCGTGATCAGTAGGTATTTTCAGGATGAGCTGAGCGATTTTTATATCCAGAGACAAGGCAGTGTCTTTCACCAAGTATACTGGTATGATTGATAGTGTCTTGCACCCAAGTACTAGTATGAAATAAAGTTTCCAGAGAGGGAGCCTAATTAAGAAGTACTTACATCTTTCGAAACATTCCCATCCCGTGATATATTGAGATTCGTGTTTTTCATGCCCATTTTTCGTAATGAAATTGTGAAGGCTATGTTTGGTCAGGACGTTCCATTCTGGTTCATTAATAGCATGGCGTCAGCCCACTGTGATGATTTGTGTAGTGATTTAGGCTTTCAAGGATGTTTTTCCTTCCTCACGTGATTCACTATGACCAATCTGACAATGAAGGTTTGGGAATGGTGATGTGAAAACTTTAGGCTCTTGTCCTAATAAACGGTTACATAATTCAAGAATGGCAACAGACTCGCAATTTCAAAAAGCTGAAAAACACGCTTTTGTATAGTTAGCTGAACATGAAATTAGGAAATAAATAGTAGTTTAATAACTAAAAAAACACGTTTTCATAGATGGCCAAACTATAAACAAAAAGTAGAAAATAACAAAATTAAAATGTGCTGATGATAAATACACAACATATAGAAAATGTTAGCTGTAATCAGTATATATATTCCATGTTGTGTGTTAATAAACACACTGTTAATATTTTATTTTCTACTTCTTTTCACTTTGACCATCTTTAAAAACGTGTTTCTTTATTATTTCAAACTACTATTCATTTAGTACCAATAAATAGCTATACTTACATATTATTACATATTAAATATTAAATACCTACCACCTATCGCCATATTCCGGTAATATTCTAACCAACCCGTACATTTTCGCCATGTACTTTCGGAGGCCTAACTATATGTAAAATAATATGTATAGTTCGCTATACCTGCCTTCTAAAACCATACTTATACAATATGAAACGTAGTTCCTCAACACTTTACGAGATGGCAGCACCGATCAGTCTCATACTAACAATTCGATAAAACCTTTGGTAGACTTAGAAGGTAGAGGTAATTCATTTTATATTAAGTTAAAATTCAACATGAATGAGGAAAAAATACAGTTCTCCACCTGGATATCTTGTTGGAGTCCATTATTGTTCAAAGCTGGAGTTCAATTTCTTTTCACATGGGATAGCCCTTTATATTATTACAATATTGTATTTTGATAGTTATTTTTTTTAAGGAACAATTACCTAATTGTACGGTTTCCCTTGCAGAATACTTGATGGATATGGATGCATATCATCCGAAAAATGTATATCCTCAATTATTCGACAGTGAATCGATTCTATAAAATGTTGTGAAAATAACTTCCATTTATAATCTTGTAACAATTTGAGGTAGTTCGAGAAATATGGTTGACAACAACAAGCATTTTATACAAATTTTCGATTATCATTAGTTTAAGTAGGTATATCCTTACCGATGGTTTCTCTAATGCATGGGTATAGGTATAGTTAATGAGAGCTAGTATAATGATTATTTTGTTTTATTGTATATACTAATGATTATTCGAGTGATTATGTTTTGGAAGGAATTAGCCAAGAATATGTATTCAAAACATATTAAACATAATGTAATATTGCAATAAATTGTATGAATACATTGTATTTTCGAATGCAATTCGACCTATTGAATCGGAAAGTAGTTGGGCTCTCATTAGTGGAAATACAAAATAAAATACCCCATGGTTTAGGTATAGCGCAACAATAATTATTGAATATGCCATAGACTATTCCTCAAAAACATTAGGTATTGTGAGATTGGGTATGACAAATACCCAGACAGCACCAGATATACCATGAATATTCATAGAATAATCTTTTTGGAATATTCATGAATATGCCATCAGGGAGATACACATCTTCTATGGAATATTCCCTGTATGTACTAGTTTGGAAGAATATTTATATACCCAGAATATCACACAAAGAATATTTCCCATATGTATATTTAGAATGTACATATAATATTCTAGGAATATTCACATAGAATTCGGAATAAGCCAGAGATAAAACAAATATAGGAATATGAATGAAAAACATAAAAACAATTTCCCTGGAATATTCCACAAAACATATTGATATATGAGAAAAACACTGAGCCAAGATGGGCTCGAATTCATGACTTTCAGACTGTCAGATCAACGCCTTAACAATCACTAGGCCAGTGATCCAGTTGAATGATATTGTTCATAACACTTTCTTGCGTTGTTGAGAATCAGATTATTGACACCTATTGTTCCAAATTCTCGATACATATAGTGAATGTTTGATACTCACAGCTATAAAATAGTGATTGGTGTTTATACTATAACATTTCATTGAAATACATGGGAAAATTCATGGAATATCCCATGAATATACATAACATAATATTCAGTTGGGAATATTCCTGATGGAATATTCCTTGCATATATTTTGGAATATTATTGGAATATTCACAATGAAATGAATGATAGAAATATTCGGTGAATATTCGGAATATATTCTTCTCTTTGAACATATTGAGAGAATATTCTAGGAATATCCAGGGCTGTCTGGGTACATGCTGAGATCAAATATCTCAATTTCAATATTTCATATCCATTCAATCGTATTTCAGCAATCTCCGGTAAGCATCTAGCTCGTGTAATATACCTACCTACATTGAGTGGACAGAAACGAATAAGGAAATATTGATTCGAATTATACTATGATATTCTGGGAGGACCAATCCATTATTTTATCCCATTTTAATAATATAAATTTCACATACTCATGGATTTTTCTCCCATCGTGTTCTTGAGTAATAGAGGAAATATTCTGAAGGGTTATGTTATACCTAGTGATGATGATTTGAATGATCTATGAAATTCTGAGAGGAATACTCCATTTCATAATCCAATTTGAATAATTTCAGAATATTCTATGATAATCCAAATTTCACACCCTCAGGGATAATTGTTTTGTCATGTTCTTATGCGATTGAGGGAATAGTCTGTGGATGAATATTTTTTTAAGATCGTGATAATTATATGAATACTTCTATAGAATTCTGAGAGGAATATTTCATGATTTGATTCGAAATAATAATCCCAGTGGCGACGCAGGGTGTTACCTTGACGTTTAATTTTTTTATCAGAGTGAACAATGAAAAATACAACTTTTTCTTGTTTTTCTGTTATTTCTTCATTTCGTTTTCGATGACAAATCAATAGCAACTTTGATGCATTTCGTGTTTTTGGCACACCCTGTTGAAATATTTTTGAAATGTAGCGCTTATAGGTCCCTATTCATCCGGAAAAGAAACATTCAAAAAATAGAATGCTTCAGCCATACAAATGCCGAATAACGAGTATATCCCATAAGACCTCAAAATCTGCACCATACTTTACTTAATTTACTTAATTATGTACTTCAAATTTGTTTCTAGCTATGGGCTTGGCCGTTTTACAATATCCCTCAAAGTATTTATTAATGGAATTTGTATTTTTCAGAATGAATGCTCAGTGAATTTATTTAGAAATTAATTTTTCTATACAAGGGTCAGTTTAGAAAACAACAGATTCATTCAGTTGAATAAGCATAATAATAATGATTTCTGATATCACAAGAATTTCTTTTTCTACAACTGCTATGAAAAGTAGCGAATTTCTCATAGCTCACTTAACTTCAAAACCATGTATTTCTCATACTGTGAGAAATATTATTCCGTGATTGCCCACACCACATGGAGAATAAACAAAAATCGAGAAATAACTGTTCAGTTTTGAATAGTTGACACAACTATCAGCAGAAGTTTTTTTTATGTATGATGAATTGACATTCATCATACAGGACGTGGAAAGAAATTCTGGATTGAGCAGATGTTTTATAAATTCCTAGGTAGTTAATTTTCATTCGTGCTTCGAATAAAATTCCAATTTCCATTTAAGTGACGATTTTGATAATACTCCGCCAGAGGTATTGGAAAAAGCTGCAAAAAAACATAAGATCATTTTGTTGCCAGAAAATTTAAGAAAAATGAATAGGAATTGGCATACGAAAAATTTATGTAATGGACAATGAATACACAAATGAAATATTTTCCAGAAAGTGACATTCATGATAATACAACATTGTACGAATTTCACTATTAACTATAATTTTGAATAAATCATTCAACTGTTAAGAGGTACAATATTTTGACGTTATTTCAGTTTTAATAACTATATAAAAATGAGTATCAAGTTCCATTACTTGTATTCTTGAAATTTGTGCAGTTATAGATAAATTATAGTGTGCAACATGTGAGGAAAAGTATTTTTCTCACTCGTGTGTTTGCGGCACACCCAGGAGGAAATTTGAACTTTCCCCACTTGTTGCACAATATACTGATTCCATGAAGTGAAATCCTGGGTTACCTGGTATATCTGGAGAACTTCAAGTTCTGTAGCCAACGGTTCAACATTTCAACCCTTATCAGGCTCAATCCAATCAGAAACATTCATATTATACAGGGTGTTCCATAATTGAATGTCAATATTCGAGGAGGCGATTCTTGGGCCCATTCTAAGAAGGAAGTTCCATATGAACGTATGACCTAAACGTTCTAACTTTTGAGATACCCTGTATGTAAAAGTTAAAGTTCCCAAAGAAGTTTCAAATCCAAAATACCAAATACGAATACGAAGTTCATAAACTATGAATTGTATTTCTGAAATTTGATCTAAAAAATAAAATCTATATATCTCTCTGCATTGTGATATTGTCATATTATAACGATATTGCTATAATCATGTAGTGAAAAGCTTTTTATTTTCTTATTTTCTTAAGCAAAAACCGTGCATCAGATTGAAAAAAATTGTAGTGATCAAATTTGCTAAGAAATGATTGGGAATTTCAGGAATGATTTCAATTTCGAGATCAATCAGTGGTGTACCATCAATGTCTGCCAAAATAGGTATGTGAAATTCAATGCCACTGGTGGCAACCAAAAAAAATGTGGTACACTAACTGATGCCTCTTGATACATAGTACATGTACGTCAAATTTCATTAGAATATCTGAAGTCGTTCATTATTCCAGATTTTTTAGGATTTTCTCTCCTCGTTTGAATAAAATAAAAATATGAATATTATTTCAATATACCTGTAGTAAGGAGAAATCAGATGATTTGCCCCAAAATGACACTGCGTTTCAAGAATTTTCCTATCAGAGAGCCTAAAAGAAAAATTCACGAGCTTGTCAGTGACAAATTGTATTGAAAATGGTTTGGAGAAGAGAAATAAAGGCATATAGAAAAAATATCAAATTTTCACTTAGCTTTGGACGTTTCGGGACCGAATCTGCTTCCGTTTTCAACATAAAAAAATGGTTATTTGAATAGAAAATTCGTATCTGTCTTGAAACTTTTCCGTTCTCAGTGACAATTGGTGACGTTGGCAAATGAGTTACAGGATGTTTTCATTAATTAATTTTGAATTTCCCATTTTCATTTTCAGATTTCAGTAATGAATACCATGTCACTGAGAACTGGAAAGTTTCAAGGCAGATACGAATTTTCTATTCAAATAACCATTTTTCATGTTGAAAACGGGAGCAGATTCGGTCCCGAAACGTCCAAAGCTAAGTGAAAATTTGATATTTTTTCTATATACCTTTATTTCTCTTTTCCAACCTTCAATACAAATTGTCACTGACAAGCTAGTTAATTTTTCTTTTAGGCTCTCTGATAGGAAAATTCTTTAAACGCAGTGACTTTTTGGGACAAATCATCTGACGCATATTGAAGTAATATTCATATTTCCATTTTATAGGAACGAGGAGAGAAAATCCCAAAAAAATTGGAATAATGAATGTACCACCTCCTCGATTAACCTACAGACAGTATCTGAAGTGGTATTACAGATATTAATAAAACGCTATTACTTCTTGAAAATTTTACCACCCTGTATCTCAAAAGTTTGGACGTTTAGGTCATACGTTCATTTGAAACTTCCTTCTCAGAATGGGCCCGAGAATCGCATCCCCAAATATTGACATTCAATTATAAAACACCCTGTATAGAAATCGGAAAAACTGAAAAGAAAATACCAAATACCACAGACAATCGACCTCCCACCTTCAAAAACGATGAAGTTCCACTCTTATATGATTGCGTAACGCATTTTCCATCGGCATTCGGCTCCTATTACCACCGCAGAAGAGTTTACTGCTTATCTGCGCTTCGTACTTAGTACACCAAGCGCGCGCGCTATCGGTCTATAGTCACATTTGGAATAATCGCTGTGCGCTGTGCACGGACCATTCATCACAAACTCCCAGAAAACGAACGGACTGATAAGGATTGTCACCATGAAATGATGAGAATACTATCAGACACGGTAGAGCACAGTCTCGTAGGGTTGCGATGGTAATAAATAGACATTCAGCGTGTTGAGTGACTTTGAAATTTGTGCGATATTTCAGTGTGCGGTGATCAGTGCCACATCAGGAGCAAAAGTTTCTTGGTACCGTTCCCAAATTCTTAAAAAAAAAGTAAGTGACGTTTATCACCCACCCAAAGGGTCAAAGAAAATTGATAGTACTAAGTAACTGCATCTCAATTATTGGTGATTTGTTGACATGTATAAATTATTGACTCTCTTATAATATATACTGAACATTCGATCATTATTTTTGGCATCTATGCATAGGAATCTCGTGCCTTCGTCATCAATTTTGACTTTAATCTTTAACCCCTTGTACTTTGAAATGTATTCTTGATTATCGTTTTTATTATAGGTACCTACTACTCATTTCTAAACGAAATTACGTTTTATGATTTCGTGGGCTTCAGCATAATCGACATTGATGAACTTTTTCAATTTACTGGTGAAATTTTTATATCTTTTCAATTCATATCACACAGAAAAATCTTTCTTATTACTTTTGAAATGAATGAAGCATTCAGTTTTCCCAAACTTTTTCCCGAATTCGAATGATTCATTTATAAGGTATCTTGATAGGTATCATGATGATCGATATTTTCAAACCCTTGACCAAACATTTTCAATACACTCCTTTATCCATCCAGATTATCTTATCAGTATGATGAGCAATATATATTCCCTCGTATTTTCCATTCCACCTCGATTTTCGTGTGTGTTAGTGAAAATATGAAACTTTCGATACATGCAAGTGTTTAGGCGTAAAGGAATAAACTGCTCTACATGAAAACTGTCCACCCAATAATTGGTCATAACTAAGGTAATCCATCGAATAAGTTCTGGTGGAGGAAAATACGTTTTTTTTAGTTATTCTATGAATATCACATTCCTTTCAAACTCTGAAAGGACACTATCTTAATTCATTCTTCTTTTAGTTGCAGTAGGTATTCACAGTTTTTTTCTGTATATTATTTTGGAATTTTCAAATTCACAATGGACAAACAACTTGATACTCATGGGAAAAATTATAAGGCACGGTGCCAACACCTACTTCCTCGCCCTGTTGTACGCACGATGTTCTTGGAACATCACCTATTGGAATTTCTTTTCGTGCACTCCAGTACAGTCGTCTTCAGAGATCATGTCGCACATGGACGGTGTCAGCTCCCTTGATCACCGCTGCAATAAGAGCGCTCATACCGTCCAACTGCGACATGTTCGTTGAAGACGACTGTACGTATTATGAATTATCCTCGGAGTTATCCAAGTATGAGGAAAACTTAGAATGGCGCCAATGATTTTTTTGTTAGGAACGTATTTATTCCAGTTTGGAACCCTTATAGGGGCCTTCATCATTCAACATTTTTCGGTTGCTATTTACATAGGTCGAAGAATACTTCTCAACGTGACAAGATATCACATCAAATTATTGCTTTGAAAATCTGCATTTCCGTACATTATGCATATCAGCATACTACTTCTTTTGTAACACCCCGTGTACGATCCGATGCATAACTACTCCACAGCTGGTAATGACCCTGTTTCAATAACTGCACGCCAAATCATTCCAATCCGGTATTACCGAATTAGTGCAGTGCCAGGGGCAACAGAGAGACTTTCTAAATCGAGATTGGCCAGAAAATCACGTATGATTCATTCTCGAAATTACGTTGGAGCTCTTATAGTAGCCTGATGTAACGGTGCCTTCGCGAAATTTACTGTTTTAAACCAAAAATTCGAGCATGACCGTGAAATCACAAGAGACCCGTCTAGTATGAAAAAGCGAATAGAGTTTTTTAATTGGAATAGTGGAGTGGAAGTCTATTATTAGAAGCCGCAACTGATGACGGGAATACACTTCGTGATCTCTCGAAGAAAGTGAGACTAGCTCTTGACCAGTCTGAACTAAGTTGCTGAAGTTGCTGTTATGTACAGTTATAATTGAATACAATCAAATACCAATGGTTTCAAATACCTTAGTTAAGTTATGCTGATGGAATCAGAAAAAATATAAAAAATGCGCTAGGTACACTCCGGTACACTCGGATGTATTAAATGTTCCAAATGTCGGATTGCTTCCCCGTACTCAATATATATAGTGATTCTGAATCATAAACAGGGTGATTCCCATACATTATTGGTAATAAAATGATGATGAAATGATAAAAAAGTTTCGATATATATTTGTAGAAAAATGCTTACTAAGGGAGGTAGGCCCTCGGGTACGCTTTTTCAAATAGGACACCCTGAAGATGTTTTTTACTCAATATTTCCGAAACCGTTCATCAAAAAATCCAAGAAGTGGACCACAGGTATTGTCAAATCGGAAATACTCTCAGGAAATATAGAATATATTTCCAGTATTTCTTGTTATTGTATTTCTCGTTTATTGCATATATTCCCTACGAATCCAAGAATATTATTCGTATTTTCTGTCTATTGCTTGTATATTTCCTGAATATTTCTTGTATTTCCTAGTTAATACCTACCTGTTCTCCCAGAAATATTCCCAAAATATGGCTTACTTCTGAATTACCAGCAAATGTGGATAAATAAATACTCGGATAGACATTTTTTTATTATAAGTAAAAGATATAAAAATAAATGACAATAGGTAGAGTATTATGTATTATCCGGTATTATCATTAGCACTGAATTATTAAAAGCATCCTGAAATGTAGATATTCTTTATAGATTACCCTTGAGAATACCCTAGGGAATATCCTATATTCAATATCGTTTTCTTGGTCATTTCTTGAAAGTATATTTTCTCAGATGACACCACTGATTATGGAAAGGACTAATGTTAGACCAATAAACAAATTTCCAGAAAAGTCCCTCATAACGCTACTGAATGATCTTACTGAAATCTCATTGATTTTATCACTTACCTCAAATCATCTTGTTTTGTTTCCAACAAAAAATATTATCAATACACTCAAGGGAAATAACATTTCAAAAAGAGACAAGACCTTATTGGCTGAAGGACTCTATGTCATGGCCACTTGATTGTATTGTATATTTCTCTACATGGAAACGCTTATACATCGAAATATTGAAATTTGGGACACTGCATTAACATTGAACTTCAAATTCCATTCTGAGTTCCGAATGTGAAGATGTGTGTGTATATTATTGAAGTGGTTATGGTAACAACAACCCTATTTTTCAACGGCGGTTTATTTTTGACATTTTGCTTACTCTTGGTAAAGATAGGCAGAACTCGAGTTTATGAATTTTAAAAATGGGCAATCTCTGAACTACAGATAGTAAACACTAAAATATGAAGATTTAGCCCAACATGCCTTATACAAATGTTGCAGACACAGGATGTTCAAAGGAAAAATTGAATTTCAAATTTATCCATAACTTTGGTCGAACATTTAGGTATACTTTGAAATTCTGTTTGTTGTTATAGCGATTGTCATCATTGATTACTGCCTTTTTCACCACTATCATTTCACCTACTTGATAATTCAAAATAATAAAAAATGTTGAAAGTGAGACACAAACCTCTTCAAGAGCGAATATCGAATAACGCAATAACCGTTAGAGCTAAAAAAATTGGAAAACAGTACTTTTTTTATGTAAAATTGAAGGGGCTTTCAGATTATTGACTTATTTTGATCATCATTTAACGGACGAAGTAGATATGAAGCAATTCATCGAAAAAACAGATTGCAACTAGCGCTCTCTAGGGGCAATCACAAAATAAATTACGCATTCATTTTTCTTATGTCAGAAAACCTGAAATTTCAAAATATCAAGTTCATGCTGTTGAAACTCACAAAGTTATTGGGAAATTTTAAAATAAAATCTTCCCCTCGAACAGGGTACATCTCCTGAACCAGCAACATTCTTATTAGTCATGTTTGGCTAGCTAAAGCATCATATTTTGGTGTTAACTATCTGTAGTTTAGATATTGTTCATTCTCAATGAATCACCGTGTATATGAGCGGTTTCGAAAATATTGTGAAATCAATTCGAAGTTGGAGTACTTTTAGGTACGAAAAAACCGTCAGAGACTTATGTTTTTACCCTTATCCCATCCAGTAGGGTACGCGCCCCTGATGAAAAATTTTAAATTCTGAAATCTAATTCTGATTCGGCATCGAAAGTTCTTGTGATGAACCAAACTTCATGATTTTGGAAGCTTTATTTAACGATAAATGTTTTCTGAACTTTTTTTCATGAAATCGGGAATCACCCTACGATTGTTTTATCAATGTTAACCACCCTTCACCCTGTATGAAATAATTGATTTGTGAAAAAATACAGAGGAATTTATTGTACACTTGCAGAAGCTACTGTGTTAACGAAACATGTCGTGTTTACAAGAATTTTGTGGAAATCTTATCGTTCGTGGAGATTTTCACATTTACTATGGATTTCCATTAAGGATAACGGTTCAATCAATACAAAATGATTACCTATGTATTATAATCAAGTATCTACCTATAGGTAAATGTTGCTGAATATAGGTAGACTTGCGAGACCACCATCAGGGCATTCTTAGTTTAACTAGCTCATAGTCATATTATGAATTATTGCAGTCTTATCTTCAAGCAATGTTTATTACCTTTGGGTATGACGCTTTCTCTTTTCAAAATCAGCAGTCGCCTATAGGTATAATGAGGTTTGTTGAGAGATTTTCATCGTCACCAAGACTATAAGTTCATTATCTGTCGGGACCATTTACTTGGAATAGCATAGATACTCCCTAACTATACCAATATCAATATCTGAATGCACATTATAAATTCATCATTCACCAACTATCTTCTTGACTAATGATCTCTTTGGTGAAGCTAATCATAAACTGTAAGAGAATTGATAAATCGATAAAAATCCGTTATTGCAAAGAATTTTGTTCCAACTCCTGAAGAAGAATCTTTATCTCTGGTCCCAATCGTGTTGTACCAAATTGGTTTCTGAATACCTTACTAAGCCATAGACGAGCGTTTCAACTTGGTAATCACCGTGGCATTATTATCTATTTACCTCCAAACAGCACTGACGCCGGTGTAATAATTGTAAATTGTTGAGATAACAATCGTAAATAAATGGATTAGAACGATTTCATCTCGGTTTGCAAATATACATTGGCGTCAGTAGATGTACTCTGGTATACAGAAAAAGCACCCGAACCATTTCATGTTCTAGGAACATGCTCATTATAGTTGGTAGTTTTTGACATTGACATTTTGACAAGTTTTCTTCCATTTTGTATTATGTTAGACGAAGGCTCATCAGATATGTCAGGGTTATCTCATGTAATTCAGAATATATTTTTGATAAACGTAGGACATTGGCGGCGAAATCTGATTAGGATGAATTCGAAACAATTTTCAATATATGCATAGCATAATCTTAACGTTGTTTTCAACTGTTAATATAATGATTTCAATTTGAATCACTAATATTGAATAGCTGAATGATTACTTCGATATTTAGTCATATTTTTTTGAATTGACCTGAACGTTTCGTATTAGAAATCCACATTGAATGAAAACAAAAAATTACGAACGATAAAATTAGTACAAAATTTTCAGAAACATACACTAGATACAGCTTTTAGAAATGCGACAATAAATCTTGATGCATGTATATTTTGGAGCTATATTTTATATTCTTCCTAGATGATAACCATATATTATTTATGATGTTTCTATATGTAGGTTCTTCAATCATTGTTTTCATTTCACGTTATTTTGATTATATGAATACCACTTCTTTAAGTCCAAACCCTACAAGTTAGAAGTTTGAATGGAGAAAAAGTTGCGTATCAGGAAGCATGACGAAAAAACAAAATTAGATGATTTCTGTTTTTTGGTTACCTATCCTTCATTTATTTCCAGAACTACCGAAAAATTGTTTGTAGGTTTCTCATTTAATTCGACGTTTTCAGATTTTGCATCCAACGTTTCGTATTCTCCAGACCATTCTCAAGTTACCAATACAATTCCATTTAAAATGTGACCACCCTGTTGTCTTGACTATATAATCTATTTAGGTATCGATTTTACATAAGTCAGTTCAACTATTATTTTGTATATCCAAAAGATACTTTGTCAATTAGGCCTCTAGGTGTACTATTGAACAAATAAATTCATTGAAAAATTGATAAATGTTGTATAAGTATTCCTGCTGTAGACCACCCTGTGGAGTGTGTCAAGACGCCTATGCCACTGGTCGAGTGGGCAGTGTACTACAACAAAAATCTTCGACTCTCCTATGCAAATGTCAATTGCGCAATGGGCATTTTCGATTGGTATCCTTGTGCATTCATAGAGAATGCGTTGGATTATTGCGGAAGTTTAACATTACACTCTTGTCTTTTGCCATTTGTTTCAATCATTCAAGCTGTTAGCAATAAGTCATCATCGCTTTTGAACAAATAACCGCCATGCTTACTTTGTAACTGGAAATCGTAGATATTTCAAACACATTTTATGCATCTTCCATGTGGACTGTTTTCATTCACTAAAATCTGTGTAGCTTAAAAAAATTCCTTTTTTTTTCATTTCCTCTGTAGTGCAGATCAATGAAATAGTTCTATAATGTATCCGAGGAATTATCCTTAACCAAATATTATTGAGATTGGTTCCGATATTATTTGAATTAATTTAAGAAATACGAAACACAAAAATAACATGCATAGATAGCAATTTATATAGTAGTATCAAGACTCTTGACCGTTTGGTTCTGTACTTATTGATATCTATATAATATCTTTCAAGAGATAGTCTTTAACATTGATTTTTGTTTCAGGATCAACTAGAATGTGGAAAAACATCTTCCTGTTGCTCGCAGTCCTAGGGACAACACTCGGAGCATCTATACACCCTTGTTCTAATGAATCGTGCCCAGAAGAACAGCTACAAACAACCTCTTTCGAATTTTTGAGCAAATTCACACAGAAGCAATTCAGCTCGATAGTCAACTTAACTATAGTGAATGCTTCAGTAAACAAAGTTGACCCTAAACTGAAGTATTTGAAGAATTTGATTCACCTAGACCTATCCTACAACAATGTCGACATCACTTCAATTCCTAAATTGTACAACCTGAAAACGCTCATTCTCAAAGCGAACAGCTTGAAGAATATCAACATGACTGCCTTACCTCCGAATATAGAGGTTCTAGACATATCTCACAATTTGCTCACACAAATACCAAAAGACTGGATATCCCTGAAAGCACTGAAGACTCTACATTTGTACAAGAACCCAATAGACTGTGATTGCAATAATGGCAATGTTTTGAATTACGAGCGACTGATATTGAGTGGCGTAAAAGTACCAAGAGCTGTTACCTGTTATTCGCCTAATAAGTTCCAAGGAAAAGACGTCAGCAGCATCAGCTGCTCTATGGCCGATATAATGCTTTACGACGAACCAGTGGAAGGTTCGGGAAGTTCTGACATCTTCAACATAGAAGGAGGGACGAACATACCTCTGGTACAAGAAGAAGATGACGAAAATGTGATAGAAGGAAACACTATCGTTGATGATAAGAAAAATGAGTTTTTGGATGGCCCAACTACGACGAACCCTCAGTCGGAGAGTGCTTTCCTCGGAGATGAAGGTAGTGGAGATGAAGGTAGTGGGTTTGAAATGCTTGGATGCATCGGAAGCTGTTCGACACCTGGACCTGTTGGTGCTAATGATAGTGAATATGATTCACCGCTGCCTAGTGTGATAGATCAATTCAAGATCTTATACAATGATTTATTCAAAGAAGAGGAAATCACTCATCCCATCATTACGCCTACAACTACTTCTACTACATCATCTACAAGCGTCACTGCTACTTCTTCTACTAGTACTGTTGCCCCAAGTACAAATCCGCCAATTGTGGAACCAGAAATAGTCAAGGAAACAGAAAGCAGGCTTGAGAAGGTTTCTGATAAAGAAGATGTGGAAATGATTTCGAATAGCACCAACACATCAGAGTTAGAAAGGGCGTCTATTGCGCCCAAAGATTCAACAGCTGTGTATGCAATCATAGGAGTGGGATTGTTCCTGGGTGTTTTGTTCTTGATTGCTTTCCTCAAAAACCGCAAATCCAAGAGAAGGCAAAATAAGAACGATATCCCGAACACACATGGTGAAGAAATGAAGCCTTTGAACAAGATGTCTATCACAACTTTCAATAACGAGAAACCAAATAGGAAGTCAAATATTCCAGAAAATGCCCCACTGATCAATGGTCAGAATGGCAAAGCCAAAGTTGATACCCCAATGCTGACATCTTTCACCCCCCTTGCTCATCCTGAGTTGCCTCAAAACGGAAGGAGCGACGCAGATGAGCATGCCAAAGAAAACGGACACATCAACGATGAAGATGAAGTCGATATTCGTCCTAAGACTCAACCCGAATCGCTCACCCCTCAAAGAGAAAGGGTGACCATAAGGGAGTCTGAAATACCAGATTCGATCCCCAAGACACCTCTACTAATCCATCGGCAGAAGAATAGTGAAGGTGAAATAATCATGGTGGTTCCTTGAGATGACTATAGTGATGTGTATACATACCTCAGTATTTATTACCTGTCAATACATTTGTGATAAAATAATAACTTATTTCGCGGTCGTTCCTATAATTTAAGAAACGTTTTTCAAACGAGTGCAAGTTCGTTTCCAGTCGACTGTTACAGACTTATTAGGAATACTTATTTTTGTGTTTATATTATTTATAATCGTTGCCAAAGTAATTTCGCATATTGACACTACAAATATAAGTTTAGTGAAAAACTTGATCGGTGTGACGGTATGTACCGTATATAACGGAAGATATGGATGTTTGAATAAATAAATGTGAGAGGCGAATCGGTCCTTTGCATGTGAATGGAACCATTATTTCCGACTGAAAAAAAAACAAAACTTCCCTACATATTCATTTCGATACATGTAGAGTTTGGGTCTGATAAAGTGATCTGGTCAATTCTCTTGAGAAGTGCATGGCCGGTTAACGTTTTATCGTACAGATTATTTTTACAATATTATACCATGTTATACGGCCTGTAGTTTTTTTAGTTGAAGAAATGAAAATTCTTCCCGTGAACCCAATGACAATTTTTCTCAACCACCTGTTTGTTCGGAAGAAGACCCAACTTTTTTTTTCAAACAGCATCCCTAATATTTCTGTTGTCTATCTTATTTGCCTTGAAATTCTCTATTCAACTATGTATCACAATTTGATATTCGTTCATTAATTGACTGTTAAATTGCATTTTATTGAAATACATGAAGTTGGCTGTGGCCCGAATACAATGACATTTCGATGCTTGTATTTCAATGAAATGCAATTTAACAGCCAATTAATGAACGAATATCAAATTGTTATACATAGTTGAATAGAGAATTTCAAGCAAATAATATAGGCTCCAGAAATATACAGGGTGCCATTTGAAAAAACAAAGTTGGGTCTACTTCCGGTCAAAGAGGTGGTTGAAGAAAATTGTCATTGGGTTCAAGGGAAGCGCCATTATTGATAATATAACCCTTGTGAATTTCAAATTTTTATTCATCCGAATAAAAAAACTACAAGCTGTTACATGTCTCCTGTATCATCTGGTATATGTCTCATTCACATCCTGGAATACCAGATGGTATTTGGTACAAAATTCAATGGCATGTACAAAAGTTCCTATATAAACATTGTGTTCTGACAGTCTATATTTTTGACACACACGAGTGTTGAAGATCGAAATATAATAATTGAAGAATCGAATAATCTCAATGGGTGAACCGAATCAGAACTGGCTGTCCTATCAAGGTTTTAGACAGCAGCAAAATGGTTTTTCATATCATTCAGAATCTGAAAAGTATTAAATGTTACCTATTTTGTCCTGGAAACTACAACTAACCACTAGACTTGAATTGGCTACAGCAGGTGTTTCAAAATTGAACACAATACTTATATACAGTATGATGCAAATGTATGGAATAAATTCATTTCAAAACAAGGCGACTTTCGGGAAAAAACCAAAAACTAGAGTTTAGAACTTTTTTTTCGACGTATTTTTTTCGACGTATTTTTTTAACTAGACTACCCTTCGATGTTCAATTCTCAGTAGCAGACCTCTGCAAGATTCAATTAATCACATGATAATCCATTTTAATTTCAATCTTCTTATGCAACATTTTGACTGTTGAATAGACGATCGGTAGACCTTTCAATCAAGGTGTCACATGACCCCTATTCGTATATGAAAAAATCGTCCATTACGTCTTTACTTCAACACCGGTGACGTAACATCTCTCATATGAATATCATGAGATGAGGCTTCAGAAATTAAAACTCACGTGTTTTTGGAATTTTTTCAAATCTCGCCCATTTTTGAAATAATGAATTTATTCCATACATTTGCATCATACTATATACAACAGGCTGATCCACGGTGGATGGCCTATTAGAAGTATCTGGAGAACGAAAAGACAGAACGTTCTGAAAATTAGGATGCTCTGATAATTGAACATTATCTATCCGTCTAAAATATTTTCATCGATACAGTGTTGCCACTTCAATCAGAAACAACTAGCAACTTCGTTATTTCAAATAGAGCACCCTGTATTTCATTGCATTTTTAGATTCTTCCTGAAAAGCTGATTTCATCAATGTATCACACTTAGGGTCTAGCAGGAATGATTACAGAGATATAGGCTGTTCAAAATCGAGATTTTTCAATTTCAGGATTTTTTTGTGTCGAAACTATCCATTATTGATCGAAACGGCTTACATGTCCCTATCTTAACTTCGATTCACTATCTATTGACATTTAATTAGAACAGATACAGGGTGATCAGAATTCTGAATCTTGAAGCACCCTGTATTTTTCCAATCAAATTCCAGTAGATAGTCAATCATGAGTTAAGATAGGGACATGTAAACCGTTTTGATCGATAATGAATAGTTTCGACACAAAAAAATCCTAAAATTGAAAAATCTCGATTTTGAACACCCTATATCTCTGTAATCATTCCTGCTAGACCCCAAGTGTGATACATTGATGGAATTAGTATTTTCAGAAAGAATCTAAAAATGCAATAAAATTCAAGGTGTTCCATTTGAAATAACAAAGTTGCTAGTTGTTTCTGATAGAAGTGGCAACACTGTATCGATGAAAATATTTTAGACGGATAGAGAATGTTCAATTATCGAAGAAATCCAATTTTCAGGATGTTCTGTCTTTTCGTTCTGCAGATACTTCTAATTGGCCATCCACCGTGGATCACCCTGTATATAGAGGCCCATTTCTGTCATAGAAACAAGAAAAAGAGTTGCTACGAAGATGAGGTTCCGAAAATGCATTGATCAGATGATTTAGATTCTACAATGTTCACTTACATAAAATTAGGTGCTGCATTTGATGATGTAGGAAAATAATTGCAATGAGAGGCAGTTTTACTGAGGATGAGAATATTTTTTGGAGAAAACTTTTTAGTTTTTGAAATATTTCTCCACCTATTATAATAACCAGTAATCCAGTTAATGAAGGCACTTTCATTTCAATTCGATAAACCTAACCGGTTAACAGGGTGTTTGGTAAATTATGGATCGTATATATCCTATAGCGAGTTCATAATAAACTATTAGAAAACCTCAACCTGACCTCGGTAGAAACCTCACAGTTTTCGAAATATTGAAAATTCTACGAAAATGAAAAAGTTTCATAATAGAAATCATGAATAAGGATCCATATCGGATCTTTTTGTAAATGACTGTTAACGAAAATCTGCCTTCTGCGATTGTTACAACTACTATTCAGTAATATTTATCGAAAATTAGAATTAGCATGAAACGCTCCTCATTTGCTTGGAACAGAAGAGAATAATCTGAGATAGAATTCCAATTGAAAAAAAAATCCTTCAATATCTCGAATACCGTGAGGTTTTTTCTGAGATCAAGTTGTAGTATTCTGATAGGTTAAAATATGAACTTGTTTATTACCAGCTAGAGAACAATCCATGGTTTACCATCAGACACCCTGATGTATATATATAGCGAGTTATTGATAGAATTAATTTTTTTAAGTTATCTCTTAGGACAAAATTATTTCATCCAATGTCTTCGAAATATAATATTGGCTCTAACTTCGAATAAATGGCAATCACTGAAAATATAAACTAATTTATTCTCCTTATGCCATACTCCAATGAACCGCGTTTTCGGTCCTATACCGGATGTTTCGTGAGACTGACTCATTCCAATCTTGGAAGCCCTTCTTTCTAATATTTTTTTCATCTCTTGGAGCGCACGAAAGGAACTTTATTTCCTAAAATATAACAGGGAATCACCCCTTGAATTTTTTCGGTGATATTTAGATACACCCTGTATAACTATTCCGATTACCTCATATTCATTGAATGGCTATATAAGATGCAAATGTATAAGCTGATTTATATTTCTGCAATACTTAGTCTTTGTTTGCGAATTCAGAATACAGTTATAGAAGTATTTCTTAGGTCGGTTATTTTACCAATAAATTGTTTATAATAGTCCTTGAGCAATTGTGAAGAATTCCTTCTATATATCCTTTTTAGGAAAATCATACATACACGAGATGAACGTTTATCAATAGCGATTATCTCCCTCCTCATTTTAAGGATAGTTTAATAATTCAAAGACTAAAATAAAATTGGAACTACCAAGTGGACTTACCAAGTGACCCAAATATTGAATGGGATATTTTATTCGGCTCCAAAATCGACCTGACGTTAGAATCACTTGGACTTTGCGTTATTTGAGTTTTTCAATTGCGAATCTAGTCAAAAAGAATCGGGAGGGATAATCCCGCAAGTGAAATTTGAAATATTGTAGAAGTAGAGAAGAAGAGGAGAATGAACGAATTAAAAGTTATTCACTTTGATCAGTATTGTACACATTATTAGAATAAATTTTGTACACAATTAATCAAATTTGCTTTTTTTATTCCATTTTGCTAATGTACAAAATACAAGGTCAATTTTGCTCAGGAGCAAAACTTGGAATATTTTGCAGTAAAAAATTACAATTTGGCACTATTATAATACAGAGTGGGCTCCGAAACGAAGCAATAATTCAATTAGGTACCTATTATGTTCTGGTTCCTACGAAAAGGGATATCCTGTAATGTTCAGAGAACATCGTGAGAACCAAGGGAAATAAGGTAGGAATTGGTGTTCTTCTTGAATTTCTGGAGGTTATTTGCCTCGGGGAACACCTCCCTTGGCAATGTGATCCAGTGCCTCGGTGTTCGTTGATGTGTGCGTTGGTTTGGTATAGAACAGTATCAAAATCATATACCTAATAAGAATGATTTACTAAAATGAAATTGAAATTGTGTGAAATGTGTACCTACATAGCAAACAATTTCGCAATACTATGAGAGCATATATCAATAAGATTATGAACTAACCAAACAAAAGTTTCGAGATATACTCATGAATTCAAGAAAAAAACCGTTAGTATTTGTTCTTAGAAGGAAATTACCTGTTTGTTCAAAATCATACTCATGAAATTCTATGAATGTTCATTGGTGTTACTATATCTTTTTACAATTTAGTAATAATTCAATTCATTCGAGCGAATTCTAATGCGAAAGAAGGTATAGGTAACTTCTGAATATTGTATAAATTGGTAGAAAGTATACCTATATTGAAGTGAAAAGTCCCAATCAGAAAATTGTTAATGCAATGATCGATTACTTCTAAAATTCCTGACAGTTTATTTTTCCAAGAGAATAAAATTTACGTAATATATCTCAACTATCATGTGTCATGATGGTTAAAATAATTAATATGCATGGAAACTGAAGATTTTATGATTTCTCAAAATGTTATGTTAAACGTATAAATAATTGTGTAATTAAAATGTTTATACCGAGGTTGCTAGTTTTTGTTGCTCTCAACCTATAGAATATCCATCATGAGATGACTTTGACTTATCTTGATTAGATAAGGAGAGGTATACGTTCTTGTATTACATAACAAGGCTGAATATTCTCATCTTTGATTAATTTATTATTGCTCCTTGCGATATCGTCAATGAAACAGGACACGATAGAATACATTTAAAACATAGTCACAATATTCTTCACAATCAAGCTGCCAGGTTTCTGAGGTTTCACTCAAATTTGTTGTTTGAATTGAGAGACATAATATGATGATGAATGAAATGGGTATTACAAGAAAACAGAAGAGGAAGAAGTACATTTTTGCTTGTCAGGAGAAACCATACCTATGAAGACATATATTTCGATGCCTTGGTATTACTATCAGCAATAACCTTTCTTAGAAAAATCACGTGAGATCAATTGCTAAAAGTGCATCTCAAATACTTTCTGTTCCGGGCCAGGAGCTATTTCACTTCCAGTCAGCTGCTTATGATCTATAAGGCACAGGTCCGACCTGTCCTGGAATACTGCTTCCATATTTGGAGTGCAGCATCCAAACATACCCTGAAACTGTTGGATTCTGTCCAAAAAAGGGCAATTCGTTTCGTGGGTGATGGCTCGCTCACAAACTCACTCATTTCTCTGAAACACCGTAAAAAAGTTGGCGATCTGGCTCTATTTCATAGATATTTTCATGTTTTAATGGACGATGCTCTCATGAAATATCAACAATCGTTCCTCACTAGGCAGTCCCCGCGAGATTAAATCTTCGAGTTGAGGCTTCGCACCACTTCACTTTGGAGACCTGCAGAGCATCTCTTTCCAAAGACTCGTTCATCCAACGAACAGCAAGGCTCTGGAACATATTGCCAAGGGAGGTGTTCCCTGAGACATATAACCTCCAGAAATTCAAGAAGAACACCTATCCCTACCTTATTTCCCTTGGCTCTCACGATGTTCTCTGAACATTACAGGATATCCCTCTTCGTGGAAACCAGAACATAAAAAAAAAGAAAAATTAGTTTTGGAGTTATTGAATGAAACTTTTGTAACTATTTGATGAAAGGCCTAGGTAGTCCAGGTAGCCCAGGTTATAGAAATGACGTCATAATGATGTATTTTTTTTTGTCGTCAATTGGTCAGTTTTGTGACCAAATTAGAACGTCCTTTGGACGTCACTGTGCTACCTGGGGGTTAACAGTCGAACCCGAGTGTTTGCTTTCAGTGAGACCAGAGTCACCAAGAGTGGGTATCAATAACTTCAATGAGTGAAAGATGTGGTATGGTAACATTCGAAAACAATATTTTCTTGCGATTTATCACTATGTCTCATACAACATCAAATTTTATTTATCGCTGCAATTTCGGAAACAACCAGTTTGTTTTCGACAATAACTAGCTATATAAAAATAAATACCTAGAATATGCAATTGTGAGGCAAGAATAAAGGTCAGAATCGTAAAAAAACATGCTTAATTGATTTTCGGTTGATATCGTGAATCTGAACATGGATATTTATTGAAATATGTAGGTGCGAATAAAATTTCGAAGATTGTTTTCCATTAATAATAATTGACGTCAATGAGAACATTCTACCTATACATGTCGTATTTTTAACTGGTTGTCTCTATTCAACAAACACTTTTTCATTTGGTAACAACATGCAGGTACAGTTTCTCTACAAGGTGTCTCCGAAATTGAAGCGATAAATAAAGTAGGCAATAAGGACAAAATATAAAGATGTTTCATCATCCTCCAAGCACCATCTACAGATGGGATCATCTTTGATCCCTATCAGCTCTAGGTGCCTGTTGAGGTGGTTGTGCCAAGTTAAGAGCCCGAATACCAGCTTTAGTAATCTTCTGTTGAGTGACAGAAGCTCTCTCGTGACCCTTTTTGGAAGTTCTTTTTTATAGGGGTTTGATTGTCTCATTCCTGGTGTGTCTTGCCATGTTTCAAGTAACTGCCTCTGTAGCATTTCCTTCATGAATATCGGTCTGATGGTCCAATGGGTTTCGTTCCTGAAGCGATCTTAGCTAATCTTTTGTTTTCTTTTGAAATTTTATTGGACCACTTTGAGATATGGATGATTTTCACGACTTAGCTAATGTGTCTGCCTCCTCGTTCTTCGGGATACCCTTGTGTCATGGGACCCACATGAGGCTGACTTACCTAGTTTTTGCCATATTTTCCAAGAGACTTCTACACTTGGACACCAACTTAGTTGTGGTCCCATTTGATCTGAATGCCATAATAGCAGCTTTGCTGTCAGAGTCCTTCTGCCAAAATTTTATTGGACACAACTTAGTATTGCAAACACTTCCTGGAACACTGAGGCTTGCCAAGAGGTACTGAGATTCATTTCCCTGTTCCTCCTCCATATACTCCTGCACTAGTCCGTCCCCCAAAACTTGAGCCATCCGTAAACCAAGTTGACCCGTTGCAAGGAAGCTAACCTGGTGTATTGCTAATCCATTTCCCTCTTAAAGCAACTATGGTATGCGAAGCTGCATGAAAATTCAGAACTGGCAAGGAGCTGAACATTTACCTTCTGTCTCATTCCATATTGAGAAATGTCCATAGTCTGCCTTTTTGGTTCATTGGTTTGCACCTTTGAGTCTGTAAGCAGTACGCATGGCTTCAAGTTCTACAATCAGATGCAGAGGGGGCAGACCTACCTCCTGTCCCTATCCTCCCAAGGAACGCACGATGTTCTTTGAACATTATAGGGATTCCCTTTCGTGCGCTCCAAGCGATAAAAAAAAAAAAAAAAGGACCTCAAGGGCTCTAGTAGGAACCGTTAGCATAGCACCTCTCATTCCTAAGCAAACCAGTCGTTGAACTCTATCCAGTTCATGTCTGGTTTTGCTCTTTTTAGTACTGGTCCACCATGTCATGGACCCGTAAGTCAGTGTTGGAAGAATAATAGCCGTGTATATCCAGTGAAGGGTCTTAGGTGATAGGCCCCACGTTTTTCCGAACGCTCTTCTGCATGCCCAGTAGCAGCATATAGCCCTTTTTGATGCGATTACCTCAAGGGCGGTCATATATCTTGATTCTGGGGGGGGCCATTTTGTACAATTACATATCAGTCATTAATTCCAATTCAATCAGAAAACACAGAATGGAATATTATTTTTATATTACATATTTAAAATAAAAATCATTCGAATGAAATAATTAACAGAAACTAATATTTTACATGACGAACTCCATGTTTCGTCTCACCCCACTATTAGCGAAACGTTCTATAACATTAGATTCGTTGATGACAATGTACTTATGGACATGCATTAGTGCAAGGCCACTCAAACGATCTTCACCCATATTCAGTCAACTCTTAAGTCTTCTCAGTCCTGAAAAACTCCTCTCTGCAGATGCAACACTCACTGGAAGAGTACACAGTATTTTCAAAATGTCATGAATGATTGGATACATCATTTTATCACATTGATTGAGAGCATTCAGTCCATCGCTGGGAATTTCCAATTCTTTGCTGTGTATCCATCTCATTTTCCATAAATGCAGCTCTGCAATGAAAGTTGACTTCAGCACGTCTCTACATGTCTCAAACAAACTTCCATATTTTTCAATCAAAATTTCTACGGCGGAATGGATGCCATCTTCATTTGAATTAATTAATATAACAGGAACACATATTTGCAGATTGAATAAGTCCATAATAGTTTCTTGCTGGAAACGACACTCAATGTCGGAAATAATACTTTCAAGTAAAGGAATATATATCGTTATTCTGAAGTATTCTGTGGAGGAATGAATATCTGGATTAGGTCGATTTTTCATGAATTTATTCACTCTTGGAATGCATAAATCTATATTCAAATTTTCTAGACAAGGCATTATTTCTTTAAGCAAAGCATTGAAATTGGATTCTGCATTGTTGCGTTTGTCTTTCAAAACAAGCAGAGTATTTAGAACAGCATTCTGTGTGGAGCTTATATCCAATTTTTTTTTTGCAATAATTTGCTTAGAGGTAACGTTATTGCGAGTACTTCATTCAGACAAAACAAAGTGATAATAAAGCTGCAATTTGATGAGATCGCAAGAATATGCGACTTAGCTTTACTGGAAGATTCTCTTTCATTCCATTCGGAAATCAAATTCAAAGCTTGCAAAATTTTTTCAATCGATGCTTTGAACTGCAGAACGGAGTCGTGTCGTTCTATCCATCGCGTTTCACACAATCCAGAGAGCTGATCACCCAATGTTTGTTTGAGGACATAATTGCGTTTAGAAGAGGCTTTGAAAAAATTTGGCGTACTCAGAGTGAAGATGCAGATATGATTGATGATCATTATTGCAGAATGCAGATTGCAGTAGGTATTTCGATCTCCGTATATGAATCCGTTGAAATAATTAATTTACAAAGTAATCATTTAAAATATATCGATTTAGGCCATTTAAGGTGTCACCATAGTATCTAGTATCCTGTGTTACTGAACACTAGACCAGGCCGGTCGAACAGAATGTATCCTAAGTGCATTGCCACCTTTGGGGGGGGCCATGGCCTCCATGGCCCCCCCCTTATGACCGCCCTTGGATTACCTATACATAGGTATGCTTATTAATTCCAGGTCAACTTGGAGTCGATTGTGACTCCAAGATATTTGTTTGACCCTTTATATCGAAGACACCTTCATGAGAGAAAAACCTCTGGAAGTGTTCCTATTTTACGTTTCTCATTCAGTAGCACCAGGTCCGCTTAGAAGTAAACTGTTTATGGAAATAATTTCGGTATACAGCGTGTCTCACTTTAATCCCCTCTGTATCTTAGCTATTATTCGGGCGATTCTTACCAAATTTGCACTGGTATAAATAACTATCAATATGATCAGTTATTCAGTGACAAACATCATTTTAGACAGTGCTGTGCATTTTTATTGAAAAAAAGGGGAAGATTTTTTATGATATCATATAAGGATTTTTTACAGGGAATTTAACCTCGAAATATTCTTCTTCCTGGTTTTGAAACCTCATTTGCAGATTTTCTTATAATTTCCATGGAGGGTTTCAAGAAAACAGACAAATTCTAAAATTTGCACTTAATTTGATTCCATTAATTTTTTCGAGCCCATGGATGACTTACAACATTAAAAAAATGATCAGGATCAGAGATAAAGCGTACGCTAGATTTAAAAAAAGTAATGATATTGGCCATTGGAACTTTTACAAGGAGTTAAGAAACTATGTTAATGGTGCTATACAGAGAGAAAAAAAAGCTTATATGGAGTATGCTATACAGCAAAATCGAAACACATTGACATGGTCTCGTTTAAGATCTTTGAAAATTATTAATAAAACAAACACAAACACTCTTCCAAAAAATTTAGGAGATGTCAATGCAATCAACAATCATTTCATTAATATCCCAACAGTCGTGAAAACAGACCATCAGCTAAATTTACTCAAACTTTATGAAGGAATGAATCGTAACAATACCTTTGTGTTCACCGAAGTCTCCAATTATGATATAGTACAGTGTCTAAAATCTCTGAAGTCCAACGCTGCTGGGTGCGATGGTATCTCAAAGCAAATGATCGAACTAGTAAGCTTTCAGTTATTAGACCACATTACCTTCGTGATCAATACTGCCTTGAAATCGGGAATATTCCCCGAAGACTGGAAGTGTGCCAAAGTTTTACCCATCCCTAAGGTGTCGAATGTAACAGACTATACTGATATCAGGCCTATCAGCATCTTGCCAATATTATCAAAAGTTCTAGAAATGGTTATGAAACAACAGATTTCTCTATTCGTATTCCAAAATAATATAATCCCACCAACTCAGTCAGGTTTCAGAACTGATCACAGTACAACCTCAGCTTTGGCCTGTATCACTGACGATATTCTTGCCTCAACAGACCGGGGACAAATAACAATTTTAATACTATTGGACTACAGTAAGGCATTTGACACAATGGAGTACGGTATATTAGTAAAAAAGCTCAAATTCTATGGTTTTGGTGAAAGCGCAGTCTGTCTTCTTGCAAGTTATTTTGAGGGCCGCTCTCAATATGTTGAATTCGAAAATAATCGGTCTGAAGTACTGAATCGTGAATTCGGGGTCCCCCAGGGGTCAATTCTTGGTCCTCTACTTTTCTCTATATACATATCAGACTTCGGTGAATTCCTGGGTGGCTGCAATGTTCATCAGTACGCCGACGACACACAAATGTATTTCAGTTTTTCGGTTGATGATTGCCATGAAGCCGCGGATGCAATCAACAGCGATCTATTGAAACTGTTTGATATATCGTCGGCTCATAATTTAAAACTCAATGCTGCAAAATCTAAAGTCCTGATTTTTGGTCCAAAAAAGATGAGAAATATGATTATGCAAAGTTGTACGTTTGCGATCAATGATGAAATGTTGCCTGTGGTAAATGAAGCAAAAAATCTTGGTTTGTGGATTGACAACGAAATGCGGTATTCGAAGCATGTTAATCATCTCTGTAAAATTGCATATGGTACACTAAGAACACTTTATCCTCATAGAAGCATTCTGAATCGCGACTTGAAACTCCTTTTATGTGAAAGCTTAATAATGTCAAAATTAGCATATTGTGACTGCATTTATGGCCCTGCCTTAATTAATCGAGATCATACCAGATTACAACGTATCCAGAACTCGTGTTTAAGATTTGCGCTTGGTATACGGAAGTTCGACCACATCTCTCCAGCATTTAGAACCACCAACAAATTGAACTTGTCATCCCTACGAACCCTTCATCTCCTAACCTTCGTACACAAAATTCTGAAAACTAATCGACCGTCATATCTGAGGAAAAAATTGACTCAATTTGAAAATATTAATAACATCCCTACAAGAAATAGACGTGTCCTAGTTGTCCCACAACACTCCTCTGCTATTTTCAAGCGCAGCTTTTCCTATAATGCCACAAAATTTTATAATTCATTACCAACACATTTCAAAGATTATTCCATTTTAAACTTCAAAAAAAAACTCAAAATGTCTCTTCTTGAAGCCATGTTTCTTCAGTGACGCCCACAGCATTTGTTTATGGTATTTGAGTCAGGTTTCTCTCTTTTATTGTACTGTATTATGTATATGTGTGTGTATACGTGTATGTATATGTATGTGTATATTATAGGTGTATATATATATATACATTGTTGTTGATGAATATCATCTATGATTTAGCTTGAGACAATATGTTTATATGTGATGGCAATAATTGAAAGAAATCGTTTTAATGCTCATATTATACTGTACACATTATAGTAACTATTAGTTTTGAGTAGGACTAGTTTAAGTTGGACTCTACTACTTTTCTCATTTTGTTTTCTTCTCAGTTTCTCATATGTATTTACATTATCTTTTTTATATTCACATATTTTTAAGGCAAAGTTGAAAAACACTGTAAAGTGACACCTCGCCTTTTCATTCCTATGAATAAAGCCGTTTATTATTATTATTATTAAAAAATATGCAAAAATTAAGCCATTCCTGGTAATTCCGAATGAGGTGACTTGACGAATGAGGAACAATGCTATACGGAGTTAATTTGCTGCGAAAAAAATCCTAATAGGATTTCATGAGAAATCGAACCCTTATTTCATTTTAATTAATTCGCACGGCACTGTCAATAATGATGTTTGTGTCTGAAAAATCGCACGATTAGCTTAGATATAGGGAGGGGGGGGGGCATTTGATATGAGACACGCTTGTATGGTGACAAAATATCAAATACACATTCTGAATCTGTAAAATCACGTCATATGATGAAATACTCCCTAAATATGATCACGTGCTTCAGGTAATTCACTGTTATCGATTAGCCGCGATTAGCCTTTGGCCTATGATGAGGAAATCTTTTTTTGTTGAACCGGATTATAGTATTGAATTTGTACTTTAGATTCATGGTCACTTATTCAGCCTTCCTCCTCGAAATTACATGGGATTAGGTCAACTCGGCATGTACCGGCTTTATTATACACGATGTTTGCAAAGTTGAAGCAACAAATAAAGTAGGTAATGGGAGAAACAAAACAAAAGGAAATGAATAGTCTATCGTGTCACAAGGGCAGAAAAGGAAATTTAGCAGGTCGCGGCTATTGGCTGCATAAGGAATCGAAAATAAGAAATGCATGCAGGTCTACTATTGGTCAATTCTAACCTTGAACGCGTATTGAACCAATCATAGTGCTATTCCTTATTCCTATTCCTTAGTTTTTTGCATTGTTTGGACCTTAGGCCTACATATAGCCTTCAAACCTAAAAAAACAGTTTCACGTGCTTAACAAATCATTTTGTGATGTGTTTTTACTTGACAGATACACCTCGGCACCGTAGAAGCCCCCGCCAAATTATTATCTAGCCCTCACAAACAAAATTTGTGAGAATTTAGTCGTTGAGTCGTTTTAATATTTTACAGTATACCAAAAATATCGATCATCAGCAATTACTGGACGAATTATCAAAGACAGGAAGCCGAAAATTGATGCCCTCGCATTTTTAACAGTGGCATATGAGGCGATAACGCTAAAATTACCAAGGTGTTTCAAGCTCAACTCAAATATTATTTATGTATTAGAGTTGTATACAGGGTGTTATTTAAGTACGTGGCCAAACTTGAAGGGGTGATTCTTTGGGTGATTCTAAGACGAAAAGTTCATATAAACATAGGTCCGGTAATGCTTCGTTTTCAAGATACAGGGTGTCAAAATTTTTAAAAGAAATCGTTTTTTTCGTAAATATCCTAATAACCCTTCAACCGATTTTATTGAGATTTGGTAGCGTTATTCAAGGTCGTAAAGGGCTAATTTAACCCTAAATATATCAAAAATATTAGTAAGACCCCAGTTTTTGATGGTTTGGTAGTTGAAATGTTTTATTGTGTTGTCACAGGGATGTGCAATGAAGTGATTTTTATGTTTTTTCTCAAAAACAAAGCAAGATACGAAAAAAATTCTGGATATGAAAAAGTTGTAATTTTAGTTGCTCAATGTGAAACAAATACAAAAATTGCAAAAAAATCAGTGGCGCACATTTTTTCTGTGAAAAATATTGGTTACAGTGCCTTCCGGGACGCCACTGGACATGATAATTTTGATATAGTTAGGGTTAAATTAGCCCTTTACGACCTTGAATAACACTGCCAAATTTCAATGAAATCAGTTGAAGGGTTATTAAGATATTTACGAAAAAAACGATTTCTTTTAACAATTTTGACACCCTGTATCTTGAAAACGAAGCATTTTCAGACCTATGTTTATATGAACTTTTCGTCTTAGAATCACTCAAAGAATCACCCCTTCAAGTTTGGCCACGTACTTAAATAACACCCTGTATAGTAAATATGTATTTCTATTGAAATGTTGAATATTGAAACGTATCCTAAATTTGTAATTGTATGTACCTACTGTCGCTGTCATATTATCCCATAATCCCAATGTCTCGAGCATGGGCGACATTTAGGGGGAACAGGAGGGGGTGATTTCCCCCGCCCCTGATTCATTACAAGAATAAATTTTTACATTGAATCTTCCTGTTTCATTTATATTTATATATGAAATCCCTTCATTCTCGTTATCAAGATAGTTTTCATTTCTCTAAATGATTTGAAATCCTTCGCTGCGTTTCTACAAATGAAAATATGAGATGTTATTTCCAGGTGTGTATTGTACAGGTATAAATAATTTTTAAAAACCCATAGGTTCTTATACGATTCTCATTTGTTTTCGTTATAAATTTGAATAGATGTGTGGCATTGTATAAGACTTTAATCGTACAAACTCGAAAATAAACGCGTCAAACACACTGGCACTGACACGAACACATGTCAGAACAACAAAACAGATGAAACAATCGAGCTTGTACAATTGAAGTCATAAAAAATGGTCACAAATCTATTCAAATTTGAAATGAGAACGATAATGAATCGCATCAGGACATATGGGTTTTTTCAAATAATTTGTACGTATACAATACACACCTGGAGTTTGGTGCGTTCCTCTCGACTCACCCTGTATATTTGTAGTCGGGAAAGGTCAGGTACTGTCAAAACATGCCACTATGATGAAAAAATGTTGCTTTCAGATAACTAATCTTCTTCATATTAATGCTCTGTTGGGAGTAACAACTTGCCCCATCCACAGCTTTGCAGATAATAGTAACCTCCATACTGCGTTCTCTTCCAGAATTCCCATTTCTTCCCAGGAAACTAAGAACTCACGGCGCAGGCAGGTCAATGCTGTCAATGGAGACCTTGCTGAAATCACAGCCTGGGGAACCAACAACCTAGTTGAATTCAACGTCACCAAAACTCAAGCCTGTATTTTCTCTAGAAAGGCGGAACTCAGAATGCCCGATATTGTAACTGGCACCATCATCCCCACCAAGCCCACCATATCTATGCTCGGTATTTCCATCAGCAACACTCTTTCATGGGATAATCATGTCAGATCCATCGCAAAAGCTGCTTCACAAAAACTCGGATTCTTGTTCCGTGCGAAAAGCTACTTCACACCTCAACAGCTTCTCATGATCTACAAAGCACAGATACGGCCTGTTCTAGAATACTGTTCCCACATACCTATGGGGTTCAGCACCAAAACATACGCTGATGCTCTTAGATTCCATCCAGAGAAGAGCCATTCGCCTGGTGGGTGACGCCACACTCACTCACTCTTTGACATCATTGGAACACCGTAGAACGGTCGGCGACCTTTCACTTTTCTATCGATACTTCCACGGGAAATGTTCTTCGGAAATTTCTGCTCATCATCCCTTCACTAGCAATACCAGTCAGACGAACTAGACCTCGAAAGATGTCGAACAGCACTTTATCAAAACTCCTTCATTCAAAGAACGGCTAGGCTCTGGAATTCATTGCCTCAGGAAGTATTCCCAACAACATACAATCTCAAGAAGTTTAAAAAAATTTCAATGCCTACCTCTTGTTTTTATCCTCCCTACGAACATACGATGTTCTTTAAACATTATAGGGATTTCGTTTCGTGCGCTCCAAGCGATTAAAAAAAGTAATCTCAGATACTAACCCTATGGATATTAATAAACAGTGACAACTTGTGTGTCCTCATAGTATACTATACTACTATAAATAGATATGTATATCTGAAAGAAACGAGATAGAATATCTTGTTCTCATTCTTAGGTCACTTTGTATCAATCAAAACAAAAATATACAATGTGTCCAAGATAAGGATGTCGACGATATTCAAAGAGAATAGGAAAACAACAGACGCTTTCTCTTTTTGTCAATTTTTGAGCTCTACAGAACAGCGGCGATAGATTTTCCGTACGACGTTTCCTTTCAAAGAAAACAACATGAAATCTACCCCATGATCGACATCCTTATCATGGACACACTGTATTACATAATTATGTGATGAAGTTGTCGGCCTGGAAAAAAGCTAATTTTCAATTTGAAGGCATTTGACCTTGAGCCCCAAAAAATTTCGTCTGCGGCGGATTTTTTCACTGGACAGTTGTTTCTAGGTTCCGTGCCACCTCTGAATTGAATCCCCTGGGCTTGAGGACCCTCAAAATGGGAAGCTAACTTCGCCACTGAAAAACATTTATCTTAAATGGGGCAACGAGGCACATAATTATGTCGTGCCTTCAGAAAACTAAAGAATAGAAATTTTTTTTTTTTCAAATATGACCTCTATTTCCTGTTTAAGTACGATAGTTTCAATCATAAATCCATGATGATTAGAAAATGACCCAGGGAGGCCGACATTTTTCATGTACTGTGGCAGTTGACGTGTTAAAACCATTTTTTTCAGGGCTGTGTTTATAAATAATTGATTTCACCTTATTACATGTGTACTACATAATGACGTGTATTTCTAGAACCCACATGATACTATCGTGAATGACGGTGAATTCCTAATAAAACATGGAAAAACTATCTGGTTTATTAAAATGATTGAATCATTCGAATCTCCAGATATTATAACGCTATGATTGGTTGACACCTAAGTATAAATCTCGTCAAAGTTCAAAATATTTGGTTTGATTTCTAATTATTACATTACTATCAGATATTGAATTTATTGAACGAACGATAGTATTGTAATTACTAGTCGAAATTTTTTTTTCTTCAAATGACATTGAAAGTGGCTTTTGTTCTAATTTTAGTCCTTAAACCAAGTTGATTCTACACATTCGCATAAGAGCATTTATACAACAGTATTTGTCACAATCTCAAGTCTCAATCCTGAAAACGTGACCTTGAGAGTTCCCAATTTTCAGCTTGCATGATTAGGACTAAGACCATGACGTCAGTGCGCATGCTCAGTGCGTGCATGGCATTATTGACAAACGACAACAACAATCAAAGAATACAAACTGGTTGTGATGAATGCTTGATTATTAAAGCAATCCATTTTTTCCACTTTAAAAAATTTCAACAATGAAATTTAGAAGAATGAAGAAAGTTTGGTTATATGTCTGACATTTCTGTCACTGTCATTTGTGTCATTTGTCGAAGTCCTAAGTCCTAATATCATGAGTTGTATGAATATATAGTCATGTCCTTATTCTCAAAGATAAAGACTGAGACTAGAACTGAGACTGAGACTTGAGACGAAGACAAAGTTGAATAAATAGACACTAAATGATTATTGAAATTGTTCAGAATGATAAATATATTCACAAAGTCAAATTCCGGACAATATCACTTATCTAACACCAGGCAAACGAATATTTCAAAGATTATTTTATGAATGATCACTCTCTAAACCACAAGGCTATTAGCTTTATATTTTACTAACCGATCGTAGAAGGTTTGAAGGGAATTTTACAGAAAGTCTGAATAGCGCAAAAAAATTTACGGCGATAAACATATAAAAGTGAATCACGGCGGCATCTTCTGCCATTCACTCAAAGGAATAACTTTGACCCTAGTAGATTGCTACATGCAGTATGGAAAACCCATAATGATAATAGCATGTACCATCAAATTCATTACATATTTCATTGATATTATAATCTTCTGCGCGTTTGAGAACGATCAGAATCTGTTTTGTTTTCACATAAGATACTCACTGTTTTCTGACCTTTTCAATCAAAATAAAGAGATGAACAGAGATCGAGCCATCTTATATTTCCATTGTTGGAAATTTGTTTTTGTTTTTAAATAGGGTGTTTTTTGAAGGATCGTATCTGATGAGATGATACATTTTTTTCAAATTAGATATATTCGTTTTGTTTAGTGCCTCTGGTGAATTGATTATTCTTCTTGCGAAATTTTCAATGTTTCATGTCTTTCAACTGCTATATAAAATATATTTTTGCGAATGCAACTGAGTTTAATAACTCATACTGAAAAAAAAAATATATAGACTTCTCAACTCAAATGATTTGTAGAGCATATTCATGTATATGTGGAATATCCAGTCAGAATAAGTAACAAAATTTAACAATTGTAAAAGTAACAATACTCTTATTTTGTAGTGGATATAGGATAAAATGATTTGTTGATTTAATGAATCTTTTTCTCCGTGTAGCATTTACAGATACATGTGATGGCAATTGGAATATGTTGCACAGTGCTTTGCGTCTTCTCTCGAATATACAATATGATAATGATTGCAGTTACCATATACCTGGTTCAATATCTTGTATATTCCGATAACGTTCCTTGCATATTGTATTATGTAAATGTTGAAAGACATCCGGATATCCTAAGAAGAACCAGCCACATGGATCCTTTGTATATTGTTTAACATTAATGTTTGAATTATGCGACTTGGATGATAATGAATACAACCATTATTAATTTTGTCATTGTCGGAAGTTTATTTGGAAAAAATAAACATTCATCGGAGGATGTCAGCATGAATAATTGTCGGCTATGGGTGGTTATCGATATCATTCGATATCGAGTTGAGTGAATTCGATGTTATAAACTCAGTATGCCCGACATTGTAATGTCTGGCACCACCCTCTCCACCAAGCCCACCATATCTATGCTCGGTATTTCCATCAGCAACACTCTTTCATGGGATAATCATGTCAGATCCATCGCAAAAGCTGCTTCACAAAAACTCGGATTCTTGCTCCGTGCGAAAAGCTACTTTACACGTCAACAGCTTCTCATGATCTACAAAGCGCAGATACGGCTTGTTCTAGAATACTGTTCCCACAAATGGGGTTCAGCACCAAAACATACGCTGATGCTCTTAGATTCCATCCAGAGAAGAGCCATCCGCCTGGTCAAAGATGCCTGGTGATTGACGCCACACTCACTCTCTCTTTGACATCATTGGAACACCGTAGAAAGGTCGGCGACCTTCCACTTTTTTATCGATACTTCCACGGGAAATGTGCTTCGGAAATCTCTGCTATCATCCCTTCACTAGCAATATCAGTTAGACGAACTAGATAATCCCAGTCAGCACATCCTTTCGTTGTCAACCTCGAAAGATGTCGAACAGTACTTTATCAAAACTCCTTCATCCATAGAACGGCTAGGCTCTGGAATTCATTGCCAGAGGAAGTATTCCCAACAACATATAATCTCCAGGAGTTCAAAAAAAATTCCAATACCCACCTCCTATCCCTATCCTCCCTAGGAACGCATGATGTTCTTTGAACATTATAGGGATTCCGTTTCGTGCGCTCCAAGCGATAAAAAAAGGACTGGATAATCAATATTAATCCAATTCCTCATAAGTCATCTCCATTTCGTATTACTAATTTTTTTCAGATCATCCAAGATCATGGGAACTTGGTTCAATGATTAAAAAAATCCAGGTAAACATTTAAATTTGATGACATCTAAAACATTTTCCTAAAAAAATGCATATTAGGGATACTTTTTTGCGCGCTCCAGAAGAAACCAAAAATTGAATAATTTGCACTCAGGATAGGATTTCAGTATTTCGATATGTTTGTTTCAAAGTTACAATATACCGGGTGTTTCTCAAAAGTGGCTCACGACTAAAAATTTGTTGTTTCTAAAAATAAGCAAATGCAATTCAGTGTGTAATAAATTGTTTTCTGTCACTTTCGATTTCACCGGAAATGACTCATATTTTCTCATTTCAAATGGGGAACCCGGTATATTTTCACTTATTTCGATAGAGAACAACATATTGTGAGTAAAACGACACCCCATTTTCCACTTTTTGACATTTATCTTCCTGAAATTTTTATTTTGTCCATGAAATCTTGATGCTGAGTTTTGAAACTCCCTGTATAGTTGAATAATACTGCCGATACATGGATAACGATAAGCCTACCGGCTAAAATTTCTATGTAGGTACCCATTATTATTCTGGGAAATATTTCAAGGATTGATGTTGCGTTTTGAAATAATAGTATGGTACGCCATTGACCCTCAGAGAACCAGAAATGTCTAAGAAAATAATTAAATAATAATAATAATAATAATACTAGTTTCCCATTCAATTTAATTACGTAAGTTTTTGTTTTGTTATACATCAATTTGCGCATTCCACTGTTGTCGTCGTCTAGATACACGTAACTGTGACGGTCATACACAGCAGGTGAAAAAAAAAAAAAACGGCGTAGAAGGTATCAATTTGTACAGGTAGTTTCATTTGAATTCTATCCTCGAGGAAAAAAAATCATATTGAAAAGGAATATTCTCAGATATATTTATGAACACAAAAAAATGGATATACAGTGTGTGTAAGTGTAAACATTTGAGGGGGTGATTCCTCATCGAAAAAAAGATAGGATCTTTCATTACACACACACACACACATCATTCTGAATATTCAACAGAAAACAACTATTTTCCTGGCTATTTGCCACGTCGAACATTGAATTATATCTGATGAACATCCAAAAGGAGAACATGAAAAATAAAAAATAAAATCCTCCGAGATTGAGAATTGACATTCTTCCTCAAATCGGATGAATAATATGATATATGACGCGCTGAATATATTGGTAAGTTATATTTCTATATCATTATACATCATATTATTCATCCGATTTGAGAAAGAATGTCAATTCTCAATTTCGGAGTATTTTATTTTTCATTTTTCATGTTCTCCTTTTTTATGTTCATCAGATATAATTCAATGTTCGACGTGGCAAATAGCCAGGAAAGTAGTTGTTTTCTGTTGAATATTCAGAATGATGTGTGCATATATACATATTTTTGTCTGAAGGAGAATGCAAATTCTCAATTTCAGAAGATTTTCTATTTTATTTTCAAACTCTTATCGTGTGTGTTCAATAGATATGATTCAAGTTCGTCGTGGCATATAGTCAGGAACGTAGTAGATTTCTATTGAATAAACTGAAAAAGAGTTGATATTCTCATCACATAGAGAATGCGAATTCTCAATGTATTGCTTTATATAAAAATATATATCCATTTTGGTATGTTCATAATTTATCTGAGAATATTCCTTTTCAACATAATATTCATGTTCATTAACTACTTCAGCAACTTTTTATTTTTTGAAAACAGTTTTTTGCGAGAAAAAAAAATAGAATGAAATTTGGAATCGACCATCAGCTCCCTGAAATGATGATTAAGGATATTGTGGTCAACTCAACACAAAATAGGGTAATCCTGACATTATAAACTAGTGATAAGAAGCACCAAAATTAATTTTGTTAGATATCTCGAAAGCTCAGAAGAATCATAAAAAATCTGCAGTCAGTAAAGAGTTCGATAATTAATTTTTCTGTTCATTGAAATATCGAAATATGGTCAGTGGAGTACTCCAAAAAAGTTATATCAATTTTCATCAAAGAGAATGTGAAATATGTATATCCCTGTATATTGGTATGACACCCCTACGGTGGAAGTGAATTCTTTCTATGCGATTATGTTTTCATTGGTTGTTGATAAATACGAAAGATATGGTGCTTGTCGATGTATCACGTCATCAAGAGCTAGTGTTTTGGGGGGAAGGTAAAGAATTAGAGAATTGAAAAAGAGTATTTGTGATGATGAATTATTGAATCGGATACCATTTCCACATAATTATGGATAGACTCCAGAGGAGGTATATGTATCGCAAATTCGACTAGTGTGTACAACTCAATTGTACAGACCTGACTGAATGATTAATAATCTGAGTGTGCAATTAAAAGCATAATAATTGCAAAGACCAATAGGTCTCTGTAAATCATCTGTGGAACAAAATACTTTTTTCTGACGATATGCGTGAAATAAAGATGAATTAACTTATAGCCATGCACAATAAATTGCACCCCAACGTGTGAATGTTTCAAAAAGTTTACAAATATTCAGCTCCCGAATAACTGAGGTATAGTAATTTTTCTCTATACTCCGAATGTTGCACATATTCGGTCAATATTAGCGAAATTTGTTTTACTGATGTAAAATGAAATATGCTCATTTTGCATCATATAACCAATCACCTTGAGCCAAATTACTTCGTGATTGATTTCTTTTTAATGAGTTGGTAATTGGTAGATATTACACACAATAATTTTCAAATCAAATTATAGTTGATACCTATACTAAACAAGACAATGAGTGCATTCCCTACGCGAAAGTCCTTGCATGCATATCATAGTGAAATACAATGTGATTAAAATATGGAAATATCAGGGAAAATGGGATTTCGAAGCCTGCAGAGACTATAGTTGCCATCATGAGCGAGTAGAATACTATTCTTTCCACACGAACATCACAAATCGACTGTTTATCAGTTCAAATACTGAATGACCTGTTACTCTCGAAACTGACTGAATATTACATCAATAGAAGACGTATAGTACCAGGGCCTATAGAGTAGGCCCTGATAATACGTACCAGTTCTATTACAATTATTGCAACTGATTGTTCTGAGATAGAAATTAGGTCACCTTATCTCACGTTACCTCAAACTCACAAAATCACCATATATATACAATATATATTATAATCAGATGATTAATAAAATGAAGAGTTGAATGGAAAGATGATTCAAACATTCTAATATTCCATCCCACATTTCTATACCACACTACTATTATTATATTCACACGAGTGTGATATGAAGCCCTGACTTTGCGAGAATGATTAAATGAACAGTCGTGCAAAAAATAATCAGACTGATCGTAATACTAAACGTTGGTCATCGACCTTGATATTGAATAATGATTTCAGTTAAGTATATCAGTCAAAATATATAAGAGTACTTATTCCTAATACGAACATTTTTCCAATTTATTCAAATAGTATGTAGTAAAAATTATCGATAGATCTAACTAGAACTGTTTGACCAAAAATGTCGGTTATTCATGTATATAAGCTACTTATATAGATATACAGTGTGTATGTTGTACATGGGGTCAAGTTACCCTTTCTTACGGAGTTCTCAGAGAGGTTTTTCAAATCTCTATACTATACGGTCTATTTTTTTTTCAAATTCGGCTAAGCCATTTCCGCAAGAGAGCACTCAAAAGATTCAAAATGTATTGGAATTTTCCTCTAAATTATTGGTGATGGTAGGTATACTGTTTTATTGTATTACTTGTACAGTCAATTTACCTGAACTTCATGAGTTTTTCATACTGCGTATGTATGTACAATGTAATGGTATGTTTGTATAGTGTTTCATTTGAACAGAGGCTTAGACGGACAATCAGTATGAAAAACTCATTTTAAATGTAGGTTGATTAACTTTAAAAGAAGAACAATAACAAAATTCCCACCCTGACCAATTATTTAGACAAAAATCCCAATTATATAATTTCAAATCTTCCGACTTTTCTCTTGGATATGGCTTGACCGAATTTGAAAAAAAAATAGACCGTTGCATAGAGATTTGAAATACCTAACAAGGTGTAATTTGACCCCTTGTACAATTTCAAAATTTTGAAGGAATTGATCTGTATGGTAGGAAATTGACAGGTGGATGTAAAAAATAGATTTTCGAAAATAAGAATCTACCTGTTTTAAAAAATATATTATGGTCGTAGAGATACGGATTCAATTCCATCATATGGGTTTCCACACTATATAGTGTGAAATAATAGTATAGATACAAACTTCCAATGGAAGGTTTCAATGATTTCAATCAATAATAATGCATCTTCTTCTCGAATGAAGGCGAAAATAGGAATCCTAGTTGAATGTTGAATGTAATGTCAGATTTATGGAATCTTTGACCTATATAATATTGTAAGTGAAATATTATTTTTGTGTTGAACAATATCAACATTTGTACTAGTTTATTCTCAAGAAATAGTGGTCAAAATTGTATACCAGTTGATTGAATATTTCTTGTAGATTATTTTCGACTAGTTCAAGGTTGCAATAAATTATAAGATACCGTGGATCTGAAAACAGTCACATCATTAAATATTATAAATGGAATGATAATGTTGTATATAGTATAGATATACCTAGAAATACTACAGGACCTTGAGGAAATGTCAGGTGAGACGACTTTTTTGTCAGGAAATTTACCAACAGGAGACGCAAGAACAACCATAATTATCTACACAATGTAACGTCAAACAGTATGAGGCGACCTTTGGTCCAGATATGTATTATCTAATATACAGGGTGTCCCGCGACCATAATAGTATAAACTAAAAGTAAAGTAGTTGTTTTCTGTTGAATATTCAGAATGATATTATATGCATATCTTTATATGAAGGAGAATGCAAATTTTCTACTTCAGAAGATTTTGTTTTCAAATTCTTATCGTGTATGTGTTCAACAGATATAATTCAATATTGGACGTGGCATGAAGCCAGGAAAGTAGTTGTTTTCTGTTGAATAAACCGAGAAAGAATTAATATTTTCATCACATGGTGAATGCAAATTCCCAATGTATATCTTTATATATATATATATATATATCCATTTTTTGTGTTAATAATATATCGGGGAATATTCCTTTTCAATAAAGAAAAACACTGAGACTATTGAAGATTTTTGTGCTTTCCTATGAAATGCATGGGTTCGTTGAGAAGGTATATAAAAAACAATTTTTAAGCCTGTAACATCGATTGATTAACTTCGACTTTTCTAATAACCGAGATGGGCGTTATACTGAGAAACCTAACCAGCAATAACTTATAAGTAAAAAATGAATTGGAAGTGAAAAAAAAACTTTCAAATTGTCCAGCTCTAATGGTTTTCGCGTTAGTCGCTCTTGAAAAAATTGGTGTTTCACTTATACGATTTTTATCATTTTTAATCATGAAGTTTTCGAAGTGACACTGAAAAAAAACACAGTAATAGATGATGAAAATCACTAATAACACCAACAACAAACAGAATGTCAAAGTAAATGGTCGACCAAAGTTATTTGAAAATTTTAAAACAAAGTTTCCTCCTCGAACATTTTTATAAGGCATGGGCTAAATCTCCATATTTGTTGTCAAAAACAATAAATCATAATTCCTTTAGGTTTGTGAGGAAACGAATTGAATGTATTGACAAGTCATTTTCCATAGTAATTTTGTACGAGATCCAATTTATGGAAATATAAAAAGTACGTTTCAGAGTGCATAATGAACTAAACTGATTTTTCGATAATGAATGATATGGTGAAAATAATGTCAGTAAGAGGAATCGAGGAAAATACAAAACAAAAAACTACTGACACTCAGAAATCAGCCAATTTCCGGAATATAAAATAAATTATTTTTTCGTTTTTATTTGATTCATCTTGCTTAGCTCATTTTGTTCATCGATCTTTCTCCTGTTGCCTAGGTCATTTCTCCGAATGATCCTTCACTTGAGCTTTCCATCCGATTCAGAGTCGATCCTTTGTCTGACTTGACTTTATCGTGCATATCCTGTCATCTACGTTTGTGTTTCTCATAAATGGCTTGATAATTGATTTCAGTCATTGACATTCATTTACTCAGGCTGTCAAACTGAAAACCTTGAAAATCATTAATATAAAGGAAACAATCTTATTCTTATCAGTATTTTTCACGGCGAAAAGCACTTTCAGTTTTGGTGTGGTGGGGTAGTGATTCACACGAGACCAACGAGACGAGACTTTCATAAAAATTCGTTGAATTGATCAAATAGCAGCTAAACCATCTTCCAAGTTTTATGTGAATATATCATGTAGGTTCAAAATCATGTTGGTCATAGATCGGTCATATGGCAAACATCAATCTACCACTTTTAAAAGAAAAGAAACGAGCCCGACCGAGTGAAATCTCTGTATTTGCACAAGTATCAATGTCACGATCTGTTGTAATATTATACAACCGGCATTTGCTCACGTAACTTTTAGGAAGAATTTTTTCAACGCACAGCATTCTTTATCATGAATAGACTAGGTACAGGGTGTTCTCGCAGAATTTGTTGCAGACACTTATACAGCTATATATATATACATCTGGCTGATCAATAACTCCATTTATCAATCAATTAATACCGAAAATAAATCTAAAGAATTCGTGATGAATACTAACTTGACATTATATATTTCCTTGAGAGCTTCATCAATTGAAACCAATAAAACTGTTTGGGAAACCCATTTAGCAGATTGAGGTATAGGCAGTGGCGTAATGTCATAACTTGGACCCTCCATGTCACAAGTGAAAAATACCAACAGGCCATCAGGCAAACTGATGGAGAGTTTCAAAATGGAAATATAATAGATACACATCGAAATATACTGCGGGCTCCCAGGTTTTCAACTCCCCTTATGAAGCAGTGAATCCGTTTTTCGTATAAAATTTTCAGGAAATACTGCGAGAGGTTTTCTTTCCTATGAATTAATTCGCATTGCACTACCGCTCAATACTTAATGAGTATTATACCTATATCTATTAATTGTTATTATTCCTTATATTCTAATCATGATATAATTATTATCAACTTCCTTGAATTTCTTCCATTCGAAGTTTTCTTGATGTCATAGACATGGATAATACCTTTGTTGACATATTAAACTAATGGCATGACCGTTGAGCATTAACATTAATCAATTCTCAAGGCTATGATTGATGAATAGTTTCATGAAACTGCGATGGGTATTATTGAAATAAGATGTACGTTGTGAGAATCGATCAAATACTATTATCATTCAATGTTGCATAGATGCTGTATAATATAAGAAATTAAAAAAGTCATGCAAGAGGATCATTATTCAAAATTCAGATATAGAATATTGGTATAGTAGATCAATAACCTTCTGAATATAATATGTGAGTCATATCATTTAATGTTTTGTTATTTCCATTTCTTCTTGAATCAGAGCAAATGTATTCTACAATCAACTCGAATTTATCGATTTATACAATTCTTGGAAAATAATAGACAATATTCAATATTTTGTATAATCAGATTCATTATAAACGCTTTAGTAGTATGGTCATTGAAGAAATCGATTTTTGCCCTCCTCTCTGAGACCCGAGAGTTCAGACATCTCTTGGAGCGCACGAAAGGAAATTCTTATATGACTAAGAACATCGTGCGTACCTCAATGACCTAGGGTAGATGAATATATCAACAAACATTCACCAGATCAGAGCTTCAGCAAGAGGATTAAGTATATGTTCTTGAATACACATATTTTATACTTTTAGTATATCTATATTGATAACATTATACAGAATTACAAATAACAATTTCAAAGATGATGAAATACTATTATCCTATAATATATGGAAAGATACAAAAAAGGTGTCATTCAGTTATGGTAACTAACAGTAAAATTAACACTATTTATTGATTTATCTCAAATTTCAACTCACATGGAACTTTTTTGCTCATCCAAGAATTATTCACAAGAAATGCATTGAACGTACGGCAGAAAATAAATTCGCAGTTCCCATCAAGATGATAACGTTATGGTGAGTATTACACTCGGTATATTGCAACTCGGCCCGACATCGCAACTAGACATAAGACCTACACCGAGTTCATATCCTTACCACGAAATAAAATTGTCAACGTAGGGGCATGTTTACTATTAGAAATTTACCAATTCAGTTCATTAACGTCAATCAAATTTAAGTCAAGGTTGAACTATATCAGTCTAATGTTAATACATCACTTAAATCTCCATGTATGGACAGACGTTGAAAAGGACACCTATCAAAAATCACTTTCTAGAGGTCTAGGGTTTATTTCTTGCTCAGTATCCGTGTCATCAACATCAATACTTGCACGGGACATCCTCTTAGTTTCAGAACTTTCTGACTTCCTCCTCCTTCGTTTCCGCCTCACCTTATTCTTTTTGTGGATTTCAGGGTTACTCCCATGAAGACTGCCTCTGGAAGCCAGGCTATGCATACTACCCGATATACTGGGATCAGGCTTCGGCAGCAGTAGCGCATCAGTATACGAAGGTGGGCCTTGACTTTCCCTAGGGTCTGGGGCATTTCGGCTGGCTTCCTCTCTAAACTCCCTCTGAAGTCTCTGCATTCTTTGTCGAGCCTCCCTAGCTTCCCTTTCCTCATTTCTTGTACGTTCTTCCTGCTCACGCCATCGCTTTTCTTTGATATCATTCAGTTTCCGTAAAGTCAACACGATCACTAGTAAGAGAGTCATGGATATTATGAGCCCCATGGAGTACCACCATAGCTGTCCTTTCTTAGATGGATTCCACTCTTTCTGACAAGCAGAGTACCAGTTTTCGCCCTCAACCTTTTGGGGCGAGTCGCAAATAAGACCATCTACTACTTCCTCTGAAAAAATTAGCCACTCGAACATATCCTTGAGCTTAGGGCAATCGCAAACCCATTGATTGTCCTCTAGCTTTAGAGTTATCAGGGTTTCTGGGAAAAAACTTGGATGAATTTGGGATATGCGATTACTAGATAGATCGAGCCATAACAAATAATTCATTTGGGTGAACGTCTTGTTGTTGATGCTTCTGATTCTACAACCTTTGAGATCCAGGGACCGAAGATGATTTCCATCCCAACCGTCTGGGAGTGAAGATATGAAGTTTTTTCGCAAGTATAAATGTTCTAGCTTAGGAAGACTGGAAATACTGAACTTCTGAACACTGTATATTTCACATTTACTTGCATCTAATGTTTTCAGCGACATACTTCGAAAACCATCCAGAGAATTGATGTAATTCTGAGAAATGTCCAATCGTGAAAGTACTATAGTAGGTAACAATGTTTTTTCACTTATGGTGGCTAATTTATTTATTGAGAGATCCAGGACTGACAACATATCTAAATTCTTGAATGCGTTCTCATCAATCGTTTCTAAAACATTGTAAGACAGATTCAAATATGTCAAGCTGGAATAGTTACAGAAAATATTATCTGGGACATTTCTCAAGAAATTTCCACGTAGGTTAAGAGATTTCAGAGCTTTCAAGTTACCAGTTGGAACACTCTCTAAGCTACTATCGGAAAGATCCAGGAAGAGTAAATTATCTGAATGTATTTCTAGTTTTCTGAGATGAATATTATTCCTCATTATTAGGGTTTCTAATGCCTTTAAGTTCACGAACACATCGTCTGATATGTGAGTTAATAAACAATAGCTCAAGTCCATATATTTCAGAGTATCAGATCCAAACGTTCCATTAAGGATGCTGACAGGATTATAAGCTGCATGTAATTCCAGAACGTTCTCTAAATTTTTGAATAATGCCTTTGGTATGAGAGCCATAGAGCAGTTGTTGACTCTAAGTATTTCTAAAGATTGTATGGAAAACTGGTTGAACAGATTAGGCAGGTTTCTAAGTGGGTTGTTGGAGAGATCCAGGTACACAAGTTTTCCCAATTTTGTAAAAGCTTGGGAATGCACATCTTTCCAGTCATGAAATAGGTTGGAAGATAGGTCCAATTTCTCTAGATTATCCAAACCTTCAAAATCTGAGTGCCCAAGTGTTGCTATCTTGTTGGTAGATAGGTTGAGACATCTCAAACTGGTGAACGTTCGTATATCATGGGAAATATTTCCAAAGTTGTTGATGGACAGATCCAGATTGGTTACCTGTAAAATAATTTCGGTAAATGTTGTATCGGTTTCCAGACTCATCAATAATATTTGATGGTAGCCAACAATGAGTGATAAAAAAATAATAGGTATTGAAAAAGTGAACGTCCGTTTAAATTAACGACGAGAAAAAAGAATAATGAGCAGATATTGTTCTCATCCTGTTTCACCTGGTATTTATGCATGCGTCAACGAATATAACCCATTATGAAAGGAAGTGATGGAAATGATTTACAATGCATCAAACAGCAGTGATTCACCTAATAACTTTTATCACTACATACGTTACATTATCTCAGTCTATACACCCAAAACCAATAATGCATTGTTTTTGTGTGGCATGAATTTGAATGATTTTGGAATACATATATTCATTTCTACTTCAAGAAAGTTGCTTGCTGTTTATTGGATATTCCTCTATGATCTTTCGGAAGGTACATTCAAAACAAGATAATATGCATTTCTTGTTATTGTTGATGTCGTCGGCATGGTCATTAAAATTTCAATTGCTTCTAAGAAAACTCCTTTATTATCAATGCAAGCTTATGCTCATTACTTTTACAAATTACAGTTTGTAGAATTAATATCGAAGATGTTATACGAGCAATAAAAATATATCAATTGAGTATGCAAATGGTGCCTTCAACATCAATTGAGAAACACGATGAATCTCACACATTAACCTCAAGATAAACTTTACATATTTATGTTAAAAACAGGAGCAAATTCATTGTCGAAACTTCCAAGATAGGGGGAATTCTATTTTTTTTTCAAACAAGGTTCAACTATCGATTGACTTTCAAAAAAAAATATATAACCATTAAACTCATGAACAATAGATGTATAAGATGAGATACTCACATTGATATCGATTCCAGCTGGTAGTTCGGTTAAGTTGTTATTTTGACAATTTGTAATGGAATTCTTGCACCAACAAATATTTGGACACCTGATTACTCCATCAGTATATAAAGTCTCCAAAACAGGTATTATACCGAGAATACACCACCAACTTATCATTGCTGCTAATTAATTGCACACTCATCGAAGATACACCATATATGTACACCACAGAAGAATGAAACCTATATACTCGAAGAAATGTCATATGTTAGAGGACCTAGATTTTTAATTTTCATAGCGAGTAACCTATACTGGAATCTCACGATGATGTTCGCTATCGTTACTAAGTCAACAAGATTAAATTGAGATAACAGGTAAACTGATAAGAGAGAGGCGTTTTACTCACTCTCATAATATTGTTATATTAGAAGTAATTGATGATTTTTTCCGATTCAAACATGACTGAAATATCCGTATACAAAGTTTGAAGCCTTACCGCATAGGTGTAGTGCCACAGTTGTGGAACAAATCATAAAATTCTTATATAAACTGATATGCTCGTATTTCAAGGGATAAAACCGACCTCATTGGTCATAAGCTACTAACTTCAATATGAAATATTGGATAGAGCCAAATAATGAAAATTGAATTGTTGAATTATCCGCTCCATCGAATAACTTCCGTTTTAAGGAAAAGGTTCGAGTCTTAGCCGGTTGGTCAATATGGGATTTGAAGAATTTAAATTTGCTGATACTGAAATACTGTAAATGGCTTGGACGGACATCCGATGTATCTCCTGCATGGAGAATATATATCTGAATAATATAATTGATCTTTGGATCATATCCAGAAGAATTTCACTATAGGTATCCGAACAGTTCACATTATCAATAAATCTAGAATATATTATTGTTGGTATGTGATTACATTCAGGCATATCTAGAATAGAGAATGAAATTAATCATAAGGTAGTGACAATGGAAAGATTACTATTCTAATCAGTGTAGATCATTATTTTCACTTGTGTCTCGTGCCCTGGTTGGATACAATTAATTTTTTAAATGACCATATCAAGTTCCAATCTAGTAAAAATGTCACATTCAAAGAAATTGCAATTGGTCCTCTACTGAGTAGTGTTGAAAATCATGATCATTTCCCATAATCTGGAAATGAAAAACAGCATTAGCATGAAGGCGTAGAAGGGCTAACCACTCTATTTTTATGGATTTGCCATTTCGAAGTGACAATTGTGAGTTGAAAGTGACAATTGTCAGTTCAAAGTGACATTTGGCATTTGTCACTTCGAACTGGCAATTGCCCCAATTTTATTTTTATGGAATTGCCACCTCAGTGAAGTAACAATTGCCACTTCAAAGTGACAATTGTCAGTTCAAAGTGGCAAAATAAAGTTGTTGGTCCTTCTATGCCTTCGTACATTAGCATTGCATTAGTCATGCCCCATTTGAAATTACTAATCGAACTAATGCGTCGATATATTTTGATATTGTCAAATGTTACAGTCCATATATCACAATCCATGGCCGAATCTCCTGGATTTGAAATCGTGGTCCTTTGGTAGTTCCTCGTATATGGATTTCCTAGGATGATATTCAAGAAAGACGAACTCCCAAATGTCCAGAAGGGGCTTGAGGAGTTCATAGGACGTCTCATTCGCGTATACACATACGTATTGCCGCGACAATGCTAATATCCTTGGGATGTTCTGGTAATGTTCGGAGAACATCGTGGGTACCTAGGGGGGATAGGAAGAGGAGGTAGGTGCTGGATTTTTTAAAACTTTTGGAGATTAAAAGTCTTTGGAAATACTTCCTCAGACAATTAATTCCAGAGCATTGCCGTTCTATAGAGAAACGAGTTTTGATAAAGTGCTGTTCGACATATTTCGAGGTTGACAACGAAAGGATGTACTGACTGGGCTCGTCGAGTTCGTCTGACTGGTATTGCTAGGAGAAAAGTTGAAATTTTCCTTGACATACATCAATAAAAAAATTTGATAAAAATATCTAAAAAAGGCGTCTAGATGATCTTGAACTCATTTATTAAAACTACTCAGGAAAATATAATATCATATAGAAATGTATAATTTCATGGTTTCATAGAAGGACAATCAATGGATCACACCAGAATAAATAACAATAAGCATAGAACACAGAGGGTAAGCTTTTTGGGATGATTACAACAAAATAAATAATCATATTTGAATCCAACAATGTTCGACCATTCTACCTGAATCAATGTTATTTTCATTCAATCGCGTTTACTCCTAAATCCAGGAAACCAAACGGGGCTTCCATCAACCATAGCGTTGATTGATATATTACGCCTACGCTAGGTAAGCGTAATCCGTAATCACTGCTGGTTGCCTGCCTCACTTGTCGTTCACAAGAAAACCCTGCCAAATGTATGCAGAAAGAGGAGTTGGTATGAGTGAGCTTAGGGCCCCGACCCTTGCAGGGGCCCCGAGGGGCCCTGGCATTGCATGACTATTTTCCCATATCATTCGTTTGTATAGATGAAATAATGATTGAAATGAATTTCTCTTTTGAGCAATGGGTATTTATTTTATATACCTAGAAGCAGCGGCAACATTCCAAAAATGTTGAAAACCATAAGCAGGGTCCTGCCGATCTCATAGCGACAGTGGGCCGGTTAAGGGAAAGAAAGTTGCTTAAATCCGACAAATGTTCAATAACTTCCTCGATATGGCATTTTGCAAACTGAAAAAAAAACATGTGCCGTTTCGATTTAGATAAAATATCAACAGTAAAAACAAAATGATTTTCTGTTTTTTCATTCCAATTTTTCAGGAATGGCAATTTTTTCTCATCTGCAAAACGTATACCGTTGAGGAAATAGTAATTTAATGTTCCTATGAAATCGGCGGGACCCTATTTACTGAAGGAATGATGGACGTGTTTTTCAATGCAAAAATACTATATACATTGAACTTGTTTTCAACACTGCCATCAGTGTCCAATTGCGGAGGAGAGCGTTTATTTTCAAAATTATCAATAATCAAATCAAATTGTGTACCTTATTCCGAAGAGAACATAACAAACTTTGGGAATGCTTTCCATCGGAAGGGATTTGATGAGCAGTTCGATTTATGATGGGGCAATGAAAGTATTCGCAGATTCGTGAATCAGAAAATTGGAAGTGATATCGTAGTATGTTTCTCCTAGTAATTTCGTTACGGTTTAGTTCTTTTATTTTGAACGTATCTGATCCTAGTCAGTGTTATAGTTACGTTCATTTTATTTCATGTGGCTCTGATTTTTTTTATTTGTTATTACATCCTAAACCATATCAATGAATGCACTTTTTTTTGTTCCTTATATCCTATATATTTTCATCATGCATTTTTCGCTTCTATTTGGTCAGAAAATGTTAGATGGGAAAATTGGTGAGAAGAAATAACAGGAGGAGAAAAAATGATGGGTAGGGGCCACAAGGGCCCCAAGAATTATCAAGCTTAGGGCCCCAGAAATCGTAGATCAGCCACTAATAATATTCGATATATTTTCAGTTTGATCATTTTTTCCTAGTTCAGGACACTACATCCTTTGCTTGTGCTTACTGTTCACAAGAACTAGGGACATTTGGATGCCATAATTGGAAATCAAATACTGGAAGAGCATGAATGTTCAAGATTCGATCAAAATTATAATTTGACAAATGACTGGCATTCCGTAAATAAACCACAGCCGTAGTCACCAGTAGTTAAGTACTGTCAAAATAATTGGTAGCGGCCCTGAAAGCATCGGTAACCTTCTTGGTAACATGTAAGTGAAGGAGAGCAACCACAACGCCACGTTAAAATATTCCAGCGGAGTGTGCATTGTAGAGGATCAGTCGTTCTTGCTATGTTGTCATTTACATGCCCAATGTATAACGATTGGGCAAACAATCTGTATACTCACTAACAAGCAGTGTTGCCATTTCAGAATTTCAATTTGTACTAGAAGTCATTTCGAGATTGTACTAAATTCAAGTATATTGTATCAAGGATTGTACTAAATTGATAAAATAACACTTCAATATTTACGATTCACAAATTTGATGGAAAACTTCATATTCATTCATGAAAATTTAAAATGATAAAATTTAGCACATTAAGACGCCTGTGAAAAACGTATGTCATGAAACAATTATAAATAATGAAAGTCGAAAATAAGAGATGAAAATAAGGAACAGATCAGATTACAGATTGGCATCAAATACTATCATACTATCAATATGATAAAATAGATGACTCAAACTTCAAAGTCAAATCAATTCTCCGTTGAATTGAAAATTATGGACTTTTTATCAATGAGGGCTTCATTAGGATTCTAATTATAACATATCTTCTTCGAATAATTGGTTTGTATACAACAATAGCTTGGGCTATCCGGTTCTTGTTTTTGTACTAGATTAGTGTTAATTGTATTGGCGTACTAGATGTGTATGAAATGTACTAGAAAAGTACACTAGGACTAAAAACGGCAACTCAGCTAACAAGTAACGAAAATGAACCTTATCTCACAATCGACGGCGATACCGACGCTTACATCGAACTAAAGTTAGGCGAGAGCGATCGTTTTTCGCGCCCGTCTGTCGTCTCAGCTGTTCGCCAGGGACACGCCAAACTTTAAGCCGGGCTTACTACTTACGGCCCTAGCTTCACACTTGATCATATTTATGCGATGTCCGGATTATCGGAAGCTGACTACCTCTTACACTTCCAAGACGCCTTATATCGATTTATGGGACACATAGTACTTAAACGTTTCTATAAATCCTCATCAGACACTAATTAGTTTTATTGGACGAACGGCACTTGCTTCGGAGACGTGATGCTGCCGAAATCGTCCTTCGGCCAAGCAGGATAAAGATACAGCACTGATAAACTTTGATGGCTAATTATTAGAACAATAAACATGTTTTTCGTCAACCTCTACAAAAAGTCACATTTTACTTCTAGTCCGCTGCAGACTCGCCAGTTCTAGTAAATTTTCAGTAGATCTCCTGAATCGCATATTGAACTAGTGATCTACTGAAACATATTTTAACACTTATTTATTCTTCTAATCTTCAGTTGACACACATGTTTCGCTAACACAGTAGCTTCATCAGCTGAAATACTGGTACAATGAAAATAATTTTTCTGAGTCAGATTCGACAGTCTGCTCAGGCTTTTCTAAGGATTTTTGTTGCTGTGGTGATGCATGCAGAGAGCTTGATTTTTTATATCTCGGAGCGCATGAAAGAGAATCCTCACATTGTTCGAAGAGAAAAGGAAAAAAGGGAGCGGGGTTAGGTATTCGATTTATTTTTTTGATTTTTTGAAGGATAAAAGTTCTTGGGAATACTTCCATTGGCAAAGAATTCCAAAGTTCAATAGACGAACATACTTCAAGGTTGACAACGAAAGGATGTGCTGACTGGGCTTGTCGAGTATCTATTGAATGGTGAAAGGTCACCGACTTTTCTACGGTGTTCTAATGAGGTCAAAGGATTAGTGAGTGTGGCATCGCCCACCAGGTAGATGGCTCTTTCCTGGATGGAATCGAAGAGCATCAGCGAATGCTGAACCCTATATGTGAGAAGAGTATCTTTAAACAGGTCGTATCTAGGCTTTGTAGATTCTGAGTAGCTGCTGAGGTGTACAGTAGATTTCTGCTCGGAAAAACCGAGCACAGACCAGTGGACTTGGTGAGAGTGATGGTATCAGACATTGTTTTATTAGGCATACTGAGGTTCGCCTTTCTAGAGAAAATAAAGGCTTGAGGTTTGGTGGCGTTGAATTCAACTATAGGTTGCTGGTTTTCTGCAACGCAAGTGCGAAATTCCTGTATTGGTGGCATCTATAATAAGAAGCGTCATTTCCCATGTGTTTTTGACGATAGCGATTAGAGAATATTCGGATGACACCTACAAAACAACTCCAAATATCGCTTTGGTTTTTTGTTACTCGATCTTCGAAGTATACAGTTGAGTGGATTTTATTCTGATATAAAAGAAGATCGATTGATCAATGTATCTTTTCTAGAGATTATTGGTTTACATTTTCCATTATATGTAGTCCAGCTTGTTCAATGAGGAATTTTCCCAGGCTGAGATGTAGAAGTATCTTTCCTAATTAGGTATTTATCGTTGTTAACTCTGATCAGGTCTTTTAGTTATTCTACAGAAGAATGTTCTTCTACTCATTGAAATTGAAGGATAGATCCAGTTCATCCGTATTCACCAAACTTCCTATTTCTGAGTGAAGTGTTGTTATTTTGTTAGATATACAGCTATACAAGGTGTTTCTCTCAAATGGTCTAATTCCAAAGAAGAACATAAGAAATGTCAAATCAACACGTGGGTCTGCAAATACTATCTTTTGGAGTTACAGCACCTCGAAGATGATGGACACCATTAGATGGATAGAAACGAATGTTAGCACAATTACTAATCTTCTAAGAATATTCTGGAGAATTCATGAGGAAGTGATTCAAAGTATTCGATACCTTGGTGGAATCATCATTCGTCCATGTATCAGGATATAGTTATGAGGGCAAATTACACTGTTCCTCGTGCAGAATGAAGTTAGTGAAATACTGAAAATATGTAATAGAAAGTAGAACTGATTCTGTATAATCAACTTACAAATTTTTTTGGGTATGAGCGTCACAGAATCAAGGGTATAACCTGATGAAAAAATAAAGTATTTCTCCTCGTTTCCCTTATCCCCTTTTTTCATAATAGTGCTTTCTTGTATAGGAATTCGGTAGAAAAATTAAAATCAAAATACAACTTCAAGAATGTATTTTTCTTGAAGTAAGAATTCTACTGGTTCAGCTGGCAACAGTTTTTCTCAAAGAATTATATCACACGAAGCAGCTGCTTGTCTTGCACTGAGTGAACGAGAGTATCAATTTCATTTTCAACGAACGTCCGCGAATGGAATAGACATTCTTCGGGAGAGTTTCTCTCAGAGGATTTCCGAGAAAAAATCGCACACCCGTTCGATTTTATAGTTGTGGTGGTACGTGTTGAACAGTTATTTATACATATTAAGGTAATAATCCTTGGCAAAAATGTCAGTTTCAACTTTCTATCTCGGTAACGCGATGGTAAAGTGGCTATAAATTAAAACTAGTCATAATAAACACTCTGTATGGGCACACGCTCGAAGTTTCATCCTGGAGCTAGCTGAGAAGGTAGGTACCGATTAATCACATCGTTGAACATTAAATTTCTCTGAATACAGACACTTATTAAAATTCAACTGAAAATTTCGAAACGAGACCTTAACGACTTCATTTGATTTTTCGACAACCGATATCAATTCAATATTTATCTACAGATATGACCGTGAGAATTGTGCTGAGCGCTTTCAAGCCTTAGAATATATGACTTATAGAACTAGAGGCAAAGTAGACTTATGTCTGTTCTATCAGCGTATACTTAACATGGCGTTGTTAAGGTGGCCGAATTGATCTCCATTGGTAAAGAAAGGTGTATAGGTTTGCCAGAATAGGGATAACTCCGACTTATGTGAGGTGTGCAATGTGAAATCACATATTTTTCAACTGCAGAATTACCAAACAAGAAAGCCAAGAGCTCTACTCTGATCTTCTGAATATGAAAGCCCCCGCCCCCATCAACTTGCTTAATCTCTAAGCCCTTGATGATAAGAAAATAACACAAAGTATCATGAAATTCATACAGAAAACGGGATTGAAAATTTGAATAAAAGTAGTTTAGCTTCGTTCCCCTGTGTTCTACCTTATGATTGTGTTATACAGGGTAACTCATGGCCATGGTACGTAAGACGTTTACGGAGAACGGGAGATAGGATCATTCTGAAATTCTGGTTACTCACGTAGTTGCTCTTGGTCTATCGATATAAAATATTTCCAGCTCTGCGGCGTTGCGTTCTATCGAAAAGTAGCAACAACTTTGTTATTTTAAATGGAACACCCTGTATTTTATTGCATTTTCAGATTTTCCATGAAGAGCTGATTTCATCGATGCATCACACTTGGGGTCTAGCGGAAATTATAACAGAGATATAGGGTGTGAAAAATCGTCAATTTTCAACTTTAGGAATTTTTTTTGTCGAAACTATTCATTATTGGTCAAAACGGCTTACATGTCCCTATCTCAACTTTTGATTAACTATCTAGTGATATTTAATTGGGACATATACCGGGTGATCAAGATTCTGAATTCTGCACGACCCTGTATTTGTTTCAATCAAATGTCAGTAGATAGTTGATCAAAACTTGAGATAGGGACATGTGAGCCGTTTTCACCAATAATGAATAGTTTCGACAAAAAAAATTCCTAAAGTTGAAAAATGTCGATTTTTCACACCCTATATCTCTGTAATCATTTCCGCTAGACTCCAAGTGTGATACATCGATGAAATCAGCTATTCAGAAAGAATCTGAAAATGCAATAAAATACAGGGTGTTCCATTTGAAATAACAAAGTTGTTGCTACTTTCGATAGAAGCGGCAACGCCGCAGAGCTGAAAATATTTTAGATCGATAGACCAAGAGCAACTACGTGACTAACCAAAATTTCAGAATGATCCTATGTCCCGTTCTCCATAAACGTCTAACGTACCATCGACCGTGAGTTACCCTGTATACCCTCTTTCAGCGGTCTAGTGTTGTGTGTCTTTTAAATGAAATACCATGATGGACCCCTTGGCGAGAAGAAACCTTGTGATCCCATGTTATTCCTATTCTCCGATTCAAGTTTGCAATTTTGCTGATAGGATTTAGTATCAATGAAAAATAGACATGAGTGACTGGCTGTATGGACCATGTCCAAAACACAACAAAAAAAAACTCCTCCACAGAAGACGCTATTTGACGATGACTTTAGTCATTGTGACATCGATAAAAAGGATGCACCTTTTTTATCGCCGTGAAACTGCCTGTTCCTTTCATCTAGTAGAGGTATGCGCCTGATGTCACTCTAATTTCAGTCGTGTCAAGTTTGATTATTGGGTATTGTTCACGCGGAAATTAGCAAGATGAGCCGTTTTAGGAAAATTTCGCCAGAAGAAACCACAAAGAATATAAGAATAGTAATATACGGAACAAGTCCGGATAATACTGTTTTTTCAGACGAGTAGACAAAATTCTAGGATAGAGGACTGAAAATAAGCTATTAGGATGCACATGCAGATATCTTGTCAGCTCGCGGAATTGTAGCTTTACAAAATTGGCTGGGGTTTCCCAAAACCCACATTACCAACGCCGGCTTGAGTCCAGCAACTGGCTTTAGACCAAAAAATTCTTACAGAAGAATATTGCCAGGAATAAGCTCAGACCATGCCTAACCTTAAACTCTTCACCCACCTTGCCATTTAACTGAAAACCATTCGATCAAACACTTTCCTTTTTTTTTTCTCTCGATAGAGAAAGATAACGGAGTAGTTTGGAGAAAAAATGAAACAGTGTGCCTGAACAATGCCAAATATTTGAATTATCACTCTCTCCCCATATTTATGATGATCTGCAGCTCTGATATTACTATTTCAGCTTCATTATTTTCATAGGTGGAATATTCACCTCAAGGGATTTTAAGCCTCCTACCCTCCTGTACTGAAAGAGCAGTTTGCCTTTCTATGCAATCTTACAGACATTGGTTGATAGAATTTTCTGAATCGTCTTAGCGGATATCCTTGAGGAAAGATTTTTCAGAAATGTATACCAATATAGAGGTCTCCATCAGATCAGCGAACTCAGGCATAAAAGAAAAAATCACACTGACTAGATAGTTCATTCTTCATCATTATCGAGGTTTGAAGACTCATAAAATGTATATCAATTCAAAGGTATAATACAAACATGTTTCTGATATCTGCATGTTTTCTTGAATTATACCACCTCGACACGTGTTGTCTGCTTCCTGTGGCTGTCATTTTGAAGATAAATATGATATTGAGGTCCATGTTTTCTGCCTGCTGGGAAATTCAGATGACTGAATAAATGAAAAGTAAGTACTCGCATCTTTATAGTAATGCAGTCTTGCAAGGAATATCATTATTGTCACTTAAGTGTATGGCACTTTTCAAATTCCAGTTTATTAATCCCAAAACTATCGCCGACATTAACATATTCAGTAAATGCGTTTTAGACAAAGCACAGCATGAATAATAATTTCTGAATCATAACCATTATTCCGTTCGAAATGTAATGGATGCGACATTAGTGCAAGAATTTTAACTGTATGATTGGATGTTATCATTTTGCTGCATAAATACTCATAAATTCAACACATTTTCAATATCTCCAGGTCATGAACTTCACATTGATTATATTTACTAAAATCAACAAAAACCTGCATCGGGAAAATAATATAGGGAATAACTGATTTCCATCCAAGCAATTGATTTGCTAACATATTGAAACAGGTTAATATTAGTATGACTAAATTGTACGACGAAAAAAAAATTTATCGATCGATAGGGTTTGAATTCAAAGTACGAAGCAGCACTCACAACACCACAACAGTTGCAAAAAACAGGATATTTGAACTTGAAAACTTGCCAATTTTTAGATTGAAAACAATTCTACAGTTGTTCTTCAATGGGTGTGTATGTATGTATTATTATTTTCTTCCCAGTTGTTTAAAACAAGTCCTTCGATATTCCTTCCATCACGTTTTGTAATCCTGGACTCGGATCCATCGGTACAGGCAAAATGAATTATATTCATATAAAATCTCAGAACTCAAGCTATGAATTGGAAAGGAATATTCTCAGATAAAATTATGAACATAATAATAGAGATATACATTGAGAATTCGCATTCTCTATGTGATGAAAATATCAATTCTTAATCGGCTTATTCAACAGAAAACAACTATACTTTCCTGGCTATATGCCACGACGAACATTGGAATAATATCTATATTGAACACACACGATGAATTTGAAAACAAAATCTTCTGAAGTCGAGTAAACCTCTGAAATTGAGAATTTACATTCTTTCTCAAACGGAATAATAAGTATTATTATGATATAAATATATAACTTACCAATATGTTCAGTGTTGAAATGAAAATTGAAATGTATAGAGGTTTACTTGTATAAACTTGAAGGATGGAAACTTTTTATTTTTATAGACCTTGAATCGCAGATTTGTGATAAGGTTCTCAATTCAGAATTTCTTTGCACGACCTGTAGGATGAATATCAATTTGTCATACATAAAAAAAATCAAGCTATGAAGTTCAAAAAACACGGTCGGATACGATCCGTAGGAAATATTGATTCAGTTGAAATTTTATGTAGTAATCCATGTCCACCGATGATTGTGAATTGGCATTTCAGCCATTTCCAGACTGACTGATATTCACACCTGGTGAATGTATGAAATAAGGACACCAAAGAAGAATTCATAATAATTGACTCGAAATGTTCGCCAACAATATCACTCGTATTTATGTGATCTGTTAATTAAATTATATTTGGAGTGCATGTTTGCCTTTCCTAATACGGATAATTTACTGCAGATGCAGAATCGCTTTTTGTCGGCCTTCTCTACGTTCAAGAAAGTTAAACTATCAGAACCCATTATACTCTGGTTAAATTAAATGACATTCTCTGATTTTCACGTCATAAATTAATACAACCAATCATAGAATCATCTGTATATAGAAATAGAAGGTGATTTTTTTGCTGAAATTCCATATTTCAATCAAATACATAGAGTCACTTTCACCTTATAAAGGTTCCACTTTTCTACAATTAAACTTCAAATCACATATAAAGTGTCGTTCTGAATGTATTCAGATGACTAGATCACATAACTAAGATTGATAGAGTGCCCTAATTATCAGCAAGAGCGAAGCAGTGCTATTTCGGCCCATCAGGCCTCATCAGCTGCTCTCGGTCCGCTGGCAATTATTGGGATAGCTCAATGCTCCGGTTATCAGAATGGTATACATTCTGATTCCATCATGTATTAGAATGAAATATTTGTATCTCATGAGGTCTTCGGTCGTGAATAAAAATACAACCTCAGGGTTTTCTTCCACGTGGTAGAATACTTTTTGCGTCGGGTAATGCGTATGGGTTTAGTTTGAATGAACCTGAGGACTTTCTAGCGAGTTCTTAACGTGATCCAAAAAGTGGCTGCACGTGTAATCCGTTGTTTCGATGATACTTCATGAACGTTATCTGGTTTGATCTTCGGTAGCAAACTGTGTTCAGGCCGTCCCCCTACTTTCGTCGGAGATGACAACTGGAGTGGCTTTTCGAATGATTTCAATCGAAGCGAACCGCAAATAGGGCGTATGTACAGGAGATGGGGATATACGAGGGTGGTTCTATTTCGACTTCAGAAAAGTCTAGTTTCCTTTAAAAAAAGTATAAGTATTACGTATATTAAGGGGATGGAGCCTCGTCAGATTCATTTGAAAATAGGGCAGGGCGAAATTCATACAGTCTACTCCACCAAAACTATACTTCAATATAAGCAATTCAAGGGACATATTTCGAAGCTTCAAAGCTTCATCATCAGCATTGGGTTACATAGGAGCACCAAAGAGAAAAACAAAGCGAAATGTCAGACAAAATCCTTCAGCAACAACAGTTCTAAAAATCTTACCTGTTATGGAGGAAATAATGTATGTTTACATACTTTATGGAATTAAAATGGAAGATTACTGTTACATAATAAAAACTAATAAAAAGGGTTTTAATCTTCTCCTGAAGATGCTAACATAGTTAGCGAAACACTTGTCGAGGCGTTAAAAAATCGGTTTGGTTAGTGGTAAAATAGTGTAGTAAAAACGGGACAGCAAAATGCGGATCACCTTTGTTAGGAAACTCTTAGATTAAACATGGTGATCATCAAACTGAAATTAAATCAATGGAAAAATTTATTTGAACATGCTCGCCAAGAAATAAGATGTGAGATGTCAAATATCAAATTTAAAATTATGTAAAGGGAATGACTTCAAATGAATGAACATCAAATAGTGGAAATGCAGACATCAAGAAGAAATAGAGATGGAAGGAAATTAATATTCGGGGTGGGCGCCATATAAACTTCTATTTATTTATTCATTAAAAGTTTATATTGCGCCCACCTCAAAGCGTAAAATTCGTCTCATCTCTATTTCTTGTTGATGTTTGCATTTTCACTATTTGATGTTCCATGTCACCCTTGTCACTTCATGATAAAGTCATTTCCTTTACATAATTCTGAGTTTGATATTTGACATCTCACATCTCATTTTTTGGCAAGCCTCCGGCATGTTCAACTAAAATTCTCAGTTTGATGATTACCATGTTCAATCTAACAGTTCCCTAACAAAGGTGATTCGCATTTTGCGGTCCCCTTTTTATTAATTTTTATTATGTACCAGTAATTTTCCATCTTTATTCCATAATTATGTAAACATAATTTTTTTCCTCCATCACAGGTGAGTTTTTTAGAACTGTTGTTGTTGAAGGGTTTTGTCTGACATTTAGCTTTGTTATTCTCTTTAGTTCTCCTATGTAATGTGGCTAAGTAATGTAATGCTGATGAAGCTTTGAAGCTTCGAAACATGTTAAAGTATAGTTTTGGTGGAGTAGACTGTATGAATTTTGCCCTGTCCTATCGCCTTCAATCCACTGTGAGATGGATCGCCTCAGGTGGCTTATTTGAAAATCTCAACAATCAATTCTGGTAGGATGTTGAGCATCCATGAAGACGATCCAATGAGTGCAGGAAGTCACATACGCTTCTATAAGATAATCGTATGGAATCTTTCATGATCATTGTGAGTTCAAAATATCCAGACAAAGTGTTTCGAAGATATTGCAATGATGATTTCCAAAATCTTTCAGGATCACACCGAAAGAACAATCTCAGCAATAATTATTATTGATTGTTTTTTTTCATCATCAAATTCGTTTATTATCACATATCCAGATTCATTAATTTTGTTATGATGATTCATGAATTTTGAATCTACATACACAGTACAAACAATTTCTAAAATCAAAACTATCATTTCAATACCCTGAAGCAGACCAACAAGGCTGTGACCTGTGACGAAGCTTTTGGGTATACATGATTGGTATCTAGCTGCAACCGGAGTTCAACACATTATATCGGCGAGTATGATTTTTTCGAAACCAGCTTTTATTTTAATCTATAAGGCAGGAGACGTCAGCTCAGAGACGACAATCCAATCGAAAATTGCTCTTGATGCTTAATGCTACAACGACCATGTAGCAGTTTTTCTTCTTACAATATGAATTCATTTCAGGAAATGGTGATTCAAGGCCAAGCTATAGGAATACAGCTGAAACTTCTTGGAATCCAGATTTTCCCTCGTAGCAGGATACACTTCATCGGTCGGATGGCTCAGTTTGTCGATTGGCATTATCTTTTGTGCCTCCGGATGAAGATCTACTGGGGTGATTTAGGTCAAAGGCCGAGTCTCGGAAATCTAATTCCATAAGAAGTTCTTCGATGCCTCTACCAACGGTGAATGGCGAAAACTAATTGATCCTGCCGCATTGAGATACTCACACACACACAGGTATATTCGCTGTTCATATTAATGTCAGGAATAACAGTTAACTCCCACAGCAGGACTGTGCGGTCATTCAAGAAACTGACTTAGATGGTATTAGTGCCCGTACATCAATAGATCTTTAACATCGCCCAGAAGCAAACTGCGCTTCTCGCTTCCGACTAATTATAACCGCTGAAGTATAGGGACTGGTTACTTAGAAGTTACGTTAAAGGAGCAAGGGGTAGCTACCTGACCACATACACACCACCCTGAGCATAAAATAACCCTTAACGGCCAATTACACGTCTTTAAAGCGTTATTCCAGAGCTCACCAGATACATTTTCCTGGAAATTAATCTTTTCCGCAAAGTTGATCCCAGATCTCGCTCTCCCCAGGATAACCTGTTGCTGGCTCATCCAAATTTAAAACCACCTCGCTTTCAGCTCGGATACACGGTCTCACCCCGAACCGCGGGGTGACTGATTTCTTTTCACTTACTCATTCTGGAGAACGTCACGTACTACATAAATTATCATATAGAAAAAATTGTTGAGTTATCTTCTGATATAATTCAATCCATTATGTTATGAAAATAGTTTCTTTCGAAAGAAATTTTGGTAGGATGGTTAATTTAGTCACAATGATTTGTGACGTTATGAGAGTTGAAGTAATATCGCATTTTGCATAGTTGCTGGCATACCAATCTTTGGAAATAATTGTGACCATGGTGGAAATATATATGGTGTGCTACTCGGGTATCTTGAATTTGTCTTTTCTGGGCATAACGTCATTGCGAGTTTATATTCCACCATGATTGTGAGCAAAAATGTATTTCAAGTCCGGCAACGAATTCAATCCAGGTGTCTATAGATTTTCATTCTATTTTATAGACTGCTCAAACACTGAGGAATCAAAGAAAGACTTCATGATGTATTGTCGGCAAACAGCATAACAGCCGGAGGGTTGGGGAAGGAAAATATCCTTTCTGTCCAGCTGTCCCAAATCTTTTTATACAGCCAATAATATATCCGTTATCCTGCTCGGAAGAAAAACACTACTACCAAACTCATATGCCTTCGAAGCCATTGTGTCAGTTGACTTCTGTCAAACTACCCCTGAAAAGTCACTCCGCACTTCAATTATTGATTGTTAATTTTGATATTTTGACAAACTTAATACTACCAAAATCAGAAAACCCGAAGGAAACGGTATCCGGTGTCTTTGAGTCAGTTTGTAGTGTACATCCAACTCAGACAACGCCAATTACGTTTAATCCAAATGAGTATTCTGTCAATTGGACATCAGTCAAATTATCAAGTGTGATACATCGTTGAAGTAAGAATTGATTGCACTTCATAAATTAACAAAAAAATGTTTAGGGTGTAGGTTGGGGGTGACTTTTCAGGGGTAGTTTGACAGAAGTTGTCTTTGATACAATGGTCTCAAAGTCATTCGGGTTTGACAAGAGTGTACATTTTTGAAATTCTTTTCTGAGAAGCATTACTGAGATATTGGCTGTATGAAAAGATCTGTGACACCCGGTATACATGATATGCTATCAAAAAATTTTATACTTGGGATGTATAATATATCAATAAATTTTTATTTCATTGTTTACGTCGAGGAAAATTAGCAGACAGAATTCCATCATTGATATTAATAGTGACGATATAACTGATGATTTGAAAACTAGTTGCACTACTGCTAAGTGAAATGGTATGATATTTTCTCTGGGTGTTCATGAACATCACGAGCTATCTTAATCCTAGATACCTAACCATAAATCAGTCAGTAGTGAAAGAACCAGAGGCGAAGCTATTCAGTTTCATATGCGAAATAATATCAACTAAGAAAATATTATGAGGTATGCAGTAGAACCCCTCATGTTTACTTGAACTCAATTTCTGTGGAGCTATGGTGCAACTAAGACATATATTCACAACGGAGATAATGCAAACTCTCTAAGTGACCTGAATGAGAAATGAATCAACGTTTTACATAACAGCAATGTATGTGCATAATACTGTGATTGAACCAGTGAACTCGAGGAAAAAAGATATGGAAGGTCAATTATATCATTCCTGGGAATTTCTAATGAATCCTTGCTCCATACTTATGTATACCTGTTTTACCCTCACACAGACCATCATAATATGAGTGATTATGAAATAACTGTGTGTTTAGATTGAGCATAATATACCTGATGCGTGATTAAGTGTGGCGCTGATAATTGAACAGTGGTCTTCGCGAAGGCATATTCATGACCCATCAATGATTGCATTGTTGATTGATTTTGATTTTCAACATAAAAAAATTAATGAAGATTCAAAGTCCTCTATGGGAAAATAATATAAACATGTGATGGGTATCATGTTGACATAATATGTACATCATTGGTATATCTTCAAGATATTCAAGATGTTCGACGATCTGATTGTATCTTCTGTTGAAAAGCAATAATGACCATGAATATAAAAAAGTCAGCAGCGTGGATCAACAAAATTAATACGTACGCAATAAGGTGATATCTTCAAGACAGTTCCCAGTATTTCAAGGTGAAATAAATAAACACTTCAGACACGAATGTGAAAAAATCTTTAGAATCGTCATATTTATTGTAGTAATGGAAACATTTCTACAATGTTTATCTTCTTATGACATTGCCAAATATATCAGTTATACTGCATTAGAATTTTGATTGTCTTGTGACTGCATGAAACGCTGAATATATATTGGCTCGTGGTTTTTTATCTCTCGGAGCGCACGAAAGGAAATTTCTATAATTTTCGTGGAACATCGTGCGTACCTAGGGAGGATAGGGAGAGGAGGTAGGTGTTGAATTTTTCTTGGAAATTCTGGAGGTTATAACTTCTTGGGAATACTTCCATTGACAAAGAATCCCAAAGCTTCGCCGTGAAAAATATGTTTTTGTTTTATTTACAAATATTCAACAAATTTTCTTCAACAGGAATATCATATCGATTTCTCTCCCCGTTTTTGAGATCAATTGCCATCAAATAATCTACTTATAGAAAATAATGTTCAGGGGGCCACCTATCCCCCTCTCTACCCTACATCTACTTCGGAATAGCGAATATTATGAAAGAGTGACAGAAATCGATTTGCTTCCTGTTTCCAACAGTAATAGTATAGAGAGGTTGCCATGGTACATTTATCTTATTCTCTTCTGTGCTAATTTATATCAGTTGATGGACTCCTCATCATGTTGTCTGAATGCAATTATTATTTTCTATTTTGCATCTAACATTCTCATGTCCAATTTTCAGAAGTAAAATCCAAGTTGTATTTGTCTGGATATTTCAAGGGTTGCTTGTTATTCTTTATTATTGAATTTCAATGCAAACAAAACACAAGCATGCCCTTTCTCTAGAAAAGCCGATCTCACTGTGCCCAACATAAGCTTTTCAGGAGTAACCATTCCTTTGAAGACATCCATTTCGATGCTTGGTATCACTATCAGCAATAACCTTTCTTGGGAAAATCACGTGAGATCAATTGCTAAAAGTGCCTGGAATACTGTTCCCATATTTGGAGTGCAGCACCCAAACATACCCTGAAACTGTTGGATTCTGTCCAAACAAGGGCAATTCGTCTCGTGGGTGATGCCTCGCTCACAAACTCACCCACTTCTCTGGAACACCGTAGAATAGTTGGCGATCTGGCTCTATTTTATAGATATTTTCATGGACGATGTTCTTCACTTCCTACCTTATTTCCCTTGGTTCTCACGATGTTCTCAGAACATTACAGGATATCCCTTTTCGTGAGAACCTGCAGAACATAAAAAAAAAACATTATTCTAGCCAGCTATTCTATTGGCATGTTAATGAGGTGAGTGAAAAATACCCATATAACAACGAATAACTTATTCCGAATAACCGTCGAGTGTATATAACATAACCATCAGCTTAGATTATTTTCAATTTGAATTCACAGTACATGAATCAAACTTTCCAACAGTTCATTCATATAGTATAACTAATGATTCAATAATTGCGAAGAAATTCAATCGAATGGTCATAGAGGCGCGTCAGATGAAGAGAAGCTATCGCTATACAAAGCATTCTTGTCGGCATAAACGTTGATCCTAATGATAAACGATTATTGAGTTGAATAAACAGTCCGCGCAGAGCAGCTCGTAACTTATAAATATCTATCCTGTTTTCCTTACAGGACTTAGTCGTGATATATGGCGGTGTAGCTATAAGGATTATACACCTACTCCTTTTCTTCATAAGTTTCGCGAAGCGCGGGCTCGCTCTGGAGCGCATAACTCCGTATCGTTGGGTGTTACGGATATCTTAATAAGATTCATGAAAGGACGCCATATTTTATATCCTCCCTATCTAGCGTAATGCCTCGTGACTGCCCCGTCCCAGCGCCGATAAGCTTTGTCTGCCCCGAAATGCACGCCAATGTCTTGAGCCAGTCAGTGGCAACTCGCCCATGAAATTCACATCATTTTCATCGAGCATATATATAGGAATAAAGCGGGAAAGTAATGATATAACATAAACACTTCACAAACGATAAGATTTCCACAAAATTCTTAAACACACAACATGTTTCGCTAACACAGTAGCTTCGTCAGGTGATATACTGGTACAATGAACTAAACCAACGTTGGCTTGCTCAACTTTTATATATCCTACTTTCCCAACTTGAAGGATTAGTTACCTGTGGATAACCTTCATATTAGGCACAATATCTACATTAAAATTCGGCGTACCGGATTAACTCAGGGTCGATAGCAAATAAATATATTATTACCTACTAAGAAAACAAATTCAACAGTGGTGAACTATTGAGGTCTTATTGATCGTTGAATAAAATGTAAACATTTTTGAGTTTGTTGATTTCTAATGATTCAAAATGATTGAATTTCATTCCTTTATTTTCTACATGTAGAATTTCGAAATAATCATCAAAACTATGGTTTTCTTCTAATATATGGTTGGCTTATGTTGAATTTGTTTTCTTTTACAAATGATTCATCTTATGTTCATGAATGCGCTGATTAAACGTACGACCTGTCTGACCGATATATACCTTAGGACAAGATCCACATTTGAGTTTGTATACCCCTGATTTTTCGAATTTAAAAGTTTTGTCTTTATTATTTTTGATAAACCTTCCCGACGTGTTATTTGTTCTATACGGTACTCCCAAGTCCTGTTTATGTTAAGCTAATTTTTCAGTTGATGATCCAAAATAGGTTGAAGTTCTATAATTTTGGTAATTATTCTTGATGGTAGGATAAACTTCTTGAATAGCTTTATTATGAAGTTTTTCAGAAAAAATACTGTCTATCAAATCAACGTTATATCCGTTGTTGACTGCAATTTCTTTTATTATATTGAGTTCTTTATTGAAATTTACTTCTGAAAGAGGGTCATTCACTAGCCTGTGTATTATACTATTATATGCTGCAATTTTATGTTGAGAAGGGTGTGTTGAATTATTATGAATAGTGATATCATTGTGGGAAAGTTTATGCAAAATTGAAAAATCATGTTTATCAATAATTTCGGTTTATTGTACCAGTATATCATCTGACGAAGCTACTGTGTTAGGGAAACATGTTGTGTGTAAGAATTTTGTGGAAATCTTATCGTTTGTGAAGTTTTTACATTTGTCATGGATCTCCATCAAATAACGACCGAGTCAATTCAAAAAATGATGATGGGCGTACAAGCAGAATCATGTAAGTCCAGAAAATAAATAATGTTCCAACTATCCACCGTGAAGCGATACGCCTTCAAATACAATCATGAATCAGAATATCTTTCTCGCTTTCACTCGTAGGTACTTATAGTAAGGAATCTCCAATCACCTTTGAATACAATTGAACCTAATATACACTTATCGGCGAAAAAACGGCCAACAAAAAATTTTGTCAAATTATTGGTCGCTCTGTAACGTTCTTATCTTTTGTCCGATTCTGGTTGAATTTTGACCAAATCGTAGATTACTGAGTGTTCGTCTGAATTTCAATTCCTGAAAAAAGCTGACGGCTTGATCAATATACAGGGAAAAAAGCTACTCTTTCACCGTTAACTTCTTAACGCAAAGTAAAGTGGTTGAACGTAGCTTCATCATGTTCTAGATTGAAGTGTGATCCCTTCCCAATACAATGGTTTTTTATTCACGTCAATACACAGAAAAAAAATTTCAATCGAGTGGATTTCATAAAAATAGTGTAGGTTCATCATCTTCCACGATTTCTGGTATCCAGATTGATAAGTGACAATTATTACTTATGATTTCGTGACCATAATGCAATAAATGAATTTCAAATTGATTCATTCAATTATATATGATGATTTCGAGATTGTGAAGCTATAGAGTACTTATATCGAACCAGATTGAAACATAAAATTGAATGTCAAAGTATAAATTTTGTTCACAGCAAAATATTGAGTAAATATTCTGATAGATGGCGACACTAGCGCTCCTTCGACGCTCGTCTCTCGACAGTCTTCAAATAGTATCAGCTCAGTGATGTTTTGCCAAAAAAATATCCAAAAAATATTCGCATATCATATATTATCAGTAAAAACAAAAACGCAACAGTTACAGTGTCAAAATGATCACCAAGTTATTGTGTACACCACTTTGGTGTTGAATAACACGAACCGATCGAATTAACACTAGGTAATCTAGTGTAGTTATTCACTGTATGTAAGAACGAATGACACCCTATGATGGTGTTGAAAATATCAGTGTTGATTCTCACTAAAACAATCAGGACCTTAGGGGACACCCAAAGGTGTTAGCTGGTGTGAACTGGTGTTATTTTTCTTCACTGTGTATCTTAATGTTCAGAGAATACACAAATGCTTTGAAGAAGTATGAATTTTCAAATTTTCAATATGATATCCATGAAGGATTTCAACCACCTCGACATAAAAAACACAGATTATGTCTGGATGACTATATTAAATTTGAAAAAAGTATATACAGAGTGTCTCGTGAAACTAAAGGAGAATGTAGATTGAAGGGTACCCTACCTGCTATGAAAAAATGCCCCTCAGAAAATTCTGACTATCTTCAGAATATTTTCCTTCACGGAAAAGGGTCTACTCCAAATACTTCTAATACGAACATTTCTCACTCATCCTTTAATTCATTTCATTTTCCTGGAAAAGTTAATCATAAAAGTATTGAATTGTACCTTAAGCACATAAAAAACTATTGAGAGAGGCAAGAGTTCAATGCGTTGATGGAAAAAATCTCGAAAACGGTGAGACAATTGCCTACTAGTATTTCTAAGTCAAATAGAACCTGATCCTGATAGGTTTGCATCTGGATTGCTTACAGGTCACTAACTCTTGAAGCACCTGCATCAAAGGTGATAGAAAAACCAACTTGCAGACGATGCAAAAATGTACTCCTCGATATGGAAATTCCAAGCAAGGGCTTGGAGAACATATTGATGAACCTTCCTCAGAGATTAGACCTGTTTTCACGAGATCAAATGAATGAATGATGGACACAACGAAGTGTCAGGGATTAGTAAAACCGCCTTCCTCTTTGAGAAAGATTAAAATTTCTGCCGAATTGATTGAGAGCTAGTATAGGTATATTAACATGATCTGTCAATAAATCCGTACAGATACGTATAAATATTGTTGAATATTTTCGAAACACTTTTCCATCTATATTTATACGACTATTATTCATTCACTACGGATGATGAATATTCATATTGCGTTTCCGTCTTACTTTTTTGAGAACATATAAATATGACACAAACAACGACAAATTTAATTATGCAGTCCATTCTTTGCCCTGGGCTTGCCCCACAGAATAATACTCATGGAATAAATGTTGATAAATAACGTTTACGAATACGCCTGAAATTAATCATAAGAGATGGTTGATTGTTTATTAATCAGGAGATATAGATCTCTTGAGCCTATATATACTATAAATTAAAAAAATACATGAAACACCACAAAAATGCCTATATATATAAAACGTATTTCGGCAACAATATCATCGATAGATCTGTAAAATTGATAGATTGATTGATTTCAAATTGAGAATACACCTAGATTAAGTCAGGTCAGCTTGGTAACCATAACGAATATCTATAGAAGGTAACCTCAATAGCAAAAACTGAGCTGACGAACTAATTATTCGATAACGACTAGGTGAGTTAACATATTTAGTCATTAAAAAATATTACTGAGTAGGTTATGGCTTGCAGGAGGGTCGAATAGTGAATAACTAGGAAATCTTTCGTGATTTGTGATCTACACAAATATCTGTTGTTGTTCCCTCATTCTTCCAACTTTGATGGGTGCCTTAATATTTCTTGAATGTTGATTTTCCACTTTTCTTCATGGTGATACCTCAGAAGGCATATGAGAAATCCAGTGATAATCTATACCTCTGGTTTGCTTAGACGGAGTAGCGTTTCGGTGAACTGGAGTTCTCTTCCGATTTCCTGAGCCATTTGGTGACCTTAGCTCGTCCTACAGCAGTATTAGGAACGGAGAATCCAAAATTCATTATTGAGTGAGGTTCCATGTGAGTTACAGTTACAGTGTGATGTTACAGCTCACTGTACAATCCACTTCATTCTTCATTCTACAAATTCCATGGTTGAATGAGGTGAGATTTTCCCTAAACCTGATGTTGGTTCTGAATGGATCAAACCATATATGTTGAGATATATGTGAGATAGAGTAGGCCCTGGCTCATCCACTGCGTCAATCTCGACTGAAACAAATTAGTGGAAATTCATCTTGTTTGATTTGAACAATGTTTATTGCCTAGTGTCTTCAAACCGAGGACACGTCCTGAAGCCTCCAGCCAAGGTCTGCAAATAAATTGACATGCATAATACACCTTCAAGAATCACATGTGGATGAATTTGTGCATTTTTCTATCAAAATATACCAAGTAAATAAATTCTGGCCTCAAAGGTTCAACATACAGACAGTATTCATTGTATCTGTTTGGGAAGTCTACGAATATTGCTTCACTTGGTTGATTTTTGTTGAGGAAGTTTCA